>JAWDJD010000003.1:174191745-174791745 GCA_035047305.1 Bradypodion pumilum
ACGGCCGCCACCTTGGAGTCAGAGGGCATAAAACCTTGGGGTGTACTTCGGTACCCCAGGAACTCCACTTCCTGTGCCAAAAACACACGTTTGTCTCTTCTGAGACGTAGACTGGACCTCTCGAAACGTGAGAGGACTCAATCGAGCCTGGCCGCTAGTTCAACAGTGTCCTTAGCGGTGATCAGGACATCGTCAAAATATAGCAGGACACCGGACAAACCTTTTAAAATATGTTCTACAAGAGATTGAAATATTCCTCGGGCCTCTTTCACCCCGAATTATAGTCTAGTTACCTTAAATGCCCCCCATGCGTTACTATGGTCTAGGCTATGGCAGCAGCAGGGGATGCCAAGGAGGATGAAGATGAATTTTGCTGAGCTTGCACAGCTGAGTCGGTGGCACTGGTGGTGGAGTGGTAATGCCAGAAAAGCTTGATGCCAGACCGTGCGGCCTCAGACGCTACCGCCTCTTCTAGGACAGCCTTGAAAGTTAGCAATTTCCTGATCATGAGGTGACATTGAGCATCTTCGTCCCTCATGCCGGCCAGCAGATGGTCCCGGAGTGCTTCTTTGATGTTGTCCCTCTTGCACGGGGCGGCAGCAATGCTCAGAGCAGTGGCGTAGTCTGCAATGGACTCCCCAGGTCGCTGCTCCCTTCTGTGGAAGGCCACCCTGGCCGGGAAGATCGAGACCTCTGGCTGCAGGTGTTTCCTCAGTGCGGACATGATTTCTGCGAGTGGCACCACATCCACGTCCCTTGGGAGAACAAGGTGGGTTGCCAGCTCAAGCGTCTCAGAACCGCACTGAGTGAGGAAACAGAAGCACTTCTGGTCTTGGTTGGTGATCTTCTGTGAGGCTATTGTGTGGCGGAATCAGCGTTCGTATGTTGCCCATTTCTCTTGATGTGCTGGGTCAAATGGGCCGATGTTGCTGCCGTGTGGGGACTCCATCCCACCTTCGTTGCCAGTTTTGTGTTCAGGGAATGAAGAAGTGAAGTAGTGAAATTCAGCTCTTTATTAGTGGGGTTTGAACACAGTTTGGATGGGGCAAAACTCGGACTTATATACGCTATAAACAGTAACAGTAACAATAATACAACAAGCTCATTGGCTAACAGAGTGTGCACATTTTCGATCCACTTATTTGCATAAAAATAGATACATGAGAAAAGATACATTCTGCTCTTATAAACAGTAACAATAATACAACAAGCCCATTGGCTAACAGAGTGTGCACATTTTCGATCCATTTATTTGCATAGGAATAGATTCATGAGAAAAGATACATTATGCTCCTGTCAGAAAGCACAGTTAACATACATAACACCACCACAGAGTCCCCTCGGACAGATCACCGGTCCTGGGCCGCAACATCACCGGACAAGGGTCGTGAGTAGCAGTGGCAAATGGCCAGCCCAAAGAGCCCCCACAGACAACACCAGATGTGGGGCCCAGACTGAGATGTGTGGCATTTTGCCTCACCACCGGGACTTACAGGGCAGCCAGGGGACGATCCCGGGCAACAGCGGCAACAGTATGGCAAATTCGCTCACCTCCGGGTCTTGGGCGGCAGCCGGGCGTGCACCAAACAACCACATGGGGTGGGGGGGGGGTGAGGCGCGTGACAACCGACAATGCCTGGAACCGATTCTGGTTGCCCGCCGCAAAACCACCTGGACGAAGCTGGGCAATCATGCTATTAATATATATCCATCACCCATGCTGTATCTGTACAGTCATTATCTATCAGTGGTATAGTGCAAAACTGTCTTCATGACTAGCTCTAGTTGTATATAAGAATACAGGTTTGGCTGTGGAAGAATAAGGAGAGGAATGCACAGAACCCAAATGCATATTGAAGTACACACCCCATAACCAACAAAAGATCATCTTCTCCAAGTGGAGGGAAGTAAAGAGTGGGGTCCCCCAAGGTACAGTACTGGGACCCCTGCTTTTCAACCTCTTCATAAATGATCTAGAGGTAGGAGTAAAAAGCAAGGTAGCCAAATTTGCTGACGACACTAAATTATACAGGGTAGTGAAAACTGTGAGAGATTGTGAAGAGCTCCAGAGGGATCTCTTGACACTGGGGGAGTGGGCAAAACAGTGGCAAATGAGCTTCAACATCAGTAAGTGCAGAGTGATGCATGTTGGGGCAAAAAACCCCAATTACATTTATAAACTGATGGGGTCTGAACTCTCTGCGACAAACCAGGAAAGGGACCTTGGTGTCCTGGTGGACAGCTCAATGAAGGTGTCAACCCAGTGTGCCTCAGCAGTGAAAAAAGCAAACTCAATGTTAGGGATCATTAGGAAGGGTATAGAAAATAAGTCAGCAAGTGTCATTTTGCCTCTTTATAAATCTATGGTGAGGCCCCATCTGGAATATTGTGTACAGTTCTGGTCGCCATACCTCCAGAAGGATATTATGGAGTTGGAGAAAGTACAGAGGAGGGCAACCAGAATGATTAGGGGACTGGAACACCTTCCTTACCATCTGAGGCTGCAACGGTTGGGCCTTTTCACTCTTGAACGACGGCGTCTAAGAGGTGACCTGATTGAAGTTTATAAAATCATGCACGGTGTGGACAAATTAGATAAGGAAAAACTGTTTTCCCTATCGCACAACACTAGAACTAGGGGACACTCCATGAAACTTTTGGGTACTAGTTCTCAAACAAATAAGAGAAAGTACTTTTTCACCCAGAGGATTACTGGTCTATGGAACTCCCTGCCAGAAGAAGTGGTGACAGCTGTCAGTCTTGACAGCTTTAAGAAAGGATTAGACAAGTTCATGGAGGACAAGGCTATCAATGGCTATAATTATGGCTACCTAAGGACAACCTCCGGGTTGGAGAGATAGGCAGGATATCTCTCAATGCCATTTCCAGGGGATCCTAAGCAGGTGAGGGCATCTCCTTGGGAATACCCTGAAGGAAATGGTGAGCCACTGTGTGAGACAGAATGCTGGACTGGATGGGCTGTGGCCTGTTCCAGCAAGGCTGTTCTTATGTTCTTATGTTCTTATGTAAGTAATGGAAAAAATATTAGAATAAAATACCTATTTGAAAGAGGAAATGGAAGTTAAAAGAATGGAAAAAGATCAGTCAGGCACCTGTTAAGTAATGAGTAACTATTCACACAGATTTCATAGGATTGGAGTAGAAGTAAATTAATCTGGAATCTGGATCTAGCTCCTTGTTCCATGCTTCTCACATTCTAGAACAAGTTCTGGGAAGAAATTTCCTTCTGAAGATAAATAAAAAATAATATTACTTTTATGGTAGTTCTAAACTATCACACATTTTTCATCATATATTTTCTCTAAGTATAGTAAAAACTCATTTTCTGGGAAAAGTCTGTTCCATAGCTTTTTACTTAAGTTGGTTTTTTTCTGTAAAATGAGGCATTCTCATAAGAACGCATTGGGGAAGAAAATTCCCCCCCCCCATGATAATAATAACAGTATTATTTTTTTAAAAAAACACTCTAGCTCCTCTCCAGACCACTCTACTGCTACCCACAGGGCCCAGAATGGCTGCTGGTGGTCTTTTATAGCCCCCCAGGTGCAATGCACTCTGGGAAATTGCATTCTGTAAAACGGTTTTTTTCTGTGAAACGGGACACATTTTCAGCAAAAACAACAACAAAAACTATAAAATGGGGTTTCTGTACAGGTAAAATAAGGCTTCTGTAAAATGGGGTTTTACTGTTCTGTACTGCCATAAGCTGGAAACCAACTGTGAAGGAAGCCCATACATAACACTTTACTTCATGAACAAGAAATACTTTCCACAATCTGAATTATAATTTTGATGCAGAACAGCTACTTGATGTTTATGTCAATATCTAAGTACTGTATACATAATAAGCTCAACTGATTATTTGAAAACATTGCAGCAATGTAAATAATAACCAAACATCAGGATTTTTTTTAAAAAAGTAGCAGTTGGATATCTAATTGCTTTTCTTCTTTCTAGAGCAGTAATCATGTTTAGTGCTTTAATAGCACTTATTTATAAGTGCTGTACAAATGTTAATTGGATATTAGTCACTGCTGTGTAGTAGAGTGTTTCTCTGGTTGTGTAACATATTCTGGTTCCGCTGGCCTTACATATAGAAAATATATGTTATGTTACATTTAGAAATGAATTAGGAAAGAAATAAAATAACACATGCATTAATTCTACTTAATTATACCAATATAAATTACTTCATTTGTTCTCTCATCAGACCAGTTGGTTTAGTATGCAGTCTTCTGAGATAATCTAATGTGTGTGTGTTTTTTCTAAAATTATCATGCTACTAGCAGTATTTTATTTTAGTGCAGGAGAGGCAACAGGTGCCTCACACAGGAGAAGGCAAAGAGGTTGCATAACACATAATCCATGAAAAGAAATTGATTGCAGAAAAAGTTTATTCAAACAAAATACAATTTAGTTTGTTAACCAAAGATGGTAAACACTAATGTAATTTTTCTAAAGCAGTTTGAAAAAGCTACTTTTTGGAGTACAGTCCTGAGTACGTGTCCCACGTTGCTGCCACCACTGGAAGCGGATGCATTTACGACAGCCGTAAATGCAACTGCAGCTGTCATAAACGTTGCCATAAAATACATCTGAGGCTGTTGTCAACATGTTCACGACAGTCATGGGTGCATTTTATTGCAGCGTTTACGGTGGGAGGAACCACAAGTCCGGCCTGCTCAGCTGTCTGAGGGGGCATGGTGTGGCCCATGGCGCGAAAATGTTGAGAACCCCTGGGTTAGAGGGGTGGTATAGAAATGGAAGTAACAAACAAATAAAGAAAACAGGATTGTAAATAGATATACTGCACTAAGAAACCATGATTTCTGTTTATGCTCTTAGAGATGCCCAAAGTAGTTTGGAGAACTACTTTGTGGGCATAGTTACATTCACTTCCCTCCACCTATGCAGTGAAGAGACAATATTATCTCAGTGAGACAATAAGTGCTAAATTTTCCATCCCTTTGCTTTCCCTCCCAAAATGCCTAGTTTATCTTTATCCCCCCCCTATTATGACATCAGAGTAAGATTAGTAATGTGTATATACACTGAGTAAGGGAACTTGAAGGTCAGCAGTTCGGGACCCAAGTGCTGCATGTCGGAGTGAGCTCCTGTCTCTCCTAGCTTCTGCCAACCTAGTAGTTTGAAAGCAAGAAATTGCAAGTAGATAAAATAAGTACTGTACCACTTTGATGGGAAGGTAACAGCATTTTGTGTGCTCTGGTGTCTAGTCATGCCTGCCACATGATCACAGAAATGTCTGCAGACGCAGAGAGTACTGGCTCTTTGGGTATAAACAGAGTCTGAGCACCGAACCTATGATTGGCTTTTTAGCAAGGATGATCTTTAGATAAAGGTAAAGGTTGACCTTGCTCGAAAGCCAGTCGTATCTGACTCTAGGGTTCAGTGCTCATCTCTGTTTACAGTCAAAGAGTCAGTGCTGGCTGCGTCTGCAGATGTTTCCATGGACATGTGGCAGGCATGCCACAACATTGGAGTACATCAAATGCTGTTTACCTTCCCACCAAAGTGGTCCCTGTTTTTCTACTTGCAATTTCTTGCTTTTGAACTGCTAGGTTAGCAGGAGCTGGGACAGGGACGGGTGCTCACTCGGTTGTGTAGTACTCGAGAATCAAACTCCGATCTTCCACTCATTGAGTTCAGCACCCTAACCACTTGAGCCACTGCAGTCCCTGTAAGGACGATCTTTCCCTTTACCTACATATACTGAATAGTTGCAATGGAGTGACTACTTCTTCAGTGCATGTTAGTATAGGCAAAGCCACATTTCATCCTCATGGGATATATACTAACAACTCTATTTTTCTCTAGCTGGTGTAGCTTACAGGTGAGATAGCACTCCTTCTGGTTTGAGGTACTATAAGACATACCTGTCAAGCACAGCTCCAGAGATTACGGGACCTGCGCAGAATGTTTCTGCACAGGTCCGTTCTACACATGCGTGGAAGGCTTTTACACATGCGTAGAATGGACCTGCACAGAACCGTTCTGCGCAGTTCACTTCTACGCATGTGTAGAAGGCTTTTACGCATGCATAGAACAGACCTGCACAGAACCGTTCTGCGCAGCTCACTTCTACACATGTGTAGAAGGCTTTTATGCATGTGTAGAAGGCTTTTACGCATGCGTAGAACGGACCTGCACAGAACTGTTCTGTGCAGCTCTCTTCTACACATGCGTAGAAGGCTTCTACGCATCCCCTTCTGCACAGAAGCCTTCTACGCATGCGTAGAAGGGTTCTACGCATGCGTAGAAGGGTTCTACGCATGCGTAGAAGAGTTCTACGCATGCCGAGAAAGGACCTGCGCAGAAGGGATGCACAGTAACTCCTCCCCCCCGCTGCCAAATTATGGGGTAGTGGCAGCTCCGGGTGGGAAATGGTGAAAATTGGCGTGAAAATACGGGAAATCCCGGCCAATCCAAGATACTTGACAGGTATGCTATAAGAGAGAAAATATCATACTTTTCCCATTTAAAATCTCACTCCTAGCCACTCCAAACTTTCATTAACCATTTCTTCTATCCTTTCACCCTACAGTGAAGCAAAATTAATTCTAGCAATTCTGATAAAATCTAGTTTATGTCTCTGTCAGGCTTATCTGAAACACAAGTAAAAGATTCCTTAAATTTTTATTGTCCTAATTCCCAGTGCTTCTTCCTCCTCTCCTGAGACTGACAATTTTTACTGAAGTAGTACCTCTTAAGTCCTTGACACTTGTATTTCACATTTCTCTGTACATCAGTATTATTTACAGTTTATCTTCTTGGATAGTTCCGTCTCTTTCTACAAGGACACTGCTGAACATTACTCAGCAGTGAAGGATCTTTTAACTTACAAACGGGCAGTCTTATCCATTGAATCTTTTGCGCTGGGTGGAGTGCATACCCAGACCAATGAAGTTTATTCTGGCTTCATCTTCCAGCAACAAATTCTTATTTCTGCTACACTTCCATTTCTAACATGGCTACCACTTAAAAAATAAAAAAAATCCTTTCTTCCTTTTCATTTAATAGGCAGCATTACCATACCAGTGTCACTACTATACCATTGTATGCAGAGTAGTTGCTTTATTAAGAAATGTGACAACAGATGTTTGTGCCTGACAATTGCACACAGACATCATTAATGGATGGTTTATTAAAAATGCGGCTCCAGGAAGAACCAGAAGTGACTAAAGACCACAAAATGTTTTTAAGCACAGGAGAGTGGGATGACAGGGCAGAGGGGAGAGAGAGAGCTGTGATTTGAAATAAGGCAAAGACTGGCTTCAGATAATGCTCTTAATCATGCTACTACATAAACCATGGGCTACAAGAGAGTACTGTCCCCCATGTCTACTTCTATTTTACTTCTTCCATATTTTCCCCCTCATGTATATTTTTTTGGCTTACTGAGAGGTCTTTATGCTTTCCTAAAACTTTTGCAAGAGGAAATAACAAGCACTGGAGCACATCATCTCTGTGTAAGCCTCCCTTGACTACAGACTGCATACTAGGGGGAGCATTGGGGTGTGTGTGGGTGAAACAGGCAGGACAACTACATTCTTTTCTGGTTCATGTTAATATTGTTCAAAATAAAAGGGAATGTTTAGTATGCTGCTGTTGTTTTTCTTGGCATCAGAACAAATGTGCTAGACAAGATTACAATTTGAAAGGGGCTAAAATGTCTTAACCTCCCCCTTAAACAAAATCAGTATGGCTCTGTTTATATTACATACTCTGTTGTACTAAATGTTGTTATTCACAGAATATGTCAACACAGGAATTCTGTATGTTAACAGAAATATTTTTTTCTCAGGACTTTTCAAAACCTAACTGTTTAGCAGAACAATTATCCATACATGTTGCCAGTGCTGCCTATTAAGCAGGTCAAGGGAGATCTGTTTTAAAGGATCCACGTTGTTGTTGTTACTGTTATTTTGGTTTTGGTTTAAAAACAAACAAACTTCCAAGCAATTTTTAAAAAGCTATTTAAAGTGTTGTACTGGATATACCAACCAGAAGAAAGTATTACCAAATACACATACTTCAGATGTCTGAGCTCAAGATCAGAGCCAGTTTGTGAATCTGGAGGACTCCTAAACCTAAAATAGATAGATAGATAGATAGATAGATAGATAGATAGATAGATAGATAGATAGATAGATAGATAGATAGATAGACAGATAGATAGATAGATAGATAGATAGATAGATAGATACTGTAGCTAGATACTGTAGCTAGCTAGATACTGTAGCTAGTTAGATAGTTACTGTAGCTAGCTAGCTAGATACTGTAGCTAGATACTGTAGCTAGCTATTTGGAGTCTGGTTTGAGGTACTGGAACACAGCAATGTTCATAATCTTTCCATTTAAAAACTTTCTCCTATTCACCCCAAATGTTCATTTTATTAGTTTAATTAAGGAATGAAGTTGGGAAAAACATTTTATTGATTAAAAAAAACAATCAGAAGTCCTGGTGCAGAGATGAGAGTGCTGAATTAACACATGGGGAGATACGGGTTCAAGTCTCCACTTAGGTCTGATGCTGAGTGACTGGGCTAGTATCAACTCAACCTACCTCACAGGGTTGTTGTAGCTGTAAAGTGGAGAGGAGGGGGGGAAACGTATGCTTTCATACAAGAGCTTATTAATACCCTGACAAAAGTAAGAAAAAATCCATAGTTTGTTGAGTTGCAAATGGTTAGTAAAGGCTTGAAAGCCAGTCGTATCTGACTCTAGGGTTTGGTGCTCATCCCCGTTTACAGCCAAAGAGCATCTGCAGATGTTTCCGTGGTCATGTGGCAGACATGACTAGACACTGGAGTGCACAGAATGCTGTTTATCTTCCCACCGAAGTGGTATCTATTTCTCTACTTGCAATTTCTTGCTTTTGAACCGCTAGGTTGGCAGGAACTGGGACAGAATAGAAGCTCACTCCGTCATGTAGCACTCGGGTCTCAAACTGCTGTCCTTCCATTTGTCAAGTTTTGTGTCTTAACCACTAAGCCACCGCAGTCCCAATAAATTGTTAGTAGATGGATGCAAAACAAACGTTGTGGCTACATTTGCTAATGAGTTTACCCTTCAGAACTAGCATTTATTGACCATGGTGTATGAAAGTAGACAATGGTGTGACTTTTGTAAAAAGTCATATTGATTTGTAAATTTGTTATGCTAGCCAACCCTTCTGTGCCTCTTTGATGCCTCTTTGATGCATATTCATTGTACTGTAAACATTGGTGCCGTGAAGTTTCACTTTTATGTCTGACAAAGTGTACTTGATCCATGAAAGCTAACATTAAAATACAGCAGTTAGTTTTTAAGGTGCAACAACGTTTATTGTCTTTTTGTGTTGTTTTGTTTACTCTCTGATATGCTTCACAGACTAACATGGCTACCACTTCAAAAAACTTCAACTATCCATACTCAGGGATCGATCTAACTTCTGCCCACTCCTGAACTCGATCATAGGCTACGCAAAAGCATAACTTTGGTGTAGCTGAAACCAGCGAATTGAGTGAAAATTGGGATAAATTTTTCATCACTAGGTAAAGGTTTCCCTTGCTTGAAAGTCAGTCGTATCTGTGGGTTGTCCGCGGGAATAATTGGCTTAACCTTTCCCCAGGGGTTTGCTGGGCTTTCGACAGATCCGGGGATCAACCAACCTTGGCAGGAAAGGCAATTGGGGTGCGGGCTAGTTATCTAGTTTGGGGGGTGAATCATAAAGCCATGGATGATGGCTTCAGAAGAAACGGGGTAAAACCAAGATGATGGCTCTAGTACAAAGCTGCAATCCTCAGCTGCTGGCTACAAATTAAGCTGGGCAAACAAGCCAAGCCAGACAGCAGACAAAATTAGGCACCCGGAGTCAATACACATAAGGCTCTGTGATAGGGCAGGAACAATGGGTTTCACCAGCCCAAACCTTAATTAACTGCGAGCTGTCCATTAACCACAGGGCAATGTCCAAGAGCAGGTATTGTCCTGACCACCGGAAAATGCCACATATGCAAGCCTTCTGTATTAGGGGGTCACACGCATCCTAGGCACATATTCCTGACTTCATAATAAATATGAATCCCCAACTTCATTCGGGGCTGGACTTCACCGCACAACTGCCTCCACCTGTCTTCCTTCCAAGCCAGCCATTCCAACAGGGTTCAGTGCTCATCTCTGTTTCCAAGCCGAAGAGCCAGTGCTGTCTGCTTCTGCAGACGTTTCTGTGGTCATGCGGCAAGCATGACTAGACACCGGAGGGCATGGAATGCTGTTTACCTTCCCACCGAAGTGGTCCCTATTTATCTACTTGCAATTTCATGCTTTCGAACTGCTAGGTTGGCAGGAGCTGGGACAGAGACAGAAGCCCACTCCATCCTGCAGTACTCGGGGAATCGAACTGCTGACCTTCCGCCTCCCAGTCAGCGTCTTAGCCACTTGAGCCACTGCAGTTCCATCACTATGGTCCTGTTTTCCCCTCAGCTGGCTCGGGCCATGTGCTCTCCACCAGGAACTCCACTAGGGGGAAGCCAATGGCAAGGAATGTGCGCTGCGCACAAAACTTCGGCAAACTTCCACTTCTCGGCTTGCTTCAGGGGGACGGATTTCCGCTCCTTTGACGCTTGCTCGAGTCCGGATCGTCGGGGGAAACAAGTCCACCCACCCCCGGGTTAGCGGATTGGGAGGAGGAGGAGGGAAGGCGCTGCTGCGTCGTAGCACCAAGTTGATGCTTCTTCGTGGCTGACCTCTGCGCGGTTTCTTCTGGAGGTAAATAGGATCTGGTTTCTGCAAAGACGAGCACTGGACGGAAAAAGGGTCCGTGGAGGAGGAGAGGCGCCACCGGGTCCCTCTTTCAGGCGGGAGACGATGTTGCAGCTGGGATCTTAGTGTTTTGGGTTTTTTTGGCGCATCCGGATGATCCTGCCCAGGGAGCTGCGCAGCGGCCCCGTCGAAGCGCATCTGTTGGAGCAACCAAAGCGGCGGCATCTTTGGGGGATAATCATAACGTGTGGGTCATTGTCGGAGGAGGCGAAGGCGGCGACTGGGCAGCAGCTGCTGCTTTGCTGCTGAGTGAGCTACCACTGGCCCAGCGGGGGGCGAAGAAGCGCCTTTACCCAATGGAGGGCATCAGGGCAGGAAAGGGAAACACCCACGTCCACCACCAGCCAGGGGACTTCTCCGTTGTTTCCCATGAGACGGAAGAAGAATTCATGTCTTAAGAGGCCACGGTCGGCTTGTCGAGGAACCAAGGCGGAGAAGGTGTTGGCGGGGAGAGGAAGGAAACCCGAGACTCCAGAGAAGCCGCCAGCCTTTGCTGCGGACCGTGGGTGTCTCCTCCTCCTCCTCCTGTCTCTAGGCCAGACGTGAAAGTGGCCGTGCCAAATCGAAGGCACCTTTGGGCGAGAGTTCATTCCGCACTAGTTTCCTTTTCGTGTGAGAAAGATTAGCCGGCAACACAAGGTGGCCGTTCCCAGGGTACGCCCGGTTGTGGCTCCAAAACGCCACCATCTTCGAGGTGTGGACTCGTTTCTACTACACCCACCCGTCGCCTTTGCGTCTTGGGGAGTACGAGTAGTATCTGGAAGAGGGGAGGCTTGGTGTGAGGCGGAGGAGGCTGCCGCGGCTGCTTTGGGGTTTTAGAAGAAGGCAGCAGAAGAGCTCAGGAGACGGACAGGGGAGGTGGGGGGGCTTCCTGTTGTAGGTCAGCGGCTCCCCCCCCCAAAAAAGCCTTGTTGAGGCCAAGCCTGGGGCCTCTCTCCCTCTGTCTTGCGGCTGCCAAGAGGCCGTCTCCTCCCTGAGGGACGACGAGGAGTGCCGAGAAGGACCCAGAATCTCCCGCGCTCCAGTGGGCGCCGTCGTGGGCGCCGCTGAGGCGAAAAAGGCGGCCATACAAATTTGAAAATAAATAAATAAATAAATAAATAAATAAAGGAAACAGGTGCCTCCCGCCTCTCCCTCCGTGCCCTCGGAGGACCCTTCCCCCGCCCTCCTGACGAGAATTTTGCCCGCCTCTTTGTAAAACCCTGGGCAAAGGGGGGGGCGACGGAGACGGGGCCAGTGTGTGGGGAAACAGCAGAAAGCGCGGGGCGCCCTCCTTCGCGCGCCCCCTGCCCAGGTGGCGGCGGCAACGACGGCAACTGACGGCTGTTCCCCCCCTCTTATTCCTCGGGGGGGATTCGAAGCCGCCGCCTGGCGGAGAGAAGGGAGGTGTCGGTGGCGGAGAGAAAGGAAAGCAGCGGCTCTGACTCCCACCCAGGCCCCGCCCTCCGATCGGTGGCTCTCTTGCTGTGACAGGCCCTGGGCTCCGGCTGCCCATGTGCGGCGGCGGCGGCGGCGGCTGCCTGCCTCCTCCTGTCTAGCTAGCGGCCTCTCCCCCCCTTGCTGGTGGGTCTGTCTCCATGCTGCTCGGGGCGTCCTGGCTGTGCTCCTCCAAGGCAGCCGCCGCTGAGAAGCGGGCAGCCGAGGAGAGGCGGAGGCGGCGGGTGGCGGCGGCGGCCGCTGCTGTCGTCGGAGGCGGCGGCCACGGCGAGGGATCCCCGGCTGCCGGCGCCGCCATGGACGAGTCGTCGCTGCTGGACTTGCTGGAGTGCTCGGTGTGCCTGGAGCGGCTGGACACGACGGCCAAAGTGCTGCCGTGCCAGCACACCTTCTGCCGCCGCTGCCTGGAGAGCATCGTCAGCTCCCGCCACGAGCTCCGCTGCCCGGAGTGCCGCATCCTGGTGGGCTGCGGCGTGGACGAGCTGCCGGCCAATATCCTGCTCGTCCGCCTCTTGGACGGCATCCGGCAGAGACCCCGCGCCGGGCCCGGAGGCGGCGGCGGCTGTTGCGGGGGAGGGGGAGAGGGCAACTGCGCCCCCGGCAGCCCCCCGGCGGCCCTGAGCAGCCACTGCGCGGGAAACCCGACGGCCGCGCCGGGAGCGAGCAACTCGGGGACCGCGGCCGCTCCCGCCGGCTGTCATCACTCCGCGGCGGCGGCGGCGGCGGCACCAGCGACGCCCCCCACCGGCTCCCCCAGCGTGGCCGCCGCCGCCGCCTCGGCCGCCGCCAGCCTGAGGGAACTCGCCGCCGCCAGCCGGAGCGCCCTGTCGAAGGTAAGGCGCCGGCGCACTTTTGCCTTGCTTTCCCGCCCTTTTTGCTTTATTTGCGCTTTTAAACCCTACCCTGCCACCACCACCCCATAGCGCCCCCTCACTCTCCACAGCCGGCGGGCGGGCTGTCTGTCTGTGGGCGCCCCCTGCCAGGGAGGGACCACCAGCCGTGCCTCTTCTTGGCAAGGGGGAGGCCTCTCTCGTTGCCACTTAACGCGGGGCGCCCTCAAGTACGGGTTCAATACCAGCAGCTGATCGGTGGCTATTTAACCGGGCAGACACTGCTGGGCACTGGCTGTGGCCACCACTTCACCTCATCTCTCCACTACTTTGAATAGCCTGGAGAGTGAGAAGGTTTTATTTTTTTAAAAAAAAAATTTTGTTTTAAATTTGACAAAATACAAATACAATAAAACACAAAAAAGGAAAAAGAAAACAGTATACAGAATACAAACAACATAATTCCTCCCCATTCTACATTCAGTGTTACAATACATATAACCATTATTACCAGCCGACTTGGCTTCTCTCTAACTCGTCCCACATCTTGATTTCGCAGGTTAAAACTCAGAGCTCAATTTGGGGTGAATAAAATAAAAAAAACACACACATAAAAAACATTTGACTATTACATCACCCTGTGATAAGTACATTGCCTCCAGAGTTACGATTATAATTATTTATTTAATAGTTTAGTTATTCACTTCCAAAAAGTCATTCGATCAGTTGTTGGCGCACAACTTATTTGAGTGAGAAGGTTAAGTGACGGAAGAGATCATCAGGCCAACACAAGGGCACCACCGTCACGCCCCCGGGACCTCTCCGAACCCCGCTCTAAGCGTGTCATTTTCGGTAGTTGGAAAGGCATCCCCCCCCTGCTTTGCAATTGCCTTTGGAAAAAAAATGGCTTGACACCTGGGATATGGGGGTAGAGCAGATGCAAGGTTGAGTCGTAGGGTTTGGGCTCCGCTTTCTTCTCATGGTTTCCTATACTGTACTACTGTACTTTGTGAAAGTAAGTGTGCTCTTTTCGTGGTCACGCCCCTAATAAGGCTATTGTTTTATACAGTTGGTAACTTTGGTATAGAAATGCTCTGGCGGTCCCGCTTGTCCCACAGAACTTCAGATTCAAGACAAGAGCATTGCCTGCCAAAATTTTCTCTTCCAAGCAAGGATTTTGTGATTGATTATCTATCTATCTATCTATCTATCTATCTATCTATCTATCTATCTATCTATCTATCTATCTATCTATCTATCTATCTATCTATCTATCTATCTATCTATCTATCTATCTATCTATCTATCTATCTATCTATCTATCTATCTATCTATCTACAGTATTAGAAGTATTAGTATCTAGCTAGCTAGCTAGCTACAGTATCTAGCTACAGTATCTATCTATCTATCTATCTAGCTATCTAGCTAGCTACAGTATATCTATCTACAGTATCTATCTATCTATCTGACTTCTGTATACAAGTACTCAGTTGTAAGTTGTAGTTTGGCTGTAGCTGTTTTGTTCATATGATGATTGAACTGCTTGTTCTGGAAAGGGAAAGGTATGCACTCTAATGCCTGAACCATGACTATCTTCTCTTGGTGATGTACAAAAAGATTTATCAGGGACCACATTTTGCTGACTTGTGCATCAGATGAAGCAAGCTGTAGCCCATGAAAACTTACAGCATGGTGAATTTGTTAGTGCTGTTTGTTATTTAAATTGGGTTGGATACTTCATCAGAATGGGCTCTTTTCCCTCCCTAGTAATATTTCTCTTGAAGGCGTGTATAGTTCTGTATACTAATCTTGACAACAGGATGCTTTCTTGAGCTATGCTGTTATGCTGGAAGTTCAGATCCTGACCTAGTATTTCTAAGAACGCACGTGCTATTAGAATACGACATATCTTCTAATGTCAGAACTTGGTTTGGAGTGGAACATTTGTCATGAAAACGTATACAGTATGGGCATGTTTGTCTCTTGCAGCATTTAGAAATGTTAGTTGTTGAAATTGGGTTCATTTGACTCCCCAACCTTTTTAATAAGATGAGGACAATATAATAATAATTTTCGTGTCAGAAATGACTGAAATATAATACAAGATGCTGAATGGTGGAATTGTATGGTTTTGCCAGATGAGCATACAGTAGGTTACAGACATACAGTAGGTTAGTTGCAGGGGACATGCTTTGCATATAGTAGGTCTTAGTTTAAGTCTCCAGCCTTCCCAGTTTGAAAGATGCAGAAAAGCTAATGCAAATTAGAATAGACAATGGGCCGTATTCAATATTAGTTCCTACTTAGAGAATAAACACATTGAATTGAATGAGATTTGTTAGTCTCAATTTAAATCATTCCGAAAATAACTGACATTGACTTTGGTTCAATTCTGAGCTAGATTGATAAAGGTCTGGTTGATTTTCAACTGGTATAAGGTAGCTTGCTTTGTTTTTGTTCAGCAATTACTCAATACCTACCATGTCATATACTTTTTTTTAAAAAAAGTGAAAGGCTTGACTTAAATGAGTTCCTCCATGCTTAGTTGTATTGTTTGAGATGATGTCATATCTCCTTATATGCTACTGGAGAACATGGCTGGAATCCCTACAAACTGCAGGAAGCTGTATCAAACAATGGCAGGTGCGTTGCATGCAAGAAAGGGTGAATCGGAAGAGTTGACACTTCAAGAATATCTCAAATTATTAGTTAATAATATATGTAATTCAAACATTACTTTTTAATTTCTAATTATGTTAATAATTAATAACCACATTATCTTATATTGGCTGAAAATTTGTTGTTTAGCATAGGAAATTGCAATTAAAGAAGATCTATTGAATCAGTGGAGATTTGGTGAATCAACTCCTCTCTACATTCTACTGATTCAGTGGGTCTATTCTAATTGCAGACTACTGCACTAAGCAAAATAATTTCAGCCAGTATATTGTGTTGTATTATATTAAATGTTTATTGTTCTACATTGGTAGCACACAATAACCCAATGTATAGTATTCGTGTTTGACCGATATCCTTGTATATTGTATACCCAATACTTTATTCGATTAAGCATCTTGCCTGAGTTTTAAAGTGATTTCTTGGTTATTATGATTGATGGTTGCATTTTATTTTAAAGTAAAGGTAAAGGTTTCCCTTGCTCAAAAGCCAGTCGTATCCAACTCTAGGGTGCAGTGCTCATCTCTGTTTCTAAGCCGAAGAGCCAGCGCTGTCTGCTTCTGCAGACATTTCCATGGTCATGTGGTAGGCATGGAACACTGTTACCTTCCCACCGAAGTGGTCCCTATTTATCTTCTTGCAATTTCTTGCTTTCGAACTGCTAGGTTGGCAGGAGCTGGGACAAAGACAGGAGCTCATTCCATCCTGCAGTACTCGGGAATCGAACTGCTGACCTTCTGCTTCCCAGTCAGTGTCTTAGCTACTTGAGCCACTGCAGTCCCTGCATTTTATTTTATTTTAAATGCAGTCCCTGCATTTTATTTTAGGCTCATAATAATGAATCCCGGAGCACAAGTGTTTCCATGATACTGTTTAGTCTTCTAAATGACTTCAGACCTCTATCTTTCAGGTTCATTATAGTGAGCGAAATCTGAAGAAATATTATTTTTCAAAATCAGAAACCAGCAGGACATGGTAATTCTTCTTAGATTGCTAATATAACTAGTCAGTAAGCCTTCCTGAAAAGGAAAATAGAACCTCTCTGAGTGTCGGTATGATGAACAGTCATTTACCAAAATAAAGCCTGTATCTTTAAGCTGAGAAATATTCAAAAATCTTTTAAAAAATTGGCTTTCACTTATAATTTGTGAGAATAAATAAAAATGGCTTTGTTGTAGAGCAGAAAGTTCAGAAAGTCATTTAGCTTGTTTAGTATATAAAATAACATGTAACTGTAATACTGCTGAAGTCTAAAATCAGTTATCAAATTTCATGCAGTATTTGGCCTGTGGCGCCAAATCATCTGGCCCATGCCGCTGCCGCCTGAAGCGGACACATTTATGACAGTTGCAGATACATTTTACGGCAGGGGAAACCACCAGTCTGGCCTGCTCAAATGTCTAAGGGAGCATGACCCGGACCCCAACTTTAAAAGCTTGGCAACCCCTGCAGTATTTGGTAATGTTGAGGAAAGCAAAGGAGCAGCATTTTGCTAGTGTGCTACTAGTTTATATTATATTATTTTGCACTTGCAAGAAATTTAATTTTGTAGAGAGGGGTTTAAACTTAAATTCAGTTATCAACTTTTTATTCTTTCCCATCTTATTGTCTCCCAGTTCCATCTTTCTTAGGAAAGACAAATGACATTACATTAAATTGTGAAGCGGCATAACCATAGTCTGAGTAAAAGGAATAATGGAATTTTATGTGGCTGGGAAACCAGTTATCCAATGTGGGAGAAAGTCATACCAATTAACGACTTCTACAATAGACCCAAGGAATATTTATTATGGATACTTGAACTGGAGAGTTCTGATTATTCTAGATCAGTGGTTCACACATTTGTGACCCCAGATACTTTTAAATTATAACTCCCTAGCCAGCACAACCAGTGGTTAGTTTTTTTTAGGACATACAATCCAAGAATTCCTGGATCTAGACATTTAGGAACCAGTCTTCTAGATGGCCCTTGTTAAATCTTGCCATTTGACCCATCCATGCAAAAGAAAGAAATGCAGTATAGGGGATGCTTACCAAACTGGAAGGAAGATCTGTCAGCAGCCTGCAATTTACATGACAGGTACAGGCAGGCTTCTGGTCTAAGCACTGTAGCTCTTACATTTTGATTTGGGGTTAGGCTAATACATGTCTCTCATTCTTAGAGTTTACAGAAACAACAGAAAAATCTTGTGGCACCTTAAAGACTAACATGTTCTACTGGGCATAAGCTTTTGTGGACTGTAATCACACTACATTGGATGCTTGGAGTGTTGTCTTTCTTGGTAGATGCATGTACTGTACACATATTTGAGTAGAAGAGAGACATCAGGAGCTAGAAATGGAAGCAAGTAGAAACACTGATTTTTATCTAAACAGTGGTAGTTGAACATACAAGTGTTGGGAGGTGATAAGAACATCCTAACATGAACAGATTCTTATAGCCCTGCCTTCCCTTCTCACCCAACCGCTGGAATAAATATCTACTTAAAACATGGGCTATAGTCCATTAAAGCTTTTGCCAAATAACCCTTGTTAACCTTTAAGGTGCTCAAGACTTTTTGTTTTTGCTATAGTAGATTATTGTGACTTTTCCCTAGAAATTTTACAGTTTATAGCAGATAAAACCATATCTTTATCACTTACACAATTAAGAAAATCTCTCACTACTGAGATGTGCCGTTGATGAACAAAATATATTTACTTTCTTTTACAATTTGCCATGATCTGTAATATTTATGCCTTTAAAAAATACCCAGTATTCAGATACAGTGTCCTGTTTTATCATTTGATATACACTGTATCGTTGTGTTTCCTGAAGTAAGAAATATTGATGCTTAGCCAAGACTAGTAAGTCTTCTTTTTGCTTGACAGCTGATGGATTAGTTTCAACATTTTCTAAATGCCTTGAAGTATTTGATGGGTATGTTTGATTTTCATCTGAAGAAACTCGTTAAAGGGAGCAGTAGCAACCCTGGAATTTAATTGTATTTTTATGCTCCAGTTTTGTTAAAGGGAACACTGCAAAAGAGGGACATGCTTTTGAAAAGACGTGCAAGTGCAACACATTAAGTTGTTAGACATTCGAGAATGTTTAGTAGCTTTATATATTCTTCAGTTCTTTTGCTGCATTATGTCTGGTAAAAAACAACAGCAGTTTTCCGCATTGTAGTTTATCTGAGATATTGCTTTACTCTTTGTCCAAGAGACAAAACAATTCATGTTTTACCTACAGTGCCTTCACATCATCGTTGTTGTTGTTGTTGTTGTTCAGTCGCACAGCTGATTCCAACTCTTTGTGACCCCATGGACCATTGCCCTCCAGGCACCTCTATCCTCTACCATCCTCCTCATCCCGCCCAGCCCTGTGCCTACTGCATCCACGACACCATCTAGTCATCTCATCCTTGGCTGTCCCCTTCTTCGTTTGCCCTCCACCTTTCCCAGCATCAAGGCCTTTTCAAGTGAACCCTCCTTCTCATTTGATGTCCAAAGTACTTCATCTTCATCTTTGTTATTTGTCCTTCTAAGGAGCAGTAAGGGCTAATCCCTTCTAATATTGACCTATTTGTACTCCTCACTGACCAGGGGACTCTCAAAACTCTCCTCCATCACCACATCTCAAAGGCGTCTATTCTTCTGTGCTCAGCCTTTCTAATGGTCCAGCCCTCACAACCATACATTACCACCGGGAATACCATTGCTTGGACTATGCGGACTTTTGTTTGCAGTATGTCTCTACTTTTAACTATGTTCCCCAGGTTTCTCGTAGTTTGCCTCCCAAGAATCAGTCTCCTTTTTATTTCATGACTGCAATCCCCATCTTTGCCCCTAGGAAAGTAAAATCTGTTACTGCTTCTACTTCTTCCCCATCTATTTTCCAGGGACTGATAGGGCCTGTTGCCATTATCTTGGTTTTCTTGATGTTGAGTCTTAAACCAGCTTTTGCCTGTCTGATTCTAGGGTGCGGTGCTCATAGCCAAAGAGCCAGCACTGTCAGTCTGCAGACATTTCCAAGGTCATGTGGCAGCCATAACTAGATGCTAGAGTGCACAGAACACTGTTACCTTCCTACCAAGGAAGTACCTATTTATCTACTTGCAATTTCTTGCTTTTGAACTGCTAGGCTGGCAGGTGTTGGGACAGAGATGGGAGCTCACTCCATCGTGCAGCATTCGGGTCTCAAACTGCTGACCTGCTGAGTCTGACCTTCCATTCATCAGGTTCAGTGTCGTAACCACTCAGCCGCTGCAGTCCCTCTTACGTGTAATCCGTCAAGTTAAGGTGACTTTCATAGTTTTAGCAATGCTTTATACCTCATCATATTTTATTACTTAACTTTAATCTCACATCAATTTTGAACTTGTTAGCTGGTCTTTTTGGCAATGCACTCTCAGCCTTTGTTCTCCAATTTCAGAGTGGTGCTAATATTGCTTACCAGTCTGACTGGATTCTTCCACTGGAAGCATTACCAAAATAATGTATAGCAACATGTTTTCTGCAGTCTAGGTGGCATATACATGCTTATTTGTCCTATTGTCATCATTATGGTCCGAAGGAAAATATGGGGAATTATGGACTCCATGCTTGGAATGATGGCTGTTTAATTTCTGTTTCTTCTTCTTTTTCAGTACAGGCCTATGCAAGTTATCACCCATTAAGTTTAGTGAAGCTCAGTTGGGTATGCATTATGCTCTGCTACCTGCTCAATAATCTCATTGTTCCACTATCCCATTAAGGCTATAAAATAAAATAAATATCTGAGCCCTGTGGAGTCACCATACAGGGATGACTAGCTTTATTTAGTGTGCTCGCAAGTTATGAAAGTATGTATTAAAAGAATGTGGTCCCTCTTGGGGTATCAGAAAGATTTGAGTATCAAAAAGTATGGGTTAGGAACCCCAGTTTACTATATGATAAGTAAAAAAAAATTCCTTAAGATGTTGGCTGTGGCTGTGTATTCTTACGGGATGCTTTGAAATAATCCACATGTATATTAGTTTAGCTATGACGGCAGCCTTACAAGGCAACTTTTTCATTCTCCTCACTCACTTTCATCTTGACTTGTCAGCTAATTCCTAGCAATTGTTTGGGTTTTTTGGCTTATGTCCCGAAGGTCATGGTAAATAAATAGACACTATGACTTGTAAATGCAAGATTGCTTCAGAGTCTGCAGGTTAGATGACTCTAATAGAGTCAAGTAAATCTTGTAGGTTTACTATACAATCCATGTAGTCTATTGATCGAAGTTGTCAGCTGCAGTTGGAAAGCACAAGTTAATGTGAAGGTCATTAATTCTTTTGTTACAACCCTCCCCCCCAAAAAAAACACAAAAAAACCATGCATTAGAAAAGGTTTCTTTTTAATATTATGCACTATGTACTATATACAAAGGGATTATCAACAAACTAGGATAGATCTGATCCTAAACAAGTCAAAGCTAAGCAGCACGAGTCTGAATGGATATACTCTATTATCTTAACTTTTTTGTCTGTTTGTTTATTTTTATAGTGCTATAAGTATTATAGATGAAAGGCCACTGCATTAGATTCTCAGGACAGTCTTCATGGCTCATTGCCATGATGATCGCCAATATTTGGATACAGATATGACAGAAGAAGAATTGTTATATTGCTTGGCAGAATAACAATAAGAAGTTTGAGGCATGTTAATCTTATAAATATAGCCCATTGCAGAGTTTTGCCATAATCTTCCATTGCATAGCTTTACAATAATCTCCTAAAATGTGTTGCTTGAGAGGAAGCAGGGGAAGGGAAGGGAAAATAGAGCTGGAGATAAGGGTAAACAGGGGAACAATAAAAAGTCAGTTCAGTTTCAAAGTTAGTATAGTTAGAGTAGCAACAAAGACATAATGGTGTAATTATATTTATCTTAGCTCTGTGCCTGAGAACAGGCCTCTAAGGCAAGGGTTCCCAACCTTTTCCTGCCAGGGGCCTGACCATGCCCCCTCACTCAACTGAAGGGCCATCCACGTGGTTTTTCTGGCGCCGCTGGTGTGTGCCTTTGCACTGTGTTCCTGAGTGTTTTTCTCACCTCTGCCGCTTCCCTTGGAGGAGGTAGCGAGGGAGAAACATATTCACGCCATTCTTGAATTTTTTTGCTGCTTTTTCGCCGCGCTTTGATGCGAAAACATTGCGATTTCAGCACTTCCAGTGATGTCAGGGTACTTCTGGCATCAGCAGGAATTTGCCCTGGGAGCCGGTTCTGGCCCGTGACCTGTAGGTTGGGAACCTCTGCTCTAAGGCGTCTGACAGTAAATGAAAAAGGTTACACTAAAAATTCTTTCTTATAGATAATTATGACTTGTGAAGGCTTGTGAGGTGTGTGACAAATGTCTCCCAATTTGCAGAATTGTTGTTTCTGAAGCTGTGGAAGCTACTGCTCATGAAGGTGCCACAATGTTCACAGGAATGAAAGGTTGTGAGTTCAATCCCAATCAGTGTTCAAGGTTGACTCAGCCTTCCATCCTTCCAAGGTTGGTAAAATGTTGTTTGTTGTTGTTGTTCAGTCGCACAGTCGATTCCGACCCTTTGCGACCCAATGGACCATTGCCCTCCAGGCACCCCTGTCCTCCACCATCCTCCTCAACCCGCCCAGCTCTGTGCCCATTGTGTCTACAATACCATCTAACTACCTCATTTTTGGCCACCTCCTTCTTCTTTTACCCAGCATCAAGGCTTTCTCAAGTGAATCCTCTATTCTCATTTGATGTCCAAAGTACTTTATCTTTACTATTTGGCCTTCTAAGGAGCAGTCAGGGTTGATTTCTCCTAAGATTGACCTATTTGTTCTCTTCACTGTCCAGGGGACTCTCAAAACTCTCCTCCAATACCACATTTCAAAGGTGTCTATTCTTCTGCGCTCAGCTTTCCTAATGGTTCAGCTCTCACAACTATAATTATCACTGGGAATACCATTGCTTTGACTATGCGAATTTTTGTTTACAAGGTGATGTCTCTACTTTTAACTATGTTCTCCAGGTTTCTCATCGCTTGTCTCTCAAGAATCAGTCATCTTTTTATTTCATGACTGCAATCCCTATCTGCAGTTATCTTTGCTCCTAGGAAAGTAAAATCTGTCACTGTTTCTACTTCTTCCCCATTTTTTCCAGGGACTGATAGGGCTTGTTGCCATCATCTTCATTTTCTTGATGTTGAGTCTCAAGCCAGCTTTTGCACTCTCTTATTTCAACCTAATCAGAGCTTCTTTTGGTCTTCCTCACTTTCTGTGGTATCATCTGCATATCTCAAATTGTTGATGTTTCTTCCAGCAATTCTGATCCCAAATTCTGATCCATTCCTGCACTGCACATTATGTGCTCTGTGTATAAGTTAAATAAGCAGGGTGATAAAAATTCAGCCTTGTCTTACTCCTTTTCCTATTCCAAACCAATCCGTCATTCCGTATTCTGTCCTAACTGTTGCTTCTTGACTCATGTACAGATTTCTCATGAGGCATATGAGGTGTTCTGGTATTCCCATCTCTTTAATTATTTGTCACATTTTGTTGTGGTCCACACAGTCAAAGGCCTTGGTGTAGTCAATGAAACAGAAGTAGACTTGTTTTTGATATTCCTTTATTTTCTCCATGATCCAACGTATGTTGGCGATGTGGTCTCTAGTTCCCCAGCTTCTTCGGAACCCCGCCTGCACCTCTGGTAATTCTCTCTTTCTACATGCTGCTGAAGTCTATCCTGTATTATCTTGAGCATAATCTTGCTAGCATGTGGGATGAGCGCAATTGTTCGATAATTTGAACATTCTTTGGCGTTACCCTTTTTTGGGGATTGGAAATATACCGATCTTTTCCAATCCTGTGGCCACTGTTTTGTTTTCCAAATCTGCTGGCATATAGAATGCAATAATTTGATTCCATCATCTTTTAGGGCTTTGAAAAATTCAACTGGGATACCATCATCTCCATTGGCTTTGTTGTTTGCAGTGCTTTTTAGGGCCTTTCTGATTTCACTCTCTGGCTCAAGTTCAATGTTCTCATCATTGTGATTATCAGGGGTGTTGAGGTCCTTTTTGTAGAGTTCCTCTGTGTACTCTTGCCATCTTTTCTTTATCTCTTCTGCATCAGTTAACTCCTTGCCGTTTTTGTCCCTTATCATGGTCATTTTTGCTTTAAATGTTCCCTTGATTTCCCCATTTTTTTGAAAAGATCTCTAGTCATACCCCTTATTTTGTTTTCCTCTATTCATTTAGGTAGGTTTTCTTATCTCTCCTTGCTTTTCTTTGAAATTCTGTATTCAATTGATTGAATGAGTACCCAGCATGTTGGGGGGAAAAGGCTAATTAACCTGTGAACTGCCCAAAGCACTATGGGATGGTTTATAAGAATGATTGCTTTGCTTCTTCTTCTTCTTCTTCTTCTTCTTCTTCTTCTTCTTCTTCTTCTTCTTCTTCTTCTTCTTCTTCTGTGCCTAGGCCAGACATGGCAGACTAGCAAAATGGGTGGAATAGAACCAGATATTTTGATCCCTGGAATATGGGGCATCGCATTGAGCAGCTGACCATTCACTCTGCAATGACTGGACCTTGACAGTGATGAGAGAAATCTCATGAACAACCTTGTGATAGTGCAGTGGTGGGCAACTTTCACAGGTCTAGGGCCAAGTTTTTATCTTGAGATTCTGCCATGAAATCTCTATGGCTGGAATTATTTTTAAAAAGGAGGGCAACACAACAGTGTGAATGCAAAGACAGCAAACAAAGAAACCTCAGACTCACAAATGCTAGACTGTATGTTTGCACTGTAGCGTTTGTTGTAAGTCTGGAAGTGGGGAGCAAATGGCTCAGTCAATTTCACAAAACCATTTTTGCCTGTGATTTTGTAGTGGAGCGGGGAGCTACAGGGAGCTTGGTACCCTGTCTCAGTAAAAGAAAAATCTACTGCTGCTGAATTGTGAGAAAATTCATATACAGTATTGGTAAAACAATTTGTCCCTATAGGACAGTGATGGCAAACCTTTTAGAGACCGAGTGTGCAATCAGATGGGCAGGGCAAACTCTGTGCTGGGGAAGGGAGGAAGAATTTCCATTGGCCTGCTGGACAGTGGGGCGGGGGGGGGCCTCTGTCCTGGGGAGGGAGGAAGCATTCCGATTGGGCTGCTAGGCAGAAGGGCGGGGCAAACTATGCTGTGGGGAGAGAGCAAGCGCTCCCATTGGGCTGCCGGGGAGAGGGGCGAGGCAAACTGCTGGGGCAATGGCACGTGTGCCCATAGAGAGGGCTCTGAGTGCCCCCTCTGGCACGCATGCCATAGGTTCGCCACCACTGCTCTAGGACCTGTTCTCAGGGACAAAGATGCTCTGCAAACTATGTGCACTTTTTGGGTCACACTGACTTTATGCAATCCACGAGTTATGTTCCTTAGCCATGGGTATGTGCACAGAGGCAGGCTAGGTTGTAAATAGAGATCATCATTAAGAATTTGCTGTTTCTCAATACTTGCATCCTTATGCAAGCATGCTATGCCATTATAATAATAATTGCATATTGTCAAGTCAATGCTGGGTAATGGTGACCTTTTTTCAGGGTGTTCTAGGTAGAGATTACACAGAAATGGGTTACCAACCCCTTCTTCTGAGACTGTCCTGGGAACATGTAACTTGCTGAAAGCATAGTGGGGAGTCGAATTCCCAGTGTCTGGCTCTGCAGCCAGATACCTAAACCACTGAGCTATCCAGCCAGCTGATGTGTCATTATTTTTATATCACTAAACATTTACACTCAGTTATTACAGTTCTGAACTATGAATGGAATTATTACTTTTGGTTGTAGTTACTCCCTGTCCTATACAGTACTGCAATTTGTATCTCTTTAATGCTTACCATCAGTCATAAATATATATAAATGTATAAATACAAACACAATGTCCTTCTCAGCTTTGATCTCCTGCTGTTTTGCAGAAATATCTTACGTTTTTTGAATCTCAATTGCTCATTCGGCTTCTTTGGCTGTCCAGCCAGTTGTTATATTTAAAGAAGAACAACAGAAAATGATGTTGCCAAAATTCATATCCCCATCTCTTGAATGATTGAATCTGCTAATATTAAACTGTTCCATAGGGTTTATTAATAATATTGCTTGCTTTTTGTCCAAGTATGAGTTAATTCATCTGTGAAGGAACTGGATTAAGTTAAAGAAAAATCATGTCTTTACTGGCACAATATTTAGTCTACATTTAGGAGTGAGCCATTTGGAATGGCTGAACTATTATCTTCTTCTATCCATTTCCTTTTTAAAAATAGTACTTTGTAAAGAAAGCAGTTGAACCAATATGAGTGCAATATTTTAAATGCTGGGTTTTGTTGTAAATTGCTTTCCTCTTTAGCAGTAAGAAAGATGAAGATAATGTATTTTTACAACTGAATAAGCCTCAGTAAATAAATTTTAGATATGTTTAAATACATTTAAATGGCAACGTGTAAGATTGACTTTCAGTAAGAAAATCATTATAACCATTTGGAGGAAATTTGCATTTCTCATGTATGGTTTTATACTTTATCACAGCAGTTCTCAACCTTTTAAAGCTGGAGGCCGAGTCGCGTTCTCTCAGACAGCTTCGGGGGCTGGACAGCCATTTTGCCCTTCCTCCACCACATGGCACTTCCTGGTGTGGTGGAGGCACTGGGGGGGGGCACATGAAATGGTGCCACGGGCCACATCCAGCTCTGGTTGAGAATCCCTGTGCTAGGGCTAAGATTGAAGCGTTCAGCTGCTTGCTTTGTTTATGGGTTAACAAAAATAGTAACCATTTCATTGAAAGCCTGGGTAGGACCATAGTCTTAAATTATGAGCTGTTCAGTTTTTGTACAATCCTAGTTTTAGGTTATTGATTTTAAAGGCAAAGGATGCAACCCTGTTTATACCTACTGCATTCCAACTCCTTCTGTGTAAAGTATATATAGCAGGGATTCTCAACCTGTGGCCGTGGGCTGAATGCAGCTCGCAGCGCCATTTCATGTGACCCCCCTGTTATGTTCGGCCCTTGTATTAAACAGTCTAGCAATGATGAACAGAAGAACGAACAACGGTTTATTGTAAAGTCTTGCAGGTCACAATTACAAGGATATCAGACAACAGATGGCTACACAAGTCCCAAGTAATCGGTCTCTCTGGAATCTACCCTTGTGGTATATATTGAGCTACACCTGCGTGTGAGCGTATTGAGAGGACCCAAGGCTAGCCTGGCGAGGTCTAACCTGCAGAGATATTAGGAAGCATAGATCTGGTGTGGCCACACCCTTGTTTACCCATGGCACTTATATAGATGAAAGGGAGCCTTCCGCGGCCCGGAAGGCTCAGGAGACGCCGCCACCAGCGTTGCCGCGTTCTCCCCGCCCCTGCCACCGGCGGGGAGATGAAAGGGAGCCTTCCGCGGCCCGGAAGGCTCAGAAGACGCCGCTGCCAGCGTTGCCGCGCTCTCCCCGCCCCTGCCACCAGCGGGGAGATGAAAGGGAGCCTTCCGTGGCCCGGAAGGCTCAGAAGACGCCGCCGCCAGCGTTGCCGCGCTCTCCCCGCCCCTGCCACCGGCGGGGAGATGAAAGGGAGCCTTCCGCGGCCCGGAAGGCTCAGAAGACGCCGCCGCTAGCATTGCCGCGTTCTCCCCGCCCCTGCCACCGGCGGGGAGATGAAAGGGAGCCTTCCGCAGCCCGGAAGGCTCAGAAGACGCCGCCGCCAGCGTTGCCGCGCTCTCCCCGCCCCTGCCACCGGCGGGGAGATGAAAGGGAGCCTTCCGTGGCCCGGAAGGCTCAGAAGACGCTGCCACCAGCGTTGCCGCGCTCTCCCCGCCCCCTCCACCGGCGGGGAGATAAAAGGGAGCCTTCCATGGCCCGGAAGGCTCGGAAAACGCCGCCGCCAGTGTTCCCGCCGCTGTCGCCCGGGAATGGGAGGCGGAAGAAGCAGACAACGCTGGAACCGAAGCCGCCGCTGCCGCAGCCGCCACGCAGGGCTGTCCCTCCCCGCCCCCTGCTACCAGGCGGGGAGGTTTAAAGGGCTCCCGGGTCAAGGGACTCGAAGACGAGGGAAGAGGGAATGTTGGTCCTGCCAGCCAGGAAGGAGGGGCAGCATTCTATCTAGGGAAGTTCCGGAGAACCATATAGGTGTTGTGACGGGCATGGGGCGGTATGGCGGGTACCGTGGGGCGGGTCGCACTCGGGGAATGCGGGTCCGATGTTTAAGTGCGGTCCCTCATTCCAACCCTTCAGGTACATCTCTGGGCCCTGAGCGGCAGATCCGGAGTGTCCCCGCCCTTAGGCTGCTGCTGGTGAATGCCAGGTCGGTATGTAATAAGGCCCCCCTGATTCAAGATGCCATCCAGGAAGGACTGGCCGACCTGGCATGCATCACCGAAACCTGGCTGACGCCTGAAGATGGAGTACCTCTTTCGGACATGTGTCCAGCTGGGTTTGGTATTTGGCACCAGCCTAGAAGTGAGGGGAGGGGCGGTGGTGTCACCATTGTTGCCAGGGAGTCTTTGGGAGTTGCTATGGCCACTGCTCCACAAGTGGCTGGTTGTGAGGCCCTGCTTCTACGGGTGGGCCCCAAGGGTCAGTTGGGGATCTTACTCCTGTACCTGCCCCCTTGCAGGGTAAGGGATGCCCTGCCTGAGCTCCTCGAGGCCGCCTCGATGCTGGCGTTGGAGTTCCCGAGACTTATGGTTCTGGGGGACTTCAATTTGCCATCGCTGGGGATGGCTTCTGAGGTGGCAAGGGAGTTCATGGCTTCCATGGCAGCCATGGGCCTGACTCAGGTAGTTCGGGGTCCGACCAGGGGCAGTGGTCACATGCCAGACTTAGTTTTCTTGTCGGAGCAGTGGCAGAGTGATCTAAGATTACAGGATTTAGTCATCTCACCTGTGCCATGGTCAGATCACTGTGACTCTTGACTTTCTGGGGGCGATACTTCATCGTAGGGAGGCAGGGCCGATTAAAATGGTCCGCCCTCGGCGACTAATGGATCCAGACGGATTTCAGAGGGAACTGGGGGAAGTTCCTCTGGATCGGCTACACGATTCACCCGGGGCACTCGTCGACCTGTGGAATAGGTCGACAACAGTAGCCTTGGATGAAATCGCGCCACTGCGGCCTCTCCACGCCTGGGGGATTAGGTCATCTCCGTGGTTCACAGATGAACTGCGCGAACTCAAACGGGCAAAGAGACGCCTAAAGCGCCGCTGGGCGAAGACCCGGGATGACTCCGATTGGACACTAGCTAGAGCTGCTATTAGGGCCTACCTAGTGGCGATGGGGGTGGTGAGGCGGCAATACTTCACCACCCTTATTGCCTCCGCTGATAATCGCCCAGCCGCCCTGTTCCGGGTAACCAGGTCCCTCCTTGGTAAGGGGAGATCGGTGCCCGGTTGGCAGGGTTCGGCTGAGGACTTTGCTGACCATCTGGTGGAGAAAATCGATCGGATTCGTTCTGGATTGAACCCTGGCGTGGATGGGGAGGGTCGGGGGGGTGCCGGTGCACAGTCTTGCTGTACGATCTGGGATCAGTTTGATCCTGTTGTCCCTAATGAAGTGGACAGGCTCCTTGCAGCTGTTCGTGCCACTACATGTCCTTTGGATCCCTGTCCCACTTGGTTGGTGAAAGCCTCCAAGGAGGTAACAGGTGGCTGGGTTGGGGGGATAATAAATGCCTCGTTACGGGAGGGGGTATTTCCTGCACAGCTTAAACATGCCTTGGTGCGCCCCCTCCTGAAGAAAATGTCCCTCGACCCAGCTGTCCTTAACAACTACAGGCCAGTTTCCAACCTGCCCTTTTTGGGTAAGGTTTTGGAGAAGGCGGTGGCGCGCCAGCTGCAGAGTGTCCTGGAGGAAGCGGATTATCTAGACCCCTTTCAATCAGGGTTCAGGCCCGGGTATGGAACGGAGACGGCATTGGTCGTGCTGATGGATGATCTCTGGCGGGAGCGGGACGGGGGTTGTCCATCCGTCCTTGCTCTTCTTGACCTCTCAGCGGCCTTCGATACCGTCGACCACGGTATCCTTCTGGAACGGCTCGAAGGACTGGGGATCCAGGGCACTGTGTTGTCCTGGTTTTCCTCTTTTCTGGAGGGCCGTACCCAGTCGGTGTGGTTAGAGAGTGAGAGGTCCAGCCCTAGGCCCCTCAAGTATGGGGTGCCTCAGGGCTCTGTGCTCTCTCCTCTCTTATTTAACATCTACATGAAGCCACTGGGTGAGATCATTCGTTCCCACGGGGTGCGGTACCATCAGTACGCGGATGATACTCAGTTGTACATCTCGGCCCGTGGGGACCCCAGTGATGCTGTTTAAATCCTATCCGGATACCTGGAGGCCATTGGGGTCTGGATGGGGGCCAATGGGCTTCGGCTGAATCCCAGCAAGACAGAGTGGCTGTGGATAAGGGGCCCCGTGTTATCCAGGGAGTTACCACCTTTGGTACTGGATGGGGCTGTTTTGCCCCAGACAGACCCAGTGCGCAACTTGGGGGTTCTTCTGGACTCGCTGCTGCTGCTAGAAGAACAAGTAGCGGCTGTGGCCAGGAGGGCTTTTGCCCAACTTCGGGTGATTCGCCAATTGCGCACGCTCCTGGACCGGGGCTCCTTGCTTATGGTCACCCATGCTCTGGTTACTTCCCGACTAGATTATTGTAATGCACTCTACATGGGGCTGCCCTTGACGACCATTCGGAGGCTGCAGCTGGTCCAGAATGCGGCGGCCCGGGTGGTGATGGGGTGTGGGCGATATGCCCATGCCTCACCGCTACTTCGGGAGCTGCACTGGTTACCAGTTTGTCTCCGGGTGCAATTTAAGGTGCTGGTTTTGACCTTTAAAGCCCTATATGGCAGGGGGCCAGGATACCTTAGAGACCGCATCGTCCCAAGAGTGTCTGCCCATCCAACCAGAGCGGACCGGAGGGGCTCTCTAATAGTGCCACCAACTAGGGGTGCACATCTGTCTAGCACCCGAAGGAGGACCTTCTCCGTGTCCGCACCAACTCTCTGGAACCTCCTGCCAATAGACCTAAGACTCCAAAGTGAACTGCTGCCCTTCAGGAAAGGAGTGAAGACCTGGCTGGCAGGGCAGGTGTGGGGCCCGAATGGGACTATGGTGCCCGCCTGCTGGCTTTTATAAGAACTCTCTCTTCTTCCTTTTGTATAGTAGGTGGGATGGGTGGGCGGGATATGGGTTTTTTTTAAAGGGGGTGGGTTGTGGGTTTTTATAATGTTTTTTATGTATTTCTAGAATTATTGTAATGCCGCCCTGAGTCGGGTTCCGCCTGAGTGGGCGGCATATACAAATATGACTATAAAATAAAAATAAAATAAAAAAATAAATAGTGTCTCGGCAGCGGTCACTCTGTGATACAATGTAGTAACCCACCGGATAACCTTAACCAACCAATCGTAACCATGCTACATCAGTTTTAACCAATCAGGAACAGGATCCAAAACTGTACCCAATCATAGCACTCTAATTAACATAAGGAGCATGTCAAAAAGGGGAGACTATGTGCCAATTCTTGCTCTTGATTCGCCATTTTGTCTTTGCAAAGCATTGCTGGTGCAACTTGCAATTTAATTGAATACACAATACAGACACACCGCCTCCACCACACCAGGAAGTGCCATGTGGTGGAGGAAGGGCAAAATGGCAAAATGCACCCTGAAGCTGTCTGAGGGAGTGTGACCTGGTCACCAGCTTTTGTAGGAATCGGGGCCGCAGAGGGCCGGAGGTCCCGGAGGAGACTGATCAAGAAACGATACGAGGCAGTATGGAGGAGGATAAGATCAGTGGTTTATTGGGAAAAAGGCATCATCATATATAGGAGCAAAAGCGCAACAGTGGCAAAAACAGTCATCTGACAGAAATCACATCACCTGTTTGCTCGGGTTAATTGGGAATCTCTCAGAGGGAAGTTAGTTAACTTGGCCAAACACAGACTGGGGAAAACACCATTGTTTGGGGATTAGGCAGGGGTAAACATGGCATCTGTTTACACCCGGGGTAAAGTTGAGCTTGGAGATGAGTGATTATTCTAATGGGTAACTGGGTTAGCTATTCGCTCTCTCAGCAGATCCGCTGGTCAGGTCAGGAAATTGGGTGAATCAAACCCTATCATTTATCCACCCCCCTAAATTTTTCTGCCCACAGAGCCCACGGCTCAAGGAGCGTTCCCCCGAAGTGGCCTCTGCGCGGGCCGTTCCATGCCACTGGGGCATGGGGAAACCACAAGCTTTAAAAGGTTGAGAGCTCCTGATATATAGGATTGGGCTCTATGTCTTAGCCTTATGCCTGGCCATTTAATGGTGGGCAGCACATTACCTGCAACTGTCCATCAAATGTTAAAGGTCTTTTTTTTGGCACTGTAACATGTTTGCTACGATGATGGCACTTCAGAGAGAGAAGAAACATATTTTACCATTTTAACTAAAATATAATAATACTTCCAATTGAAACAGAAGTAGCATGATCTAATGCTAGCAAATGGAGCAGGGATTATTCCCAGGGCTAGTAAATTTTGCAGTGTTTGCTAAAAACGTCTCAGTAGTTTATGACTGTAAAGCAATACGAACTATTGGTGTTGTTTCAAGATACAGCAAGGACGATAGAGTACCCAAATATTTTATCCTCATGAACAATTTTTGTGTGCATATATGCTTGTTCTTAGTGTCTGATTTTCCAACAGCTGGCCTTTTCTCTGCTGGTTGGGAAATTAAGAGAAAAACATAAAACGAAAATATATTTCAGCAATGTAAACAGGCATTGAAAGTACATAAACCAACTGCTGAATAAACTGTAGTGTTAAATTGCTTATTTGCAAAAGATCAATCAAACAATACAAAAAAGCATTAAAATTTTGCTCTGCATTTTTCCAAAGATAAAACGTGGCATTATTTTAGTCATTTGTGGTTGAATGTAGCAGCAAGTGCAGAAACTCATAACAAAGGTTTGGTGTTTCTACCATCCCTAGGTATGTTTTGCTATAAGAGGGTGATCTAAATTTATAGTAATTTTTCTAGTTCATTTTGTTTGCAAATGGAGACTAAGGAACAACAAACACTTCAAGTAGCACCATATGCTAAATAATGTGTTAAGGACACATAAAACTAACATGTATTATGCTGTATCCATGAGAGAAAGATCATTATAGATCATACAGGAAAATCATATTAGCTGTGTTGAGATTGCTCTTCAACAGGCCCAATGCTGGGTAACTTGAAAGGGCGCTGGGCAGGGAGTGATGAGGGTGCCTATGGGGGGGATTGTGCAGGAAATCCCATACATTCCTGTTACACACACCCCAATCCTCCCAAACCGACGTGAGAACTGTAGCAGGAGAGCTGCAGCGCTCCGTTGTGGCCGCTGGTGTCCTTGAGCTTGAGCCTCCCACCTGAGTACTTTTTCAGGGGTTGATCCAATCACTGCCACCCCTCCTGCTACCCCCACTCGATTCTCACCACCACCACGAGGCAGGAGGCACATGAAGCATTGCTGGAGGAAGCCCAGGTCCCTTGCTCCCTTCAGCAACCCCTTTCCATATTGGAGGGAGGTCAGGGCATGGCTATACTCTACCAGAGGTTGGGAACATGCAGCCTTCGGGGGGTTGCTGCACTACAACTCCCATCATACCTAGATAACTTAAGCTAGGGGATGATGGACAGATTTACCTTGGGGTTGGACAGATCTAGAATAGCAATTACATTTCTGTACCACCCCGTAGGGACTGTGGTGGCTCAAGTGGTTAAGACGCTGAACTCGCTGACTGGAAGGTTGGAGTTCAATACCCAAGTACTGCATGATGGAGTGAGCTCTTGTTTCTGTCCCAGCTCCTGCCAACCTAACAGTTCAGTAGCAAGAAATTGCAAATACCTGTACTGTAGATAAATAGGTATCACTTTGGTGAGAAGGTAAAAAGCATTCCGTGCACTCCAGTGTCTAGTCATGCCTGCCACATGTCCACCAAAATATTTGCAGATGTATTTGCACTGGCTCTTTGGCTATAAACAGAGATGAGCACTGAACCCTAGAGTCAGATGCAACTGGCTTTCGAGCAAGGGTGACCTTTACCTAAATACAAAGTTCATTATGCTATAACCCACTGAAGTCAACAGGGCTTACATCTGATTTGTCCTACTAACCCCATTGGCATTACAACCAAATGTTCCTATTCAGTGGCATTCCTCAACCCGATGGCCTCCAGATCTGTTCATGTATAATTTCCACCATAGACAGACAGTAGGACTTGGCATATGCTGGTTTGGATTGGGTAAGACTTGTCATCCATCACATTTGGGGTGGGGGGGTGGGGAGGACCTTTCTGCAGAAAAGTGTCTCTCATTCTCTCTCAACACTTTAATAATACACCAAATGTTCTTGTATTAATTTATTCAAAACACAACAGCTTGTACAATAAGCATGAAAACCAAGGCAAAAAATTCAACTCATGGCAGACTTAAGGAACCAGCAGCAGAACCCCAGAAGGCTGGTGAGTGACTTATTTATTGCTAAGATATAGCTTGAATTCGAACACATCTATTTTGAGGGTGGTGGGAAGGGCATCAGGACACCAAGACAAACACCACAGATAATACATGATAGCTAGTACTGTTACTGGCTGAACAAAGAAGAATGCGTCTTTTTAAAAAACCCAACACTATTCTGTCAAAACAGCCCTTTGCCTCTCCTTTGATCAAAGGATACAATGGCTTCCAACAAAGGAGACAGGAAAATTATATTTGGAATATATATTTTTCCAACACAGCACACACACCATCCTTAGAGTCCTATAAAGAAGGTACTCCGTACATTAGCACTTTAAAGCACTAAATTGTTGCATCTGATCTATAGCCATGTATCTGACTGCATTAACTCCCGGTTTTGATTTTGACAGTGACAACATTTTAAAACATGGTACAATGACTTAGTGGTTAAGACGCTTAAGCTTGATGGCCAGAAGGTCAGCTGTTTGAGACCCGAGTGCAGTGTGATGGAGTGAGTGCCTGACATCTGTCCCAGCTCCTGCCAACCCAGAAGTTCGAAAGCAAGAAATGGCTAGTAGATAAGTAGGTACAGTACTGCTTCAGTGGGAAAGGTTACAGTGTTCTGTGTGCTCCAGTGTCTTGTCATGCCTGCCACATGGCCATGGAAACGTCTGCAGATGCAGTCAGCACTGGCTCTGTGGCTGTAAACAGAAGTGAGCACTGTACCTTAGAGTCTGATATGGCTGGCTTTCAAGCCAGGGCAACCTTTACAAGACTCTTTTGTTGTTTTATCCCAAATGCAGGTTTTCCTGTGAATGTGTGTGAATTGCCTCCAAAACCATCCAATGAGCGTGGATCTATATCTGGGTCCCTTTAGGTCCCATCTCATCACTTCACCACCACATGCTGGATCACAAACTTTGAGGACTGGGATTATCAGTCTGCTTCTATACTAGACCCTCACATAATGATGTTACTTGGTTCCCCAAGTAGTGTTGTTATGCAGAAAACGTCGTTAGGCGGTTTGCTATGGGAGATCAACCACAGTACGACAAAAAAGTCATTATTCGCATGACAGTAAAAAAAAGTCGTTATTTGAATAGCGATGGTCTTTTGTCGTTGTGTGGGAGATCATGTGGGGTGTGTCGGTAGTGTCATTAATTGAAAATGATGCTATTCGAACGTGTCATTAGGTGGGGGTTCACTGTATTTTTAATTTGGAACTTCTGGATGGAAAGTTATCCATCCTCCACTTCCAAGAGAGGAGCTTCTACACCGGATTACTTAAGGGCAAAGCAACTCCTTTTACCTCTTCTCACCATTACCTGTCCTCGGGTGATGGGAGACGCGCATCAAAAAGACCAGGGCAGTCAAAGGTTTCTTATCCTAACCTAATAGAAAACTAAGCCCTCTTTCCTGTATCTGCTGTTTCACCTTACTTTAGGGCCAAGGATTCCCAATGTGGGGTAGATGCCCCACAGGAGGGCAATTTGATTTTTAGGGTAGGGGTGGCAATTCAAGAATGTTTAGACCAAGTTAATTGCCCTTTAGGCTTCCTCCACATGAACAGGAGTTCACGTTTTGAATAATAAGAATTATATGTCACAGGATGGGGGGCGGGGAGGCATTGGGATTTTAGAGATGCCTGTAGTTAGGTGGGGCATGGCCAAAAAAATGGTTGGGAGCCACTGCTTTAAAGTTTCTCTCCTACTCTGCAAACAACAACAACAACAACAACAACAACAACAATATAAAAGAGTAAATCATTGTTTCCCAACCTTTGGTTTTTGGACTTCAATTCCCAGAAGCCTAAGTCAATTCCCCAAAGCACTGATCAGCCAATGTACTGACTTAGGCATCTAGGAATTGGAGTCCCTCTGTGGGGCATGTGCCCCATGTTGGGAACCATTGGAGTAAATGTTCTGCTTTCTATCTCAGCCGGTCTTCCCATCTCCATTTTTGTTGTTGCTAAAAACCCATGAACTTAGAGAAAGAAGGGAAGCCATGGTTCACAAGGGGAAGTGGTGTGATGGATTGCTGGATGCCCAATTGCCCATGCAATGACCCTTGCCACCCTAGGCATGAATAGGTGCTCCCCGTCCTCTCTGGTGCCCTGGGCTCCTCCATCTCCATTCCCCATGCACCTGGCCTCCAGCAGCAAGGGAGTCACCAGCCACTTCACGGCTAGACAAGTTTCCACCTTCTTTGGAGGAGAGCCTTAGGTCCCATGTGAGCACCCACTGAGCAGCAGCATGCCGGCTGTCAGGATCGCCAGGAGCCTCACCATGAGAAGCCTTCAGGGCAGATTGCCATGCGCAGCAGTACAGTCCAAGTGCTACCCCGTCTCTTACTCCAGCCATATGCTGACTCACCCGGGCAGGCATGGTTGCTGCATGGTGGCGCTCTTGTTTGAGGATAGTCCAGATATCAAAGTCCAAAAGACAAGCCGAGGTCTGTTTACTGGTAGTCCAAGTCAGTAGTCTAATCTAAAAGGTGTCCAGAGGCATCATCAGGGTTGGCAGAGAAGTCGGGATCACGACAGGCAGGTCAGGGTCTAGGCAGGCAGTCTGGAGTCAAGCAGGATGTCGGTCCTCACACAAGAGTTGTACCGACGCTAGCAGGCTGCAAGAACCTTGCTTATAAGCCTCCCAGCTATCAGCTGGGAGCCTTCTTTGGTCCTTCGCTCTAGCCTGCCTGTGTTTCAGGTGTAGCTGTTTCCTGGACCTCTCCCTGACGGAGGGCTGATCCCTGTCAAAGCCAGACTCCTGATCTGACAGGTCACCTGCTGGGGAAAACAGACTTGGGCCTGGCACAGGCTGAGATCCCTGGCTCAAAAGGCATCCTTGGGCTCAGGTGCAGGCAGAACTGGGCTGGGCACAGGGAGGGCCCCCTGATCCAGGTCATCTTCGGAGTCAGAGGAGGGCTGGATCACAACAAGCCACCCAATAGCAGCACTCCGTCACTTCCTGCTCCTGTCCTTTCTCTCCGGGTATTGGGCAGCGATGCTCCTCTGATTGGTTGAGAAAATGACCCAATCAGAGACTAACGCAACAACGGAGCCTAACAGCTGGCTCGGGGCATCAAGGGCTTCTCGTAAGTCCTCAGGAGAAATGCATGAAAGGCTTGGTGTGTGGAATCTCTTTGCTATTCACACCAAGGGTGCACCATTGGTCAGATTCTGACCAGTGGCAACCTTGGATTAAAAAAATGGCTCCCGCCCCTTGGCTTGAATTTTTTTTCCATCTACCCTCTGCCCGCCTCTTGGGGGTGTAAATTGTACTGGGGGGGGGGCGCTGGGGTGCACCGGGACTTGTCCTGCTATCTCTATAGGCCAGCACAGGCCTGCTCCTCAAATCCCAGGTTTTAGAAGTACCAAGAACCCCTTAACTTTTTAATATATAAATAAGGGACTGCTGTGGCTTAGTGGTTAAGATGCTGAACTTGATGACTGGAAGGTCATCAGGTTGGCAGTTCAAGATCCGAGTGCTGCATGAGCTCCAGTCTCTGTTCCCCTTCCTGCCAACCTAGCAGTTCGAAAGCAAGAAATTTCAAGTAGATAAATAGGTACCACTTTGGTGGGAAGGTAAACAGCATTCCGTGCACTCTGGTGTCTAGGCATGCCTGCCACATGTCCACGGAAATGTCTGCAGACGCAGAGAGCGCTGGCTCTTTGGCTGAAAATGAAGATGAACACTGAATCCTGGAGTCAGATACGACTGGCTTTCGAGTAAGGGCAAACTTTACCTTTACCCAGGGGTGTGCTGGGCACCTTGGGAGGGCGGTGGACAGGAAGTGATGGGGGCACCTATTGGGGGGGGGGGTTGGGGGGAGAAATTCCATGCATTCCCATTACCTCTGCCTGTCTCTGGGGGGCGCCAGTCGCTGGGGCGCACCGGGATGAGTCCCTGTATCCCTGTGGGCCAGCACACCACTGCCTTTACCTAAGGGATATTAAGAAAAATTATAATTTCCCTTCAAACTGGGATGGCAGAACATGTAAGTTAGCTTTAGAATCCTATGTTGAAGGAAAGCAATGGTTTGTGCAACTCATAGTATCTGCTGTTTGCATACAGTAGCAAACACTTTGAAAATGACACTTTTAGTCTCTTTTCCTTAACATGGAAGGAAAGAAGAGGAAGAGTAGTGCATAAGCCTGAAGCATTTTGTTGCTGTTAATTCTCAGTTCTCCATAACCACAGTTTGGAGAATCATCTGAACTCATTCAACTGTCCTAAGCTTAGTAGGTAAGAAAGACCGTTACCTTTATACAATCGAGGTACAAACTCCTGGAAGTAAGTTGTACAATGTGTTTGATGAGGGGCACCAGTTCCTGTTAGATTGTAAAGGTGGTTCATCTTTGATATTCACTGCATTAGAATTAACATCAAATCTTCTGAATTCCATGTCACATTTACTTAATTAAACAGACTGACTGTTGATTTAATGCTAGCTGTGGTGGCTTAGAGGTTAAGATGCTGAACTTGATGACTTGAGGGTTGGCAGGTCAGCAGTTTGAGACCTGATTACTGCATGACAGAGTGAGCTTCTGTCCCTGTCCCAGCTCCTGCCAACCTAGCAGTTCGAAAGCAAGAAATTGCAAGTAGATAAGTAGATGAGATGGATAGATGGTATTGTGGACACAATGGGCACAGAGCTTGGTGGGCTGAGGAGAATGGTGGAGGACAGAGGTGCCTGGAGGAAAATGGTCCATGGGGTCGCAAAGGGTTGGAATCGACTGTGCGACTGAACAACAACAACAACAAAGTAGATACCACTTTTGTGGGAAGGTAACAGCGTTCTGTGCACTCCAGTGTCTAGTCATGCCTGCCACATGACCAGGGAAACATATGCAGACACAGACAGCACTGGCTCTTTGGCTGTAAACGAAGATTAGCACTGTACCCTAGAGTCAGATACGACTGGCTTTTGAGAAAGGGAGACCTTTACCGATACCATTAATGACACTGAATCTGTGTGATGAAAAAGTGGTATATACAGGTTCAAACTCAGAATATTGTCCAAGAATGAGTATGTTAGGTGAGAGGTTATTTATTTTAGCACCCCATACAGGTCAGATTTCACATCTTGACAAGAAGAGAGAACAATTAAAGAATTCTTTCGTATTGTTAAGAAGGTGCAGCACAAATGCCCTTAAACGCTATATTGTTTAGGATGTGCAGTCAGAGTAGTTAGAGGAAAAAGTCAAGGGTGAAATTTGTTGCCATTGGTCACAGCTTATGAACTTTGCAAAAATGCATTTTGAAGAAAATAAAGCAGTGGCTAGAAAGCTTAGATTACCATGATGGCGAATTTTGGCATTCCAGGTGTTCTTGAACTTCAGTTCCCAAAAGTTCAAGTCAGCACTCCTGCTGATCAGGGCTTCTGGGAATTGAATTCAAGAACAGCTGGAGTGCCAAGGTTCTCCATCACTGGCTTAGAATCAGAGTTTGAGAGTTTAATGCCCCAGTTTACTTCCTATGAGAAGAGTCATCCTATGTTGCTTTGGGCAATCTGTACAGTCCCAGAGCTGCCACAACAGACAGGAACAGTCACCTACTTTGAGTACTCTGAACCTGGAAAACCTTGGGGAAAAGGCATAAATCACAATCAGTCTGATGGCATGTAATCATTGTAGTCATTGTTGATGGTGGTTAGGTATGTAATGCAACTGCATTCAATTTAGCTGGATGGTTGTCATGACCTTATCCACCCTTTTTAAAATTTATTATTCTTATATCAATATAGACTTAGAATATCCAGTTTGTCAGCTAACAAACCCACAGGATGATATCAAAGGAGTGCAGAAGTCAATTCTTTGTAATCAGTTAAGTAAGTCTTTCCTTATACATGAGTGTGGCTTGAAGAACTGTCCTCTTCATTTGAGCTTACAAAGCGTATAAATGCGTACCAGGTTTTCTAAAATTGTCTGCTGCCACAACTTCTTCACAGAGCCCAGATGTGAGTAGTTTCTGTAAGTCCTACATGGTTTTGGCATGCTAATAGGGCAGCGTTAATATTCTTCATGCAGTTCTGACAAACTGCAAAGATCAGCTGGATGGTACAGCAGAAATTTGAGATCAGCTGTTTATCTAATAAATTTTCATTTTCCTATTGAAATAAAGTCAGCAAACCAAGGGAGGCAGACTACTGTAGTTATTTTTTTATAAAAAAAAATTATAATTTTACCACTCTAAAAATCTGAATTCCCAACATTTTGAACCTTGGAACACAACCACCGCATGTGGCCATATGAGACATCCCCCCTCTCAGACTCCCGCATTAGGACTAATTGGGCTACAGATAGCATATGATTTTTAGGTGCCACATACCTCTTGTGTATTAATTGATAATTAATTTTGTATTAACATCTCTTGTCTTCATGACACCTGCACAAATATCCACATTTATTTATTTGTTTTTGTTTGTTTGTTTATTATATTTTTATACTGCTCATCTGGGATAATTCCCACTCTGGGTGGTACACAGACAAATAAGCAACATAATAGAACAAGCAGATAAAATAAATGACAGAATAAATACCTGGCATCTGAGGGCAAGCAAGTTCAACTGACCAACTAACTTATTGTCAGCGGTGTAATATTCTTAAAGACTGTTACATGGACAACTCTACATATTTTTGACCTGGGAAAGAGTAAAAGAAAGCAATATATAAATACTGAAGATGGATTTTCTCTTATAGTTTATCTTTACTAATTATGAGTACTTTATATATCATCCCAAGGAGGCCTTTCAATCACTTGGTATAAACTTGAAGATGTTATGGCTCTTGATAGTCTTTAAATACAGGACAATACTCACAAGATGATCTTCTTTGGGTAATTAAAAAAAATCACTTTATACCATGTTTTTCCTTTGGTTTGTTCAAAATAGCTCTGTATATGATTTATTTTTGTTGCTATATGTTTTTTTTAGTGATTTTGGAGTTTTAATATAAATAACTGCTTTAGAAATAGCTATAATGGAGGACAGACTCTTAAGTCTTTAAATAAGTAAATTAAATCACAGTTTTGCATGGTCATCCTTTCAGAAAATGCTAGATTGTACCTTAAGACTATTCCATGGGACCATTGCAACTGAAATGATTGTATGTAGCCTGTGTTGCGTGTCTATAAATATATTGTCAGTATATATGATAGAACTAAAACCCTACTTAAGATGGTGTGTTTGCCACAATCAGTGAATTATTGGGTTCTTCTGTCATACACTATATCACTGACATAAATGATTAGTATTCTTATAGGGGTGGTTAAATGTACCTTTCTGAATCGGAAAATCTAATGAGTGAGAGATGAAAAGTTATAATAATAGTTAAGTAAATGGGTATAGGGTTTAAGTGAGTTTGCTCTTTAAGCAAAACACCATTGTAAGTGACCACTTGTGACTTCTGGTGTGGGGGATCGCGAACCCTGATTCAGTTGTTAAGCGAGTTTTTGGTTGGTTTTAGTTAAGTGAGGTGACCATTCAGAGAAAATTCTGCTGTTAAGCGAGTTAGTCTCTAAGCGAGGTGCTCTTTATGCGAGGTTTTACTGTACTGTAATTGTATCTCAGATTTAACTCTTATGCTGGTGCTGTAACATTGTTATTATTATTTACTCTGTGTATGTATTGTGTGTGTTGGTTTGTTGCTATATTATGTGGTGTCTATCTTATATTATTTATGTGTATTGTGGATAGTTTGTATTATTGTAAACCACCCAGAGTAGTGTTTTACACTAATTACTGCAAAATATAAATAAATAAACATTTGTTGTGCTTCCCTTTCTTCAGACAACTGCAAGTCTTGTTTGCTCTGAAAAGTGTGATTTCATAGTTCACCTGCTTAATGCTTCCCTTTGTTCTATTATATCTACTTCTTTGGTTTTTGTCATCATTATTGTAAATGAACTTCAGTAACCTAGTAAAAGTCTCTGTGTTTCATCTGAGTTCCTCTGATAGTGATTGATGGCTCAGATTCCAGGTCATTTAACACCAGTCATCAGTTTTCATCTAACAAGATGACACAATGGTCGCATTAAATTTAAGTACATTTCATAAAAGGTTTATGCAATATAATTTGTTTGAATAAATGAATTAGATCTCTACTCTCTTCTTTTATAGAAAAATCACCATAGGATAGAAATGGGGGGGGGTGGGGGAAACCTGTGATGGAATTAGTATTAGAAACATACACACTAGTAAAAATGTCATATTTCTTTTGTTTTTTTCTACAGATGCCCCATTTTCTTTTCTTTTGTTCTTTTCACATGAAAGAGAAAGATGCTTTTTGCATTTTTGTTTTGTTTTGGGGTTCCCATTTCACGTTTCCTGATATGCATACAAATTAAGCCCCACAGAACCCTGAAAAACTACTCCAAGAATGCAGAGACGCTTAGGAAACAGAGACTCTCTCTGTTCCGAAAGCAGAAAACTCATCTGAAAAAGATAGAAAAATTATCATTGGAATTATGCAAAAAAATAAATAAATCATTGACTCACCAATGAGTTCAAGAAGCAATAAAGCACTCACAATTAGAAAAGACGAAACAATCATAGGACTTCCTATGGAGGTGCCAGTCCCTAGTCAATGTTTTGGTTTTTCATTCTGCAAAATTGTCTTACACTCATTTTTCATGTAAAAAGTAGACATTTCATGCTAGTATAAAGGATGAGCATGCCTGCGCACAATTTCCTAAATTTAAGTTGTAGACTTAAATCCAGTAGGAATCCCAATCAAAGTACATCCATTGAAATGAGTGGGACTTGTTGACAAATGATTCATTTTTCTTTGATTTCAGTAATCTTGCTCTTGTATGGAATGACATTGCATCCAGCCTCTCTTTTTAAACTGATTTTATTTCACAGAAGTCAGTTTATTTGAGCTTAATTTATTAGGGACACAGCTGATTGCTTTGCTAGACTCTTTAATGAAAAATGTGCTGTTTAAGACCCAGAAAACATTGTATTGTCTGAATATAACAGAGTAAAAGTGACATAACGAAATCATTGTGGATTGGTTTGCTGGATAAATATTTCAATAAAAGGATGCTATATTATGAATGATTTAGTGATTTTATACTTGTCTCAGAAATGTAGTTTGGTGTAAAATCTATGCTCTGGCTGTTGTGCTTCATGGATTTCCCATAAGATTTACAGAAAATAATATGCATTTCTTTCTTAATATGTCCACTTTTGCCACAGATCCAGGCCCATATCGTTGTGGGCAGGAAACATAAGGAGAAAGTGTCTGCCAAGTCAAAGTAACATACGTTCCAGATTTTTATTTTTCCACATCAAGTTTTGATCAGCTAAATATTTGCAAGAGTGAACAACTGTTGACATCCCTTCTCTCTCTTATTTCAAAAGAACAAATTTGTTTAAAATGTCAAGCATTTGACAAATACAATCCTCTAAAACAGTAAAAATATATTTCTAATTCCCTGGACTCTGTCATTTAGAACTAAGTAAGGGAATGATACTACTAGAAATATATGAAGTGCCCCACCAAAACTAACTTGAAAATGCAAAGAATTGAACATGTTCCTCAATCTTTAGGCAAAATATATATTAGTGATCATCTGTAATTAGAGTTGAAATCGTGTTAGTATTAAAGCAACTAGATTCCAGAAGTACTGTATTTTCTGGCGTATAAGACTACTTTTTAACCCCGAAAAATCTGTGCCAAAGTCGGGGGTCGTCTTATAGGACAGGTACTTAACTGCAGCTTGTTTCCCCTTGCTTCATATGTCCGGCGCATATGGTGGGGGGTGCTGCGGCTGAGTCTCTGCTCTGTGCGGGGAGTATGAAGCAAGGGGAGGCAAGCTGCACACATCTTCTTGTACCTCGAGGAGGAGAACGTGAGCGTGGATTGGCTCTCCACCAGAACCTGCCCATTTGACTCGGAGGGCTGCGCGTCTTGGTTGAGTGTGGGTTAATTTTTATTTGGTGTGCATTGGAAGAGGGGTAGTCTATATTTTAATTGGAAAAGTTGGGGGTCGTCTTATATGCCCAGTTGTCTTATATGCCGGAAAATACGGTAGTTTACTTTTACTTATATTGAGCCTGCATGTTCCTCGTTCTCTATCCTAGGGTACCCAAACATTTTGGGCCATGGGCCGGTCATGTGGTCAAGTATATACCAGTCATGTGGTTTCTCCCAGCCTGAAGTGAAAGTAAAATGTGCATGCATGAGCTGCCGTAAAAGCACCATGGGCCAGATCCCATGGGCACCCTTGCTCTATCCCCATCCTTCCTAAATTTGTATCTGCCCTGAATCTTGCCTACTTTTTCCCAGTTACTTGGTCATTTGTTCTAAGACTATCTAATACAGTGGTACAGTACCTCATACAACGATTTTAATCCATGCCATGGGGCTCATTGTTGTATGAAACATTGCAGGCGCAGCCCCCAAAAAAGGACTCAGACACTGGTGAAAGTGGATAACGGCATTGGGCCACATTTATTGATTCATGCCCTAGTCCGAATTATAAATTTCGATTGGTACTCAACCAATTATAATTCTTAAGGCAAGCAGGCCGCAGTAACACTGGTAAGGTACCTCCCAAAATTGCCAACGGCGATTGGTTACAATGTATCCATTTGTATCAATTTGTTTGTTGGCAACAAACAAATTGTTGACCGTAGTCAATAAACTAACTACTGACCCCACCCTCTGACGCGTATCCGTGAAATCACGGGGTGATGCATGCTGCCTAGCTCGTGCCATCACCCCATTGCCTGGTTCGTCGTTGACCGGACAACGTTAACCAACTTGTGCCTATCTAGTGTTGTCCAGTCAATTGCGAACCTGCCGGATACCTGTGGGTCATAAATGTTTACCTTACCAGTGCTACCCGCCCATGTGACCAAAGTCAACAGTCATAAACCCCTGTATCAAACCATAGCAACAGTGTGGGATGGGCAAAAAAGCCAGAACCCAGAGCCAATTGTAGGTTCCAGCCAAAAATTCCCACCTGGCCCCGAAGCAACCAAAATATCACACTGTTAACTAGGGAGGGGGTGGAGGGAAAAACTTCTCCTCTCCGTCGCTTTCACAAAATGGCAGCTCGGCTGCCTCGCGGCCAGCCCTTTTAAAGGGTGCTGGCCACGCCCCCTAACTACCCGGATGCCCAAGTCCGGTGGGGGGCCCCCGCAAAGAGCACGGCGGCCATTTTGGTGCCGCGCTTGCATTGCAGGTGCACCCCCCAAAAAAGGACTCAGACACTGGTGAAAGTGGATAACGGCATTGGGCCACATTTATTGATTCATGCCCTAGTCCGAATTATAAATTTCGATTGGTACTCAACCAATTATAATTCTTAAGGCAAGCAGGCCGCAGTAACACTGGTAAGGTACCTCCCAAAATTGCCAACGGCAATTGGTTACAACGTATCCATTTGTATCAATTTGTTTGTTGGCAACAAACAAATTGTTGACCGTAGTCAATAAACTAACTACTGACCCCACCCTCTGATGCGTATCCGTGAAATCACGGGGTGATGCATGCTGCCTAGCTCGTGCCATCACCCCATTGCCTGGTTCGTCGTTGACCGGACAACGTTAACCAACTTGTGCCTATCTAGTGTTGTCCAGTCAATTGCAAACCTGCCGGATACCTGTGGGTCATAAATGTTTACCTTACCAGTGCTACCCGCCACACGGGGAGGCTTCAATAAAGGCTCACGCCCCCCCCAGACCGTCAGCTCGGTCAACAGGCCTGCTTGCAGATCTTCCAAAAAGAGGTTCAGACCTCCTGGCGACAGATGGACCCCATCCCCTGCGTAAAGTTCACAATTTTGAAGACTAAAATCGGGGTGTCCGACGACGTGCCCCCAGCCCTTGTCTACCATGAACCGGGCTACTGCCCTGTTCACCGAGCGATGAGCACGGTCAAGGGCCTGGAGGTTAATGCCCCCCTGTAAGCGTGACGCGGTATCATGTCCGACCAAATCAGGGTTGTGGCAGGCCACACATAATGCAAGTAAGCCAGGTCACCGCAGATCGCATGTTTCAACAACAGGCCGGTGACCGGGCCCAAATCATTAACCCCGAGGTGTATAATCAGGACATCAGGCGGGTCAGCATCCCTGATGGAAAAAAGGAATGGCAACAGTTCCCGCCATAACATCCCGCGCTTACCGTACCACCTTAGACATGCGGACGCACGTAGTCCCAGCTGGGGTCCCCACTCTGTCGCTGCAGCATACTGCGCTGCCCTGTGCACATAGCTATGGCCCACCAGCCATACTGCCACCGGTGTAAGTCGACACCCAGGGTCTGTCAAAGGAAAAAAAAAAGGAAGAGGACAGTGACTTACTTGGTACTCACAAGTGAAGTGGGCGCACATATAACTGAAAACACTGCGATCCCCACCTTCCCATCTGGCGTATCTCAGCCCCAGAGTACCCGAATGCAGCTGCAGTAGAAGCAGCCCCTATTCTAAAAGAATGGGTGCCATAACGAGCCCCGGGGAGGCCCACACTGGATAGTGCCTTACCGGTCACCTTCCAAAATTGAAATTTAGTAAGGGGAGACCCATCCTGGTGGCAGAAAAACGGGCCAGGGTGCATACCACGCAGTGCAAGGAACTCTTGTAGGGCACCAACCGGACAGATGTCTGCCATTGAACATCGTAGCAGTCTTACACCACTGCCTACACCGTGGTGATCAACTTTCGAGGAACGTATCCTCAACTGAGCCCACTCATCAGAAACATAGACATCTTCGAGTTCCAGTGCCCTACGCGTCGCATCCGCCTTAGACAGTAGCACAAGCTCACTGATGCGGAGCGCTCCAAAAAAGGCCACCGTGGTAGCCGCATGAAACAGGGCTCCCTCATACCTGTCAAAACACAGGTCATGCCAGCCCCGTGCAAGGTGGGTAAGTACTCCTGGAGAGATTGGGTGGCGGTCGTCCGGGCAGCGTCCACGCTCCCGTGCCCACCCTTCCAAAACATGTCGTATACGGAAGTCATTTGTGCTGTCAGCATAACCCCCCACCTTGGCCATAAATGCCAGTGCTGACAGCCTGGATGCTATGGTGCGGGGAGCTAGGCCCTGACTGTGCAGGTAAACCATGAATTGAAGAATCTGGGCCACTGGTATAGGCCAGGTCTCTGGTAATCGAAATTGTGCACAAAAAACCTGGAAGGTACTTAATGCGTGGAGATACGCCTTACGCGTGCGGGGCGCCAGCGACATGCCGATCGCCCGGTTCACCTCTCCTTGCCAAACGTCCATATGTTGTCTGGGAGCGGCGAGGGAAATTCCTCTGCGTCCGGGGCCAAGGCACGGAACCGGGAGATCTGCAAGCGGGACAAAGCATCAGCAATTTCGTTATTAATACCTGGTATGTGCCTAGCCCAAAATAGCACATTGAGGCGTAGGCTGTAGAGAACAAACTGACGCACCAATTCCATTACTCTGGGTGATTTAGACGTCTGAGAGTTGACAATGTGCACAACCGCAGCATTGTCACACCAGAAATGGACGACCGAATTGGCCCACTCCGCACCCCATAGCATCAAAGCCCCCAGAATGGGAAAGAATTCAAGGAACGTGAGATCGCGTAGACGATCCGTGCCCTTCCAAGCTGCCGGCCATTGACCATATGCCCACTTCCCCTCGAAGTAAATCCCATAACCCAGGGACCCAGATGCATCCGACTGAACCTGGAAGCGAGGGGATACCAGTAGGTCAGATCTCCAAAATGAGACCCCATTGAATCCTTTAAGGAATTGAAGCCACATCAGCAAATCATCCCTCATGCCCCTGTTCAGTCGGACCCTATGGTAGGGCCTGGACAAGCCAGCCATGGCGTCGCACAAGCGTCGAGCAAAAGCTCTGCCAGGTGCAACCACCCTGCAAGCAAGGTTAAGGTGACCATGCAGTACCTGTAGCTCACGGAGGGACACCTTGTGTTTGGCCAGCAAGGCCGAGATCAACAAAGTGATCCGGGAAACCTTGTCAATGGGTAACCTAGATGCCTGCGCAACCGTGTCAATTTCGACACCCAGGAACGTGAGCTTGGTGGATGGGCCCTCAGTCTTTTCGGGCGCTAAAGGGACACCAAGTTCCTGCATTAGCGTCTGAAATGTGTTAAGGAGACGCGTACACGTGTCCCAGCCCCGTTCACCCCCGAACAAAAAATCATCGAGGTAATGGGCTACAGACCGAGATCCCGACCTACGAACAAAGGCCCACTGGAGAAAGGTGCTAAAGCGTTCGAACGCCGAGCATGAGATGGAGCAGCCAAAAGGCATGGCTTTATCAAAATAAAATTTGCCCTGGAATTTGAAACCCAACAACTCAAAGTCGCCCGGGTGCACAGGCAGTAGGCGGAACGCTGACTTGATGTCACACTTAGCCAATAGTGCACCTGGGCCACAAGAGCGCACCATGCGCAGGGCCTGGTCAAATGACGTATACCTGACCGAACAAAGGTCATCAGGGATAGCATCATTGACCGAATGGCCAGCTGGGTACAACAGGTGGTGAATCAGCCGGAACTCCCCCGGCGCCTTTTTGGGGACCAACCCCAAAGGGGAAACCTTCAGATTGGGAAAGGGCGGGGCGTGAAAGGGGCCAGCAACCCTACCTGCGTGGACCTCCTTGGCAATACTAAGGGCGGCCACCCCCTCCCTGCCCTTAAGGGAAATTAAGTTGGGTGCATCTTGGGGGGACCTCTCCCCTTCAAACGGAATGCGGAACCCCCGCTGGAAACCTTCCAGCAAGTAAGCAGCGTCTCCCCTCCTTGGGTATGCTGCGAGCTAACGCTCCAACATGACCACATTAATTGGGGAGGGGGACTTTTGACTGGCCAGAACCCTCAGCGGCAGTTCTGCCCGTTCCTTGTCCACCTCTACCCCTGCCCCGAAACCCGCCCGCTCGCGGGCACGCAGCAGCGGCGTGGGGGCCAGCGCAAGATGGACACTCGTGCTTGTACCGGCACTGTTTTCTATTGCATGCACCATTGGCCGAGAAGCTCCAGCACAGCAGGCGGGCTGGAACCCCCTGCCCCGCCACCTGGCGGGGTGCCTGCGCTGGAGCAGCTCGCTGGACCGCATGTCCACAATGATACCTCTCCCCAGGCGCAGGGCGCGTGGGGGTCATATATAGAAGCCACAGCTTCTGGCAGGGCTCATCCCACCTCATCTCCGGGTGTAGGGGCACTCTCATTCGAAATTCCTCATCGTAAGCCAACCACGACGGTCCAGGGAAATCAACCATTGCCCTGTAAATGTTGTCCATACATCGGAATGGCCAGATCAGGCCGGGCCCTAAGGTACACCGCCATGTATATGAGATATGCGGGCAACCAGATGGCCCACGTACGTGGTGGCTTACGACGGCGGGACTGCTCCTTGTCCTTTTCGTCTTGCCCCTCCCGCTCCTCCTTGGTGGGTTCCCTGTTCAGCAGGGAGAAAATATCCACGTACTCCCCCCGCCAAATCTTCTCTTTAGTGGCTTGTGCCAAATGATCTCCGAGGGGCAAAGAGTACCCAGCCGTGGGAAGAGCCGACACCGGCACATTGACAGTGCGGGGCATCAAAATTTGGGCTGCAACCTGCCCTGCAACCCCCGGAGCACTACCTGTAACAGGAGGACCCCCACCCCATGTGGGGCCTGCCGTCGGCAAGGCCGCACCTGTGTGCGCTTGGGGCTGCTGTCCCCCAGGTCCCACCTGACGTGGCCACAGCCACTGTAAGCCCTCCCCCGTGTTGGATGGAGGTGTGGGTGCATTAGTTTGAACCGGATACTCACAGGTTGCACCCCCGTGGGCCGCCCCCACTGGGGGTTCCGGCCCACGGCGGGCGTCGGAGCTCGCGACCGAAATCGAGCTCGGCGTACACACCTGACCACCACCAGCTGGAGGTATCTGCTGCGCGGGGAGCTGCGATGCCGCGGCGGGCACCGGCCCGTGGGCCTCGAGCAGCTCAACCCGGCCGGCCGCCTGCTGAAGAGTGGCCGGCGCCGCGGCGAACTGTAGGCCAAAAGGAGCCCCCGATTGAGTGGATACCCCTATGGACGCCTCCAAGGCCACCACGCGGGCAAGAAGGGCGTCCACGTTCACGGAGCCCCCAATACAAAGGGGGCCAAGGGGGGCGTGCGACCCACTGGCCGCCATGCCTGAGGCTGGTGCAGATGCACTCGGGCCCGAGTATGGCCATGGCCGAAGCTCCGGCCCCTGAGGTAACTGGGGCATACCCTGCCAAGGAAGTGGCCCCAGCCCACCCTCCTGAGAAAAAACAATGGCCGGGGGGTGCAGGCCAGGGGCCAGAGGCCCAGCGGCGCTATGCCCGCCCACCTGACCCAGGCCCATGGCCGAGGATTGCGGGCCGGGGGCCGCAGCCCCGCCGGGCCTGCCTGAGGCTGTCCAGCCTTGGGCCACGGATTAATCTGCCCCATTCCACCGGTCCCGGTGGTCGCCCCCGGGAAGGGGGCCAGCTGAGGGGGCGCAGTCGTGGTCCTCCGACCCGGCTGCCGCCTCCTTGTCGGGCGAACTGCATTCGCCATCGCCTTCCTTTTGGAAGGCATCGATCCTGGATGGGAAGCCTGATAAAGAAATAGCTTGCTGCCCAAAAAGAGGCTTCCCTGCAGCGCGGAGAGCGACGGAGCTAAAAACTTCTCTCCGTCGCTTTCACAAAATGGCAGCTCGGCTGCCTCGTGGCCAGCCCTTTTAAAGGGTGCTGGCCATGCCCCCTAACTACCCGGATGCCCAAGTCCGGTGGGGGGGCCCCGCAAAGAGCGTGGCGGCCATTTTGGTGCCGCGCTTGCAATTGCTATACGATACATGCATCGTATAGCGATTTTCCCTATGGGGGATGCATTGTACAATTATTATTTTTTTGCTAAGTAGTTTTTCCCATTGAAAAATTGTTGTGCGATTTTCCCATAGGGAAAATTGTTATGCGGGACATCATTTCCCACCCAAAACCTAATTGTTATGCGATTTTGTTGCTATAGGGGGCAATTGTTGTATGAAGTTCCACTGTATTTCAAAATGCCTATTATTTATGACTTGAGTCCCTTTGAATTGCATCTAGTTTCCTACCTTGATAGGACAGCTTGAGCAGAAACTGCATAGTACAGTCTTTTAGTTTAGCCTGAGTGAGAGCTACTTAAATTGTGGATGCATATGTACTGTACTTCCTAATAGGACTTTTAGAAAAAGATAAATTTAAGGTGGAATTTTAATGTCAGTTCATATGTTAACATGTTCAGATTATATACATTGGTGATGTACAAGACATATGTTATTATGTCAGAATATGCCAGATAAAAAATCTAGTTAATTCACTTTAAATAGGAGTTGTGTATAGGAGAGGTAAACAAGCTGAAATTTTGTGTTAGCAGTATACATTACTGTTTGGTTCAAAGCTGACTAATTAATGTTGCACTTGAGTGCATACTTGCCTCTTACTAAGTCCACTGAATATGGTGAGACTTATTCTGAGTAAACTTGAACTAGATTGTGCTGGGAGTTTGCTTGCTTTACATATTTTCCCTCAGTTATTGGATGTTGTTGTTAAATTTAATAAAATAAATATTTTTCTCTCTGTAAAAGTCACCTGCATACTTATTAATTGTTGACAATAGGATCAAGTGATTCCCTGGGTATGTGAATGAACATCACAGATTAGTTACTACAGACAGAATATAAAGTGATGTCAAACACAATATTTTTCAAAAGAGATAGTGTACCTCCTGGTGGTGAACCTATGGTGCACATGCCAGAAGTGGCATGCAGAGGCTTTTCTTCTGGCACACAGGCCATTGAGGGGAAGCCCCACCCAGCAGGTGACACTTCCCCACCACCCCTTTCCCTCCATCTAAGAGAAGGCAAGAGTGGAAGTTCACATCCTGGCTGGGAGGTTGTGGCTGGGGAGGTAAAGTTGGGAGCACTTGTGGGGGGAGGCCCTGCAGGGGGTGGGGAGCCCCCATGGGCAGTGTGGGTGGGGAGGCACCACAGGGGCTGGGGAGTGGGGAGCACTCACAGGGACAGGGAGGCCCCATGGCGATGGAGTACCTTCAGGAGGGAGAGCATCTGTGTAGGGGGAGTCGCTGGTGTGCCTCAAGTGGCACACATGTGCACACACCCATGTGACTTTACCGGAGGCATCACATGGGTGTGTGTGGGTACTTGTGGTGGCTGCCCACATACTGCCTTCTCCTCCTTGGGCCCTCAGTCTCTAAAACGTTCTCCATCATTGGTCTACCATTTACACTTGAGTTAATCTGGGTAAAAGGTCCTGTTACTGTGTATTACTTCCATCCTGCTTTAGTACTAAAAATAGCTTTTAAGTAAAATAATCACAGTAATAATAGTTCTTCTTCCGTGTCTAGACCAGACATGAAAATGCCAAAATGAAGGCACCTTTTGGTGAGTTCATTCTGCATTTCCTTTTGCCTGACCTTATGAGAGAAAAATTAATCAGCAACACAAGGTTGGGATTACCAGGGTCAAAAACATCACAATCTTCGGTGAGGCTGTTTCTGTGTACCCCAATATTAACAGTTTAAAAGAGCAGATTGAAAAGTTATGTCGACACACTTTACCTGAAAAACAACAGAAGTAAGAACTGATTGCAACTTTGAGACAAATGCGTTCTACAATCTGAGAGCAACACAGAGAAATGCAATTGCTATACAATTGATGTATACCCTTGGAGGCACAGTTTGAACTGCTATATTGCAACCAAAAGGTTGTGAGTTTGTTCAAGGTGGACTCAGCTTTTCATCTTTCCGAGGTTGGTAAAATGAGTACCCAGCATGTTGGGGGCAAATCCCAGTGGAGTGATCAGAGAGTGAATGCAACAATAAATTTGTGACTATCCAATGCTGAGTCTGAGATTATCTGGCAAGGGTAGATGTTAAGCAGAGAAGATTCAAGATACAGTCAATCGAATTGTTATTTTGTCAAATAGTTTCATAAGAATCTTTACAAGAAATCATGATTCACATATACTGTATGTACATATAAATCAGCCCACAGAAACTCAATAAGTAATACTGTATGCTCTGTAATGTTATAGTGTCAGAGATGCTCGTGCAACATAGTTCTGTTATGTACTCCTCTTCATTTTTGGGAAATTGTTTATCTGTTCTGATAAGTTGTTTGATTCTGGTTTGACCTATTTTGGCTCATATTGGTAGTGGTTTTTAATATTATTGTTGGTTGATAAGAGACTGGAGTATGGTTCTTTAATAGCTGAGAAGATCTTTTGTTGAACTTGGCAGGCTTCAACAGAGATAGTATAGCTGCTTTGGCATGGAGATGTAAAGAAAAATAACAAACGAAAAAGGCCAGAAAGCTCAGCTTAGTTTGGAACTAGAGCTTGCACAACAGCTTATGAGCTTGCATATAAATCATTTTTGCTTTTCTTATCTACCATTTTTTTAATTCTTGTTTTTCTCATATTCAGGATTTTCTTGAAATGTTAAGTAACACCAGGTCATAGAATACAGTAGAAGTAAACAAACAGCAACACGCCATGTTGGCATTTTTTAGGATAAGGACTTTCCATTATTACTTTTTTTGTTTGCTTGTTCGCAGTGAAAGCTCTTTTTTGAAATCAGATTGGAAGACCTATTGTGCATTTCAGTTGTAGTTCTTCTCCAAGACTCCTGTTGTAATGTTTTGGGGAGAAATTACTTCTTTTCGTACACTGTTCCCTTAGTATGTTGCACAAGATCAAGACATCATCATGTTATCAGTTTCCATAAAAGGTCCTTAAAGTTGTACAGGTACCATATATCACTATTTCACACAAAAAAAATCTGTACCATAATCTTCCCTTTAGTTTCATTCCTATGATAGCTAGGCTGCTACTTCAAACGATTCAAGTTATTAAATAATAATCGGTGATAAGTGAGTATGGGTCTGCTCCATAGAGTGATACAGTATATGGAATGCAGGGTAGGCTGAAAACAGTGGTGAAAGGTTTGATTAAGAGTCCAACTTATTAGTAGGCTCCCATATTCACAGGAAACTCACATTTAGTGTGTCCATAGAGAATTCAACTTTCCTCCAATCTAAACTTTCATTTTAAAAATAGCATGTTCTTAAGCTTTGCAAGTTATGTATGAGACGGTTCTATGTCCCTGTTGAAAGCAAGTAACAAATTTGCTATGCAAAATTATCAAGAGACAGGGACAAAGCTTTGAGTACTCTTGCATATTACTTTGTCCTTCTGCATGAGTAAGAAAACAAGAACAAATTATGCAAAACTGGAAGTGATGGGAGAACTCATCTCTGTCTTACACTGCCTATAAACCATACACAAGCATTTATTGTGAACTGGCCGTCTATGCTCATGAATTCTGCCTGATTAAATTTTTGGCAAGGGATAGAATTTGTGAGGGAGGCTTAGGCATAAATCTTTCAAAACGAACAGAATACTACATGCTTTGGTAGAATGGCGGGGAATACATGTGATAAATAGGGAAAATAAGGAAAGAGAATCTTCATTCTAATATTTGAGCAGACATCTGAGTTGGGTTTTTACCTGAGTGGGCAGCATAAAAATTGAAATAAATAAATAAATAAATAAAAATCTTGCTATTTACTTGCTTAGTCTTTTTTACAGATATTCTCAATGTTAGATTGAATCTAGAGTTCCATTGTGTAAATAAGGTGAGAGGTAGCTGTTCATAGAACGCTCATTCTGAGAGCAGATATATGAACAGGCACCTCTGTTCTCAGAATGAAATACTTAGATCTAACCCTGCTTATTCAACTTATACACAGAGCACATAATGCGCAATGCAGGGATGGAGGAATCACAATTTGGGATCAAAATTGCTGGGAGAGAAACATCAATAATTTGAGATATGCAGATGATACCACCCTAATGCCAAAAAGTGAGGAAGACCTAAAGAAGCTCCTGATTAGGTTGAAAGAAGAGAGTGCAAAAGCTGGCTTGAGACTCAACATCAAGAAAACCAAGGTAATGGCAACAGGCCATATCAGTCCCTGGAAAATAGATGGGGAAGAAGTAGAAGCAGTGACAGATTTTACTTTCTTAGGATCCAAGATCACTGCAGATGGTGATTGCAGCCATGAAATAAAAAGGTGACTGATTCTTGGGAGTCAAGCTATGAGAAACCTGGGGAACATAGTTAAAAGTAGAGACAACACCTTGCAAACAAAAATTTGCATAGTCAAAGCAATGGTGTTCCCAGTGGTAATGTATGGTTGTGAGAGCTGGACCATAAGGAAAGCTGAGCACAGCAAAGTACCCTGGACAGCGAGGAGAACAAATACAGGTAGGTCAATCTTAGAAGAAATCAACCCTGACTGCTCTTTAGAAGGTCAAATAGTAAATATGAAGCTAAAGTACTTTGGAATCAAATGAGAAGAGACGATTCAGTTGAGAAAGCCTTGATGCTGGGAAAGATGGAGGGCAAAAGAAGAAGGGGGTGGCCAAAAATGAGATGGCTAGATGCCATTGTAGACACAATGGGCACAGAGCTGGGCGGGTTGAGGAGGATGGTGGAGAATGGAGGTGCCTGAAGGCAATGGTCCATGGGGTCGCAAAGGGTCGAAATCGACTGTGCGACTGAACAACAACAACCCATTTAAATCAAGCTGTCAATTGTGGATTATTTTGTTGCATCTGTGATGCAACCCATTATAAAGCAATGTCTGTCAATGGGTTTTTTCTTTACCAAGAATGAAGCACTGCAATTTAAGCAGTGTGTAATTTATTTAGGAGTAAACATGGTTAGGATTAACAGCGAAGCTTGTTGTGATACTTAGAGACTAAAACCTCTCCCCACTCCCCCAGTATAATCTTTCATTGGTTGCAGTCCTCTTCCATGTATGTGCCTAGGATTGTGATGGATGAAACCTGAATCAATAATGGGAATCTTGCATTATGGATTAATGGAGAATTTCCTAAGAAAAATATATCTTCATTTATCCCCTACTTTCAGTATTTATATAGTTCAGCAGAACAGTTATTGTCCTCACTTTGGTTTTGTGTGTGTATCAATAAAGCAATGACACTTATATACCACCCCATAGTGCTTAGTGCACTCTCTGGACTGTCCACAAGTTAATCAGCATTTTGCTACAGATAACAAATAACAATAAAAATAACCAATTATCAAAGAGTTTCTCCAAGTAAAGTTCTATCTTGCTCCATTGGCCCAAATCCTACTGCTTAGTATAGTAAATCACACTGGAGTAGGCCCACTGAATCAGTGGGGATTTGATGAGTCACCTCTTCCACAAATTCCATTGATTCAAGTGGGTCTACTCTAACTGGAACTTACTATAGAAAAGTAAGTTATAGTGAGAGTAGGCCTATTTGGATTAATAGAATTTACATAGGAAGTGATTCATAGTCTTCATTGATTGAATGGGCCTACTCTAGAGCAATTTACTAAACTTAGTAACAGGGTTTTAACCATTGCACTTTACTTCAGTGTTCACTGTAAATTCCAGGTTTAAGCTTTTTTATCAGCATAAATGCAATAGAGATAAAGAAGAACTCTACTCTTGTTAGTAATTGTCTAGAATAATTATCTATTGATCACCAGCTGGAATATTTATGTGTTATTGATTAAATAAAAACACCTTTGCTGTAAAATATAAATTTGTTTTTTTCATGACTGTAGTTATGTATGCAATGTATGCTTAATCAGAAGGTTTTCTTTGTATTTACTAGGCACATTTTGTCATGTTTTCCATACTTATGTATTCACTAAAGATTATCCCACAGGCTGTCACTGACTTTATACATGGAATCTACTAAAGCAAGATCTCTTAGGTTTTGTCAATTGCTGTCAGCCTATCTTTAAGTGTGTGTGTGTGTGTGGAGCAAAGTTACAGTTCCTTATCACAGCAAACATGCAGCATAGCTGAGTGATATTTCCATGTTAGTGATTACTAACTAAAGCCATGATACAGTAATTTGTTCAAGATTATCAAGCAAAATACTACCATGGTTGAGATGCAAATTGAACTCTGTTCTGCGTCAACACTGACTATATAACTGGGTTGATATCATAACTTGTTTTATTGAATTATATTGGAATCAATTCAGATTATTGGCATATAATAATAAGTCTTCAAATTTTATACAATTATTGAACTTTTATACCATTATTGCTTATCTTGGTCAGGATTTCATAGATTATAGGGGGGGATCATGCATTCCACTTAAAACTATCGCAAGAGCTGGTTCCCTGTTTGTAAAATGAAAATGAACACGATTTTTCAATTTCTTATATGCTGCTGTTATGGGGGATATTTATGTATATTTGATGTTATTTTATCAGTTTTACTGTTGTAAGCTGCTCAGGATGGGAATCTTATTTCCAGTTGCATGGTATATAAATGTACCAAATATCTAAATAAATATAATGTACCATAACTGTTTTGCTGATTAGTAACAATTTCTGTCATTCTTTCAAATAATTTCCCAATCTCTTTAGAATAAACTTTTGCAAGGATGTATTATGTGTGTATTCTGATATAGTCTTAAATACCAGTGTATACCAGTGCATTTCATTCAATCTGTACAGATAAGATTTAGAACCTCAAGTGATAGTTTATTTGGACTTTTAAAGACACTGCAGAATGCACTGAGGCTGTAGTTTAAAGTGTAAGGGCAGAAGTATCTAAATGGAATTTATCCACATGCTACTTTCTTCTGAAGAAAGTTATTCCACTCAGCTTTCTTTAGGTCTTCTTGGATGTAGCATATATTTCTTCTTTCAGCAGGTGACTTGTGTTGGATAAAGGCTGAGACATACCTGTGGCAAGGTCTTCCTATGCTGGAGTGTATGACTGAAACAATTGCTACATGTATTCTGTTATATGACCTGAAAGCACATTAGTGTTGGGGAATTTGATTTAGGCATTCTTTTCTATTTGAGAAACACACCTCAAAGGAGTAAAATGCTTACAAGCAATATGAGCTAATATGTGGATTAGTTAAGGATGGAAAAACTGCAGACTTTGATGCTTTTAGCATGTAGGAGGGGGCACATGGAAACTGCCTCTTCGAAGACCGTGATTAAGAGTTAGGTGTACCCTGGGCAATGAAACCTGAATAGCTTAATCTTCCACCACCAAAGCACTATACAGGGCATACGTATGTATTTGGCATATTGACTCACTGAAAACAGCATTTTTCAATGCCAGACAAGTGGTAATCTATATTAATATTGAAGGTATCTCAGCAGAAAATAAAGCACTATTATCTGATATTTGTGTGCAACATAATTGTGATATACTGCTTGTTTAGGAAATCACAGATGACCAAAAGATCATAGACCAAAGGTAAATGGAATGAAAGTTGTTTTAGAAAGACCAAATGAACAATACGACTGTGTAATCTTTACTAAATTGAACATTGGTATATTGTCTGCAGATATGACCGATGTAGACAATATTGAAATTTTGCCAATCGAAGTTCAATCTTACACAATCACATCTGTTTCTAAGCCACCAAACAAGGAATAGAATTTTTCAGAAGTATTTAACTTCCATTCTCAAAGAACAAAAATAGTCCTTGGTGGTTTTAATTGCCATAGTACTTCTTGGAAATATAAATGGAGGAAAGCATGATGGTTATGATACAATGGTCTTCCACACAAATTTCCAGTGTATGTTGATGTGAGGAACTACTTTGTGTGTACAGATAAGTACATCTGGTTTGCAGATTTGCAGCATCAAGGTTAAACGAGTGTCTGCATTGACCTTTAGGAAATATCTAACATATTTAAGTGCTACAACAGATTTTAAAAGCTAATTTAAACTTATTTGATTTTCTTAAATATATTGAATTAAACTTCAGTAAAATTGAGAAATGCAGACTTCGTTATCATTCTGGACATGCACCCATTAAATAGGCTGCATAAAACCTCCCATAGTCTTTGTAATTAAAATTTAAAGGCTCCCATATAAATTTAATTAATTAAAAAAATCTATGTATGAAATAACTAACTAAAGAGAAATCCTACAGAATTGCCCTTGGTTAAGCCCTTGTGGTATTTAATACAACATTTTTCCACATGTGGATTACTGATCTGCTTAAGTGCTACTTTCATGTTCTGAATGTATCACTGAGTTTTTAAAAATAAATTTCTGCTGTCAGGGCATATTCACAGCATAGAATTTGCATTGTCCTTTCTTGTATGAACAGACGTTTTTACAGCTTAATTTCTAAACTCTAGTCTCAGTGGGCAATTTTTGTATACTTCTCATTAGTATATATAGCCATGAATAGTACTGTGCTATTATAAATTCTGAGAGAAAGGAAGGAAGATCACTACACAGCTGTGGATTTTTTTAGGCATGCAAGATTTTACAGTAAAATACAGTTAGAGTGTCTGTAAGTGGCTTCAAATAGCTATCTTTTCCAGCACTTTAACCAAACAATTTCCGGTCCATGAATAAAATGAAGACTTTGCAAGGTTGTTTAGTCTGGGCATTTGGGAGTTTGGAGTAGCTAATGTGTTCCAGAAGGCTAACCACTAAGAACTCCCTTGTCTGGACAGCTTCCTACATCCTCCCTACACCCCCCCCCCCTCAGATGGGTTGCAACTCAAATAGACCCCTCCCGGGCAGGTAGCAACCAGGTCTTTGGTCCTCTTCTGCATAACATGAAAGAGATCCATCTTTGGCAATGCCAAAGCTTGAGCATATATATATTTCCTGTCTGTACTATTACCTGGAAGGGAATAAAAGAGAGTGACTGTTTCACAGTTCTGATTTATTTTCACATCATAACGACATTATAGGGCTCCTTGTATTTGGAAAGCACATTTTTGTTCCCATAAAATGCTAATCTGCAGGGGACAAAATATATATAGTTCACACTGTTGAGGAAGGATGAAAATATTACTTTTCTAGCCAGTGAAGTGAAAATTTCTTTTGCAAATAAAAAAGCAGAAATATTATTAACACATTTACAAGTTTCAAATAAGAAAGAATAACAGTGCCTGTGAGGTCTTACAATGGAGTTCTGAGTAAGTCTGCACAAGAGTATTGTTGGGGATTGCTATCAGGTTAGAGGATGTAGGGCTGCAGTTATAGATCCCTAAATAGCTATGTGAAAGCCTTCAACAAATGGACTACAATGGGTTAGAGATGATGGAGTACACCAGAGAAGGTTTCTGTGTAGCTCTTAGTCAACTGCAACAACATGTTTAATTGATGACTAATTATTTCAGGGTACCAAGGATAGAAGGGTTGAAATCTATTACCTGACATATTAAGACATACTAGACCAAGCCCAGTTAATCAGTGGAGATTTGGTGAGTCAACCCCTTTGTAAGTTCCATTGATTTAAATGGGCCTATTGTAGCTGTGGCACTTAATCAATGAATCCTATGGAAGAGTTGACTGTTCAGATCCTCTCTGATTCAGTGGGTCTACTCCAGCAACAACTTATTATGCTAAGCAGTAGGGTTTTTGCCAACAACCTGATTCTGGTGAAAATAACCCATAATTTTTCTTGGAGACTTCTATGCAGTGGCCAAGTTCCAGACCAGCATTGGTGAGTGCAAATAATTTTCAGGTTTGATTCTGAGGGCTCTTGCTGATATGAACAAAGTAAGTCCAGGATAACATCTGGAGGATTGAGCAGTTCCCACTTCTGCTTAGAAGGCAGTCAGCTTCTGATAATACTGACTATTGGTTTGCTGTGCTGTGGAAATCCATTTAAGAATCTAAAAGAGTGTAGATTTATGCTACATGCTAGGGTCCCTCTTCATTTTGGCTGTTTCACTTGGTCTCCATAATGGCAATACTACTGAAATTGCACTTATGCCCAGTCTTGTTTCTCTCTTAATTTTTGTGACACTAAGAATGCATTTATTTGCTGGTATTAGCTGTTGACTCAATAGCTTAGTGAGCTGGAACATCCAAGGTAAGCAGTAGTATGATTCCTACTATACCTTTAGGAAAGGAGAACAATCTCAGAGTTCCCCAGAGGAAGAACCCTAGGATGGCTATTCCTAAATTGGAATTGACTTGACAGCATATAATTAATAACATTTAGCAAATCACACAATTGAAATTCCAAGTTCCTAATCAACTGTGAAATAAAAGATTCATGTTCTGGTTTGTGTAGCATTGTTTCTTGGTCTCTTGTGATTTTCCTAGAGTGAATTTGATGAATAAATAACAGTGGAACCCATTGTTACGTAGCTAGAGCGGTGAAGTTCTAAAATCACAAATTTCAAAACCCTGAACTCACTAATGTTATTTTCAAGGTGAAGTTCATATTTTATGGAATGTCAGTGCCATTGCCTTGGCTTGTCACATATTTTTCACTAAAATAACATGCATTGCCTCAGAACTGAGAAGATTACACATTGTCCGACTAGAGCCATGCTAAAGCGCTATCTGTTAGATTTAACTTTCCACATTTAGAAGGAAACACCGTACTCTCGTCCACTTCATCTGTGGTTTCATTACCCTCCTACTTTTGGGAAGCAATATGAGTCTGAAGAAGAGGAAGGGGACTGACTGTCCTCAGACCCTTAGAAAATCAGACTCCTTTACTTTCATTTAAAAAAAAGCCTTCACAAATAGCAGATGTTCTTTCTCTGCAGTATAGTTGCCCTTGTAAAATGGCAAGAGAAGTGACAACAAAGAGGGTGTGACTTTAAAACATTAATTAAAATTTGTAGCTTCTAAATCTGATTCCAATTGCAGTAAGATATTTTATTTTAATTATTTAAAAAGCAGCATTCGCAAAAGAAAAGCCAGTTGAAAATTTGTGTGATCCACAGTGAATTGCTTATTTTTCATTCAATTAATGGGTTTGCATTCCATAAGTCCAAAGAAGTACACACATTTGCTTGGAAAACATCCTGCTATAATTGGAAAAAAGATTGCACAATTTTCAGAAAAACAGTTTACTAATACATATGTGTGATCCTTCTTGCCCTTTTCAGATGAGGTACATTTTTGTTAGAGACATTACAACGACCAGAATGCATGTGTGCATAAGTAGATGACAAATGAAAGGTGTTTCCACAGAAAACTTTGTTAAATTGTATTGCTGAAAAAGGAAGCAAGGGCGTACGAAATTCACCAGAAAAAGAAATAACTAGGGCTTCTTTGCTTGTTTATTTGTTTGACTTATATCATGTCCATTTGGTGCCAGCATCACTCTGCGCAGCTCACAACATTAAATAAACATAATAAATAAATAAATATGAAAATAGAAATTATTCTGAAATTAAAATATTTGTTTTAGTGAGAAAAATGGTCACTTGGAGAGCTGAAACCCTTTAAACATAGTGAACTTGAGGGAAAGCTCCATTTCAAGTACAGTACTGTATTATATTTTCTATTGTCTTGCAAAACTTAAGTCTCTGCAGTTGCTCATCATGGGTTGAAAATGCTGCTTTGCATCCTTTTGTGTGTAACAAATGATATCATCATCATGAAATCACTGCTGATTGAAGGCTTGTTTGGGCTTTAGATTGTTTTTTCACATTAAGTTTCCTTTCACATGGGAATTAATTCTCAGATTTTTGGGTCCTGGGTTACTGGTCCTAATCTTCATTCAAACTGGAAAGCATGATTTTTGTAATTATTGCATGGTGTATTTCTATGGCGAGCAGTTCCAGTGCTGCATGTGGATTGATGGGTAAATGGAGAATGGATTAGTAGAATAATTGGAATTTGCATGTAAATAGGAATTTGTCACATATAATATGAGCAGGAGGTAAAGCCTGGCATGGAATAGAGTGGTGTGTCAGTGATGGTAAAAGAGCCAGACAGGGACTGTGGGTTTTAGATGACATTTAGGAAATCATTGCTGAGCAAGACTGTGTGTGAGTGGAAAGAGGAACAGATTCACGAGATAGGGTTAAGATTAATATAGAAAGTAAAGAATAATCAATGAACAAGGCATGAGTTGCCCATCCTTCACTTACAAGAATATATTACAAGAATATTACAAGAATACAAATCCTAAAAATAAATAAATAATAAATATAAATATAATATATTATATTTATATATAATATATTTATATATATTATATTATATAATAAATATAAATATAATGAAATAAGTAGTGTCAAGGAGAAAGTCTTAATTATGATTCATCCTGAGACTGTAAATAAAAATATGTTATCCCCTTCCCTTCATCAGCACCACCTCCTGATTTGTCACTATAATGGGAAATGAGTAGAGTCTAATCCTTATACTCTTTTCCAGTATTGAAAGTTGGATATGTGTAACCACACACAAACACACACACACACACACACACACACACACACACACACACACACACACACACACACACACACACACACACACACACAAATACCTGATGGCAACAAACTCTAATAACAGAGGTTTGAATTGGTTTGTTTGGGAAATTGAATTGGAACCCAGAGTTGGTGTGCCTTGCAGTTAGATTTCCACTGTGCCTCCTAAAAGAGGGACCATTAAGATGTGAAATAATGGGATTGTGTACCCTCTTACCTTTGTGGCCTTTGGTGAGCTGCACCATCCCAGATCACCACTGCAAGAAGAGGCTGGTAAATAGGTTCTGAGGACTTTTTACCCAGTTTCCCTGAGAAGAGTGGGTGAAACTGTAATTGACTGGAAAACACATAATTATTAATTATAAAGCCAGTGTGGATAGAATGGAGATTAGATGAAAGGTAGTAGATATGGATTGTGCCTGAGCCTGGAGGAATCACAGTCGAATTTTAAATGATCAAGAACCTGTCCAGACTGTCCATTAAATGTGTCCCTGGTTTGGCTGGAAAAGCTGCTGCTGCTGCTGCTCCAACAGCTGTAAGTGTCCACAGTTGCTGGGAACAGATATATGGGGCCAAAAAGCATATATGGGGCCAAAAAGGTGCACATTGAGGGGGACTGGGATCACTCCAGCACCATTAAAAAAAAGTGGACCAGCCTACCCCCCAGATCACCCTGCTTTAAGTGCCTACTTAATGGCCATCTAGATGACCCCTAACTAAAATAATTTGCTTTGCATTTCAGCTTGGTCTTCAGTCTGTTGTGCTATTAACAAGTGAACTTTAATCGACTTTCTTGGAATTCGATGTAATTATGGATAAAATGAGTGGAAAGGCATCCTTGCAATAAAGGACTGGACATGATTAGCTACTATGTTGAGATCAATAGGAACTGAGGAGCTCGTAGTTTAGTGGCAGAGCAGAAACAGAAGGTGCTTTCAAGGAGCAGGTCTAACATTCTGTCCAAGGGAACTCTAGTTAAATGTTAAAGACCTCTGTGGTGCCATTCAAAACACTGTGTACTGTCTTTTTGTGCAGTACAACACAATAACAGAATGTGTTTCCCTGTATTCAGAGAATACCATATACAGTAGAAACTCATACAACAATCGCCCCATATAGCAACGAAATCGCATAATAATTAGGTGTGGTTTTTTTTGGGGGGAATGGCATCCCGCATAACAATTTTCCCTATGGAAAAAATTGTACAACAATTTTTCAATGGGAAAAACCACCTAGCAAAAAATAATGATTGTTGTACGATGCATCCCATATGGAAAATTGCTATACGATGCATGTATCATATAGCAATTGTTTCGTACAACAACGAGCCCCGTGGAACAGATTAAAATCGTTGTATGAGGTACCACTGTACTTATATTTTCAGCATTGATTTTTCCCATTATAATTTCCCTCTTAAAGTGGAAAAGATTCATAGCTAAGGTAAACTTTCTCGTTTTCCCACTTTTGGCAGAATTTCAGAATCAACAAGATTAAATTGGGCACATTCAACTACAAGTGGTAACATTAGACTCCAGATTAAATATTTGACAAAATTGTGTACCTATTTACTCGATGTGCATAGCTAATGAAGTCATAAATTCAGTGTCGCTCACAAAACACAAGATCTTTCTCTTGATTGTCAGCAGAGAATTCAGTTACTGTGTTACCATCTGTGAAAAATAGCTTTTACTAGCGCCTGCAGGTTGTCTTTTTATTATACATGCCATCTGGCCTACTACTGATATGAATCCTGAATCTTTGAAATGCTTTAGTTCATTGTTCTTCTATTCCTGTTTTGCTACATAAAACTGAGAACAATTTTCATGAATTCCCTTGGGGGGGAAAGGGTGCTTTAAATGAATTACCTGCACATTTTGTACCAAAGGCAGGTAGTTTTGGGAATTTGCCAAGAACAAGCAAAAGGATGATCTCAGTTTAGTCTTGCAAAGTTGATATTTATGTTAGATCTTAAAATTTTATCTGTTATTATTGTACCAAATAATTATTTTTAAAGGAGGTGGTAGTGTTTTAGAGCTTAAAATATGTAGTAGGGAAGGATGCTTGAAGTGCATTTAATAGAATTTCTGTTGGCTAAAGTTGGACTATGCAGTCATGTAGCATTAGGACTTTCTTCTGTCCTTTGTTGTAAAATTCTTTGTAGGGCTTTAAACTTTCTTTGGAAGATTCACATATTTTTATGGTGTGAAAGGGTGGCAAGGAGCAGGGATCACCTTTTCCCACTTTTGTTGGTGAAAATTGTTTCCTCCAGATGAATCACACCATTGAGTACAAACAGACTTACTAAGATAGAAGATCAAAATATATATTTTCCAATAAATTATGGACATTTCTTCAAATTATAACACTATTCTTTCCCCTTTTTTCCAAGCATATCCTCATTTTCTGACACTCTCTTCTGATTATTACAGACAGAGGCAGGCAGTATCGGAAGGTACAACATAAATTGCTACTTAATTGCTATTATCAACTGGTGCTACATTTATTTCTTTTTTTTCTCTCTTTAGTGAGGCCCAAAGTAGTCCACAATATACTGTAAATGTATGACAGTAAGATATTAAAACTAACTCTAACAAATGCAAGCAATTAAAAACAAGAGCACAAATGAACAAACAAACAAATAATAGCATCATTAGGAGCAAAACAATGTCCAAAGATTTCCCCCAACCATACCTGGAGATGTACCTAGGATCTTCTAAAGCTGTGTATCTGCTCTGCTATTGAGCTCCAGCCACTCTGTCTGAAATCCACTGTAACTGTTTAAAAAAGTCATTCACAATTAAAGAAACCCCTTATCATTATGCAAATATGAAGGAAATTGGCCTGATTAATGTGCTACAATGACAATAACAACAAAACCAGGCTTTGCTTCTTCTATCAAAATGACTTGCTGCTATTCAGTGGCACAGTCAAGTCAGGCAGGCCCTTTGCAACTCCATGGACCAAAGAACACCTGGCTTTTCTGCCATCTGCCATTCTTTGGAGTCTGCTAAGATCCACGGCAACCATATCAACAACACTATCTAATCATCTTTAGACATTAGAGCCCTGGAGGTGCAGTGGTTAAACTGATCTGCAGATAAAACATTGTGAGTTTGATCCTGACGTGGATCAAGGTTGACTCTGCCTTCCAACTTTCCAAGGTTGGTAAAATAAGCATCCAGAACGTTGAAGAAAATTGCTAATTAACTTGCGAACTGCCCAGAGAGTGCACTAAGTGCTATGGAACAGTATATAAGTGTAATAGTAATTGTTATTGCTATCTCATTCAGTGTCGTTCCTTCTCCTTTTACCTTCAGTCTTTCCTAGTATCAGGACCTTCTCCAGTGAGTCATCTCTTCTCATTTGGTGGCCAAAGTATTTGAGCTTCAGCTTCAATATCTGTTCTCCAAAGAGCAGTCAGGGTTGATTTCCTTTAACATTGACTGATTTGTTCTCCTTGCAGTCCAGGGGACTCTCAAATGTCTTCTCCAGCACCACAGTTCAAAGGTGTCTATTTTTCTGTGCTCAGCCTTCCTTATGGTCCAGCTCTCATGGCCATACAATACTACAGTGGACCCTCAATTAACGACGCATTCGAATAGCATCATTTCCGCTTAATGACACGTCGTCACTCACCACATGACTATCCGCACAACGATGGAAAACCGTCGTTGTGCGGATTAACAACATTTTTTAATGTCGTTGTGCGGATAATGCCAGTTTTTTTGCCGCTAGATGGCGCAGCTGCCATTGAAAACCACACAATGACATTTCCCCTATAGCGACACTACTTGGGGAACCAAGCAACGTCATTATGTGAGGGTCTACTGTACTGAGAAGACCATCGCTTTAACAGTGCAGACTTTTGTTGGCAGGGTGATGTCTCTGCTTTTTATTATGCTGCTTAGGTTTGCCATAGCTTGCCTCCCAAAGTGTAAATGCCTTTTTAAAAAAATGGATGTAGTCTCCATCTGCAGTGAATTTGGATCCTAAGAAAGCAAAGTCTCACTGCTTCCATTTCTTCCCCTACTATTTGTCAGGGATTGATGGGGCCAGATGCCATGATCTTGGGTTTTTGATGTTGAGTTTCAAGCCAACTTTTGCATTCTCCTCTTTCACACTCATCAAGAGGCTCTTTAGATCTTTTTCACTTTCTGCCATTAGGGTGGTATCATTTGCATATCTGAAATTGTTGATGACAATATAGAGGGTTGTCATACTGTACTCGTTTTTCTATTCTAAACCAATCAGTTGTCCCATATCTGGCCCTAACAGTTGCTTCTTGGCCTGCATACAGGTTCCTTAGAAGACAGGTGAGGTGCTGTGGTACTCCCATCTCTTTAAGGACTTGTCACAGTTAGTTGTGATCCACACAATCAAAGGCTTTAGTCTAGTCAATGAAGCAGAAGTAGATTTTTTTTAGTATTTCCTTGCTTTCTACATGAGCCAGAAAATTTGGCAATTTGGCCTCTAGTTTCCCTGCCTCTTCGGAATCTAGCTTTCTGTAGTTCCTGATCCATCTACTGCTGAAGCCTAGCTTGTGAGACCTTGAGCATGGCCCTTGTGAGCACGTGAGATGAGTGCAATTGTACAATAGCTTGAATATTCTTTGACATTGCCCTTCTTTGGAATTGGAACGTAAACTGACCTGTTCAAATCCTGTGTCTACTGTTGCATTTTCCAAATTTGCTGACATGTTGAGTGCAGAAATTTAACAGCATAATCTTTTATCGTTTTAAATAGCTCAACTGGAATATCATCATCTCCATTATCTCTGTTGTTAGTAATAATTTCTTGGGACACGCTTGACTTCACACTTCTGGGTTGAAGTCAGTGATCACACCATCGTGGTTGTCAGGGATGTTAAAGTCCTTCTTGTATATCAGAGAATAAATAAAACAAAACAAACAAAAACGCTGTAGCACTTTAAAGACTAACTGTTAAATTTAATGTGAGCTTTCGTAGATCAAGTCCACTTCATCAGACATGGGAGTGAGACTTCATGGCATCAATTTATATACATCAGATACAGAAGCACAGTGTAATTGGTCATCATGACAAATAAGTATGCAAATCAGTATTCTTTTTACATCTGGCATTATTATTATTATTATTATTATTATTATTATTATTATTATTATTATTATTATTATTATTATTATTATTATTATTATTATTATTATTATTATTATTATTATTATTATATTTACATTTCTATACCGCTTTACTTCCCCTAAGGGAACTCAGAGCGGTTTACAGCATATAAATACAATATCCAAAGTACTGTACAAAAGCAGTATACAAAATCTAAATTCAAACAATATACAAAATCACAATTATAAAATTACATGTAAAACATCAATTAATAGCATCAAAAAAGTACATAATATACAAAATACAAAACGTCCAAATACAAACCATCACAAAATAACAATATAGCAAAATAAATATATACCCCAACATAGTCTCTTCCAAGTCCTTCCACGGGGGTGGGGGTGGGGGTGGGGGTGTGTGTACAGAAGTCCTGGCACTCCTAGCCAGCTGGCCTCCTCACCTCTGCCGAGGCTAAGACCATGAGCTATGGTGATGGCAAATCCAGCCACCTGGATTTGCCATCGGTGGTTAAGAAGCTTGCCTTGTTAGCTGGAAGGCTGGCAAGTCAGCAGTTTGAGACCCAGGTACTGCATGATGGATTGAGCACCCATCTCTGTCCCAGCTTCTGGGAACTTGAAAGAAGCATCATTTGGGTGTTCCCTGAGTGGAGTTTCTACCGCAAAAATTCTTTCAGCCCAGAATAATTTCTGTCACAAAATTATTAGTAGTAGCAGATGACCTCTGGCTGTTATTCGAATTGGCTCTAAATGTCCCCTTTTCAGAGCTAATCCGAATAACAGCCAGAGGTCATCTGCTACTGCCAGAAATAAAAAAAACATATTGATTTGTATACTTAATTGTAAGATATTTGATACAGGTCTAAAATCTCTGTAGCTAGATTTGGCTTCTTGAGAAGTGGGTGAACAACGGTATACTTCAAACAGGAGGTCACAGGGCAGCTTGCTCTCCCACAGTGAAGAATTAATAATGTTCTGCACCCACTCCCCAGCAACCTAATCATGATGGACAAGGATCAAAACGCGAAGCCTTGAGTTTACAGCATGCAAGTGCCTTGTTCGCCTCATCAGATGACATAGGCTGAAACTGATCTCAAGAATCAAGACCAGAAGGTTCATTGGACATCCCACCTTGATCTATTGTATTAAGAGTAGAGTCCAGGTCCCGTTGGTTGGCCTCAGATTCAGATCTAAAAAGAGTAGCAATATCTTCACAACTCTGAAGACTCTGGTGAGGTCCACTTGAGTAACCCCCTGCAGTGTGGCCATGGACTATCCTATAGAGCTACAGTTCTGTCTGTTGGTTCAAGGCCTCTTGAATCTGTTGGGCATTATAGGTCTTTCTAACCCTCTTTATATCTTGCAGATATATCGAGGTTGCTTGTTTAACTAGTCTCAAGTTCTCATCCAAGGGAGCTTGTCTCCTCTTGCTCTCTAGCCTTCTCCTTCACTGCTTCATCACTCATAATTCCTTTGTGAACCATGGGGATGACGTTGCTCTGCAGTGGGAGAGGGTGTTTAGGAGCAATCATGTCAACCACCTGGGTTGCCTTCACATACCACCTAGCAACCTCAGCATTGAGAGGAGCACAAGCCAGGTTAGCTGGAAACTCACACAAGGCCGCTTTGAAAGCAATTGGATCTAGGAGCCTTCATGGGTGGACCATTCTAATTGGTCATGGCTCCCCATGTAAGAGGGTTTATGTCATAATTTTGAACTTCAGCAGAGCAAGATATGACCATGGTAGGATGGTGGGAGCAACCTCTCACTTTCAGATCATTGTCTCTACAGCCCCTAGAGAATATCGGGTCAAGAGTGTGGCCAGCCACATGTGTGGGTCTGATGACATGCTGAGACAGGCCCATGGATATCATGGAATCCATGAATTCCGAGGCTGCCCCAGCCAGACTCCTCTCTGCATGGACGTCAGCACCATTGCAGAGATGAAGTCAGTCAGCTCCACCAGGAATTGGGTCAGGTTTGTCAGGGGGAATTTAAAGGAAGCCATTTATTCTTTTTATATTTCAGTGTGAAGTAGAAGAATGTTTTAGCCATTTAATGTTTATGAAGCTACTAGAGCTGTTTCACACACTCACACAGAAGTCATTTCCAAGGACGCCTTAGTCTGGGAATCTGACAGTAAAATCTATCTCATGGAGATATCAGAGATAGAACTTTAGATAAGAATTCTCACGTTCTGTGCAGGTGCAAATGTGCAGCTGGATGTCTGAAGGTCCAGCTCTTCTTTCCCAGGATGTCATATTTGGGAAAAGGAGGTGTGAGTGGGGGAAAGAAATGTATAAAAACTGAGACTTTTTAGCTTTTCAGTAGCAGACACCCTCGGCCTAGAGTGACTCTGCTATTTTTCTTTTTCATACCCTGAATATTAGACAAAGCCGGTCTGATATTTATGGGGCCCCCGAGCGGTATAGTATAAGCCTATACCTACTGGATATTGTCAATAAACAATAAGAAAAAAAAGACCTTTGCCAATCTCCTAAAACATACTATCATACTAACTATCCCATCACTCCTCTGCGGTGTTTCTTCTTGTCTTTTCATTCCAAATGGGTGACTATAGATATTTTGAAATGCTGTTGATTATATTCTTTATTCTCATCAAGATAAGCTGTCTCAACAAAATTAGACAACTTGTAGAAAGTCTGTTCTCCTCCAAGCAAGATTTTTTGCTTCCAGTGCAAGAATAAGACAAAGAGAAATTTTCTTTCACTGACATTTCTGCAATTTTCAGAAGATGTCTCTGTGCAATGTTAGTACAGTAAAATCTCATACAATAAAATTAATTTGTTCCACAAGGTTTTTCGTACAGCAAATTTTTTGTTATGCAAATTTTCCATAGGAATGCCTTGAATGCAATGTCCCATGTTGAAAATGGAAAAAAAGTTCTGAAAAAATTCACTATGCGAGGCATCATTTTTCTTCAATTTCCTTTCGCTGTATGGTTTTTTCACTATTAGAGCCCTTCGTTATACAAGGTTTTACTGTACCTTCTCCTTTTGTGAAGTGGATGCTTGTGAAGCCAAGCATATGCAGAAAGCAAACAAAGAAGGGGGGTTGGTTGATTTATTAAAAGATACATCAATGATACAATATTTCTTACTTTTGAAAGTTCATGCAACAGGACAGCAGCTGTTGTATTTCTCTCAATTGGTACACAAGTAATTCTCACAAGTAAAAGTGCCAGTAAATATATACGTACCTTGTAGGCAAAGAAAAACATTTTGTGGCTTCTTTTTCTTGAGTGAAAAAATGAGAGAAGTATTTACATACCAAGTAAACAGGGACAAGAGTGAAGTGGTGAAGAACCTTCTACTCATCTTACATTCTCCCTCTAAATCAGGGGTTGCCAACCTTTTGAAGTCAGTGGCTGGGTCACGCTCCTTCAGACAGTTTGCGGGCTGGACTGATGGTCCAACTGCCGCTGGAATCGGCCACAGACTCATTTACAGCTGTTGTAAACATGTTTACAACAGCCGTAAATGAGTCTGCAGCCAATTCTGTCATTGCCGGCTGGACCGAAGGTGCGGGCTGGTTGATTTGGTGTCACAGGCTGGACCTGTCCCGTGGGCCATAGGTTGCCTATCCCTACTCTCAATGGTTGTATGGCTTATTGATGTTAGTGAGGAGTGTGGCTTTCTGAAATATTCTGTCTCAAACACCTCAAAAGCAGGAGTTGGCCCTGAAATATCTCTTTCACTCCCCAAATATGTGGTGAGTGATTATCTGTGGTCAGGTAAGTATCAAAATATGCATTATGTATACAAATATGCTTAAATGCAGCTCATTGGCTCTTTTTACAGTTTTGTTTTAAAAGCTGCTTTGGGATGACATGATGCTCAGAAAATGGTATGGTGTGACTTTATGATCATATGGGAAGTGATCTTATAATAAGCAAATGAATAAGGTAAAGTGGGAAATATTTGGCCCTTGAGATTTTTGGACTCCAGTCACAAACATAGCTGATGGCAATTGAAGTCCAAGACTTCTGAAACACCAGAAACTGTCCCTCATGGATTAATGAGAATTTCTGTTCCTAGTACAGTATTGCCACGGTTTCTCCAATTAAGCAAACCAAAATACTTTTAAAAACAGAACACAGCTGTCAGCTTTTCTTTAGAAATAATTGCTTGCCTTTTTTAAAATTTCAGTTCTAAAATGTGCCCCCTTTGACATGCTTACAAACATGCTTGCTAATAAAAACCTGCTTTCCAACATTTAACTTACCCAAATCCAGTTGAGAAAAATAGGGTGCTTAATGGCATTTGCACAGTGGTTTTTACTCTTCCAGCAGACCGTCTTGCACAACAGGTTGCACGAAGGAGAGATTCCCAGAAATTTGGAGAAACCACCGCTTGTACAATTGCCCTTGAGTATTTGCCTAAGAAAATAGGATTCTGGTTTGATTGTTTTGCTACATTGTTTAGTACATGAAACCTTATATCCATTATCAGATTTGAAATATTGCCAGCGCCAGCGCTAGTTCTAATTGTACTAATAGAGTGAATGCTCTAGTTCTAAATGTACATTGAATCACATTGAATGAAATTTGGTCTAGCTTCCTACTGGACTCAGGAAGGCAGGCTTGGTCAGCCTGAGTCTGACCTCTTTATGACTCAATCTTGCAGTTAATTTAACTCATAGCCGTCACCCTTCTTACCACATTTAAATTATGTCAAGAAAAAGCTCATTAAAATGAGCTCAGCAAAATGAAAGCAAGGATGCTCAGGGATCAAAGTAAAGTGGATGAGGCAATTATGCCAGGATGCCTATAGTTTTTGAGATTCTCCCCATTAATACTGCCAATGCTGTCATTTTGGCAGCAAGTACCGCCATGCATTCTGAGCCAAGATGCAAGAGAAAGAGAGAATTAAAGTTTTCAATTTGGCACAATGACAGACACAGAAATTGCTGGACGGTGAATGAAGCTTCCTACTGAGCACAGCGTTGTATCACATTTCCAAAGATTGACTTGCAATGAATGGAATTGTGCTCTTGGGAGAAGATATAAATTAAATACTGGTTGGTCTCAATTTTGCTCTGTTCTATTCTTTGGAGCATAAATTCTAACAGCACACTGATGTCTACATGAATTTCCATACAAAACAACTTAATTCATGTTTTTTTTAATATTTGGACAATAAAGTTGGTGAGACAGCTTATTTCTATGTGGCAGAAAAGTATCAGTTTGATAAACTTCAGTCTGTAATCCTGTACACATATACATGGGAATAAGTCTTGCTGGGCTACCACTCCCAGCCGGGGGGTGAGGAGGAGAGCCATCCAGCCGGGCAAGCGGTGGAAGGGCCAGCCGCGGCCACGAGGAGGAGAGCCATCCAGCCGGGCGAGCGGCAGAAGGGCCAGCCGCGCCGCCGCCGGGCAACCACCCCCAGCCGGGGGGTGGGGAGGAGAGCCAGCCAGCCGGGCGAGCGAGCGAGCGGCGGAAGGGCCAGCCGCGGCCGACACCGGGCTACCACTCCCAGCCGGGGGGTGAGGAGGAGAGCCATCCAGCCGGGCAAGCAGCGGAAGGGCCAGCCGCGGCCACGAGGAGGAGAGCCATCCAGCCGGGCGAGCGGCAGAAGGGCCAGCCGCGCCGCCGCCGGGCAACCACCCCCAGCCGGGGGGTGGGGAGGAGAGCCAGCCAGCCAGGCGAGCGAGCGAGCGGCGGAAGGGCCAGCCGCGGCCGACACCGGGCTACCACTCCCAGCCGGGGGGTGAGGAGGAGAGCCAGCCAGCCGGGCGAGCGGCGGAAGGGCCAGCCGCGCCGCCGCCGGGCAACCACCCCCAGCCAGGGGGTGAGGAAGAGGAGGAGAGCCATCCAGCCGGGCGAGCGGCAGAAGGGCCAGCCGCGGCCGCCGCCGGGCAACCACCCACAGCGGGGGGGGGAGAGGAGGAGGAAGAGAGCCGGTTGAGCAGCGGAAAGGCCAAGAGAAGACCAACTGAAAGACGGGAGGAGGGCAGAGGAGGAAAAGCAAGGGGAGAGACTCAGAGCCCCAGGCAAAGGATAAGTACCTGATATGCAGATGTAGAAGACTTAACATAGAAACTGACATAGAGACTTTATACTAACTAAATACAGAAATTGACATAGAGACTGTGTATAAAGTGTGATAATATGCATGATAATATGTTGTCTAAAATGTTTTTAAACTTTTAAAATCTGTGATAAAATGTATGAGGAGGGAAAAATGGCGTAGACACCGGCAAACCACGCCACAAAGCTTGCCAAGAGAACCCTATGGACCAAAACAAAAGGCAAAACAAAAGGGCAGGCTAGGTGATACAGGATGCTTAACACCACAGAGGGGAGAAAGGGGAGGGACAGGAAGGGGGGAGGGGAAATGCAATGTTGTAAGGAGCAATACTGCATAGGGACATGGAATGTGAGATCAATGAACCAAGGAAAACTGGAAGTGGTAAAAAATGAGATGGAAAGAATAAGCATTGACATCTTGGGAATCAGTGAACTAAAATGGACAGGGATGGGTGAATTCAGCTCTGGAAACCATCATATCTACTACTGTGGGCAAGAAAACCTTAGAAGAAATGGAGTAGCCATAATTGTTAATAAAAGAGTGAGAAAAGCAGTAATGGGATACAACCTTAAAAATGACAGAATGATGTCAGTTAGATTCCAAGGCAAACCTTTCAATGTCACTGTGATCCAAATATACGCACCAACCACTGGCGCAGATGAAGCCACAATGGACCAGTTCTATGAGGACTTACAACACCTCATAGAACAGACACCAAGAAATGATGTCCAAATTATATTAGGAGACTGGAATGCCAAAGTAGGAAATCAAAAAGTGGAGGGAATAACAGGCAAATTTGGTCTTGGAGTACAGAATGAAGCAGGGCAAAGATTGATAGAGTTCTGCCAAGAGAACGCACTGGTCATAGCAAACACTCTCTTCCAGCAACACAAGAGGCGACTTTACACATGGACATCACCAGATGGCCAACACCGAAACCAGATCGACTACATACTCTGCAGCCAAAGATGGAGAACCTCCATACAGTCAGCAAAAACAAGACCTGGAGCAGACTGTGGCTCAGATCACAACCTACTGATCGCGAAATTCAGGCTAAGACTAAAGAAAATAGGGAAAACACGGAGACCAGAAAGATATCACCTAGACAGCATCCCTAAAGAATACGCGGTGGAGGTGATGAACAGATTCAATGGCTTAGACTCGGTAGACAGAGTACCAGAAGAATTATGGACGGAGATGAAGGACATCATGCAGGAAGCAGCAAAGAAAATCATACCAAAAGAAAAGAAGAGTAAGAAAGCAAAGTGGTTGTCTGATGAGGCTCTTAAAATAGCAGAGGAAAGAAGGAACGCCAAAGTCAAAGGAGAAAGGAAAAACTACAATCATTTGAACACAGAATTTCAAAGAAAAAGCAAGGAGAGATAAGGAAAACTACCTAAAAGAACAGTGCAGAGAAATGGAGGAAAACAACAAAAGAGGCAGAACCAGAGATCTCTTCAAAAAAATCGGCGAAATCAAGGGAACATTTAAAGCAAAAATGACCATGATAAGGGACAAAGACGGAAAGGAGCTAGCTGATGCAGAAGAAATTAAGAAAAGATGGAGAGAGTTCACAGAGGAACTTTACAAAAAGGACCTCAACACTCCTGACAATCACAATGATGAAGAAATTGAACTTGAGCCAGACATCCTGGAGAGCGAAGTCATAAAGGCCCTAAAGAGCACTGCAAACAACAAAGCTAGTGGAGATGATGGTATCCCAGTTGAATTCTTCAAAGCGCTAAAAGATGACGGCGTCAAATTACTGCATTCAATATGCCAGCAGATTTGGAAAACAAAACAGTGGCCACAGGACTGGAAAAGATCAGTATAAGTCCCAATCCCAAAAAAGGGCAATGCCAAAGAATGTTCAAATTATCGAACAATCGCGCTCATCCCACATGCCAGCAAGGTGATGCTCAAGATAATACAGGATAGACTTCAGCAACATGTGGAGAGAGAATTACCAGAGGTGCAGGCTGGTTTCAGAAGAGGCAGGGGGACTAGAGACCACATTGCCAACATACGCTGGATCATGGAGAAAACAAAGGAATACCAGAAACAAGTTTACTTTTGTTTTATTGACTACACTAAGGCATTTGACTGTGTGGACCACAACAAGATGTGGCAAGTAATTAAAGAGATGGGAATTCCAGAGCACCTCATATGCCTTCTGAGAAATCTGTACATGAAACAAGAGGCAACAGTTAGGACAGAACACGGAATGACAGAATGGTTTGGAATAGGAAAAGGAGTAAGACAAGGCTGCATTTTGTCACCATGCTTATTCAACCTATACACAGAGCACATAATGCGCAGTGCAGGGATGGAGGAATCACAATATGGGATTAAAATCGCTGGGAGAAACATCAATAATCTGAGATATGCAGACGATACCACCCTAATGGCAGAAAGTGAGGAAGACCTAAAGAATCTCTTGATTGGGCTGAAGGAGGAGAGTGCAAAAGCTGGCCTGAGACTCAATATCAAGAAAACCAAGATAATGGCAACAGGCCCCATCAGTTCCTGGAAAATAGACGGGGAAGAAGTAGAAGCAGTGACAGATTTTACTTTCTTAGGATCAAAGATCACTGCAGATGGGGATTGTAGCCATGAAATAAAAAGGCGACTGATTCTTGGGAGACAAGCAATGAGAAACCTGGGGAACATAGTGAAAAGCAGAGACATCACACTGAAAACAAAAATTAGAATAGTCAAAGCAATGGTTTTCCCAGTAGTAATGTATGGGTGTGAGAGCTGGACAATTAGGAAGGCTGAACGCAGAAGAATAGATGCCTTTGAAATGTGGTGTTGGAGGAGGGTTTTGAGAGTGCCCTGGACAGCGAGGAGAACAAATAGGTCAATCCTAGAAGAAATTAACCCGGATTGCTCACTGGAAGGCCAAATAGTAAAGATGAAGCTAAAATACTTTGGACATCAAATGAGAAGGGAGGATTCACTTGAGAAGGCATTGATGTTGGGAAAGGTGGAAGGCAAAAGAAGAAGGGGGAGGCCAAGGATGAGATGGCTAGATGGCATTGTAGACACAATGGGCACAGAGCTGGGAGGGCTGAGGGGGATGGTGGAGGACAGAGGCGCCTGGAGAGCAATGGTCCATAGGGTCGCAAAGGGTCGGAACCGACTGTGCGACTGAACAACAACAAGTCTTGCTGAACACTTAGGACCAAGTCCAGTTGTCTAGCCCCAGCTGGAGGAGACTTGTTGGCTGAAATCCTCTTACACAGCTATGTGTCCACAGTAATGACAATGTCAGCAACAGCAGCAATTGCTGTTGGTGAAGGGTGACTATGTCAATTTATGTACAAATCATCTGAATCTTGGAATTCCCAAAGGACTATATTTTTAAATTTCTGATTTGCCACTGCTGATGACATTATCACTGTTGTGCATGTAGAACTTCGCCACAGGATTTCAGTCACTGAATTGATTTCCAAATGGTGAATCAATCCATATGTAAATCTTTTGATTCAATGTGTTGTTGGAGATTACCAATGAGTTTCAGACCAATAAATTTAACTGCAGAGGAAAGGCAGATGCAAAATCTAGTTACACACATCTCTTTTGGATACCAAATATCAAGGATGTTTTTTCCATAACTTTAATTAAACTTATATATAATTATGCCTGAAATATAACTCTAGAATGAGCATAAATAACAAGATACCTTTATAATTTTAAAATCTATAAAAACACATTACCAAGAAGAAAAAAAGGAAATTACAGTTGTAAAGAAATGGCTCTCAGCAAAAGAAATTTCCTAGGGACATTTTAGTTTCTAACCCCTCCTGCATGCAGTGAGGTATCACATTGCCCATATTCAAGCTGTGGCTGGCAGACAGGAGAGATTAAAAATCCCACCACCACCAAGAGGTCAGTGGAAAAATTGTTCAGTATGGAACTGGTCCATGGTGCAAAAAAGGTTGGGGACCCCTGCTTTAATTTAATTTAATTTAATTTAATTTAATTTAATTTAATTTAATTTAATTTAATTTAATTTAATTTAATTTAATTTAATTTAATTTAATTTAATTTAATTTAATTTAATTTAATTTAATAGATTTATTTACTGCCCTATCCAATCGACTCTGGGCGGTGTACACAGGTTATAACCAATATAAAACGATTAAAAACCCTTAAAACATAGCAATATACCCCCCTCCTGCTGTGCCATTTACTATCTAAAAAGAAATATAAAATGTCCAAAGCCTTAACATTTTAAAAAATAATAATTACAGGAGGGGGGAAGCCTCAAATGAGCCAAAAAGGGGAGGTTGTTGACAATCCCTGCCCCCAGACCCATTTTGCCAGCCATGTCTTCAATTCTTTCCTAAATGGTAGCAACTGGGCCTGGAGGCGTTTTTCTACTGGTAGGAGGTTCCATAGTGTGGGGGCTACTACTGAGAAGGCCCTTTTCCTCGTGCTGGAGAGGCGAGCCTCCCCAATAGATGGTATATGGAAGGTGCCCTCTTGGTTTGCTCTTGTGGGATGGGTCGATGTCTTAGGGATGAGGCGGTCCCTGAGGTATCTTGGTCCGCTACCATGAAGAAATTAAAGGTGACAACCAGCACCTTGAATTGCACCTGGAGATATATAGACAGCCAGTGCAGGTCCCACAGCAGTGGTGAGGTGCGAGCAAAATGACTACTAATTGATTTTCATTTTATGTATGTTCTAAGGAACTAGGAATATCACACAGAACCTTTGGGATCTTTGTCTTTACATAAAGTGCCAATATGCTATTTGTAGGAAGGTTTGTTAGGCAGTCAACAATCTTTATAACAATTTCCATTTGGCAAAACCAGTATATACACAATATATTTTATTTCTCTCTCTGCTTGGACTATATATAGAACGGAAAGCTTGACTAGATTTGGATGAAAAAAATCAAACCGGGTGTCGGGGGGATCAATAGTTTTAAGATATGCATATGCCACTGTATTAACTATTACTATTACGAAGGATCTATAAAGGCTATATTAAGTCATTAATTCATAGTGTCAACCTTTGTAAGAAGCAACCTCAATGGCACAGAGCAGGAATATAAGGTCCTATGCTGCTTTTTATGGTGAAACACAAATAACATGCTCTGATTGTCATTTGGGGTTGGAGTGGGGGTTGGGGGGTTGGAATTCTCATTGAATTCAGGAATATAAGATATGTTCATTGTACTCTTCCATGAATCCCAACCTTAACCATAGTGGTAATCCTACTGCTAAAGATGGATTTGTTAAAACCCTCATTAAGATCAGACCCCCTTCCCCCAGTCAATCAAAATGCAAATTTTCTTTTCAGGTCCATGAAAGTTAAGATAAGAATCTCTGTATGAAAATAATGTTCTTCTTCTAGGCCGCTGAAGTTCTAAAATCTATATTATTTCTTGCACTCTTTTATAGTTTTAATTGGGGGCTTCCGTTCAAGAGATTATCCGAGGTATTACTGTACTCCATGTTATGTTACCCCGTCTTAGAAGCACGTCTTAACATAGTGAAGTTAGAATGAGGAAAGCTGAGGATAACATTGTCAGAAGATGAGGCTTCATTAAAGATCTGGATTTCTTGCAGATATGAGAAAAGAACAAAGGGTCAGTACAAATTGTACTATCAGTATTGGATTAAAGCTTAAAGGACAGCTGGTTACTGAGGTGCACAGAGATAAAAGGAAAGCCTGATATTGCACAACACATGTAATTAGAACATGGAGTTTGAAACCTCAGAGAATAAAACAATAAATAGAATGTTTAAGCATTGTAATATTTGGTATAATAATAATAGGGTAGGTGCACTATACAGTGGAACGTCATACAACAATCACCCCGCATAGCAATGAAATTGCATAGCAATTAGGTTTTGGGGGGAAATGGTGTCCCACATAACAATTTTTTCTATGGAATAAATCGTACAACAATTTTTCAATTGGGAAAACCACTTAGTGAAAAAAATGTTGTACGATGCATCCCAAAGGGAAAATTGCTATGCATCATATAGCAATTGTTTCGTACAACGAGCACCGTGGAATGGACCAAAATTGTTGTATGAGGTACCACTGTAGTTTATATATTTTGTTGTATTTTATATACTATTTTCTTTAAGTATTAATATTTTTCTGTTCTATTTTTGTTATTTTTTATTTTATTCCTTTCACATAAAACCCCAGGAATAGAGCATTTGCAGTCAGATAATTACAAAATGCTTTACTTGGCAATGACAAACTTGGAAAAAGTGTGGCTTTGATAGTGAGGCAAGATGTAGAACAAGCAGTTAGAATCTACAGTACTGTACTATGCAAATTTTGACTAATACCAAGTATAGTTCTTAAAAAGCCAATTGGCATAACCATCATTTATGTTTATGGTCCAACTACAGATATTGAAGAAGAAACTGATTTTGTGCAGAACACCAAGAGTTGGGAAATGATGCTAGTAACAGCAGTTTTTGGAGGTTATTAATTTGTAAGGTCATTGTAACTTTGAAGTGACTTGACAGTGCAGAATAGCAATGATGTAATTCATTCATTGTAGAAAAAAGCTTCTACTAATATTTCTGAACTGCAAGATGAATAGTTATTTCCTAAAAATAATTTGTTCTGGTTCATAATACATGTATATAGGTGAAACTCGGAAATTAGAATATCATGCAAATGTTCATTCAGTTCAGTAATGTAACTTAAAAGGTGAAACAAATATATGAGATAGACTCATTAGTCATTACATGCAAAGCGAGATAGTTCAAGCCTTTATTATAATATTGATGCTTATTGATGCTTATGGCTTACAGTTTATGAAAACCCCAACCCCCAATCTGATGTACCCCATAATCATCACATGTACTTTGTACACCATGATCATCACAATTATAATGAATTAAGGCATGACATATCTCGCTTTAGATGTAGCGAGTCTATCTCATATATTTGTTTCACCTTTTAAGTGAAATGAATGAACATTTGCATAATATTCTAATTTTTGTGTTTCACCTGTACATATTATTTTGTACATATACATGTACAAACATTTGATTTGAATGTTAGCCTCTTACAATACATTTCTATACTTGCTCAGAAAAAAGTTTAATTGCATGCACTGGTGTGGTAGTTTTCAGCTGTAAATTATTTGGTGGCACATAACACAGGAACAACTAGTTATTGGAAACAATAATGGTAGAGATATAATGAACTACATTACTAGCATCTTTATCAGGAAAATATCTTTTTATGGTTTCAGTGTGAACACCATCACAAAAATAAATCTCTTTGCTCAGAAACACACAGACTAGTCTTTGCAGGCGCACCCCCCCAATAACGGACACAGACAACATTGAAAGTGGATAACAGCAAAGGGCCACATTTATTGATTCAATGCCCTAGTCCGAATTATAAATTTGTATTGGTAAAACGACCAATCATAATTCCTAAGGCAAGCAGGCCGAAGTAACACTGGTAAGGTACCACCCCAAAATTGCCAACGGCAATTGGTTACAATGTATCAAATTGTATCAATTTGTTTGTTAACAACAAACAAATTGTTGACCGTAGTCAATAACTAACTCATGACCCCACCCTCTGACGCGTATCCGTGAAATCACAGGGGTGATGCATGCTGGTTAGCAATCATCATCACCCCATCGCCTGATTCGTCGTTGACCGGACAACGTTTAACTACTTTATTCCTGTCTAGTGTTGTCCAGTCAATTGCGAACCTGCCGGATACTTGTGGGTCATACTGTTTACCTTACCAGTGCTACCCGCCCATGTGACCAAAGTCAACAGTAGGAACGAAGAAAGACCCCTATATCAAACCATAGCAACAGTGTGGGATGGGCAAAAAAGCCAGGACCCGAAGCCAATGTGGGTCCCAACCAAAAATTCCCACCCGGCCCCGAAGCGACCATGATCACACTGTTAACTAGGGAGGGGGTGGAGGGAAAAACTTCTCCGCTCCGTCGCTGAGGCAAAATGGCAGCGCGGCTGCCTCGTGGCCACCCCTTTTATAAGGGAGCTGGCCACGCCCCTAACTACCCGGATTCTCTGTCCTGTGGGGGGGCCCCGCAAAGGGCGCGGCGGCCATTTTGGCGCCGCGCTTGCATTGCAGGCGCACCCCCCCAATAACGGACACAGACAACATTGAAAGTGGATAACAGCAAAGGGCCACATTTATTGATTCAATGCCCTAGTCCGAATTATAAATTTGTATTGGTAAAACGACCAATCATAATTCCTAAGGCAAGCAGGCCGAAGTAACACTGGTAAGGTACCACCCCAAAATTGCCAACGGCAATTGGTTACAATGTATCAAATTGTATCAATTTGTTTGTTAACAACAAACAAATTGTTGACCGTAGTCAATAACTAACTCATGACCCCACCCTCTGACGCGTATCCGTGAAATCACAGGGGTGATGCATGCTGGTTAGCAATCATCATCACCCCATCGCCTGATTCGTCGTTGACCGGACAACGTTTAACTACTTTATTCCTGTCTAGTGTTGTCCAGTCAATTGCGAACCTGCCGGATACTTGTGGGTCATACTGTTTACCTTACCAGTGCTACCCGCCACACGGAGGGGCTTCACAGAAGACCTGACGCCCCCCCCCAGACCGTCAGCTCGGTCAACAGGCCTGCTCGCCAGTCACCCAACAGGAGGTCCATACCTCCTCGCGACAGATGGACCCCATCCCCTGCATACAAGTCACAATTTTGCAGACTAATATCGGGGTGATGACTAACCCGTCCCCAAGCCCTGGTGGTGAGAAACCGCGCCACTGCCTTATTGACCGCGCGCCTAGCTCGGTCAAGGGCCAGGAGGTTAACGCCCCCTCTATAAGAGTGGCGCGGAACAATGTCTGACCAAACCAGGGCTGTGGCAGGCCAGACATAATGCAAGTAGGTGAGGTCCTCGCAAATCGCATGCTTGAGCGATAAGCCGGTGACCTGGCCCAAATCATTGCCCCCCAAGTGGATGATTAGAATGTCAGGCGGGTCAGCCCCCAGGCCAGAAAAAAGGAAAGGCCGCAGCTCCCGCCATAACATCCCAGGCTTACCGTGCCATGAGAGACTGGCGTGGTCACCCAGTCCCAGTCGGGGTCCCCACTCTGTCGCCGCAGCGTAACGCGCTGCCCTGAGCACATAGCTGTGGCCCACCAGCCATACTGTCACCGGTGTAATACGACACCCAGGGTCTGTAAGAAAATTGAGAAAAAGGAAGGTAAGGTGACTGGATTGGTACTCATGGCGGGAGTGGGCGCACATAAAACTGAAAACATTGTGAGCCCCACCTCCCCATGCTGCGTATGTCAGCCCCAGAGTACCCAAAAGCAGCTGCAGTAGAGGCTGCGCCAATACGGAACGAATGTGTGCCATAACGGGCACCTGGCAGTCCCACCCTGGTGAGGGCTCTAGCTGTCACCTTCCAAAACTGAAATTTAGTAAGGGGAGACCCATCTTGGTGACAGAAAAACGGGCCATGGTGCCAGCCACGCAGTGCCAGGTATTCCTGTAGGGCACCAACCGGACAGATGTCTGCCAAAGAACACCGTAGCAGTCTTACTCCACTGCCTACGCCATGCTGATCTGTTTTGGAGGAGCGAATCCTCAACTGGGCCCAGTCTTTGGCAACATATACATCTCCGAGTTCCAGTGCCCTACCACTTGCATCCGCCTTAGACAGCATCACGAGTTCGCTGATGCGGAGCGCTCCAAAAAATGCCACCGTTGTGGCTGCATGAAAAAGGGGCTGCCTCATAATGATCAAAACAGAGGCCTGGCCAGCCCCGGGCCAACTGGGTAAGAACCCCTGGGGAAATAGGGTGCCGGTCATCCGGGCAACGCCCGCGCTCGCGCACCCACCCCTCCAAAACGTGTCTCACACGGAAGTCAGAGGTGGTATCCACATGACCCCCTACTTTGGCCATAAAAGCCAACGCCGAGAGCTTGGATGCTATGGTGCGAGGTGCAAGGCCCTGTGCATGCAGGTGAACCATGAACCGCAGAACATGGTCCACCGGGATGGGCCAGGTCTCTGGCCATTGAAATCGAGTAGCAAAAGCCCTATACAAATTGAATGCTTGTTGATACGCCTTACGCGTGCGTGGCGCTAGTGACAGGCCAATCGCCCGGTTCACCTCTCCTTGCCAATAGTCCACATCTCGTCCGGGAGTGGCGAGGGAAATTCCTCCGCATCCGGGGCCAAGGCGCGGAACCGGGAGATCTGCAGGCGGGACAAAGCGTCAGCAATATCGTTATTAACCCCTGGGACATGCCTGGCCCTGAACAAGACGTTGAGGCGCAGGCAGCGCAGCACAAAATGGCGCACTAGATCCATGACCCTGGGCGATTTAGAAGTCTGTGCATTGACAATGTGCACCACGGCAGCATTGTCGCACCAGAAATGCACCACCGAATTAGCCCACTGTTCGCCCCATAGCATCAAAGCCCCCAGAATGGGAAAAAATTCCAGGTATGTGAGATCCCGCAGGCGACCTGTGCCTGCCCATGCCGGTGGCCACCCACCATAGGCCCACTTCCCATTGAAGTACATCCCATAACCCAGGGATCCTGAGGCATCAGACTGGATCTGGAAATTGGGGGATGCCAGGAGGTCAGACCTCCAAAATGAGACCCCATTAAACTCCCTCAGGAATTGCAACCAGACAAACATGTCTGCCCTGATACCCCGGGTAAGCCTGACTCTGTGGTGGGGCCTGGATAACCCTGCCATGGCGTCGCATAAGCGCCGGGCAAAAGCCCTGCCCGGTGCGACCACCCTGCAGGCAAAATTGAGGTGCCCGTGTAGCACCTGCAGTTCCCTCAGGGATGCCTTACGCTTGGCCAGCAATTCCGAGATAAGGGTCACTATCCTAGACACCTTATCACCCGGTAACCTAGAAGCCTGTACTACTGTATCAATCTCAACCCCCAGGAATACTAGTTTGGTCGACGGGCCCTCGGTCTTTTCGGGCGCTAAAGGGACACCCAGTTCCTGCATTAGCGTCTGAAATGTATTGAGGAGACGTGCACACGTGTCCCAGCCCCGTTCACCCCCGAATAAAAAGTCATCCAGGTAATGGGCTACAGACCGGGACCCTGACCTGCGGACGAAAGCCCACTCTAGGAAGGTACTAAAACGCTCGAAAGCCGAGCATGATATGGAGCAGCCAAAAGGCATGGCCTTATCAAAATAATACTCCCCTTTAAATTTAAAACCCAGCAATTCAAAGTCGCCCGGGTGCACCGGCAAGAGGCGAAAAGCTGACTTAATGTCGCACTTGGCCAGCAAGGCACCCGGGCCACACGAGCGCACCATGCGCATCGCATGATCGAACGATGTATACCTGACCGAACAAAGGTCATCAGGTATCGCATCGTTAACCGATCGGCCGGCTGGGTAGGACAAATGATGAATAAGGCGAAACTCACCTAGGGACTTTTTAGGAACCAAACCCAATGGTGAAACCTTCAGGTTGGGAAAAGGGGGTACAGGAAAAGGTCCGGCGACCCTGCCCGCATCTAACTCCTTTTTAATGCTGGCCTCGGCTACCTCCTCCCTTCCTCTGAGGGATAAAAGGTTGGGAGCATCCTGAGGAGATCTATCACCCATAAAAGGGATACGAAATCCCTGCTTGAAACCTTGGATAAGGTACTCCCTGTCCTCCCCCCTTGGGTACGATGCGAGCCAGCGCTCCAGCATGTCCACCTTAATTGGGGAGGGGGCCTTTCGGAGAACTAGTTCCATCCGTGGCAGGCTTGCCAGCCCACTGTCCACCCCTCCCTCTGCCTCGCACCCCCCCAGGCTTGGGACAAGCAGAGGCTGCATGGGGACCAGAACATGTGGGACACTCGTGCTTATATCTGCAGTTCTTCCGACTGCAGGAACCATTGGACGAGAAAGTCCAGCACAGCAGGCGGGCTGGAACCCCCTGCCCCGCCATTTGGCGGGTAACCTGCGCTGGAGCTGCTCGCTGGACCGCATGTCCACAATGGTATCTATCCCCCGGGGCAGGACGTGTGGGTGTCATATACAAGAGCCACAGTCTCTGGCACGGCTCATCCCATCTCATCTCGGGGTGCAGGGGAATCCTCATACGGAATTCCTCATCATATGCTAGCCATGAGGGGCCCGGGAAATCTACCATCGCCCTGTATATATTGTCCAAATATTGGACCATGGGAATAGCTAGATCCGGCCGCGCCCTCAAATACACCGCCATGTATATCAAATAAGCGGGGAGCCAGTTAGCCCAGGTACGCGGCGGCTTACGGCGGCGTGCCTGCTCCTTGTCCTTCTCGTCCTGACCCTCCCTTTCTTCCTTAGTGGGCTCCCTGTTCAGGAGTGAGAAGATATCCACGTACTCCCCTCGCCATATCTTTTCTCTGGTAGCCTGCGCCAAGTGATCACCCAATGGCAGGGAATACCCTGCCGTCGGCAAAGCCGAAAAGGGGATAGCTGGCCTACCCAAAGGGGCATGAGTTAACCCTGCCACCCCAAGCACGTTCCCAGCAGTGTAAGAACCAATGCCCACCCCAGCGGGCATGGTGGCAGTAGTTGTCGCCGGGTGGGTCGCCAGCGGCGTAGCCCCTGCACCACCCGCGCGAGGCCAAGGCCACTGAAAGGTCCCCCCTATATTGGGAATGTGTGTGGATGTACTCGTTTGCACCATATACTCACATGCTGCACCCCCGCGGGCCGCCCCCAACGGGGGTTCCGGCCCACCGGGGGCGTCGGAGCTCACGACCGATGTAGAGCTCATCACCGGGGCTTGACCCGCGCCAGGTTGCTGGCTGGGGAGCTGCGAGGCAGTGGCCGGAGCCGCGCCACCCGCCTGCAGCAGCTCGACCCTCCCCGCCGGCCGTTGTCCTGCTGCCGATAGCGCCTCCAAAGGTACCCCGAAAGGGGCACCTGCCTGACTGGCACGAGCCAAAGACTCCTCTAAGGCCGCAATACGGGCCAGCAAGGTGTCTACAGTAACCATGGGCAAAAAGCCGGCCGGCCCACTTGACCCTTGCATGGGGACAGTTCCCTGCACCCCATGGCCCAGATATGGCCATTGGCCAGGGCCGAAGCCCGGTAGGGCTGGTGAGGAAACCTGCCAAGGCGGGGCACCGGGCCACCCCCCGAGGCTAGAGGGCCCCGGGAGAGGCTGCGGCCCAGAAGTAGTCGGCCCAACAGGTTGGGCGGAAGGAGGAGCGGTGTCCACCGCTCGCGGGCCGCGGGCCGGAGCGCCCTCCGCGCCCGCACTCTGAACGGGCCAAGGAGCGACAGACCCCAAGCCACTAGCCCCGGCCGGGGATGGCAAAGGTGGCTGTTGAGGAGGCGGCACCACGGTCCTCCGACCTGGGTTGCGCCTCCTAACAGCCCGAGCTGAATTCGCAGCAGCCTTCTTCTTGGAAGGCATCTCGAGCAAAAAGGGAAGCTAGCTAAACAAAATCGACCCAAAGGCTTCCCGGCAATACCAACGAGCGACGGAGGCGCAGGGGAAAAAACTTCTCCGCTCCGTCGCTGAGGCAAAATGGCAGCGCGGCTGCCTCGTGGCCACCCCTTTTATAAGGGAGCTGGCCACGCCCCTAACTACCCGGATTCTCTGTCCTGTGGGGGGGGCCCGCAAAGGGCGCGGCGGCCATTTTGGCGCCGCGCTTGCATTTTGTCTGTATTCTTTGGAAAAGATGGTGTAATCAGTATTAATGACCTCCCATGAACTGCATCTACTGCCACTATAAGCTGACATTCAAGAACCTTGAGGATTAATTAACAAGTAATGAATCTCATTTCTGCAGTGCCCAGTTAAACACAACATTTTATATCTGAAATGAGTTTGACCTTTTGTGGAATTTTTCACCCATAACTGGATTGCCTACAGTAAGCATGGTCACTAAGATACAGGTTAAAATGTGAATGCATATCACAGTTTTGCAGAAGAAAAAGAATTATTACTTAGAGATATGTTTCACAAGGCAATATTTGTCTAAATCTGTATGGTATAATAAAATATGACTAAAATGCATTCTCTTTTAGGTTCATATTCATGAGATCAGTGGAGCCCTGGGAGAACAGACCTGCATAATCATGCATTACTAGTGGTGATGGCCCGGAGGCACAAAGTTCAAACCTAGATTTGAAGTGCTCAGGGATTTTGCTCCAGCATAAAATTAACAAGGTACTCACTAGCATGACAAGTAAGAAGCTTTATATACAGGACAGATTCCATATTTATCAGCTTTCACAAGGCAGTTTGTATCTGTTGGGCTGATTCACATCCTGGCCTGTTTGTGAGGCACCAGGTATTATAGAAACTTCTAGCTGTCAGTGATTGTTACCAGTTCTGAGTGTTCCTAATAGGCTCACATCTGATGTATTAATCTGAGTTCTTCATTGAAGTATAGCTGTCAAATTCCTCCTCTTCTTTTTTCTTCTGGTTCTCAGGTAATAACTTTGGCAGAGGATTTCTGATGCACACAGTAGAAAATTTCCATGTATCAGATTAGACCCATGGATCTCAACTGCTGGCCATCCAGATATTTAGCACCCATAGCTCTTTACCAATAGGTTTGCTGGCTGGGTCCAAATACTAAATGATCAAAGGTTAAAACCCACTAAATTAGACAACCAGCGAAGGTGTATTGATTGATTTGTCACTTAGTGTCAGGCAGCTTTATATATTCAGATGCTCCCTTGCCATTTTCCTGTCTTCTTTCTGCTGACAAATCGGTTCCCCTGTTCGTCTCCCAACTGCAAACAAATGCTAGTTAATTACAAACTGAATGAAAATAATCAAGTCACAAATGCCTGTAGTGAAGTTTGGAACCCGAGGTACTTAAACCAACGTTGAGACTTTTATTCATGCAGTACTTAATTAAGGTCACAAACCTTGATCATGCAATTGAATGGATTTCTGAGAAAATGCAAGTAGGACTGTGCTGTAAGAGACTTATATGCTAACAAGAATTTCTCCATCCTCATTTCCATGGCGACTATCTATTTCATTCTACTGAGGCAACTCAGCTTTGTCTAGTTCACCTTGGGTGACTCTGCTAATTGAGTCTAGCTTCTTTACGATATTGCTGTCTGCTTCCCTGAAACACTCAGACCCCCTTACCACATTAAGGTATGCATCCAAGAAGGGCACATCTTCTTTTCTACTTAAAAGGTATTAATCCATATACTGTATATGAAAATTAATATTTCATTTGATCTTGCATATCAAATCACTCAGTGTTAGGATGGGGAAATCCTTTATAGGCCAGGCCTCCTGTGTAATTGTCTTGAATTGTCTTGATAATTGTCTTGAATTGGAAAACTAAAACCTTTCTTTACATTTCTTTACGATTGTTAGAGCAACCTCTATTTTACCTTATGACTTGTCAGAGCAATTTTAGCTGTTCTTATATAATTAGGACATCAATTAGCACTTTGGACAATCAAATGAGAAGAGAGGATTCACTTGAGAAAGCCTTGATGCTGGGAAAGGTCAAGGGCAAAAGAAAAAGGGGGTGGCAAAGAATGAGATGGCTAGATGGTATTGTTGATGCAATGAGCACAAAACTAGGAGGGTTGAGGAGGATGGTGGAGGATAGGGGTGCCTGCCTGGCATACAATGGTTCATGGGGTTGGAAAGCTGGACTCGACTATGCAACTGAACAACAAAAACATATAATTAGAAGGGCTGCAAGTAAAATCTCTATAAAGAATATTCTAGCAAATCATCCTTGCTACCTAGTGTACTCTTTCTAGTACTTTGGGAATGACAACTACAAAGAAGGAAAGATGTAAGCCTGCACATTCCATCTGCACAATTATCTGTGTGAAGTAATGTATGGGTGTTCCATTTTCTTTTCAAAACAATTTACTCCCATATTACAGTAATTATTCTTCAGAAGTATGCATTGCTAGGAAGTTTAAAAATCAAAGCCATAGCACATGCCGCAATTAAGATTGGGGCAACAATAATACTGAGCATTTGTACAGATTTTCTAGTATTGAAATTCATCTAATGTTGTAAATGATGACTAGGAAATCCAGAAAAGTTATTCCATGAATGGAAACACCTTCCACCAAGAGTCAGTTTCAAGAAAGGATCTGAAATGAGCTTGAGGCATTATTATTTATTTCATACATTTCTTTTATTTTAATCCATTTTGAACAAGTGTGACTTCAAAAAAAAGTCTCTCATATCCATATAAAATAGACAGGTCTTGCCATCTACTTTACGAACTAAAAAAGAGTAACACACAAGGGAAGATGAGCCAAGAGAAAAGGAGAGGAGGAAGAATTGTTCTTTAGACAAGGTGGTGTACTATAAAGTTGTGTTTAAATTCCTGTCAAGCCAGACTGATCTCTCCTTGCTTGATCTTGCATGAACACCTGTTTTTGGTTTCTTGTTGCTTTTGCTCATGGATGGAGACTAGAGTACACTTTTACTTTTCCCTGCAGTTCTGAATTCTCTTTCTGTCATGGAGAGGGAAGTAAGCTCCTTACTGTTGTTCTTTCTTTGGATACTAACTGGTTTCCTCCTTGACTTTATACTGGTTTTGGGAGGCAGGGAAGAAAGTAGCCACTTAGTTATCCCTAGGTCTCCCAGCTAGTGGCAGAAGCAAGAATACTTCTTTTTTTATTTTATTTTTTGCTGTCCAGTTCCTGGACAATATCATTTTTGGTTTTTATTTCTGAAATAATAATAATCTTAGTAACTGCGTACTTATAAAACCAAGCCCAAATGTAATGCCAGTTGTTCATGGTCTACCAATTTGGTTCATCAAAATTGCTCTGTATTTAACTTTCTAATTTACAGTGGTACCTCATACAATGATTTTAATCCGTTCCACTGGGTTATTGTACGAAACAATTGCTTTACAATACATGCATCGTATAGCGATTTTCCCTATAGGATGCATCGTACAACGGTTTTTTTTGTTTTGTTTTTTGCTAAGTGGTTTTTTCCATTGAAAATTTGTTGTACAATTTTTTCCATAGGGAAAATTGTTATGTGAGATGCCATCCCCCCCAAAAACAAAACAAAAACAAAAAGAAAACACCACCACACCTAATTATTACGCGATTTCATTGCTATACGGGGCGATTGTTGTATGAGGTTCCACTGTATTTCTGTAAATTGTATTAAGTAATATTTGTGTGGCTGGGGGAGGGATTTTAGCCACTTTTCAGCATTTAGAAGAATGTTTCAGGTGAAGATGGCGTGAGGTCTTAGACTCTTCATGTATGGACAGCAAACTTCTTAATCCCCAAACTGGGCCACATAGAACACTGAGGTTTGAAACAACTTGTGTTTAATTGCAGAAAGCTCTGTTTGGTTGGATCTCCGAGAGTTTTCCCAGTTGCATGCCATATATGATTCGTTTTCAGATGAATATGAGCAGGGTTTGTATTGAGACAGCTGAGATTTGGGAAGAAAGGTTAGTGCTGTGTATCTGCAGGGACACAGAGCAAAAGTCAGCACCTGCAGATTTCCCTACGTTCCCGCTTTCAGCCTCAATGCAATTTTCTAAACCAACTTGACATGGGCTTTTGTTATGATATGACAGAAACTGATCTTTCAAAGATATAAAGCATCATAGATATGTTGTGAATTTATATCTGTCAGCCAATATGGTGCCTAAAAGTCTATGGTACATATGCTAAATGAAAATATGCTATACAGTACTGTAGTTATATATATAACTGGTCTTCGTGCCCAGCTGTTGTGTACAGTCACACCACAACTCTTCTCCTCCCTTGAATCCTCTGATATGTGCTGAATCTGTAGATAGTAGGCTTTGCAGAAACTCTATCACAGAGAAAAACCCTATACAGTATGCTTAAAGAGATTGCAGAAATTGAGTGAATAATCTCACCTCCTCCTCGAGTTTCAGAAGCTGGGGAAATGATTAAGTCATTTCTCATCTATTAATTTCCTGTTTTTCTTTGAAAACCAAAAAATAAGGCAGTACACAGTATAGTCAAACTGTAAAAAAAAATTCTTTCAATGCCTTTTGTTGTTCAGTTGCACAGTCGATTCCAACCCTTTTGCGACCCTATGGACCATTGTCCTCCAGGCACCTCTGTCCTCCACCATCCTCCTCAACCCGCCCAGCTCTATGCCCATTGCATCTACAATACCATCTAGACATCTCATTTTTGGCCACCCCCTTCTTCCTTTGCCCTCCACCTTTCCCAGCATCAAGGCTTTCTCAAGTGAGTCCTTTCTTCTCATTTGATGTCCAAAGTACTTCAGCTTCATCTTTACTATTTGACCTTCTAAGGAGCAGTCAGGGTTGATTTCTTCTAAGATTGACCTACCTGTATTTGTTCTCCTTGCTGTCCAGGGGACTCTCAAAACTCTCCTCTAACACCACATTTCAAAGGCATCTATTCTGGGCTCAGCTTTCCTAATGGTCCAGGTCTCACCGCCATACATTACCCCTGGGAAAACCATTGCTTTGACTATACGAATTTTTGTTTGCAATGTGATATCTTTACTTTTCACTATGTTTCCCAGGTTTCTCATGGCTTGCCTCCCAAGCATCAGTCGCCTTTTTATTTCATGGCTGCAGTCCCCATCTGCAGTGATCTTAGATCCTATGAAAGTAAAATATGTCACTGCTTCTACTTCTTCCTCATTTATTTTCCAGGGACTGATATGGCCTGTTGCCATTATCTTGGTTTTCTTGATATTGAGTCTCAAGCCATCTTTTGCACTCTCTTCTTTCAACTTAATCAGTAGCTTCTTTTGGTATAGTAATAATTCTCTCCCTTTTGGCAATTAAAATATAGATGCCCCTTTCTAAATATATTAATAGCGACATGGCTATGGAAAATGAAAAATAATTGTTAAGTACAGCAAGTTATTCCTGTCTTTGAATACACCTAAATGAATGAATGACTAGTTCTGTGGGTTTTTTTTTTGGCACCTGGTATTTCAGAGAAATTGAGGGGAAGAAAGGTTGGTGATTAGAAAAGAATGGGTTGACCTCTATTCCAGCCTTAAATTAAAAAATATGAGAAACACTCCCTGAACTGCCAAAACCACCTGTGGATTAGAGGTAGTGGCAGCAGTTAAGCTGTCATTCGTGAAAATAAAAGGAAAGAGGAAAGGTGGATGTTTATTTTAAATATCGTTGTGAGTGGAGAGAATTTCCATGACAACACATAAGGTGAAGCGAGCAAGCCTTTCAGTCTGTTGCAAGAAAAACAAATACCCTTTTAAAAACAAAAATCCGTTTCGGGAATTCTTGCCAAGTTTCTTGAATGGATTTTCATTCCAGATAATGAAACATTCCTGTTACATCTCCCAGACGAAGGTGATGGTGGGGGGAAATACACAGCGAGGGATTGTGAAAATAATGGAGCAATCAGTTATGTATTGTTTGATCTAGTGTTTAGGACAAGTTAAAGGCACTGTGGCTTGACTCGGATATCATGGAAACCCCACCTCCATAACACTAGTTTGAAGAGGAGGAATGTGCTGAAGCCTCAAGTGCACACTCAACACCTCTTCCAAATAAACATCCTTTTCTCTTCTGTGAGTTTGCTTTAACTGTAGCTATCTGTTACAGGTTGTCATCCCGCCATATCTGTGGGTTCAGTATTATGAAAATATTCAAAGAAAATCTTGGGAATACGTATATCCAAGGCTAATTAATAGAGCTGATCCCTAGAGGTCATTATCTACAATGGGTTCTAAACCTTTTCTAGCCAAGGGCTGGGTCATACTCCCTCAGACAGCTTTGGGAGCCAGACAGCCATTTTGCCCTGCCTGCCACACATGGCACTTCCAGGTGTGGCGGAGATGGTGGGGGCCCACATGAAATGGTGTTGCCAGCTGCATCCGGCCCCCGAGCTGTAGGTTGAGAACCCCTGATCTATAACGTAATGTTGAGAAAAAGATTGCTTGTTTCCAGAATCCATTTGCTGAGAACATGTGAAAGATTGACAGAAGCATTTACAACAACCTCTCCCATTGTATGACTCAGGTATGTGCTGTAATACATGGTTCTCTACTTTCCATGGTTTCGGGTATCCACAGGTCTTGGAATGTATCTCCTGTGAATACAAGGGGTGACCTCTACTTCCAAACTATGAAAACTAGATTAGCACAAACTAGGATACATATTTTTATCTTAGAATACAGTCTCAAAGCAGTTTAAGAACATTTTTAAACTTAACAAATAAACCAAACACTTATTTTTAAAGCAATTAAGTGGGATATGGATGAGGAGAGCTTTGCAGATACCCAAGAGTGCCAGAAATCCCCACAAATGAGCCCTAGAGCAAATAAAGTATGAACTTTTGGGAGCAAAAATGATAAAAATTGTCATTCTTTGGGCACGTCATGAGAAAGCTAGATTCTATGGGAATGCTGGGAAATGTGGAAGGCAGCAGAAAAAGAAGACCAAATACAAGATGGATTGACTCCCTAAAGGAGACCATAGCCTTTACTTTACAAGAGCTGAGCAAGGATGTCGGTGATGGAAAATTTCGGAGATTGCTCATTGATAGAGTTGCTATAAGTCAGAGGTGACCTGGCAACATATAATGACACTAACACTTAGGATGCCACAAGATTCTGTTCTTTTTGCTCTTTGATATGGATTGGAAACCTCTTCAAAAAAAGGAGTCAGATTATAGTTTGGAGGCAATTCTTCATTAACATTAATTTCATCACTCAATTCCCATGCAGTGATCGGCTATGGTTGTTGCAAATTAGAAAGGGAGGCATTTCTAGGCAGGGGTGGATGGGTAGTGCTTACTTGTATGGGTATAAGAAGAGGGAAAGAGAGACAAACCATGGAATGTCTGTCATCTCCAGACTGTGGTTTTGAGCTCAGCTTTCTTTAACTTATGAATCATATCCTTCTGTTATATTTTCAAAATCTTCTGATAGATCCCTGTGTGATCTGGTATAACATAAAAAGGAATGGGCTAGCAGTCAGTCATATTACAGGAATGCTCAGAGAAATTAGCCTGGAAATCTGGGAAAGAGCTCTCCTTGACAGGTAATAACTCTGTGTAGGAAGAACCTCTTTCCTGCCTTTCACCACCATGGCAGAAAGCAAAGATGCTTTGGACCTTAACTCATTAGTGGGATTTACACAGTAATATAAAAGAGATTTCAGTGAAATAATCAGAAGTGAAAGGTCAGCAGTTCAATTCCTGAGTACTGCAGGACGGAATGAGCCCCCGTCTTTGTCCCAGCTCCTGCCAACCTAGCAGTTCGAAAGCAAGACATTGCAAGTAGATAAATAGGGACCACTTTGGTGGGAAGGAAACAGCATTCCGTGTGCTCCGGTGTCTAGTCATGCCTGCCACATGACCACAGAAACGTCTGAAGAAGCAGACAGCGCTGGCTCTTCGGCTTTGAAACCGAGATGAGCACTGCAACCTAGAGTCAGATATGACTGGCTTTCAAGCAAGGGAAACCTTTACCTTTTAATAAACTACATTCAAGAATGGAGAATAAGGCTGTTATCCTCCATTCAACTACACGGCTTCCTTGTCCATTCTTCAGCTCTAGGTTGGAATACTAAATATTTCTTTCCACTTTCCTGCTGAGATCGAATATAGAAATAGAGATGCAGTTGATTGGTAGAAGATTGTATCTTTGGTGTAGGTTCTGTTGTGCTGAGACTGGAGTGTTCTTTATACTGTACTTGAAAATATGTAGGATCATACCTGTCAACCTTCCCGATTTGGCCGGGAATACCCCGTAAATTGACGCCATAACCCGGCCCCCGCTGCCAAAACTCCGCAATTTGGCAGCGGGGGAAATGCTTTCCGCGCATGCGCGGAATGGTTTTACCCCTTCCATGCATGCGTGGAAGCGCTACGTCGCTTGCGTAAGGGCTGCGCAAGCAGCGTAGTGCTTCCGCGCATGCGTGGAAGGGGTAAAACCTTTCCACGCATGCGTGGAACGTGACCTGCGCACAAACGATGTGCGCAGGTCCCGTTTTTCCGGAGCCGCGGGTTGACAGGTATGTGCAGGATCCTTTCTGGTTATAAGATATTTTTACTGCCACCAGAAATAAGTTAATGGCAAGAGTGGATACCACTGGCAATGTCGTTCAGTTTCTACTTGATTGTTGCTCCTACTGTTTTCTGTATTTACCAGTATAACTAAGTAATAGCATAAGCAAATCAACTGAAATGTTCTAACAATTCATGTTGTGCTCTGCAAAATGTACACTTGATAGTTGTTTTATGAAACACTAGGTTATCATATAAAATGCACTATACCATAAGAGAATACATACTGCAAGTTAAGAATTATAATTTTATTATTCATGTGGGCTTCCCATGGCTAGTTGTTGTCTGAATAGCATATTGGACTAAACAGGCCTTTGTGCTTTGTCCAGCATGGCTCTCCTTACCTGAAAAGTCAAATGCTTAGATTCTAATTTTAGAATAAATTGTACAAACTACAAATATGTTGCTAGGTTTATACGAAATGATGCAATTTTCAGGATAAGCTGTCACCAGCATGAACACTTACAGGTATTGTATGAAAGGGGGGGGCGGGGAGGAGAAGAGAACTTAAAAATAAGCAATGACTTTTCACACAATGTGGAAGCCCCTTTTAAGCTTCAGAAGAGCCTTGGGGTGGTTCTGATATTTGCTGTTTAAATTTTACCTTTGTGTAACCATTTCTAGACGGTTGTATCTCACATTAGGATGGGAATTCTACATAAAAATTCTTGTTGAGTGACATTGGGTATGCAGCTTCCCAAACTAATTAGCCAATTGGATAGCACATATGTAGTCAAATATGTTCAATAGAACTGAATAGTATGTGATATTACAAATATCTGATGAGAGCTACTAAATGAATAGAGATTGAAACCAGTGGGTTTTTTTTCTTTTTACAAATATTTATTAACTACATGAACAGTCTACCTTTCTTTCAGGGAGATCAACGCAATGGACCTCCTCTTGATTTTTATTCTGAAAACAACCCGTTTATACAATTTAGATTGGGAACTAGTAACTGTTGCAAGGTCAATCAGTCAGTTTCATGGCAAAGTATGAATTTGAACCTGGATCCCCCTTAATTTTGGTCCAGCTTTTTAATCCCAGGGACTACAATGGTTTAGTAGTTAAGATGATGAACTTGATGACTGGAAGGTCAGCAGGTCAATAACCAAGTGCTGCATGACAGAGCACTTGCAAGTAGATAAATAGGTACCACTTTGGTGGGAAGGTAAACAGCGTTCCATGTCTAGTCATGCCTGCCACATGTCCACATGGCTGTAAATGGAGTTGAGCACTGAACCCTCCGGTGTTGGTGTGTGCCAAATACTCCTAGGGACTACTCCATCAACTCTGAGGATGTTAGTAAAACATGTTTTCTGGCCAAATAATACCCTCATTTAGTGTTTCTCCAAAGAAACGGCCTGAGCCTTTCCTGAAACCTTAATCATAAACTGTAATTGTTGAGTCTACTATTTCTTGTATACATGTAAGGTGTCAAGCGTATAAAATGTACAATGCAAGCTTTTCTTTTCTGAATGAAAAGGTCTCCTGTTGATTATGCTTTGAATTCTGTAAAACTTCTTGCGAGGAAAGGTATAAAAACAATAAAGTTGTGAAGACAATTGTTTTTTAGTTTATGTTATACAGTATTAGACTTTTTAATATTATATTCTCCAATCAAAGATTATGAACAGGCTTTGGGCTCAATTGCTGTCTCCCAGACTCTTTTTCTCTATCTCACTGTGAAGTGAATTACATGACCTGTAAAATCCAATCACTACTATTCAACTCATTCTTCCATTACAAATCCTTATATAGCTACTGTGTCACTAATAGCTAGTAAATATATAATTGCATAACATCTAGTTTAATCTAAAATAATAATAATTGGCAGGAACATTATAGTTGTTGCTATCCATATTGTGGGACAAGCTTATTCTTCTCATATTTTAGTCAGTATACTGCTTTTCTTTTTCACATGTTTGCTGTTAGGATGTTTGCAGTTATTTAAGTGAATTGCACTAAAATATTAAGCTTACACATTATTATGAAAACATACAACTATTGTTTTTAGATTTCACTGGATGCTATGTGCAAGCTGTAAAGACAAATGTATTTTTAAATGTTTAGAGCAAAGAGCTATTTCTACTCCAAATTATGCAATGAATATTGTCACTGCGTTCTGTTGTTTTGATGTTTATTAAACTGAATGCTACTTGAGAGAATGGAGACAGAATTTATCACAACCTGAACAGGATAAAATTATGTGGTTTTTATGGGGGGGAGGTAGCATACTAAGTTTAATATTTGATGAGTAGATTAGGCTGAACAAATGCAAATAAAGTTAACAGTTAATTTAGTGAGATAGCATTAATTCTGTTAAGTAAACCAAAAAGAAAAGTGAAAATAATCCATTTCTGTATTGTCAATTGAAACAAAAGGATATTGTAACTGAAAGGCATAAATCCTACATACTAATAATGAATACTTTATCTGAATTTAGATTCTTATGTACTTACAAACCACCACTCATGTATAATAGGGAGGGAGGTATTAGCAGGCTCAGGGAAATGCCAAGGTTTTCAGAAGGGCATAAAATTGTTAGCATATAGAGTAGACTGGATATTGAAATACCTGTATGAGGGAATTGAAAAACCAATGGTAGAGGAAGAATGGAATTGGTTATTTCAGAAAAAAAACATGGCTGGCTGGAATTATGAATGGGAGCTCTCCCAATGCAATTTATTTTTTACAGTCTCACCTGTCTTCATAATCTTGGTCCCAGTGCTGTCCTTAAAACACTGGAGACAGCCATAAGAGAGGGTATTCTTGGTGGCTGCCCCTGGGCTATGGAGCTCCCTCATGCAGGAGATGAGACTAACCCTCTCTCCTTGGTATCTTTCCTCTTGTCACATCAAGGACCTTTCTTTTCAGGTAGGCTTGTGTATTAAAAATGCTGCTCAGGAAGGCATTTTAAAGGGAGAATTTATTTATCTTTATAAATGTGCTTTAAGTCCCTTTAAATTGATTTTATTTAGTACCTTTTTAAAATTAGTATGTTTAATTTTAATAACATAAATTGTAATATTTTGTAACTGTTCTAATATTTGTGTTTTTAGATAATTTACTTGCATATTTGCCCGGACTTTGTCCAGGACGGACCCAACCCAGGGCGGGGAGGTGGGCCCTGATGCCTTGGGATCTCCCCCTCGCTGTTTCGAGGCGAGTCTCGGAATAGCGAGGGGGAGTGGCAAGGGCGACAGGCAATTCTTCGCAAGGGAAGGCGGCGCCTTACCTTGCGGAGAACTGCCTGCCGCCTTGGGGAGATGCCTGCCAGAGAAGGTGCTCGTCTTCTCCTGCAGGCAAGGACTGTTTGGAGCGCTGCATTCGGCCCTTGCCTCCCAGAGAAGGGGTCTGCTTTCTCCTGCAGGCAAGCGTGGAATGGAGCACTGTGTTCAGCCGTTGCCTCCCGAAGAATGGGCCTGCTTTCTCCCGCAGGCAAGGGCCATTTGGAGCGCTGTGTTCGGTCATTGCCTGCCGGAGAAGGGGCCTTCTTTCTCCGGCAGGCAAGGGCACAGCCTTACCCGTCACCGTTGTCGGCATGAACGGTGGCGGCGCGGCGGCGGCGCGGCGGCGGCGCGGCGGCGGCGCGGCGGCGGCGCGGCGGCGGCGCGGCGGCGGCACGGCCCTGGCCCCGCTTCTCCTGCGCTTGTGCCGGCCGAGCTGATGTGTGGTGCAGGGGTTTGTGGGGCCTGTAGTTTTTTTGTTTTGTGGGGCCCACGACCCACCTGTGGGCCCCAGATTTTGGCTATGCAATCTGGGAGGCCAAAGGTAGGCATTCGCCAGGGGACTGTGGGGCTGTGTCCCGGGGCGTGGAAACGCATTCGGGACCCACGGGCGTACCGTTCCGCTTTATTTATATGCATAATTCATCTTGGGTCCCTATATAAGGAGAAAGGCAGGGCAGAAAATGCATAAGGTAAAGGTCTCCCTTGCTCAAAAGCCAGTCGTATCCATCTCTAGCGGGCGGTGCTCATCTCCGTTTACAGCCAAAGAGCCAGTGCTGTCAGGTATGACTAGATGCTGAAGTGCACCACAGCCAGTTAGATACATATATACATATTTAGATGTATACATTAAAATATAAATATGAATAATGTACAAAGTGGATTTTTTGGAATTGATAGAATCTTAGGCAATGATTGTGTTCTAATGTGGCCCTTGAGATACAGGTCAAGCTCAGTGGTGTCTGGTTGTCATCAGCTAGGGTTCTAAGAGGAACAAACAGAAGTGTTAACACAGGAAGAGATGGCAGCAGATCGAGAGAAGAAAGTGGTCTGTTCTGTGAAAGAACTGTTGGAAATATGACTGTGATGAATATGTGGAGGAGCTAGTTTGAGGAGTCCCATTTTCATTTAAAGCATGCCAAATATGTGGGTCTCTGACCTCAATGAATGAGTCTCCATCTACTTTACCGATTAAAACAGTATTTTTAGATTTGTGAAATCAGATGTCAAAGGATTTATTGAAAACACATATTTTTAGTGAGGTGTTTCTGGACAGTCTTTATTAGATTATGGTCCTGGAATAGTGGTGAATGATGATTTAGTTATTCTATGGTACTGACAGCAGTTATTTTTCTATTATTTATTTTGCTGATATTGTGTTTATGCCTTTTTCATTTGTTGTTGCTTTATTATGATTTATTATAATTTCTTTTTAATTTCCATATCTTATACTTTATTACATTGTAAACCACCCAAAGTGGTATTCATACTAGACAAGCTATTTTGCCCAGCCTTGCGAGGCAAGTATGGATTTTTTGTTGGTGGCAGGGATCTGTCAGGGAAGGTGCTCTCCCCCCCACACACACAATACACACAAACACAACATGCTCATATGATACACACACGACTCACAACCCACACCCACCACAGCCACACACATCACAAATGACACAACACACACATGACACCCCCACATAATACACACACTCCCACACATAACACATGCTCGACACACAACCCACACCCACCACAACTACACACATCACACATGACACAGCAAACCCACACACAGAAAACCCACACAACACACACCGACACAACACCCACCCACACAATATACCCACCCACACAATACACGCACATACAACACAACCACACAATACACACACTCCCACATATAAGATATGTTCAACACACAACCCACACCCACCACAGCCACACATCGCACACGACACAGCAAACTCACACATAGCAAACCCACACAACACACACTGTCACAATCAGCCTCCGGGGCCATGGGGAGATGACATGCTCTCCCCGCTTCGTCGCCGAAGCCACGTGGGGAGAAGGGGCTGCCCTTCCTCCCCCGAAGCTACGGCAAGGCCGGCGCAGGCCTCCGGGGCCACGGGGAGACAATGTGCTCTCCGGGAGATGAAGGCCGTGCCTTTGCCTCCCGGAGAGAAGGAATCGCCTTCCACGGAGGGGGTTAGCTTCTATCTTGGTTGGCTGGGGACAAAGCTTTCATCCCCAGACAACCAAGAGAGAAGTGAATCCCCTCTCTCTGGGAGATGAAGGCTGTGCCTTCGCCTCCCGGAGAGAAGGAATCGCCTTCCCCCATCTCTCAAACTCTCTCTCTGTCATCCCCCCTCTCTTTCCCTCTTTCTCTCTCTCTCTTCCCCTTCTCTCTTCCCCCTCTCTCTTTCTCTTCCCCCTCTCTTTCCCCCATTTCTCTCTCTCTCCCCTCTCCCCCTCTCCTCTCTCTCTCTTCCCCCTCTCTCTCCCCCTGTCTGTGTGTGCATGCGTACCCCAAAACCACCCCAACCACCAATGAAATGTATACCTGCCCGGCAGGGCCGGGCAAAAAAAATGCTAGTAGAAAGATAAGCACCAATTAAATTATTCATGTCCTTATATGGTGATCAGACTATGTACAGTATTACATACCAGGTTCATGCTTCATGTTGATTGGCTAACTTTTATCGTATCACAAATTATTATCCCTTTTTCTAATAAACAATTATTTTTAACCAAGCAACTATTTTCTGCCATTTTAATTCCTTATGGCTGTCTCAATTGGAGCAAGGTGGAAACCTCATCCCAAATTTGAGTATCAGTCGTTCCCTGCTAGAACCATGTTCTAGACTGAGTCTAATTTTTAAAAAAATGTTATAGATTTTACAGACATACCATGTAGGCCTTCTAAGATTTCAAACAGAGCAAAGCAGCAGCCTTAAAACAGGCAAATGTAGTTTTATTCTCTTCATGTAGTGTTATCCTGTGCAGTGCTCTGAACTAGTAAACTGTCTAAAAGTCTATGGAATGAACTAGTTTCTAAAATCAGTTTTTCACAAAGGCCTTCTGCTGTGAGAGCAATTGCCAAAATATACCTTTGCACCATTCACAACAGATGGGGGGGAGTAGTTTTCTGGCCCAGCTAACTGTTGGGACTCTGTGCCAAGGCATAATTGTGCTGATTTGTGTACAGATTCCAAAACCTGTGTTTGATATGCAGACTGTGATGGTATGAAGGGTCAGAGTTTTGGCACTGTCATGAATGCTAATGCATATGGCAAACAATGCATTCATTGAAAAAAAGACTTGGTATATGTTGATGAGAATTTAAAGTAATACTTAATCCCTCACCCTACCCTTATTATCTAAGCACTTGGGTATACTTTGCCATCTGTCTTTTTATTTATTCACAGTTGTTATTATGAATTGGTTTCTCCCCCTTGCATTGTTTTGCCAAGTTAATCAAATCTTATAAAATGAGCTATTCTCTACATATTTTTATTCTGTACATTTTGACATTGAAAGTAAACTTAAATAGTCCAGCAGTACAGGTTCATTGAAATACTGTATATACTCTTGCCAGTGTTTCTTGCGGCCTCCATTTATTTTGTTTTTATATATTTGTGTGTCTTTCATTTTCTAAAATGATTTTCATTTCACATTAAAGTAATACCTCATACAAAGTCCGCTTCATACAACATCGGATTCATACAACATTGCCTAATTCCTTGAAAAAAGTTGCCTCATACAAAGTCATGCGACTTCGTATGAGGCATTGGGGTTTTCCCAGGTTGCATTGTGCCTGGGCAGTATAAAAGGCAGGACACATGCGTGTATTGCTCTTGTGGGTTTTGCATGAGGCGAAGAGTGTTTAGGAGTGGTTTTGAGCACTTTTTGGATTTTTTTGAATTTTTTCGTCATAATTTTGAGAAGCATTCCTGGGATTTTTGCAGCATTCTTCAGGTTGTTGGACAATCAGGGTTGTTTGACAGGTTTTTGTAATGTTTTTAGCCTTTAGACAATGATTTCTTAAAGTTCTGTCAGTTTCCTGTCTGTTTTCTTGACTTTGCCCTGAAGTCTGTGCTGTTACAGTACAATGTATCTCTATGGAAACGACATTGTACGAGGCATCGCGGCAAGGATTTGGACGTTGTATGAGGCATCGCGGCTAGGATTTTGCATGCCTCATACAAAGTCCAAATCCGTATAAAGTCCAAACTTGTGGAACCAAGTTTGGACATTGTATGAGGTATCACTGTATATTCACTAGCATTTAGCTAGTTTCTGCAGGGTAGCTGTATTACTTAGCAAAAACAAAAGAGTCTTGTAGCAGCTGACAATGTTTTCCATTTAAATTGTAATTTCAGGCATTCTAGTACACTCCTATCCAAAACCAGACCTGTCAAATTTCAGAGATAGAGAAGGAAACTCTTCCCATTTTATTAGGCCTTTTAAAAAAATTGTGTCCTTTCTGAGAGCTGCATGCTGTCCACACTGACTTTCTCTTTTTATGCTCATTATCATTAAATGAGGCTTGGTCCTGACAGCCCTTCTACACAAGAATGCATTGAAATCAGAAATATTCCCTTCTCTGAAGTAGGACACAAAGTGTAACAGTTATTTCATTGCCACGGCCTTTTGGTCTTTCACAGTTCACATGTAATGCCAAACTGCATGGTGTTGGCAATGCAAGCGCGGCGCCAAAATGGCCGCCGCGCCCTTTGCGGGCCCCCCCCACAGGACAGAGAATCCGGGTAGTTAGGGGCGTGGCCAGCTCCCTTATAAAAGGGGTGGCCACGAGGCAGCCAAGCTGCCATTTTACCTCAGCGACGGAGCGGAGAAGTTTTTTCCCCTGCGTCTCCGTCGCTCGTTAGCTTACTGGGAAGCCTTTTGGTAGCGTTTCTGCCTTTCCGGCTTCCCTTTTTGCTCCGGTGGAGATGCCTTCGAAGAAGAAGGCGGCTTCGAGTTCAGCTCGCGTTGTTAGGAGGCGCAACCCAGGTCGGAGGACCGCGGTGCCGCCTCCTCAGCAGCCACCTTTGCCAGCCCCGACCGGGGCCGGCGGAATGGGGTCTATTGCCCCTTGGCCCGGGGTGGGCGATCAGAGGGCGGGCGCGGAAGGGGTTCCGGCCCGCGGCCCACGAGCGGTGGACACCGCTCCTGCTCCTGCCCACTCTGTCGGGCCTACTCCTCTTGGGCTGCAGCCTCTCCCGGGGCCCTCTAGCCTTGGGGGGTGGTGCGGCCCCCTGCCTTGGCAGGTTTCTCCACCAACCCTGCCGGGCTTCGGTGCTGGCCAATGGCCATATGTGGGTCCCGGGGTACAGGGACCTGTACCCATGCCTGGGCCAGGCGGGCCGGCCGGCCCTTTGCCCATGGTCAACGTGGACACCTTGCTGGCCCGCATTGCGGCCCTGGAGGCATCGTTGGCGCGGGCCAGTCAGGCGGGCGCCCCTTTCGGGGTTCCTTTTGAGACGCTGTCGGCTGGAGGACAACAGCCGGCGGGGAGGGTCGAGCTGCTGCAGGCGTGTGGCGCGGTTTCGGCCACTGCCTCGCAGCTCCCCAGCCAGCAACCAGGTGCGGGTCAAGCCCCGGTGATGAGCTCTACGTCGGTCGTGAGCTCCGACGCCCCCAGTGGGCCGGAACCCCCGGTGGGGGCGGCCCACGGGGGTGCAGCGTGTGAGTATGCGGTGCAAGCGAGTACATCCACACACATTCCCAATCTAGGGGGGGGCCTTTCAATGGCCTTGGCCTCGCGCGGGTGGTGCGGGGGCCACGCTGTCGGCGACCCACCCGGCGACGACGACTACCACCTTGGGCACTGGGGTGGGCATTGGTCCCTACACTACAGGGAATGTTCTGGGGGTGGCTGGATTAGTTCAGACCCCTTTTACCAGGCCAGCGGTCCCTTTTTCGGCCTTGCCGACGGCAGGGTATTCCTTGCCATTGGGCGATCACCTGGCACAGGCTACTAGGGAAAAGATATGGCGAGGGGAGTACGTAGATATCTTCTCACTCCTGAACAGAGAGCCCACCAAGGAGGAAAGGGAGGGTCAGGATGAGAAGGACAAGGAGCAGGCACGCCGCCGTAAGCCGCCGCGTACCTGGGCCAACTGGCTCCCCGCTTATTTAATATACATGGCGGTATATTTGAGGGCGCGGCCGGATTTAGCTATTCCCATGGTCCAATATTTGGACAACATATATAGGGCGATGGTCGATTTTCCGGGCCCCTCATGGCTAGCATATGACGAGGAATTCCGTATGAGGATTCCCCTTCACCCCGAGATGAGATGGGATGAGCCGTGCCAGAGGCTTTGGCTTTTGTATATGACACCCACACGCCCTGCCCCGGGGGATAGATACCATTGCGGACATGCGGTCCAGCGAGCGGCTCCAGCGCAGGTTACCCGCCAGGCGGCGGGGCAGGGGGTTCCAGCCCGCCTGCTGTGCTGGACTTTCTCGTCAATTGGTTCCTGCAATCGAAAGAACTGCAGGTATAAGCATGAGTGTCCCACATGCTCTGGCCCCCACGCAGCCTCTGTTTGCCCCAAGCCTGGGGGGGCGCGAGGCAGAGGGAAGGGTGGACAGTGGGCTGGCAAGGCTGCCACGGATGGAGCTAGTTCTCCAAAAGGCTCCCTCCCCAATTAAGGTGGACATGCTGGAGCGCTGGCTCGCATCGTACCCGAGGGGGGAGGACAGGGAGTATATTCTTCAAGGTTTTAAGCAGGGATTTCGTATCCCTTTTGTGGGTGATAGGTCCCCTCAGGATGCTCCCAACCTTTTATCCCTTAGAGGAAGGGAGGAGGTGGCTGCGGCCAGCATTCAAAAGGAGTTAGTCGCAGGCAGGGTCGCTGGACCTTTCCCCGTACCCCCGTTTCCCAATCTTAAGGTCTCGCCACTGGGTTTGGTCCCCAAAAAGTCCCTAGGTGAGTTTCGCCTTATTCATCATTTGTCCTACCCAGCCGGCCGATCGGTCAATGATGCTATCCCTGATGACCTTTGTTCAGTCAGGTATACATCGTTTGACCATGCGTTGCGCATGGTGCGCTCGTGTGGCCCGGGTGCCCTGCTGGCCAAGTGTGACATTAAGTCAGCTTTTCGCCTCTTGCCAGTGCATCCGGGCGACTTTGAGTTGCTGGGTTTTAAATTTAAGGGGGAATATTATTTTGATAAGGCCATGCCTTTTGGCTGCTCCATATCATGCTCGGCTTTCGAGCGTTTTAGTACCTTCCTAGAGTGGGCTTTCGCCCGCAGGTCAGGGTCCCGGTCTGTAGCCCATTACCTGGATGACTTTTTATTCGGGGGTGAATGGGGCTGGGACACGTGCGCACGTCTCCTCAACACATTTCAGACGCTAATGGAGGAACTTGGTGTCCCTTTAGCGCCCGAAAAGACCGAGGGCCCATCGTCCAAGCTAGTATTCCTGGGGGTTGAGATTGACACAGTAGTGCAGGCTTCTAGGTTGCCGGGTGATAAGGTGTCCAGGATCGTGGCCCTTATCTCGTAATTGCTGGCCAAGCGTAAGGCATCACTGAGAGAACTTCAGGTGCTACATGGGCACCTTAATTTTGCTTGCAGGGTGGTCGCACCGGGCAGGGCTTTTGCCCGGCGCTTATGCGACGCCATGGCAGGGTTATCCAGGCCCCACCACAGAGTTAGGCTCACCCGGGGTATCAGGGCAGACATGTTCGTCTGGTTGCAATTCCTGAGGGAGTTTAATGGGGTCTCATTTTGGAGGTCTGACCTCCTGGAGTCCCCCAATTTCCAGATCCAGTCTGATGCCTCAGGATCCCTGGGTTATGGGATGTACTTCAATGGGAAGTGGGCCTGTGGTGGGTGGCCACTGGCATGGGCAGGCACAGGTCGCCTGCGGGATCTCACATACCTGGAATTTTTCCCCATTCTGGGGGCTTTGATGCTATGGGGCGAACAGTGGGCTAATTCGGTGGTGCATTTCTGGTGTGACAATGCTGCTGTTGTCCACATTGTCAATGCTCAGACTTCCAAATCGCCCAGGGTCATGGACCTAGTGCGCCATTTTGTGCTGCGCTGCCTGCGCCTCAACGTTTTGTTCAGGGCCAGGCATGTCCCAGGGATTAATAATGATATTGCTGACGCTTTGTCCCGCCTGCAGATCTCCCGGTTCCGCGCCTTGGCCCCGGATGCGGAGGAATTTCCCTCGCCACTCCCGGACGAGATGTGGACTATTGGCAAGGAGAGGTGAACCGGGCGATTGGCCTGTCACTAGCGCCACGCACGCGTAAGGCGTATCAACAAGCATTCAATTCTTACAGGGCATTTGCTACTCAATTTCTCTTGCCAGAGACCTGGCCTATCCCGGTGGACCATGTTCTGCGGTTCATGGTTCACCTGCATGCACAGGGCCTTGCACCTCGCACCATAGCATCCAAGCTCTCGGCGTTGGCTTTTATGGCCAAAGTGGGAGGTCATGTGGATACCACCTCTGACTTCCGTGTGCGACATGTTTTGGAGGGGTGGGTGCGCGAGCGCGGGCGTTGCCCGGATGACCGGCACCCTATTTCCCCAGGGGTTCTTACCCAGTTGGCCCGGGGCTGGCCAGGCCTCTGTTTTGATCATTATGAGGCAGCCCTTTTTCACGCAGCCACAACGGTGGCATTTTTTGGAGCGCTCCGCGTCAGCGAACTCGTGATGCTGTCTAAGGCGGATGCAAGTGGTAGGGCACTGGAACTCGAAGATGTCTACGTAGCCAAAGACTGGGCCCAGTTGAGGATACGCTCCTCTAAAACAGATCAGCATGGCGTAGGCAGTGGTGTAAGACTGCTACGTTGTTCTTTGGCAGACATCTGTCCGGTTGGTGCCCTACAGGAATTCCTGGCACTGCGTGGCATGCACCACGGCCCGTTTTTCTGTCACCAAGATGGGTCTCCCCTTACTAAATTTCAGTTTTGGAAGGTGACAGCCAGAGCCCTCACCAGGGTGGGCCTACCAGGTGCCCGTTATGGCACACATTCGTTCCGGATTGGTGCAGCCTCTACAGCAGCTGCTTTTGGGTACTCTGGGGCTGACATACGCAGCATGGGAAGGTGGGGCTCGCAATGTTTTCAGTTTTATGTGCGCCCACTCCCGCCATGAGTACCAATCCAGTCACCTTACCGCCTTTTTTCTCAATTTTCTTACAGACCCTGGGTGTCGTATTACACCGGTGACAGTATGGCTGGTGGGCCACAGCTATGTGCACAGGGCAGCGCGTTACGCTGCGGCGACAGAATGGGGACCCCGACTGGGACTGGGTGACCACGCCAGTCTCGCATGGCATGGTAAGCCTGGGATGTTATGGCGGGAGCTGCGGCCTTTCCTTTTTTCTGGCCTGGGTGCTGACCCGCCTGACATTCTAATCATCCACCTGGGGGGCAATGATTTGGGCCAGGTCACCGGCTTATCGCTTAAGCATGCGATTTGCGAGGACCTCGCCTACTTGCATTATGTCTGGCCTGCCACAACCCTGGTTTGGTCGGACATTGTCCCGCGCCATTCTTACAGAGGGGGCGTTAACCTCCTGGCCCTTGACCGCGCTAGGCGCGCGGTCAATAAGGCAATGGCGCGGTTTCTTGCCAACAGGGCTTGGGGACGGGTTAGTCATCACCCCGATATTAGTCTACAAAATTATGACTTGTACGCAGGGGATGGGGTCCATCTGTCGCGAGAAGGTATGGACCTCCTGTTGGGTGATTGGCGAGCAGGCCTGTTGACCGAGCTGACGGTCTGGGGGGGGGGCGTCAGGTCTTCTTTGAAGCCCCTCCGTGTGGCGGGTAGCACTGGTAAGGTAAACAGTATGACCCACAAGTATCCGGCAGGTTCGCAATTGACTGGACAACACTAGACAGGAATAAATTAGTTAAACGTTGTCCGGTCAACGACGAACCAGGCGATGGGGTGATGACGATTGCTAACCAGCATGCATCACCCCTGTGATTTCACGGATACGCGTCAGAGGGTGGGGTCATAAGTTAGTTATTGACTACGGTCAACAATTTGTTTGTTGTCAACAAACAAATTGATACAAATTGATACATTGTAACCAATTGCCGTTGGCAATTTTGGGGTGGTACCTTACCAGTGTTACTTCGGCCTGCTTGCCTTAGGAATTACGATTGGTCGTTTTACCAATGCAAATTTATAATTCGGACTAGGGCATTGAATCAATAAATGTGGCCCTATGCTGTTATCCACTTTCAATGTTGTCTGTGTCCGTTATTGGGGGGGTGCGCCTGCAATGCAAGCGCGGCGCCAAAATGGCCGCCGCGCCCTTTGCGGGGCCCCCCCACAGGACAGAGAATCCGGGTAGTTAGGGGCGTGGCCAGCTCCCTTATAAAAGGGGTGGCCACGAGGCAGCCAAGCTGCCATTTTACCTCAGCGACGGAGCGGAGAAGTTTTTTTCCCTCCACCCCCTCCCTAGTTAACAGTGTGATATTATGGTCGCTTCGGGGCCGGGTGGGAATTTTTGGTTGGGACCCATATTGGCTCCGGGTCCTGGCTTTTTTGCCCATCCCACACTGTTGCTATGGTTTGATATAGGGGGCTTTCTGTGTTCCTACTGTTGACTTTGGTCACATTGGCGGGTAGCACTGGTAAGGTAAACAGTATGACCCACAAGTATCCGGCAGGTTCGCAATTGACTGGACAACACTAGACAGGAATAAATTAGTTAAACGTTGTCCGGTCAACGACGAACCAGGCGATGGGGTGATGACGATTGCTAACCAGCATGCATCACCCCTGTGATTTCACGGATACGCGTCAGAGGGTGGGGTCATAAGTTAGTTATTGACTACGGTCAACAATTTGTTTGTTGTCAACAAACAAATTGATACAAATTGATACATTGTAACCAATTGCCGTTGGCAATTTTGGGGTGGTACCTTACCAGTGTTACTTCGGCCTGCTTGCCTTAGGAATTACGATTGGTCGTTTTACCAATGCAAATTTATAATTCGGACTAGGGCATTGAATCAATAAATGTGGCCCTATGCTGTTATCCACTTTCAATGTTGTCTGTGTCCGTTATTGGGGGGGTGCGCCTGCAATGAGGACAGGTTTCTGCTGGACAATGTCCTTGAGTACTCTCCTCCAAAACTCCTTCAGGTGCCTGACTTAGTGGTTTCATCTTCTGAGCCTGCACTTGTTTGTGCTCTCATAGTGTCCTATCCCACCAATTAGAGGGTTTCCTTTGTTCTTGCCTGCCTTTCGGCCATCTCAAGGAGGACTTTCATATGAGCCAATTCCAAGGGTCTTTTTAAAATATAGATGTTCTTCCTGGAAGCAACATCAAGTTTGCCTGTTCAGGACATTTTCTCTCTTGCTTCTCTTCCTCTTTCCCTGTGTCTGTCCCCTTTATCTTCTCTGCCCTGGTGGCGCAGTGGTTAAACTGCTGTACTGCAGCCTAAACTGCTGACATTATGAGTTTGATCCTGATGGGGGGATCAAGGTTGACTCAGCCTTCCATCCTTCTGAGGTTGGTAAAATGAGTACCCAGCATGTTGGGGGCAAAATGCTAATTACCTTGTGAACTGCCTTGTGAACCGCCCAATGTACTCAGTACTATGGAATGGTATATAAATGTAATTGCTATTTCTAATCTCTTTCCTGTTCTTTTTTGACAACCAATCCCAGCTGTTTCACTTATTTTTCTACAACTATTAAATCTTTCCTTTTCCGCCACTATTACCTTTACTACATCGTCCACTTCCTACATCTCTTTAACAGCTACACCCTCCCACCCCCAGAACCTCCTGAGTCATCCTGTTCCCTGTGGTGGCTCAGTGGTTAAGAAGCTGGCCTTATTAGCTGGAAGGCCGGCAAGCCGGCAGTTTGAGACCCAGGCACTACATGACGGTTTGAGCACCCATCTCTGTCCTAGCTCCTGCCAACCAAGCAATTCGAAAGCAAGAAATTGGAAGTAGATAAATAGGGACCACTTCAGTGGGGAAAATATATTGAGGAAATGAAAGGAGCCTCATTCGGGTGTCCCCTGAGCAGAGTTTCTCCAGCAAAAATCCTTTCAATCCAGAATAATTTCTGACATGAAATTATTATTATCCTGTTCCCAATCCACTGGGAACCTTGATATTTAAAACTCCAGACCCTCATCTGCAGGGGAGCGACATGTCGCCTTGTAACATTTTAGAAACAAGAGGTTTTAGAATACTATTTTCTGGTAACTATGATGTCAAGGAGGAGAAGAAGTAGTTGTCTAAAAGGTGTCCCCATTCAAGTGGAACATTAGAATTTTTAGTGGGTTTAGGAGATGCAAGACCCTAACAATCCAGTCCTAAACCTACTGTCCTGCTAATCCTCAATCCATTGGAATTTTAATCTTCTTTTTCAAGCACCATATCCATTCTGAATGTTGGCTATCATCATAGCGACAGTCTTCCTGTTCTTAACTCCTCAGAAAAGTTCTTCCGAGGACATGCCACACCAGTCTCTCAGGTTTTTTAGCCATGATGTCCATCTACATCCAGGACCTCTCTTCCCAAGGATCTTTCCTTGTATAGCGAGTTGGACTATTCTATACTTCATGTCATAAATTTCAGTGCAGTCAGAAAATACCGAACAAGAATCTCAGGGGGAGTTCTTTTCAAAATCTTGTTCTATCTCTACCACACCCCATGCTGTGTTTTAAGATCACCACTGAGATAGGCCTTGGCATCCAATGTATAAATCTTGCTTCTCGTTCCCTTTACTTTTTTCCTTTCCTTTCTCATGGTTGGATTTCCAGCCTATACCTTGGTTTCTCTATGTTCTCTCATTATTTCTTTCCCTCTAATGCATCCCCCTCCCCTATTGGGTGTAAGCATTACTCCTCCATTTAATAGCTCCTTCTGCCATTACCTTTTTTTTTCTTGCACAGAAGTACAACTCGTTTTATTTTGGAAAGGCAATAAGAATTCAGGGTTAAATTGTTCTAAAATGACTCGAAATAATGTTCAGTACCTTCAGTCAGTCCAAATTGACAGATTTTGGTGCAGATGGTTAAAATTAACACAGTAACCCTCTTCTGATTTTTAATAAGGACATTTTGACAGAAGACTTTGAATTGAAGGGTACAGTTGCATTTTTCCCCTTTGTCCAATCTGCTACAGTTAGAGAAACAAAGGAATTCAAACCACAGTGGTTTTTAAAGAAATCTGCAGGAATCTAGTAACTGAATGATCACAAAACTTTAGTTTTTATTGTTTCTAAAGCAAACATTTTATATTGAATTTGCACTAAGCAATAAGCCTTTTTCCTTTTCTAATTTCTGTGGCTTACTGTCCATTTGGGACTGCAGTCATGCATCTATATGGAAATTGTGTCCCTATTTATAACACAAAATTTATGCAGCTGAGTTTTATTGCATATAGCGGGGACGTAAATAAACTTCACTGCGGGTGTGATAACATTACAGCAGAAAAATTCTAACAAAACATTAATTGAAACGTATGACTTTTTGACTGATATACCTGCAGAATAAGAACATTGATTATCATTCTTATTGTTAGATAATATTGTGCTCCCAAATGCTCCTTTCCAAGATTCCAGTATAATAACACTCCAAAGATTTAATGATGACTGATTGGTCCAGCTGGCAACTTGGACCTACTCAGAATAACTACATGTCTGCCTATTAACCGTTCCATAAACTATTTTGAGTCCTTTCTTAGATTCTAAGTTTAGGCTTAATTAAAGCTCTCAATTTACGTCATGCCCATTTTTGTCTATCTCAAATCCTAATCAATTTATTAGATCTGCTTTTGGGTGGTTTCACATACAAAGAGCAAACACTATACTGTATTAGAATACATTATTATCTTCCATGCTGCATTTTTAATAACAATGGCTCCCATTGCATAATTTAGAAGAAAAATAGTGCAGAGGAGGGGGAGATCACAAGGTAATTGATCTCTTGTTAGTATGATACTGTATTATTAATTACTCATCTTTTCTACAGGGAAGGGGTTTCCCCTCCCATTTTATGACCAAAGCATCCATAGGGGCTTGTGACCAGGGCTTTCCACCCCCAATGTTTAGGGTGATATCCTGTCCCCTGCCAGCTTAGTAGGCTAAGCCACCAAATTTTCTTCCATGTCTAGGCCAGACGTGAAAGTGTTAAAATGAAGGTACCCGTGAGTTTGTTCTGCAGTTCCCTTCACCTGACCTATGATAGCAACTCTGAAATAGGCAAGGATAAGAAATTGGGATTGACTGAAGGTCCTTCTTTTGGTTTTATAGTTAAATATAGGTTTGAACATAGCTCTAACCACTACACCATACTGGCCAGAAGCTTATCAAACTCTGTAACTCAAATTAATCTACTTTTTTTTAATGAAGGAGTTGTAGTATTATTTACTTTCACAATTTTTAAGCTGGACAAAAAAGCTTAAGGAGTCACAAATGGCATGACATTTGGGTGAGGCAAATTTTAAGGAGTCAGTAATTGCTTTCCTTGAAACCTATTAATACCTGCTAATGCTCTTTATTTTAAAGAACAGTACAGAGAAATAAGCATTAGCTTGCATGAGAACCAAGTTATAATCTGCATCCAGGATCATGGTGGGCAAATGGTTGTAATTTTCTAACATACTTCAGAGGGCTGAGGGGAAAATAAAATGGAATAACTCAATGTATGTCATCTTCAACTTGCTGAAAATGAGATGGAGTATGATTTTGTCAAAGGGAATGGTCATTCCCTCATCAAGTTAGATCTCCTGAATAGATTATTGAATCAAATTGTGTGGTTTTTTTTTAAAACATGATAACTTTCTTCTTCTGTATCTAAGTCAGACATCAAACTGCTTAAAGTATTGACATATTGGAAACCATATCTATTCTACAAGTTTCTCTTTTTGTCATGGCAAGGTTAGTACACAAGAAACTAAAATCAGCATTACTATGTGATGTAACTGGGGGGAAATGATGGTATCTATATCCATTGATAGTTACATTTTTCAATACATTGTAAGGTTTGTCTCATGTTTGTCTCTTGTCTCATTGCAGTGCAGTTTGTTACAGCCTTTTATCTTGGGATAATTTTTTTCTCATATTTGCTTTTGTTTTTCATTACCATTATGTTTAGACTTATGTCAGAGTTTGATTAGCTGATTTAAGATTACTAGATGCAAAAGCAAGATGATGAAAAGTTCAGTAGGTTTTAAATGCTGTGTTTCAAATCTAGTCATAGATGCAGTTTCTTTTATATGCAAATTTTTGCAAGTTAGCTTTGAATGTCTTAAAAAATAGGGTAGGAAATTGGTTTGACAAGGAAAACATGCTTTATGCAACAGACTGCATTTCAGACAGCTTTACAAATAAATCTACCCCTTTTAATAGTTAAGTCTCTAAGGAAATTTGGCAATTTATAGATTGCTGTTGAAATTTATTTTTAGATCTGATGTAAAACATTCTCACTTCTTTGAACTATTCTGTTCTTTTCAGTCCTTAACAAAAGAATAAGAGAATCTTAGCTATATAAGTTTAGTAACAGCAAACTGCAATTGTGCCTTTTTCTGTGAACAGTAATTAGTTGGGAATAACAGGGTGAGCTTAAGTAAAACTGCACTCTCTCGAGAGTAAGTACCACTGAATTTAATGGAGTCAACGTTGGATAGATTTGTATATGATTGCACTCTGCATTCTCTTTTACTCTGAGAAGTTGTCACTATATCTGCTTGTACCTTATGTTCCATGCTACACAAATAGAAGTAAAGCAAATTCTGACTGTTGATATAATTCAATAGTAGTCCCACTTTAAGTAGAACCATTGAAACAAGTAGTCTCTGCAGGGCTTAGCAGTGATGGTGAAGCTTGACACTCCAGGTGTTCTTGGACTTCAGTTACCAGAAGCCCAAATCAGTATTACTGCTGATCAGGGCTTTTGGGAATTGAAGTTCAAGAACATCTGGAGTGCCAAGGTTTGCCATCACTGGCTTAGGAGCTGATATGTATGTGGAATGCCTGTGGCCAGAATAACTGACCCATTCACTTCAGGATAGCAGACGGCTTCTTTTATACAGAATACTAGATCTGCATTATTTGGTGCTTGATAAGAAAACAATAGTTTAGTCTGCTGCTTAATAACAAGGAGATATTTTAAATAAAGCAGGGACATAAATTATGTTTTATGGCTGAAATAGTAGGCCCTGTAGCAGAGCTGTTTATGCAAATATAGCTGTGTATGCATTACATGTGTGTGTTTTGTAAACAGCAAAGAGCAAAAAAGAGAGTGAAGTAAAATTGGGGTACATGTTGAGTTATAGTTCCAGGAAACCCAGGTATTTGCCCAGTATTTTGGTAATATGGCTTCCCCATTATCATCATTGAGTAAGTGGGTACAGTATAATATTGTAAGCTATCACTACAGTCATATATTCAGTTCCCTCAAGAAATTGAACTCAGTTTTCTTCTGAGCTGTAAATCCTAGTAGCTCATATGCCTACATTCAAAATTTTTGTTATAGGAGGAGCAGTAAACATTTGTTTCTTGAAAGAGAAAACAATGAAAAATGTCTAAGGGGATAAATGAGAATTAAAACGTGAAAAGTAGACAAAGTGAGCAATAATTATGCTACTGATCATGCTTTCCTCAGTGTAAAAGCCATATAATATAAGAAATGTCTGCAGAAAAGGTGTTGATATCACTTTGCTTCCTAACTCAGATCTTGGTAAGAAGAAACTGGTTACCGTATATGTTCGGGTATAAGCCGACCCAAATATAAGCAGACCCACCTAATTTTGACCTGAAATCCCAAGAAACTAGATTGACCTGAGTATAAGCAGAGGGTTGGAAATGCAGCTGCTGCTAGTGAAATGCAGCTGCTGCTATATGAAAATATGATAACTTTAGTGTATGGGACCAAAGATACCAGGACAGCCGAAGAGCTGGCTTAACACAACTTTATTACATGCTGGTCAGAGGGAACATGCGGTAATGGCGGACGAACAGCTCAATATATACAGTGGCTATACATTTGAATGTGGCTCCTTGATAGCCTATTGGCTACAGGCTGCGTGACGTCATTGCAGGTCACGCCCTTCTTGTCCAGGTGAAGGTAGTGGCGGGAATCTTCCCGCGCTGTTGTTCTAGGTGAGTCTTGGACCAATGAGCTTGGATGCTCGCTATTGCCATCTAGTGGTCACTAGCTCGCGTCCTATTAAGGTTACAGTGATTCAGCTGGAGGTTACATTGTTACACATAGAAGAGGTTACATTGGATACACATGGATAGGTACATTGTTTAAAGGCACAGGCTTTAGGACACAACACCCCTCCCCCCTAGGATGAGACGAAGTCTCTTAGCCAAGATGGTTTATTGCACTCGCGTTTGGGCCGCGATGTGGGTTGGCCCACCCGGGGGCCGCTCCCGCTTCCTTGTTCCCTGGACCCTTGTCCTGTAATGGGAGAGGGAGACTTGTTAGATACTTGCTGCGGTTTTGCAGCTTTAGGGGAAAGGGTAGATTCCGTTGTGGTTGAACCGGGGGCACCAGGGGCTAACGTAAAACCCCTCTTCTCGCTTGGATGGGTGGGGGACCACTCCAAAAAAACCCCCCGGTTCCGAAAATCAAAATCAAACTCTGTTGGGGGATCCCGCGGGATATCTACGAGGACAAATTCCTTCTCCTCCCCCCTTGGTGGGGACTCTGGACCCCCTCCCCTCCCCCTTGGGCTAAACGGGTGGGGGAGAACCCTAACGCTGAATTTGTATCCATGTCTCCGGCGCCCTGCTTCCCCGGGACCCGGTTCTGGAGCTGGTCCGCGTGCCGCCGCCAGAGAAGACCTGTGTTGGTCTCCACGCGGTACGATACGGGACCGGTCTGTTCCACGACCACCCCCGGCACCCAGGCTGGCCCCGCGCTGGCGTAATTCCTGCAATGTACCGGAGCACCCACGCTGAAACTCTTGGTGGCTTCTAACCCTATGTTCCTCCCCTTGTCCTCAACTCTCGTGGGATCTAGCCTAGTGAGTATGGTGGTCAGCTTCCAGCGCATTAAGAGCTCCGCAGGGGAGTAGCCTGACGCTAACGGGGTCACCCTGTACCCTAGCAGAAACTGACACACTTGCAGGTTGAGGTCCCCGGGGCCCATGCGCCGCAGCGCGTCCTTCGTGGTGCGTACGAGGCGCTCTACTTGGCCATTGGTGGCCGGATGGAAAGGGGCAGAGGTGATGTGCCGGATGGCGTTAATCTCTGTGAATGCCCTGAACTCAGCGGACGTGAAACAACTAGCGTTATCGCTAATTAGGGTGTCGGGTATGCCGAACGTGGAAAAAATTCTTCGCAAATGCTTAATTGTCGCGGCCGAGGAGGAGCTCGTGACTGGGATGACCTCCAACCACTTGGAGAAGGCGTCCACAACAAGGAGAAACAGGGTTCCTCGGAACGGGCCCGCGAAGTCTATGTGTATCCGGGACCACGGCCCCTTAGCCGCGTCCCACTCCCTGTGGGGAAGACGGGCCTCCTCTGGTCTGGAGCATTGGCAACTCTCACAAGTGCCGACCATGTGCTCGATGTCGGCGTCTAACTGGGGCCACCAAAAGTAGCTTCGGGCCAGCGCTTTGGAGCGCACGATTCCGGGGTGGCTGACGTGCAGCAGTTTAAGCAACCGCGGTCGAAGGGATGTAGGGACCACCACCCGCTGCCCCCACAAGAGGCACCCCCTCTCTAGGGACAGTTCCAGCTTCTTCCTAAAAAATGGGGCGAATTCCTCTGCTGGGGAGGACGCCGGCCACCCTTTCTGTACCCAGGAGCAAACCGCCGCCAACGTTTTGTCCTTTCTTGTCGCTGTGGCAATGTCAGCGGGCACTACGGGGGGCGAATCCAGTACCTCTATCATGAGAACCTGATGGTCCCGCTCCCCCTTGCTCACCTGGCTGGGCGTCAGGGGGAGGGGGGACCTCGATAGAGCGTCCGCATGGCTGATTTCTCTCCCGGGCCGGTACACCAACGCGTGCTGGTAGGCGTTGAGAAAAATGGCCCACCTAAGCATTCTCGGGGACAGGATCTGTGGCGTGGGCTTATCTGCGGTAAAAATGCCTAGCAGGGGCTTGTGGTCGGTCACGATGGTGAAGGGGCGGCCGTACAGAAAATCGTGAAATTTTTTGGTCCCCGCAACTATCGCCAGCGCCTCCCTGTCTGTTTGGGCATAGTTTCTCTCCGCTTGGGACAGGGACCTGGAGTAGAATGCTATTGGGGCCTCCCTCCCGTTTTCCAGCACGTGGCATAACACTGCCCCCACCCCCACCGGGGATGCATCACAGATCAGTACCACCGGCCGGTTGGGGTCGAAATGGGTCAGAATGGCGTCGGACGCCAGGAGTTGTTTTAGTTCCGTGAATGCCCTCTCCTGGTCATCGCCCCACATCCATGCCGCATCTTTCTTGAGCAACTTGTGAAGCGGCTCGGCCACCGCAGCCTTCCGTGGAAGGAAGGAGTGGTAGAAATTTAAGAGCCCTAGGAACGACTGCAGCTCGGGCTTGGATGAGGGGCGAGGGGCTTTCTTGATGGCGGCAACCTTGGATTTGGACGGTTTGATCCCCTCGGGAGTTACTCGGAACCCTAAGAACTCAACCTCCTTCGCGAAGAAGACGCATTTGTCTTTTCGCAACCGCAACCCCGCCCGTTCGAACACCGCCAGGACCTTGTTTAGCCTTTTAGCCAACTCAACCTCACTCCCCCCCGTTATCAATACGTCATCAAAATATGGTAAAACGCCGTCCAGCCCTTTGAGGAGGCGTTCCACGAGCGACTGGAAAATTCCAGGCGCCGAGTTCACGCCGAATTGGAGGCGCGTCACCTGGAACGCCCCCTTATGCGTGATTATGGTCTGTGCAGCAGCCGCGGCAGGGGTTACCATGAGTTGCTGATAGGCCTGAGCCAGGTCGAGCTTGGCGAAACACTTTCCCCCATGTAACCTGGCTAGCAAATGGCTGACCACCGGCACCGGGTATGCATTAGGGCGGATTGCCTTATTAATGGTGCACTTATAATCAGCGCAAATGCGAACCTCCCCATTGGCCTTCAATGCTGTGACAATTGGAGTTTCCCACTCCGCGGAATCAACAGGAACAAGAATCCCCTGGCCCACTAATTTGTCCAGTTCCGCCTCTATTTTGTCCTTGAGTGCAAAAGGCACCCTGCGCGGCTTAAGTCTGATTGGGCGGACCTCCGGGTCCAGGTCGAACGTTACTGGGGGTCCATTGAATTTCCCAAGTCCCTTCTTGAAGACTTCGGGGTGCACGTCGCACACCTCCTGTATCGGGTCAGACCCAACAGCGTGCACCCCCCCCAATTAACAAACCCAGGGGCTGAAACCATTGAGTCCCGAGGAGGCTGCAATTACCTCCCTTAAGAACGACTAGGGGGAGTTCCGCGGCGTGCCGCTTGTACTGAACCTGGAAATTCCCAACCCCCAACACCGGGATACTGTTCCCTTGCACGTCCCGAAGCGTGGACCTCAACGCTTTGAGCTTGGGCCGTGGTCGGGGGGCAATTCTCAAAAACTCCCTCTGGGAAATAATGGAGTAAGAGGAGCCAGAGTCAATCTCCATCCTAACAGGGGGCCCTTGCACCAGTACCTCAACAAAGTAACGGGGGTGTCCCAAGGACAAGCTGAAAACCGGGGCGTCGTCGTCGCTGTCGTCGGAGATCCGGCCCACGCCGTCCTGCTTCCTTGTGGGCCGGGCGCCATCCTTTGGTCTCGTCGAGCGGTCTGGCCTCGTTGAGCGGTCGGGCGAGCTCCTCCGGTCCCTCGCTGGGCGTTCGGGCGAGCTCCTCCTGTCCTTGCGCCGTTGTCTGCAGACCTTGGCTATGTGCCCGCGTCGCCCGCAGTTGTGGCACTCGGCCTTTCTGAATGGGCACCTGGCACGGTCGTGAGCCGCCCCGCAGCCGTCGCAACGCCGGCCCTCCTTTCGGACCCTCCGGACGTCCTCATCGTCGCTGCTTTCGGTGGACGATTTTGAAGTTCGCCGGGCTGCGTGCCCCGAACTCTCTGCTTTGTCGGCCTTTGGCCGCCAGTCCTGGAGCTCTTGCACCCCGGCCTTCGTGGCTTCCGCGGCCTGTGCCGCTTTCAGGACCTCCTGCAACGTGGGGGGCGGCTCCTGATTCATTAGCGTGCGCTGAATCTCAGCGTCCTTCAGGCCGCATAGCACGCAGTCCCTGAGGGTGACTTCCAAATTTTCCCATTTACACGGGCCGGCAGCCAGGCGCAGGGCCGCTACGAAAGCGGCGACTGACTCATCAGGCGCTTGGACTCGTCTCCAAAATGCGCTCCGAGCGGGAAACATCGCTACCGAGGGTCGGAAATGGTCTCGCAGCACCTTCAGGAGCTCTTTTGCCTTGAATTCAGCCGCCTTTTTGGGTGCGATGAGGTCAATCAGTACTCTCTTTCCGTCGTGCCTGAGCATTCTGGTGAGGAAGGCTCTCTTCTTTGCCCCGTCCGTCACCTCGAACTCCACCAGCGCACCTTGGAAGTCCATTTCGAAGAGTTCCTAATCTTGCGGTTTCTTGATGTCGAAACCGGCGTATGTCTTGGTCCCGTGGGCAGCCATTATCCCACCTTCGTCGCCAATTTAGTGTATGGGACCAAAGACACCAGGACAGCCGAAGAGCTGGCTTAACACAACTTTATTACATGCTGGTCAGAGGGAACATGCGGTAATGGCGGACGAACAGCTCAATATATACAGTGGCTATACATTTGAATGTGGCTCCTTGATAGCCTATTGGCTACAGGCTGCGTGACGTCATTGCAGGTCACGCCCTTCTTGTCCAGGTGAAGGTAGTGGCGGGAATCTTCCCGCGCTGTTGTTCTAGGTGAGTCTTGGACCAATGAGCTTGGACGCTCGCTATTGCCATCTAGTGGTCACTAGCTCGCGTCCTATTAAGGTTACAGTGATTCAGCTGGAGGTTACATTGTTACACATAGAAGAGGTTACATTGGATACACATGGATAGGTACATTGTTTAAAGGCACAGGCTTTAGGACACAACAATAACATTAATTAAATTGTTGGTGCATCTCAAGCTGGCATGGTCTTGGGACCCTTGTGGTCACTGACCCGAGTATAAGCCATCCCCCCCTTTGGGACTAAAAAACTTGGCTTATACTCGAGTATACAGTATATGGTACTTTTTGTAACAGAACATGCATCTTTCAAAGGGTTAATTTAAAAAGATGTTTGCACTTGCCAGCACTGAGACTTGATATATGAAAAAGTCTTACGGACTACACATCGAAACTGTGAGCTGGGGGAATGAAGGTCAGCTGTGTGGGTTGTAAATGGACAACAATGGGAATCTACAGTCCCCTCTGTTCATTGACGATCTGCTGCATCCTAACTCTCTTCTCCCTCATGAAGCCCTGTCTGTTAAGATATGTTGAGGTGCAAGAGAGCAAATGTTTTGTAGCTACCCCAAGAGATTTGTAGCACTGGTTTCCAAAGCTTCCCATCATATCACCTTTTTTTTGACAGTAAGGACAAACTTTAGGGAAAGATTGCCCCATCTTCTCTCAGCTGTTTCCTCAGCAGTTGCACTGTGGGAGTCTGGTTGTCTATACATGGAGAAGTCAAAGGAGAGTTCCTTTTCACTATTTTTGTTAGCTCAAGCATCTTATATATTGACTGCTTAGCACTTGTATGTGAATGGAAGTGTAGGTGGATGTATATGTATATGAGATGAAGGGGGGCCTACTCATTGATGTTTTACTCCTATCTACTATTACTTTCATCCTATCCTTGTTTGAAGAAACGTTCACTGGCATGACTCTTCGACTCCCAAATGATGCTGAGGCACTGGCCAGCGGAAAAGGCAAATTGAGTATTTCCTCCCAAGTAGCTTTCTTCCAAACAAACAACTCATTGGTCAAGCCCAGTCTCCCTCCCTCCCCTGAGACTTCCTGTATCTCTTTTGAGCATGTTGTAAAGTTTCTAATGATTCTCACATCTACCTGACCTCCGTCTCATCCACAAGCCTTGTTTCCACTGTGGAAAGACTCTGTGGTGTACACCCCATTTTGGATATCAACGAAGCAGGCTAAGCATAACTGTACAGCATTTCTTGTTTAGATGGGCAGAAAACTTGTTAATTTTTTATTTTTTGGAGTGGCCTAGATAACATTTAACTTGCTGTATGCAGGAAAGCAATAGATTTTCCACAGCCTGCTATAAAAAGAATTTCCTAATTAGTAGGTCTTGGTGTGCTCATGTTTGAACACATGCAAATCAGTTGGGGCACAAGAGGAGAATCTTTTGATAGAAGTATATTTCACAGATATTTTCCTCATGTATTCCTTTGTGTATTTCCTGTGATATAAAATACTGGGGGGAAATGCAAAGAAAGTAGGAATTTAGCAGTTTTGGTTTAGCTTCCAGGTTCCATCCATATGAAAATTAACTAACAGGCACATATGTAAAATACCTGAAATACTCTAGTGCATCTTTATTTTATTAACCTTTCTCATGTTGTGTATAATTTAAATACAGTGGTACCCGTTATAACAAATTCTTCATATAATGAAAAATCCGTATAACGAAGCATTTATGTGCTATTTGCAATGTACTGTATAAGGAAAATGTTAGTAGTACGGATCGCTATTGGCGATACCACTACAATGGGGGAAATCATTGTATGGGGTATCGCCAATAGCGATCCGTATAATGAACATTTTTTTGTTATATGGTACGTTACCCATAGCGATCCTTATAACGAAAAAAATGTATAGCGAAGAGTTCCGTGGAACAAAGTTTTTTCGTTATATGGGGTTTTACGGTATTTCATGGAAGTAGAAAACATATGATATAAATCTTATGACTTACAAAGCTCTGACTCCTGAGGGGAGTCATTTACCAGATCATAGATTTTCTCCAAGGATACAAAAAAATTCCCACATCTCTTCATTTCCCTAAGCAACAAACTATCTAGTCCAGTGGTGGTGAACCTATGGCACGTGTGCCAGAGGGGGTACTCGGAGCCCTCTCTGTGGGCACGCATGCTATCACCCCAGCACAGAGTTCACCCCACTCCTCTGCTGTGTGGTTGAGTTTGGGCACTCGGTCTCTTAAAGGTTAGCCATCACTAATCTAGTCACAATGATCAAGATGGCTAAATACACACTGCACATGTATCTTTTAGCATGTCCAGGGCATTTGGCATCTTGACATGTGGTGAAGCTTGCTTTTTTAATTTTTTAATAGCTGCAAGAAACACTGGTAAATTATCCAGCTTTTCAGCTGCCTTCATTAGCCGAATTATTGTGATATTGGGACCCTATGCATCTTTAATATTTTGGCAACTCGACACAAGAACATTTCTGGGGCAAATTTTGCTTCTTTCAGTCACATAAGTAAAGCCTGCATTATGTGAGCAGATCTCTTTTCACACAGTAAATGAATGAATCCTCTCCTTCCTTTTGCACCCACTCTGGCTTCTGTGAAGCTATTTCATCTACAGTTTCCATTCTGTTTGTTTGTTTATTTATTTATTTATTCCACATGTATCCTGCTCATCTGGGGTCTTCCCCACTCTGGGTAGCTAACAGCAGCATATTAAAAACATCTTAAAATCACACAATAAAAATACAAATACCAGACCTAATTAACTGCAGGGGAGGCCCAACAAGAAACCTAACACTAAACAGATGACCCCCTTCTCGAAAGCCTCCCTAAACAGAAGTGGTTTAAGCTGTTTTCTAAATGCCAACAAAGCAGTGATCTGATGCAACTCCCCTGGAAGGGAGTTCCATAGGGTTGGCGCCACCACTGAAAAGGTTCTTCTCCGGGCCGTAGCCTTCCTTGCCAATTTCTGCATCGGCACCAAGAGCTGACCCGTCTGGGAAGATCGAGTGATGTGGGATGATGTTCTAAGAGGGAGATGCTCCACCAAGTAGGAAGGTCCCAAACTGTTTAGGGCTTTAAAAGTTAAAACTAACACCTTGAATCTGTTCATGTCCCCTAATGCAGCCCTAGGGCTAGATGACATCCGCCCAATATCAGGCCACATCAACAGCATTTCCTTTTGCCAACGTAAGGTCCTCCTCAGTGCACGTTGAGGGGCATTGTGTGTATTGTATCATATGGATGATAGTTTGTTCTTCTCCATATCCACACAGGCTACCATCTACAGGGAAACTCCACTTTCTCAGATTAGCCCTTGATCTTTCTAAGTATATTTCTTAAAGTGATCAGAGAAAGAGGGAATGAAAGACGTGCATGTTTTTGTATAGGAACAAATCTTCAGTCTTCCTTCCCTATGCCTCATTTCCACAATAAGGTTTTAATTGCACATAAAACTTCTGGAGTGATGTCCACATGTGTTCAAGTATTAATGGAGAACATGTTGTAGTTGTGTGGCAAGGAAAGGACGTTTGGAGAAGCATCTGCTAGGCTAAGTGGCCAGCTGATCAAACTAAACATTAGAACAGGGGTGTGTTAATAATCTCCACCATCTTAAAATTTTTAAAAATAGCAGCTGCAGGTGCCTCCAATCGTGATTAAAATTGCACTGCAATTTTTTTATTTATTGTATTACACTGGGCTTCAGACCAGCAGCTGAAGCTGGTCCTGCAGAATACCCTCCCCTATGCGCAACTACTGGTAATTTTTAGTGGGGGGGGGGGAATAGAGGCACTAATACTATTGAATCCTCTTGTTCCCTCCTTCCCTTCCTGGGCATGGGGTCACCCACAATCGTAAGGTTCTTCTTTTAGTATGTCAAGTCGTGTATTCAAGTCGTGCCCAACGCGCGGGACTGCACCACCGCCTCTCCCTGGCCCCGTCATCGGCCAGGGCTTCGAGGCCAGCTGTGGCTGCTTTGCCGGAGCCCCGCCTTGGCGGGGATAAAAAGAACAGTCCGGCCCAACGCGCGGGACTGCACCGCCGCCTCTCCCTGGCCCCGTCATCGGCCAGGGCTTCGAGGCCAGCTGTGGCTGCTTTGCCGGAGCCTCGCCTCGGCGGGGATAAAAAGAACTATTTTGTCCATCATTGCTGCAGTCGCTGAGCTGTGAGCTTTCCCTCCCCCCATTATGTACTATTTTAGAGTAATTTTGGCACACTGTATTATTGTATATTATTGTATATGTGGGTATTATTGCATACTTTGTTACTTATGGTTTGCATTGTTTATTTTTTTTTGTATTGAATTTACTTTTATATTACTGTGTATTGTATTGTATCTTGAAATTGTAAAGGCATTTACTTATTTTTGTTAAAGTATATTGTATAATTTATGTATTTTTGTTTACTTTATATCATGTTTGAGACATTACTGGCCTGGGGCTGAGGAGGACTTTTCAGTTGAGACATTTTTAGGGGCTTCGTTTTAGACTTGTAGTAGCCGAGGGTACTAGTTGGTATTAAATGATAAATTGTATTGTGTCAGGATCAGTATTAGTTTTTGTAATTTTGTATCTTTAACATTGTAAAAAGTGCCATTTTGTGGAGAGTTCTAGTGTAACTTATTTGCTTTTTCCCCTTTACATATATTATGTTTTTCCTGACTAGTAATCTTGTAATTTGATGACATTATTGCTTTATTATTGTATTGTTGAATTATTGTGTTATGTTTACCTGTATTATTGTACTATCCTATTGTTATTATGTACACCGCTTTGAGTTGCCCGCTGGGTGAGTAAGCGGTATAGAAATCAAACTTGAAATGAAATGAAATGAAAATTCTAAATATGAGTTAAGGTGTACTGGGCAATGTCGCCCTCTTCCACAGGAGAAGAATCTAACAGTTTTGTTTTGTTTATAAAAACTAAGTATAAGCTATAAGCATTGCTGAAGACCAGATCTGAGCAAGGTTGTTATTCATCTGGTCATCATCAATCAGAAGCAACTTGATGGCACATAATAACAAATATCAAAATATAGGAAAGCCACATACTGTCTACTACTAAAAGGAATAATATTGGGAAGCCTGGAAGTATTTTGTGCAACAGTTTGTTGCTATTATGTTCTGACAGGTCATCTACCTATGGTGACTCTGTGAATGAGAGATCTCAAAAATATCTTGTCCTTTATAGCCTTCTCAGCTCATGTAACTCAAGCCTGTGCCTTCTGCTTCCTTTGGTCTTCCTCTTTTCTTGCTGCCTTCAACCTTTCCTAACATTATTGTCTTTTCCAGGGAATCTTGTTTTCTCTTTATGTGCTGCATTTCAAAACCATTATGTACTTTTTCATAGAAGCTCTACATTTGTGTTGCTAATGAATGAATACATACTGTAGTGATTACCTTTAGATATGGAGATATGTGGAGTTGCGGGTTATGTGCATGCATAGGCAACTGAGTATATTGAGCTAATTGAAAATGCATTAGCTCATGGGGAAATCTGAAGGTTAGCAATGAGGAGAGAAGATAGGCTGCCTTCATTAGCAAATGGGTCCAGCTCTTTCCACTCAAGAATGCCCTGGAGAAAATGCCACATCACTACTTAGAATTCCCATGGAACGTTTCCCAAAATCCCATCAGGCTGTTGAATGTAACCAAGCCAGTGCCTGAAGAGAGGGCTTCATTTTGGTCAATTCTCACACCACTTGCACTTTAAAACCCTGAGGAGTTGTTTCCGCCAGCTGAAAATAACAAAAATTTAGGGCTAAATGTTTCAATCCAACAATGGCTAGAACATATCATCTATTATAAGATAGGGTTTTAAAAGACATTCTAGCATACCTATTGCCATTCATATAGGTCCCATATACAACAGAGAGGTTCACAGCAGAATATAACATGTATTTTATTAAACATACCATTGGGAAGCCTGGACATATTTTGTATTAGAAATAATTTCCACTGCCTTTTGAGTATAGCCCAAATCTCTGTTAAAATGTGTTTACGATTGCTGCCTCAAAGTCATTTTATTTTAATGTGTGAAAAAGCTCTTTATAATAGCATTTCAAAATGTGTGAAGAAAATGAATATGGTTAAATTGCCATGATACTATAATTGCTACAAAGTATTGCTACTTTTTGCAAAATTCTGTAGAATGAATGTGAACAATCTCAGTACTCTGTGTCCTTCTCTCTCTCTTGGAGAATATTGTTTTCATGCTTGAAAGCAAAGGTTGGCAATAATCCTTCATCTTTTTTTCTAGCAAGTGTATTTGCACTGTGATCTGAGTTCCAAAATACTAGTACAGTAGTTTTCAAGTATCAAGAGACAAATCTCAAGAAATATTTTCTCAGTCATTTAGAGTAAATATTTAACTGCTTCTTCCCAAATGATTCAAATGTACGGAGCAAAACCACGAATGCAGTGATTTCTTGCATGCCATCCTTTCAGTGTCAGACTGGATACATAAATATAGATGGGCTGAAGATGTGAAAAATCTACATGTTGTGTTCTGTAAAGCTGTGCCTTTAACAATGTACCTTAGCCATGTGTTAACAATGTAACCTTTCTGTGTGCAACATTATAACCTTCAGATGTATCAATGTAAACCTGATAAGGGGACGCGAGCTAGTGACCACTAGATGGCAATAGCGAGCGTCCAGCTCTCATGGCTCAGATTCACCTGGATCAGCAGCGCGGGAAGATTCCCCGCCACCTCTTCACCTGGTCAAGAAGGGCGTGACCTTCTAGACGTCACGCAGGCAGCAACCAATAGTCTGTCGACGAGCCACATTCAAATGTATAGCCAGCTGTATATATTGAGCTACCCATCCGCCATTACCACATGTTCCTCCGGATCATCATGCAATAAACCTGTGTTAAGCCAACCTTTCGGCTGTTTCATTGTCCTTGGTCCCTTACACCAAACTACAATTTACAAATTTTTAGCTTTGCCAAGACAGAATCCACAAATAAAAATAAAGTAGCAACTGTTGTTCTGATAAGTTTTCTCTAAGATAAAATACTAATCTGTTAAACTTTATTAAAGGAGCGTATCAGAATTTTAAACAATTAGCCCAAATTTGTTGTTGTTCAGTCACACAATCGATTCTGACCCTTTGTGACCCCATGGACCATTGCCCACCAGGCACCTCTGTCCTCCACCATCCTCCTCAACCCACCCAGCTCTGTGCCCATTGCATCTACAATAACAGCTAGCCTCATTTTATCATTTGGAGGATTTTCTCTCTCTTTTTAAATCAGTAAAAGAGAGAAAAGATAGTAAAACAATAGAATGGTTCTCATTTTGCAGTATGAAATTCACTGTGCGTCACTTTTCTCTCTCTGAACCAGTCAATTTGGCTTAAGGCTTAAATATGAATATTACAACTGGAGAGATAACTAGATTCTGTTTTCCATTCAACAAGTTCTGGTTAAGAGGGGAAAAACAATTGAGGCCACATTCAGAAATGTAGAGATTCATATGTGGTTTTGTAAATCACAGTTGAGGCCACATTCAGAAATGCAGACATTCACATGAGGCAACTCATGTGACAGTGGCACTTGTTTATGTGATAGAATTTCTACAATGCTTGGGATTGTATCATTTAGGCTTTTTGCAAGCATTGTTTCTTAGGTTAAGAATTTTAAATGCATTAAAATCTAATTTAATCCCCCCCCCCCAATTGATTTTGGTGGAACTGGATTGTCTCCAGTTTGTGTACTTTATAAATTAGTGCAAACATTTCTTGTATTAAAGAGTCTTAACTCCATTAAAATCTAATTTTATTTTGTACCAGTGATTTCATATGACTAAATTGTGTTCTATTTACTTGTTCGTAAAATAAACTTGGAAATACTTTAATCTCCACCTTACCCATCCATACAGCTATTTATGTTGGTTTGACAACAAAGTAGGACTGTTATGAGGGATTAATGGAGTGATGACTGCAAACTGCTTTGTAAATTAAGTCTACAGGCCTGTATTCGCTTTCCTAAAAGTAAGCCTCATTAAACTCAGCACAACATTGGGGTAAATATGAACAGGATTGCACTATTAAAGAATTATATAAACACTGTCCGTTGCCCATAGTAATCTTCTCTGGTTAGATGAACTGGCAGTTTATGTTGCATTAAGGTAGAAGCAGAGCCGGATTAATAATATAACAGGAGTAGCAAATGCTTACGGGCCCCACACATCTGGGGGCCACCCGCCCCCTGAGCTTGGTTAGAATGAAACTCCTTCCCAGTCTGACATGAAATTCAGTGGAAGATTGAAGGCTTTGATTAGGTGTTGCTTCTGAACTTGCTTAATCATCACATGAATCGGCCAGTAGGTGAAAAAGATGGGAGAGACGACTTCCAAGCTGTGGCAAAAGTGAGTTGGAGTCGGAGAAAACTGCAAGCCAAGTGTTTGGGTAATATTTCCTGAAGTTTCTTTTGCCGAAGCCCCAAAGATCACAGAGGAGGGGGTGAGGTATTTACAGAAATGCTAAGTGTTTATTTGTTTTAGCTTTGGTTGCTTTTTAACCTGGGAGACAGGTGTTTGGGTAATATTTCCTGAAGTACTGGCAGACACTTCTAGAGCAAATTATTGAAGTTATTAAATTTTTCTCAGAATGAGGTCTTGCATTTTGGGGTAGTGATGAAACTGTTGGTTCACCTCATAATGGAAATTATTTAGGTTTGTTGGAATTATTAGCCAAATTTGATATTTTCCTAGCTTAGCATATAAATACTTATGCAAGTAAAGGAAAGGGGCATACATCATATTTATCAAAAACAATGTGCGAGGAATTTATCCATCTAACTGCATCAAGCATACTGGATCGTATTATTTATGAAATAAGAAACGCAAGTACTATTCAGTATCATTGGACTCTACTGCAGACATTTCGCATGTGGACCACCTCACTCTGATAGTGCATAGCGTCTTACCATCCGGACCAGTAGAAAGATTTGTAAAATTCTTGGATATGGAAGGTCATACAGCTGAACAACTTGCTCAAAGTTTACTTGATTTTTTAAAGGAGAATGATATTGATATCAAAGACTGTCATGCTCAAAGCTATGATAATGCCAGTAATATGAGTGGGAAGTACCGTGGCTTACAAGCATGAATGAAGGAGATAAATAAGTATGCAGAATATATTCCTTGCTTTGCACATTCATTGAATTTGGTGGTCAAATGTGCTGCAGAATGTTGTACAGAAGCATCTGCTTTATTCGATTTTATTAAAAGCCTCTATACAATTTTTTCCTGCTTCTACATCTTGATGGAGCCTTCTTAAGAAAGCACTAGAAGATACAGATTCAAAACTTCCAATTTTGAAAAGACTGTCAGATGCTAGATGGTCTGCCCGAGCTGATGCGATGAAGGCACTTTTATGTGGTTTTACCACTATCAAAAATGTTTTGGATGGGATCTCTAATAACCTGGACCAGAAGGCAGAGTAATCAGGCGCACAGACTAGTTACAAAGATGAATAGGTTGGAAACAGGAATTATGATTATTTTGTGGAATGGAATGCTAGAATGCTTACAAGCGACTAGCATTTTGTTGCAGTCACCTGATCAAGCTCTTAATTTGGGCAATGCCCTTTATGAATCATTCAAGCAATGCGGTCTACATTTTCAGATATTGAGGCAAAAGCCAAAATCTTGTCTGGCTTTGAAGAATATCAGCAACATACTTCAAGCAAAATACTAAGTATGACAACATCAACGGATCTACTATGTACGATAAAGTGGTTGAAAATCTAACACCTAAACAAAAAATGATAATGTACTGTCTGCCTTAGCTAAATGCATGGAAGCATACCATCAAGTGACTAGTGTATTAGGAGTACTTTGGCAGTTAAAATCTCTTACAGCAGAAGAGATCTTGAAAAGATCCTCAAACATCAGCACTGCTTACCCAGACGATTTGGAAGAAAGCCTAGGCAATGAACTTGTGCAGTTTGCCGAACTGCTCAAAACGGATGTGGCTGTGGGTATTGGCAACAAAAAGCATGAGGCTCTAGAACTGCAATTTTTTCGTCTTATAATGGAAAATCCCTTAGAGTCATGTTTCAGAAATGTAGAAATTGTCTTACGTATTTACTTGTCTTTAATGGTTGCTAACTGCAGCGGAGAACGTTCTTTTTCAAAATTAAAGTGAATAAAAATCAGTTAAGAAACACGATGGGGCAAAATCGTCTAAATAACCCCAGTTTAATGAGCATTGAATGTGGTTTACTTAGAGAAATTGATTTGACTAGTGTTATCTAAATTTGCCCACATTAAATCAAGAAAAGTTTATTTTTACTAATGGTGTTTTATTTTATAGGTATCCTAAATCCTAAATCTAAGCAAGGGCCCCTTGACATGATTTGCTACAAGACCCATGCTGGCTTAATCCAGCATTGGGTAGAAGGCAGAATAAAGTGATCTACTCCTGTTTGAACCAGAAGTAATTTAGGATTAGATATATTCAAGTGCTTACAAAAACCTTGCAATTTGCCTTTGAATTTTTAAGAAAACAGATTGACTAACAGGCTAAATGTTGCAAAATATCTAAAGGCCTCTCGAAGGCCCCATTTATTTTACTAAATTTTGTGTACAGATAACAGTGCACTTAATTACACTTCTTTTCTTGATCATCATCATCATCAACAACAACAACAACAACAACAACAACAACAACAACAACTATAATAGAAGTCTGGGTCGCAGTTGTCTGGCTGCCTGAAACTTTGTGAAATATTGAAAAATCAAATAGTTTTGTTTGGTGTTAAATAATACTGGTCACAGGTCCAATTCAAGAAGTTGTGTGAAGCATACCTGTCAACCTTCCTGATTTGGCCGGGATTACCCCGTAAATTGACGTTGATTGACATCATAACCCGGCCCCCACTGCCAAAACCCCGTAATTTGGCAGGGGGGAAATGCTTTCTGTGGAAGGGTTTTACCCCTTCTATGCATGCACGGAAGCACTACGTCGCTTGCGCAAGGGCTGTGCAAGCGGCGTAGCGCTTCCGCGCATGCGTGGAAGGGGTAAAATCTTTCCACGCATGCGTGGAACGCAACCTGCGCACAAGCGATGAGCGGGTTGACAGGTATGGTGTGAAGCAGAGGACAAGATAGGACAATGGACTAGCAGTAGAATCTCAATACAATAGTGGTGATAAGTTGGCACTTTTTGCTTTAAGCAGTCAATTCTTAAGACTACAAATGTGTGTGTGGACCAGTGTTGTCAAAGACCCCCTGTCCAAGAAGGAACACAGTTAAGCAATCTGACAAAGATTGTAATAATCCGAGATTCCATGTTAAGTGCTGGATCCAGAATGACACCAAGCAAAGAAAGCATCACTCTGTCTAAGAAGGGAACCAGGCTCCCCATTCAGGCATTGGGCCCACAAAATCTCTACCTTGTTGAGATTCAGCTTCAACCTATTAGTCTTCGTTCATTCCATTATCGAGGTCAGGCAGCCCTCAAGGCACTGGACTAAATCTGATGTGGAAGATGTAACTGAGAAATAGTTGTGTTTCATCAGCATATTAACAACAGCATACTCCAAATCCCCAGTGGCTTTACATAGATGTTAAACAACGTTAAGAAGATTATTAACCCTTGAAATATGTCCACAGAAATAAATCTGCCTCCTTGAGTTGAACCTTCTAAGAATGACTATTGAGAGAGGATCAAAGCAATTATAATCCTGACAGCATCTCTAAAGGTTTACCATGGTCAATGGTATCAAAAGCCACTTAAGAGATCCAGGAGCACCAGGGAGGACAAGTCCTCCCAAACTGCTTTCCAGATAAAGTCATCAAGCAGCACAGCATGACCAATGTCAGTGCCATGCCTGGGATTGAGCCCTGACTGGAATGGATCAAGGCAATGGTTTTTGCCCTGGAACACCTGCAGTTGATTGCCCACTACCTTCTTAATCACCTTAACCCAAAGAATCACACACACACACACACACACACACACACACACACACACACACACACACACCTTACATGCCAGTGATAGCATAATTATTCAAAGCAGGATTACAGTCACCATCTAGGGCACACTTAAACAAGATTATTATTATTATTATTATTATTATTATTATTATTATTATTATTATTATTATTATTATTATTATTATTATTATTATTATTATTATTATTATTATTATTATTATTATTATTATTATTATTATTATTATTATTATTATTATTATTATTATTATCAGGATAGGGAACCTTACTAGATAATGCCATGGATCTCTGGATAAGGGTAGGAATGAACCTTAACTAAAATCCTGTTCTGGCTGGTAGTTGTGGCTAGTCAGAATTAATAATTTTCAACTGGATGAATCAGTATAAGGCACTGGTGGCTAACTTTAGCATTCCAGCTGTTCTTGGATTTCAATTCCCAGAAGCTCAAGTTAGCACTCCTGTTGATCATGGCTTCTGGGAATTGAAATCCAAGAACAGCTGGAGTGCCAAGGTTAGCCATCATTGGTATAAGGCATATGTTCCTTAGGGGATTTTTAATAACTGCGTGACAACAATAATTTGCTACAGTTTTCTGTGCCCTGTTGACTTGTTCCTGGAACTTAAACTCTTGCTCAAGCCTGCAAACGACTTTCTCAATTCATGCTTAAGAAAGTAAAAGATATGTACTGTATTATGCACATCTATTTATTATAAAATACTTTATAGTCTATCTGTTTTGACAGCATGAAAAGAATATAGCTTTGGAGCAAATTTCATAGCCTGGATTAAAGTGATTTCACCACGTCTTCAAGTCTGTCTAATGATCGATACAGACATGCTACAAACTTTTGCGTGAAACAGAGGGACAAGGCAGAGATATCTCTTTGCTTTTTGATCTTACTTTAAATCCATTAATAATGCCTGCTAAAGATGATCCCATGATACTGGAGATGCAGGTAAAGAAAGGAGCACATAGTCTTTCTATGCTGCTGTTTGTTGTTTGCCATGCAAATGCCCTGAATATCAAACACTGAATTTGAGAGCAGTGTTGATGACTCTCTGGCAATGTATAGTTTCCTTTTAAAAATTTGAGTCTGTTTTTTAGTGCAAAACTTTTACTTTCCTTAACACTCTCATTTTTTTTAAAAAAAATCTAATAATTCTGTTGCATTTCTCAAAAATGTTTCATCCCATTTAATAAACTGAAAATAATGGATTGTACAGCCAGCCAAGCAGAGGCTTGCAAAGTCATGCTGTTGTTGCCAAGCTCCTTTGTTTTACTTGTCTTTTATATTTAACAGTTCCAGCTTTTCACAGAACTGATGTCTAATAAATATCTGGTTAAATTAGATACCTATACAGATACTTGCCCCCCCCCCTTTCCATAGGTAATCAGTGTATCCAGATAGTAGATTCTTCTTCTCCAATAAAATGTCTGTTCTGCTGGAAGAAATGATTGATGAATACAAAGTGGGTTATAAATAAAGACAGTATTTGCTGGATTGAATGCTCACATTCTAATAATGAAATGTTACAACGAATGCATTTTAGTTGAAAATGTACAAATGTAGAAATGCCAGTCAGTGTATACTTTAAAATCTACTTACAACTGAATATATTTCCAAAAATCATATTTTTTAATATTTAAATTAATGGTTTGTTTGTTTTTTTAAATTTCAAATTTATTTGGTGTTCAATCCTATCAAGCTGAAGTAGTTGGGCTGGAATGCAAACCATTCTTACTACGATGGCATAGTGCCCTGTTATCTCTTATGGGAGATTTCCCCCAAAGCAATTGTTAAATGTCATAGCTGTAAAGGAAAATGCCAGCCCTCTGGTCTCAAAGTAGATCAGAAATGCTGTCTGAACACCAGTGAAAATGTAGGTGTATTCCCTTTGCAGACTTGAAAATAGATATGATTGTGATCTCCTATTTAAAAATACATACACAAAGGGGGCTTTTATGTGCTGACTGGGAAATAAGGTCATAGTACCGCTCTACCCCTATGTTGGCACAGACATCAACAGGAAAGAGTCTTAAGTGAGAGTAGTTGCTTACACATATACAATATTTCATTTTCTTAGTTGACTATACCCAAACTGTTACAGTCTGTTGAGAGGGCTACAGGTGTAGTTCCCAGTCACCATGTAGCACATTCATCACACAGATAACATGTGTAGTGAACTGGGAACCAACATTTTGTGCTTATATGTGCCTGCCTCTTCCTCCACCTTAACAGATCTCAATAGAAAAGATGGGATATAAATTCCTTTCCATAAATTTCAGAATCTGACTTGTAATTTCAAACATTCTCATTTTCATTCCTTGTTAAAATTTAAGCCAGTTTGCTCTATCAGTGTAAGTAGAAATAGTGAAGTTCTTCAATTGTATCAAAATTATAAGCACTGTAGTTCCATTTTCGTTGATTGCCTGACTTCGTCATATAAAGCAAGAAACCTTTGAGCTCATCAATGCTCTTGAAACTTTATTTTGTTAATTTTATATTTAATTTTATATTTATTTTATTTTATTTTATTGCCATCTCTCTGTATAACATTCAGATTAGTATTTGTCCAAATAAGAATAGCCATTCATAAAAGAATAGAGAATGTGTATTAGAAGAGGCTTTTAATATTGTAGACTGTTCATGGAAGCTTTCATATCCATTATTATCTCAAAGTGACTATAGCTGTTTTATAACGTTTTTGATAAATTTCTGTAATTGTCTTATGACACACATTGATGAAGTATTGACTGCAGCTGCGGGAGATGGCGGCTGATAAAATCCATGCCACCGCCACTGCCGGACCCCCGACCAGCATCCTCCAGCCGGGAGGAGGAGTGGACTGCAGTTGTGGGTGGTTGTTTTTGCAATGTAATGTTTCTATGATGTGTAGTGATCTATTGTATTGTATTTATTGTATTTTATTGTTTTGCCTTACTGGATCCCATTGTATTTTTGTTGCACTGTAAAATTTGATATTTGTGGATTCTGCCCTGAGTCAGTTTCTCTGAGTAGGGTGGCATACAAGTCCAATAAATGTAATGAATGAAAATGAATGAAATTCTAATATAATGAACATAAATAAAATGCAAAATGTATAATTTTCAATATAAAAATCTAGATTTACTATTAAAATACAGGTTTTCAGAATCACAGAAATAAAGCTGGAAATAAAAAAGAAAAAATAATTGTTTTAATTAGCAGATTAAAGAGGCATGAAATATATCCACTAGTAGCAGCATCTTTTCTTTTAAATTCCATTTGACAATACTGTACAGTATGTGTTTTGCATATACTACTCATATTTGTGTTTCAAGACATTTCAGTTCATTGACTTTTGTACTGCTTTGTTGAAGACCCTTTTCTGAATTTCTCTGAAGGTGATCATTTCACCCACAACACACCAATTATAAATGCACATGTATCACCTAAAGTTGGTTTTCATGATTTTTGCGGTGAGGAGACAAAAGAAGAAGACCTGTAATGATGGAGGTCTACTTGGATACTACCTTGATTTATACTGTGTGGTTTGGAAGCAGGATTTAACAATGAAGCATTTGTGGGAGCATTAAATTGAATGACACAACCTTTGAACTTTTTAAAATGTGCACAGATTCACAATAATGAAACTTAATCCAAAGTCACAGTGAATGTTAAAGGATTCTCAGAAGAGAAACTTCATACCTCTATTGTAGAATTTTAGCAAATTTATTATATAAACAAGTATAGTCTTAACCTATAAAACCAAGCATTAACCGTTGGAACTGGCTATAGGCTGCTATGCGTCGCCCTACTGACCCACACCCACCCTTCGTGTGCACGGCCGAATTCCCTACGCAGGTCAACGAAGGATTTAAAAATCCGGCACGGGGGCCTCAGCCCCACAAATGGCAAGAAAGGGAAAGAACTTCACTTCCCAACATTCCTTGCGCTGCGCCGCGCCAGAGCCAATCAGGCTGAGAGGCTCTCGCACGGGGCAGCGTTCGGAATCGCGCCGCAGCCAATCAAAACAAAACCATTTTTAAAAAATGCAGCACACACAGAAAACACCAACCCATTACTACAATCCCCAGCGTCCTGCGCGCCATGAGCACGCAGAACGCTGAGGAAAATGGCGCCCGAAAAATTAAAAAGAAAAACAACTCACCGCGTCACAGCCAAACACACACCAGCCGGCTTTCTTTCCCACACCCACGGCGCCTGGAGTTTCTACTCTTTAAAAACGGAGTTGTTTTAAGGAGGGGGGTGGGAATCGATCACCTCTCCCTGGTGTCCAGAGTCCAGAAGAGTTTGGGAAACATTCCCCTTTTCTCCCCACAAACCTCCCAACCCTAGAAAAGCCAGCGGAGAGGGGGGTCGAAGCCCCCACCCACTGATATTAAAGGGGAAACCCCGATCTACTTTCACAACTCCACACAAACAAAGCACCATAAAACAATACAGCCCCCCTCCCTACCACCTAGCCCACCCTTCCTAACCCCCAACGACCATGCCCCCCTCCCCACCACCTAACCCACCCTTCCTAACCCCCAATGACCAGGCCCCCCTCCCCAACACGGGCCGGCAGCGTACATATTCCAATGAGTCTGCCTTGCGAAAAAAAACCCAACACATGCTATTTCAATGGGCCACCCAGCCACCGAGGCCGGCCCACAGAAATAACCACACCAAACACATAAAATTTACACAGAAAATCTCCAACAAACACACAAAAAAAAAAACAAGGAAAAACACAACCCCCCACCCCCCACAAATCACACCAAAACCACCCATTACATATCGGAAATTACAACTTACCAAGAAAGGTCAAGCCTCAATGAGAAACAAAATTGAAATGGCAAAAGAACAGGAAGAAAACACAGGAGAGGACAAACATTACGCAACAGCACCACCAAGTGGCCACAGGAAAAATGACACTCAATGAATTTGAATTCCACTTACACATTTTTAAAAAAATCTTATCCAAAGTACACCTATCACCAAAAAATTTTTTTTAAAAAAAATGCAATTATTGGGAAAAAATATATATCAACCTTTCAACTTTTAAAAATCCAAATTTATTTAAAACAGTTTAAAAAACTACCAATGTATAAAAAAATATTTTAAAAAAATAACATAACTCATTTAAACACACATACAACAAAAATCATCCAACACCATTTCTCATATTTTTTTTAAAACAAAACCCCCAAAAAAGCCCGGCAACACCGGGCAACCCTTGCTAGTTAGTTTATAAAACTGGACGTTTCTTGAAAACACAGTTATCAGCATGTTTTAAGGTGTGTCCAGTCTATATCTGTCAAGGGTTATAACATTTTACATAAGCTATATGTCTAAAATGTTAATTATTTAGTGCATTTTTACTTTGAATGATAATGTTACTGTTTGTGACGTAAAGCATGATTTGTTATACTGTAATTAGGATCTTTCAATTGAATTTTAAGCAAGCAGTAGCTGTGTTCTTTTAAGACCTAAGTTGCTAAAGCAGCACCTATTATAATGTTATTGCTCATGTGAGTCAGCATGGACAATTAGCAGAGGTATTTCCTTTATTAAGGAGCTTTTTAAAATCCAGCTGGTTGTTCTCCTGGCAGTCCCATCAGTGAAGCTCCAATGGTGAGAAAGGTCTTCCGACAAACTGTTCCGAGAAGTTAAGTACAGGAAGACTTTCGCTATGATGATAGCCAATATTTGGAATGAATACGGCACTTGAAGAAGAAGAAGAAGGTTTTTTGGTCTTGACATAAATTTATTGTATGAATAGTGCATGGTGAAATGTACTATAAACTGTCATTTTCTTTAAGATGTGCAGCAATATTTTCAGCGTTTTCAATGCCCCAACCCTCCTCAATCCAAGGCCAATAAATACTCTGGTACCAATTATATTATTTCTGAAGATAATAAAATAAATCCTAGCTTTAAAAATAAAACACAATTCAGTAAACAGCTGTTTCTCTCAAGATGCATTCTTTCAAATCATTTGCAACAGGGGGTTTCAGAATGCGGTCAGATTCCACTTATCTCATAATTGCAGCTAGATTAAAGCAGGGCACAGGAGTAATTCATCACTGTACTGTGAAAGAATCTGAGTAGCTTCTGTGAAGCATTACAGAATCAATAGCATTAACCACTCTGATCACAGGAAACATGCCCTTCTCTCATGTGGACTGGTGAACATTACTGAACTTGGATGTAAGCAGCAATGCTTCCTGTTTTCACAGCTTGCTACTAAACTGCAAATAGAAAGCTTACATGTGACAGCTAAAATGCAAGCGCGGCGCCAAAATGGCCGCCGCGCCCTTTGCGGGCCCCCCCCACAGGACAGAGAATCCGGGTAGTTAGGGGCGTGGCCAGCTCCCTTATAAAAGGGGTGGCCACGAGGCAGCCGAGCTGCCATTTTGCCTCAGCGACGGAGCGGAGAAGTTTTTTCCTGCGCCTCCGTCGCTCGTTGGTATCACCGGGAAGCCTTTTGGGTCGTTTTGCCTAGCTAGCTTCCCTTTTTTGCTTGAGATGCCTTCCAAAAAGAAGGCTGCTGCGAATTCAGCCCGGGCTGTTAGGAGGCGCAACCCAGGTCGGAGGACCGTGGTGCCGCCTCCTCAACAGCCACCTTTGCCATCCCCGGCCGGGGCTGGTGGCTTGGGGTCTATCGCCCATTGGCCTGATCAGAGTGCGGGCGCGGAGGGCGCTCCGGCCCGCGGCCCGCGAGCGGTGGACACCGCTCCTCCTCCTGCCCAATCCGTTGGGCCTATTGCTTTCGGGCCGCAGCCTCTCCCGGGGTCCTCTAGCCTTGGGGGGTGGCCCGGCGCCCTGCCTTGGCAGGTTTCCTCACCAGCCCTAACGGGCTTCGGTCCTGGCCAATGGCCATATATGGGCCATGGGGTGCAGGGACCTGTCCCCATCCAAGGGTCAGGCGGGCCGGCCGGCTCTTTGCCCATGGTCAATGTAGACACCTTACTGGCCCGTATTGCGGCCTTGGAGGCGTCTTTGACCCGGGCCAGTCAGGCAGGCGCCCCTTTTGGGGTACCTTTGGAGGCGCTATCGGCAGCAGGACACCGGCCGGCGGGGAGGGTTGAGCTGCTGCAGGCGGGTGGCGCGGCTCCGGCCACTGCCTCGCAGCTCCCCAGCCAGCAACCTGGTGCGGGTCAAGCCCCGGTGACGAGCTCTTCATCGGTCGTGAGCTCCGACGCCCCTAGTGGGCCAGAACCCCCGGTGGGGGCGGCCCGCGGGGGTGCAGCGTGTGAGTATATGGTGCAAACGAGTACATCCACACACATTCCCAATATAGGGGGGGCCTTTCAGTGGCCTTGGCCTCGCGCGGGTGTTGCAGGGACTACGCCGCTGGCGACCCACCCGGCGACAACTACTCCCACTATGCCACCTGGGGTGGGCCTCGGTTCTTACACTGCTGGGAACATACTTGGGGTGGCAGGGTTAACTCAGGCCCCTTTTGATAGGCCAGCTATCCCCTTTTCGGCTTTGCCGACGGCAGGGTATTCCTTGCCACTGGGTGATCACTTGGCACAGGCTACCAGAGAAAAGATATGGCGAGGGGAGTACGTAGATATCTTCTCACTCCTGAACAGAGAGCCCACCAAGGAAGAAAGGGAGGGTCAGGATGAGAAGGACAAGGAGCAGGCACGCCGCCGTAAGCCGCCGCGTACCTGGGCCAACTGGCTCCCCGCTTATTTAATATACATGGCGGTATATTTGAGGGCGCGGCCGGATCTAGCTATTCCCATGGTCCAATATTTGGACAACATATATAGGGCGATGGTAGATTTCCCGGGCCCCTCATGGCTAGCATATGATGAGGAATTTCGTATGAGGATTCCCCTCCACCCCGAGATGAGATGGGATGAGCCGTGCCAGAGACTGTGGCTCTTGTATATGACACCCACGCGTCCTGCCCCGGGGGATAGATACCATTGTGGACATGCGGTCCAGCGAGCAGCTCCAGCGCAGGTTACCCGCCAACCGGCAGGGCAGGGGGTTCCAGCCCGCCTGCTGTGCTGGACTTTCTCGTCCAATGGTTCCTGCAGTCGAAAGAACTGCAGGTATAAGCATGAGTGTCCCACATGTTCTGGTCCCCATGCAGCCTCTGCTTGTCCCAAGCCTGGGGGGGCGCGAGGCAGAGGGAGGGGTGGACAGTGGGCTGGCAAGCCTGCCACGGATGGAACTAGTCCTCCGAAAGGCCCCCTCCCCAATTAAGGTGGACATGCTGGAGCGCTGGCTCGCATCGTACCCAAGGGGAGAAGACAGAGAGTATCTCATCCAAGGTTTTAAGCAGGGATTTCGTATCCCTTTTATGGGTGATAGATCCCCTCAGGATGCTCCCAACCTTTTATCCCTCAGAGGAAGGGAGGAGGTGGCCGCGGCCAGCATTGAAAAGGAATTAGACGCGGGCAGGGTCGCTGGACCTTTTCCCGCACCCCCTTTTCCCAACCTTAAGGTTTCGCCATTGGGTTTGGTTCCCAAAAAGTCCCTAGGTGAGTTTCGCCTTATTCATCATTTGTCCTACCCAGCCGGCCGATCGGTCAACGATGCGATACCTGATGACCTTTGTTCGGTCAGGTACACATCGTTCGACCATGCGCTGCGCATGGTGCGCTCGTGTGGCCCGGGTGCCTTGCTGGCCAAGTGCGACATTAAGTCAGCTTTTCGCCTCTTGCCGGTGCACCCGGGCGACTTTGAATTGCTGGGTTTTAAATTTAAAGGGGAGTATTATTTTGATAAGGCCATGCCTTTTGGCTGCTCCATATCATGCTCGGCTTTCGAGCGTTTTAGTACCTTCCTAGAGTGGGCTTTCGTCCGCAGGTCAGGGTCCCGGTCTGTAGCCCATTACCTGGATGACTTTTTATTCGGGGGTGAACGGGGCTGGGACACGTGTGCACGTCTCCTCAATACATTTCAGACGCTAATGCAGGAACTTGGTGTCCCTTTAGCGCCCGAAAAGACCGAGGGCCCGTCGACCGAACTAGTATTCCTGGGGGTTGAGATTGATACAGTAGTGCAGGCTTCTAGGTTACCGGGTGATAAGGTGTCCAGGATAGTGACCCTTATCTCGGAATTGCTGGCCAAGCGTAAGGCATCCCTGAGGGAACTGCAGGTGCTACATGGGCACCTCAATTTTGCTTGCAGGGTGGTCGCACCGGGTAGGGCTTTCGCCCGGCGCCTATGCGACGCCATGGCAGGGTTATCCAGGCCCCACCACAGAGTCAGGCTTACCCGGGGTATCAGGGCAGACATGTTCGTCTGGTTGCAATTCCTGAGGGAGTTTAACGGGGTCTCATTTTGGAGGTCTGACCTCCTGGCATCCCCCAATTTCCAGATACAGTCTGATGCCTCAGGATCCCTGGGTTATGGGATGTACTTCAATGGGAAGTGGGCCTATGGTGGGTGGCCACCGGCATGGGCAGGCACAGGTCGCCTGCGGGATCTCACATACCTGGAATTTTTTCCCATTCTGGGGGCTTTGATGCTATGGGGCGAACAGTGGGCTAATTCGGTGGTGCATTTCTGGTGCGACAATGCTGCCGTTGTACACATTGTCAATGCACAGACTTCCAAATCGCCCAGAGTCATGGATCTAGTGCGCCATTTTGTGCTGCGCTGCCTGCGCCTCAACGTCTTGTTCAGGGCCAGGCATGTCCCAGGGGTTAATAACGATATTGCTGACGCTTTGTCCCGCCTGCAGATCTCCCGGTTCCGCGCCTTGGCCCCGGATGCGGAGGAATTTCCCTCGCCACTCCCGGACGAGATGTGGACTATTGGCAAGGAGAGGTGAACCGGGCGATTGGCCTGTCACTAGCGCCACGCACGCGTAAGGCGTATCAACAAGCATTCAATTCGTATAGGGCTTTTGCTACTCAATTTCACTTGCCAGAGACCTGGCCTATCCCGGTGGACCATGTTCTGCGGTTCATGGTTCACCTGCATGCACGGGGCCTTGCACCTCGCACCATAGCATCCAAGCTCTCGGCGTTGGCTTTTATGGCCAAAGTAGGGGGTCATGTGGATACCACCTCTGACTTCCGTGTGAGACACGTTTTGGAGGGGTGGGTGCGCGAGCGCGGGCGTTGCCCGGACGACCGGCACCCTATTTCCCCAGGGGTTCTTACCCAGTTGGCCCGGGGCTGGCCAGGCCTCTGTTTTGATCATTATGAGGCAGCCCTTTTTCATGCAGCCACAACGGTGGCATTTTTTGGAGCGCTCCGCGTCAGCGAACTCGTGATGCTGTCTAAGGCGGATGCAAGTGGTAGGGCACTGGAACTCGGAGATGTCTATGTCGCCAAAGACTGGGCCCAGTTGAGGATTCGCTCCTCTAAAACAGATCAGCATGGCGTAGGCAGTGGAGTAAGACTGCTACGGTGTTCTTTGGCAGACATCTGTCCGGTTGGTGCCCTACAGGAATACCTGGCACTGCGTGGCATGCACCACGGCCCGTTTTTCTGTCACCAAGATGGGTCTCCCCTTACTAAATTTCAGTTTTGGAAGGTGACAGCCAGAGCCCTCACCAGGGTGGGCCTACCAGGTGCCCGTTATGGCACACATTCGTTCCGTATTGGTGCAGCCTCTACAGCAGCTGCTTTTGGGTACTCTGGGGCTGACATACGCAGCATGGGGAGGTGGGGCTCACAATGTTTTCAGTTTTATGTGCGCCCACTCCCGCCATGAGTACCAATCCAGTCACCTTACCTCCCCTTTTTCTCAATTTTCTTACAGACCCTGGGTGTCGTATTACACCGGTGACAGTATGGCTGGTGGGCCACAGCTATGTGCTCAGGGCAGCGCGTTACGCTGCGGCGACAGAGTGGGGACCCCGACTGGGACTGGGTGACCACGCCAGTCTCGCATGGCATGGTAAGCCTGGGATGTTATGGCGGGAGCTGCGGCCTTTCCTTTTTTCTGGCCTGGGGGCTGACCCGCCTGACATTCTAATCATCCACTTGGGGGGCAATGATTTGGGCCAGGTCACCGGCTTATCGCTCAAGCATGCGATTTGCGAGGACCTCGCCTACTTGCATTATGTCTGGCCTGCCACAGCCCTGGTTTGGTCGGACGTTGTTCCGCGCCACTCTTACAGAGGGGGCGTTAACCTCCTGGCTCTTGACCGAGCTAGGCGCGCGGTCAATAAGGCAGTGGCGCGGTTTCTTACCACCAGGGCTTGGGGACGGGTTAGTCATCACCCCGATATTAGTCTACGAAATTATGACTTGTATGCAGGGGATGGGGTCCATCTGTCGCGAGGAGGTATGGACCTCCTGTTGGGTGACTGGCGAGCAGGCCTGTTGACCGAGCTGACGGTCTGGGGGGGGGGCGTCAGGTCTTCTGTGAAGCCCCTCCGTGTGGCGGGTAGCACTGGTAAGGTAAACAGTATGACCCACAAGTATCCGGCAGGTTCGCAATTGACTGGACAACACTAGACAGGAATAAAGTAGTTAAACGTTGTCCGGTCAACGACGAACCAGGCGATGGGGTGATGATGATTGCTAACCAGCATACATCACCCCTGTGATTTTACGGATACGCGTCAGAGGGTGGGGTCATGAGTTAGTTATTGACTACGGTCAACAATTTGTTTGTTGTTAACAAACAAATTGATACAAATTGATACATTGTAACCAATTGCCGTTGGCAATTTTGGGGTGGTACCTTACCAGTGTTACTTCGGCCTGCTTGCCTTAGGAATTATGATTGGTCGTTTTACCAATACAAATTTATAATTCGGACTAGGGCATTGAATCAATAAATGTGGCCCTTTGCTGTTATCCACTTTCAATGTTGTCTGTGTCCGTTATTGGGGGGGTGCGCCTGCAATGCAAGCGCGGCGCCAAAATGGCCGCCGCGCCCTTTGCGGGCCCCCCCCCACAGGACAGAGAATCCGGGTAGTTAGGGGCGTGGCCAGCTCCCTTATAAAAGGGGTGGCCGCGAGGCAGCCGAGCTGCCATTTTGCCTCAGCGACGGAGCGGAGAAGTTTTTTCCCCTCCACCCCCTCCCTAGTTAACAGTGTGATCATGGTCGCTTCGGGGCCGGGTGGGAATTTTTGGTTGGGACCCATATTGGCTTCGGGTCCTGGCTTTTTTGCCCATCCCACACTGTTGCTATGGTTTGATATAGGGGTCTTTCTTCGTTCCTACTGTTGACTTTGGTCACATGGGCGGGTAGCACTGGTAAGGTAAACAGTATGACCCACAAGTATCCGGCAGGTTCGCAATTGACTGGACAACACTAGACAGGAATAAAGTAGTTAAACGTTGTCCGGTCAACGACGAACCAGGCGATGGGGTGATGATGATTGCTAACCAGCATACATCACCCCTGTGATTTTACGGATACGCGTCAGAGGGTGGGGTCATGAGTTAGTTATTGACTACGGTCAACAATTTGTTTGTTGTTAACAAACAAATTGATACAATTTGATACATTGTAACCAATTGCCGTTGGCAATTTTGGGGTGGTACCTTACCAGTGTTACTTCGGCCTGCTTGCCTTAGGAATTATGATTGGTCGTTTTACCAATACAAATTTATAATTCGGACTAGGGCATTGAATCAATAAATGTGGCCCTTTGCTGTTATCCACTTTCAATGTTGTCTGTGTCCGTTATTGGGGGGGGGTGCGCCTGCAATGAACTGTGACCTAACTTGGCGGCAGCGACTTCAACTCGTATCCGAGAATGAATTTTTTCTTGAAGCAGGAAAAATGCCATTGGTGTGAATTTGTTTAAGGTGGATCCCAGCTGGCCATGAAGTGGCCCACACACTATGATCACAGAGCCATCTCCTGAGGCACATATGAAATGAGACATGCAGGATTAAACCAGGACTGCAATGGACTGCTGCAGCCTTGAGGATATTATCAAGGTGGACTGCCGCAGCCTTGAGGATATTACCATCTTGCATGACCTCTTCTGCCTCCATGACCATTGGGAATCAGAGTTCCTCTTCCGCTCATTTTGCCGTTGGACCCAATATGATGGATTCCAGTGGCATTTCCTCCATTGAGGGGACCATTACCTCACCTAAAGGGGCTCATCTGCCCGTAGCCGTTGACCCCTTTAGGGAGTCAAGTTATTTACCGCCACCCAACACGCTGGCTGTGTGATCTACTCCATTACCGTAGTGGGGTGTCCAACCAGACATAACTAATGCCTTTTAAAAAACATTATTTTGCATTTCTGGTCGAAATTCAGAATGGCATCACTTTGTTTCCCATTTACACTAAGCAGCAAACTAAAATGCTTCTTAGTATGTTTTACTTTCATTTTACTCTGTGAAATCTAACAGTTTACCCTGCATGTATTGTGTGTATAATGTAGTGTATATTTTTTCACAGGGAGATGAGAATGCCTGAGTCCTCAAGCATTGTTGCTGAAGAAGTAGAGAGGTTTTCAGATTTCCTGTCAACCAACAACCTTTTTGACTTTGCGTTTTATGACTTCATGGCAGAGGCAATCCTGTTGCTACCTAACTTTCTAAGACGTGACTAGACGATGATAACAATTTAGAAAAGGTTCTGCCTAATAAAATATTCCACTTATCACAAATTTAAGAAGTTTTTGTTGCTTCAAGTCTTTATAAAATGTTTATCAGAATATTTGTTGTATTAGATAAGACATTAGCATTGCTTGTCTTTCCTGAGTATCTGAGCACTAGAAAGGAACTTTCTGGTGACTCTTGATTTTCTGGGAGTGACACTTCACCGCAGGAAGGCAGGATCGGTTAAATTGGTCCAGCCCCAGCGACTGATAAATTCCGAGAGATTTCAGATGGAACTGGGTCTGTTTCCTTTAGACTGGCTGCATGATTTGACTGAGACCTTGGTCACCCTTTGGAAAGAGTAGGTCGACGTCGGTCTTGGACACAATTGCACCACTGCGGCCTTTCCCTGCCCACAGGTTCCACTTGGCTCCCTGGTTTACAGAAGAATTGGGGGAGTTGAAGCAGGCAAGGAGACGCCTAGAGCGCCATTGGGTGAAGACCCAGAGCGATTACAACCAGACACGCATTATAGCCACTATCTCATGGTGATGAGGGTGGTGAAGCACCAATACTTCACCACTCTTATTGCCTCTGCAGATAATCGCTCAGCGGCCCTGTTCCAGGTGATGAGATCCCTCTTGGGTAAAGAATTTTTAGACCTGTCTCCAACTTCCCCTTTTTGGGGAAGGTGTTAGAAAAAGCAGTGGAACGGCAGCTCCAGGGGGTCCTGGATGATGGGGATTATTTGGACTCATTTCAGTCAGGATTCAGGCCTGGCTATGGTACCGAGACGGCATTGGTCACACTCATGGGTGATCTCTGGTGGGAGCGAGGCAGGGGTAACTCCTCTGTTCTTGCTCTTCTTAACCTCTCAGTAGTTTTCAATACCGTCGACCACGGTATCCTTCTGGGATGGCTTTGAGGACTGGGGGCCCAGGGCACTGTGTTATCCTGGTTTTCCTCATTTCTGAGTGGCTGGACCCAGTTGGTGTCCTTGGAGGACGAGTTGTCCAGCCCCGGGCCCCTACAATGTGGGGTGCCACAGGGCAGGGTACTCTCACCTCTTTTATTTAACATTTACATGAAACGGCTGGGTGAGATCATACGTTCCTATGCGGTGAGGTATGCTGATGACACCCAACTGTATATCTCGACCCATGGGAACCCAAGTGATGCAGTCAGAGTCCTAACCAGGTGCCTGGAGGCTGTTAGGTCTGGATGGGGGACAACGGGCTTTAGCTGAAGACTGGCAAGACTGGTTGGCTGTGGATACAGGGCCCCACATTATCCCGGGAGGTACCATCTTTGTTGCTGGATGGGGCATCACTGCCTGTAATTTGGGGGTCCTTCTGGACTCACAACTACTGCTTGAAGAGCAGGTGGCAGTCGTGGCCAGGAGGGCCTTTGCACAACTTCATATCATCCACCAATTATGCCTGCTCCTGGATCGGGACTCCCTTCTCATGGTCACTCATGCTCTGGTCACCTCTAGACTGGATTACTGCATGTTGTGCAGTCCAGGGAGGTGCTAGGAAGGCGGGAACAGCGCAGAATAGGTCCTCCCACCCTCCCAGATGTTGTTGGGTAGGTGGAGAGCCGGACACAGGGACCCAACAAATGTGATTTTTTCATCCCCAACCAGCGTGAACAGGTAGGAGACCAAACACGATGCACCATATAACGTCAAAATGATGCTATCCAGTGCATGAAAATATAGCATCGTTATCTGGTTTTGTCGTTATGTGATACTGTCGTTGTCCGGGGTATTACTGTACAGTATTCATAACTTGAGGTTTCATCCCTTTTGCAGTATGTTCAGCTTCTCTGGAGATGCTTTAAATTAAAATGTTCTAACTGGGGGGGGGGCATACCTGTCAAGTTTTGGGACATTTCTGTCAAACCCCCGTATTTTACACTCTGATTTCAACCAGATTGGGTTTTGTTTTGACTAAGAGTATTTCTGATCCAGAAGGTAGGTTTTTGATTGTAAAGGGTATAATAGACGATGAAGAAGTGACTTTGGTGAATATATATGCTCCAAATGAACATCAGGATAAGTTTTTAGACAAGGTATATCGAATTTTGGAAAAAGAAAAGATGGTTAAAATGATTGTAGCAGGTGATTTTAATTTAATTCGGTCTAGTATGGATTGCACTAATGTAGATAGGGACAAAATGGGATCAAAAATGAGGATATTAGATAATTGGATAAAACCTTTAGGGTTAAAAGATGTGTGGAGAGAATTTAAAGGAACAGAAAGAAAATATGCATATTTTTCACATGTATACAATTCATATTCTAGAATAGACTATTTTTTTGTTACTGAAAATATATTTAAGAATACAGAAGAAATAGATATTGGAATTTTCAAAGAATCAGACCATGCTAAACTTTTAATGCAATTGGGAATTGGGAAATCAGAGAGGGGGGAAAGTAGTTGGAGATATGATTCAAAATTGTTTAATGAGCCTGTAAATAAGGAAAGTATGGAAAACGTTTGGAATCAATATTGGCAATGGAACGATACAGGTGAAGTAACATATAACGTCGTGTGGGATGCTATGAAGTCGGTTTTTAGGGGAGAATGTATTAAACTAAATAGTATAAGAAATAAACATTTAAAGGATAAATATGAGAAAATTGAAAGAGAAATTGGACAACTTCAAAAGGAACATATAAGAACAGGGAAGAAAGAAACATTATTAAATATCCAGAAATTGAGAAAAGAACAGATCGGCAAGGACATAGAAAAAGTTAAAAAAGATTTGATATACTTAAAAAGGGAATATTTTGAATATAGCAACAAGATTTCAAAATTATTAGCTAGAGCTGCGAAAGAAAAGAGTGTTAGAAGAGAAATTGGCATTTTAATAAACCAACAAGGAGTGAGATGTAACAAAACAAAGGAGAAGGTGGAAATAATAAAAGGTTTTTAATCAAGATTTATATTCTAAAAAAAATATAAGAGTAGGAAAATTAAGGGATTATTTGGATAAATGGAAGGGAATCAGAATAAGGGAGGAGCATAAAGATAGAATGGAAACACCAATAACAGAAAAAGAGATAAGAGGGGTGATACAGAGATTGAAAAATGGTAAGGTGCCTGGCGAGGATGGATTCCCAGCGGAATTTTATAAACAATTTAAAGAATTGGTAATACCAAGACTCCTGAAGCTGTTTAATTATATATTGGATGGAGGTTTATTACCGACTTCATGGTATAGATCAGTAATTGCTTTGATTCCTAAACCAGGGAAAGATTTGAACAAGATAGAGTCTTATAGGCCAATCTCATTGATTAATCAAGATGCAAAAAATTTTACTGCAATATTGGTGAATAGACTAAATGAATTCATGAAGGAATATATAAATAAGGATCAGGCTGGTTTTCTGAAGGGTAGATATATGGCAGATCTTACTAGAAGGGTAATTGATTTGGTGAATATAGCAGAACAAAAAAGGAAAAGATTGGATTATTATCTTTAGATATTTTTAAAGCCTTTGATGCTTTGCAATGGATTACAATTAAAGAAATTATAAGAAAGTTTGGGTTTGGTATTAAATTTATAAATTTATTTGATCAACTATTTCAGAAAGGAATAACTAGAGTAAAAGTGAATGAAACATTTACAGAAGATATAAAATTAGAAGTGGGTACTAGGCAAGGTTGTCCATTGTCACCTATACTTTTCGTGATGGCCATGGAATTATTAGTGACACTTATAAGAGAAGATAGAAAGATTGAGGGAATAGAAGGAGTAAAAATTAGTTTATATGCTGATGATACAATGGTCATAATGAAAAACCCTGTGAAAACAATGGAATATATCTAGGTACATTTGAGGGAATTTGAGGAAATGACGGGTTTAAAAGTGAATTGGGATAAATCTGAAATGATTATTTGTAATGGAAATGAAGAAGATCAAAAAAGATAAAGGAAGGATACAAATTAAATATACAAATTAAAGAGTGTGAAATATTTGGGAATTAATATTGCAAATAAAATAGAAGAACTTAAGAGACTAAATTATGATAAACAAAGAATGGAAATAAAGGGGAAAATAAAGCAATATAATAAGTTAAATTTGTCTTGGTTTGGTAGGATAGCTTTGTGTAAAATGAAATTATTGCCAAAGATTAATTTTTTGTTTGATGCCCTACCAAGATAAATACTTTTTGTAACGGGGGGGAAAAGACCGAGAATTACAAAAAGTTTATGGTATATATCGCAAAAAGAAGGTGGATTGGGTATTCCAAATATTAAACACTATTATAGAGCATTTCAGTTAAAAAATGTTGTAAAATTATAACAAAACCTGATGTTATTTGGGACGAGATAGAAATAAAAGAATTATAACAATTTGGGAAGGCAATTTTTTTGGATAAGGGGGTGAAAATAAAGGTAAATAATCCATTAACGAAAGCAATGATGGAGGTTTGGAAAAATATTAAAGAGAAAATAGTGCCAGGAATTTCCCCGATAATGGATCTGGAAGATGTTAAGACTTTTCCTTTGAAAGTAGACAAAAGAATAAAGGATATACTTCTGAGAAATGATGTGTTTCTGTTAAAAGATTGGATAAAAATGATGGATAACTTGGAATTAAGAGCTGAAGTGTTTAAACAGATGAAATTGAACTGGTTACAAATAATTTTGGTAAAAAAATGGGGGAAGAGATATAAAGAGGAGTTCAGCTTACAGAGAGGGAAAACAGAATTCGAGAAGATGATTTGTAAAATAAGAAAAGGAGAAATGGAGATAAACGGTTTAGTAAGTGAAATATATAGAATTTTGAATAAGGATGAAAGCTCACAAAATGTGTTGAGAATACTATGGGAAGATTTAAATATAATAATTTCGGAATCACAGTGGAAGAGTAAATGGAGGAGAAGAATTATGAAAAATCTTTCTGTAAGATTAAAAGAACATAATTATAAAATAGTGTGGAGGTGGTACCTGACTCCAGTTAAATTGTATCGAATGGATAATAGTAAATCAAGAGATTGCTGGAGATGTAAAAGTGAGCTTGGAACATATGAACACATGTGGTGGAGTTGTAAAGTGGTTAAGATTTTTTGGAAACTAATTGAGAAAGAAATTTCAGTGATTACTAAAGTTGATATAAAACTGGAGCCAGGTATCGCCTTGCTGACGGGATTGGATGATATAAATATGAGTACAAACAAAAAAGAATTGGTGTCAATAATGTTAACGGCTGCAAGACTGTGTATAGTGAGAAAATGGAAAAGCGATTTAAGGTTAAAAATTGATGAATGGTGTAAAGAAATGTGGGAAATTGCATTAAATGATAAATTGACATGTGAATTGAATGTGAAGAAAGGTAGTTTAAAAGAGAACAAATTTTGGGAAATATGAAAACCATTTGTGGAATTTGTCCTTGTGAGTGATAAAGGGGATAAGCCGGTACCTCAACATATGAGTTTCTGGGAAAATTAAATTAGAAAATCGATCCTCATGGTTTGTAAATATCACTGGGTGTTATAATTTGTAATACAACAAATTAATGTAATGTGATTTTCATTTTTCTGATTTGTAATTTCTTGTATTTGTTGTATTTTTATATATATCATTTGTATTTTTTTTTTGAAAAACGTAATAAAAAAAATTGTAAAAAAAAAAACAGGTTAGTATTTCTGTAGCTACACGAACAACTGTATTTCTGTTCCAAAAATAAAATGTTCAGAACTAGCCTCCTTACTTGTGGATGTAAGCCTACTCCACATTCTCAAATGCAGTAAATTTGGCATAGCAGAACTTAATGGACTTGTACAATATAGTACAGTTGTTTGTCATAATAATCCAGTGTTGCAGAGGCTGACGGGGAAATGAGCCCACACCTGTTTACAGAGACAAATTTGGCTGAATAAATAAGCATGCCAGCTGGTTTCTAATCAGCTGTGATCACTCTGACTTGTAATGTAGATTGTTCATGAGCTTGAAAAATGAATTTTGGAACTAGCTGAGTTTCATCTTATACTGCATTGGAAACATGTATGGGAAATAGGCAGCAATGTGATTTTGCACAGCTGCTGCTTTATTAAAGTTAGAATTGGGAATAGCCTTTGCACAAGTAAGCATCAGAAGACATTATGGCTAGTTTTTCTGCTCATTTGCTTTCTAAGAATATTGTGGTGTGATGCTGTATTAACGTAAGTTATTCCCAGCATTGTGGTCTCTTCTTATCCATACACAAGTGAAAGCTTTTGTCTAGACTTCTAAACTAAGTTTCCAATTGTCTTTGCTCGGGAATGATATAATGCCATTAAAGACTTGTATGTCTTATAAGTCTTCCCCACAAAAGTATTAGTTTTACGCCCTTGCAGTTACCATCATCTAGGGAAATGGAAACAGATGAAAAGCATTAAGACATCGTTCAGAAGTTACTATAATGACTTTTCCTTCATAAAATTAAGATTACCACAATCCCTGTTATACTTAGGAGAAGGGTGAGTAGAATGGTTTCTACAATATGGCCTTGCCCCTTGTTCTAGCCCTCCTGAACCTCACCAAAAACTATTCCTGAGAACCAACAAAGTGTCTGGAATAGTGTAGAATGGGACATAATGGGCTACAGGAGGCTGGCTTGATGGGTTTGCCTTCTTCAAATAGTTGTTCAAGATGGTTTGGCACTAGTGCTTTGTCTCCTGGTACACAGGGAAGCAAAAACTAGTGGCGTGCAAAAGTATACTCTGCATCGGTTTTGAAACTGCATACAATCCAAAAAATGACTTCGGGGCCGAGCTATACAAGATGCAAACTTCATAATTCGAAGGTATATGCAAGAGCAAAATCAAATTAGAAGATGGAGGAAGGAGCTCACTGGACAAGGAATAACATTAAAGGAGGATATAGCTGAGGAACTCAACCTCCCCAATTTCACTTGGAGGACCCTGAATAGGCTGAGGGTTGAAGTCCATAAATGCAAGACCAACATGCTCATGCTAGCAGACAACAACACATGGTGTGGATGTGGAGAGATACAGAATTCAGCTCATTTATTGGTCTGATGATTACTACCAGAAACATGTACTGATGAAGATTTAATTTTGGCCAACGACAAAGCCAAGAAAGCTTTATTTTGGCAGTCAAAATTTGATATGGACATGGAAGAAGAAGTTAGAAGGTGATAAACTGTTTCCAGATAAAATAGCTCATTGAAAGCTATTCTATCTATACAATCAACTGGCATGAGTCGGCCTCCTCCCCAACAAATGTTTTGAATAGAACAAGAAAAAAACCAACCCTGCATACCTCTGCCCCTAGTTTGGATTGTCTAAAATTAGACTGTCCCAAGAACCGACTTTCCCCATGTGAGCCAACCTAATGCTTGAGATCACACACAAATAGGGTCCTGTTCTCTGACTTGTCAGCCTCAGATGGGCACCTGTAACACATCAGGGCATTTTTGCTGGAGATGCTTAAACCTAGGAATGCCTTCTCTGGTGAGATCTGTCAGATTCACTCATTTAAACATCACTCTTGTCCTGACTCTACCTCACATATGTTCTGAGGAACAAAGACAAGCTATATGTATCGTTAATAAATACTTATGTTCATGGTCTTAAGAAGAATTATTGATTGAGAAAGAGTATAGTTGGGATCCAAAGAACCACAAACAAGTCCATGTTCACAAGAGTTTTGGACTTATGCTTTATGAATGGCAACTCCATTCACAAAATCTCTTTCATGAAACTATAAGGCTAATTTGTTTGTGGTACGGTTTTGCATCTGCCATTCAAAGGGGGAAGCATACTGAAAATTCCACTCCGCCTCAGTAAGTTCATGAGAGAAATTGGATTCCAGCATGAATATTTATGTACCACATACTCAATTTATTGTTAGATATTGATAGTGGTTGAACCAATGAGCTGACTGGGCTGGTATGGTGTGATTTGAATCATCATTTTTGATGCTGGCTGACAGCATGATTTCATTTCAGTGTAATAAGTGTAATATTTGTTCAACTATTCAAGCCATAATTTAGCAAAATTGCAGTGTGTAGAAAGCCTCGCACTGATCCTTGCCAGGAGTTTTGATTTTACTCAGTGATATACTGCGTGTCTCACTTGCTTCTAGGTTTATTACTACAGTTTAACTTACTTTTATTTTGGAGTTTTTAGATTCTGGCTTCTTACGTTCTTTGCAGAAGCATATTGGTTCTAAGGTCCACCTTTTAAAAACAAACATTAAAGTTTAGAGCTTCAGATGAACATTGGATTGCTGTGGGACTATTATACTGTGTTGATACTAGCATGCTAGCCAATAAATTCTGAAGATGTTTTACTAAAAATAATCAAGGGGAGGATAGTTGCTTGGATACTTGGAAGAGAATTTTCTGAAGAGAATTTGAACAATGTTGTGGTTGTAGCAAGTGCCTTAGCTCTTAATGTTAGAAACCTGTAAATTCTTAGGCATCACTTAGCCTTATGGTACACTGACACAGTACTCTTGGGACTGCTTGAAACCATTTTGAGGTGAAGGTTTGCCATCACTGTGCACCAGGAGCTATAAAAAGCAGAGTACAGACTGTTAAACAATAGATCCCTTTATAGTAATTAACTTCCATAATCAGACACGTTGTGTTGGCGGGGGACTCGGCCAACTAAGAGATAAGATTATTGATATTCTAAATGGAAATTCATATATTTTCTGTATTTTAAAGACTATTGTTTATTCCATTTAGTATGGAAACTATGTTTATTATACCAGGGGTGCCCAAACTATGTCCTATGGGCCAGATTTGGCCTATGGTGCTAATTAATCTGACCCACGCTGCTCCCAGAAGCAGAAATAAAATGTGCATGTGCAGGTGCATAATGTGCCCATGCATGCACATATCATTGCTGTAAATGACCTGCAGCTGTTGCAAACACGTTTACGACAGCCGTAGGTTGTTTACGGCAGCGTTATGCACATGTGTGGGTGCATTATGCGCCCATGCATGCACGTTTTACTTCTGCTTCTGGGTCACCGGCTCATGGACCAAAAAATTGGGCATCCCTGTATTATACAGTACTCTTCTTCTCCTTCAACACAGTTGCAAGAAAGATTCCTGACATGCTGTAACATGACCAAACAAATATGTCCAGAGAGCATAATGTTATTGCTAATATTGCCCAATATTGTTTGCCTTATAGTTTCATGAGACTTAGTGGTTAAGACAGTGAGCTTGACGAAAGGTAACAGCATTCCGAGCACTCCAGTGTCTAGTCGTGCCTGCCACATGACCAGAGAAACAACACATGCTTACTTAATTGGTGTGATTTTGGTGACTGTTTTCTCTTAGCATTAATGGCCAAGTCAAGTTTGTGACAAACACCCTTATTTCTTATTTTTCCGTGTCTAGGCCAGACATGAAACCAGACATGAAACTGCCAGTCTGCAGTTCCTTCCGCCAGACTTAGTGTGAGTTAAAAAAATACCACAATCTTCGAGAAGGCTCTTTCTGTGTCCCCCAACAACCTTATAATGTTGCATAAATATTTGTCAGTGAGTCTTGAACTACACTTGGAATTCACAATGTTCATCTTGGAAAAGATTTGTTCACAGATGTATGTGTTTCCAGAGACTGTGGACATGCCTGCAACAAATTTCTTTAGGTTGATAAGGGAGGCCAGAATAGAAATCTAAAAACTACTTCTTCATAAATGTCTCTGATATGATCACTGGCTTGCAAATCAATTAATTTCATCTGAAAAAAGTTACTTGCATCTTCTGGTGCGACTTCAAATGGATTTTGAAACATTCTTATTTCCTGTCTATGCTTATGGCAATAATGATTATGTTCTGGAATCCACAAGGTAGAGCCTTTAGAAATGATCATCATGTAAAATACTTTGTTTCCTTTTTGCAAAAATACCAGATCTTTTACTCTTCTTTTCCTTCTCCCTCCCTTTTTTTTTTTAAAAAAAGCAGGGCAATCATCTCCTGTATCCCATTCCTCAGTTCCTTTACCTTCAGCATGGTAATACATGGAGGGCGAGAGTAAAATAGATGAGTGGTACAGGTTCCCAGACAGAACTATGGTGGCTCAAGTGGTTAAGATGTTGAACTTGTAGACTGGAAGGTTCAGCACCTGAGTACTACATGACGGAGTGAGTTCCCGTCTCTGTCCCAGCTCCCACCAGCTGAGCAGTTCGAAAGCAAGAAATTGCAAGTAGATCAATAGGGACCACTTCGGTAAGAAGGTAAACAGCGCTCCGGTATTAAGGCATGCCTTCCACATGTCCACGGACGCAGACAGCACTGGCTCTTTGGCTGTAAACAGAGATGAGCACTGTACCCTAGAGTCGCCTACGACTGGCTTTCAAGCAAGGGCAACTTTTACCTTTATCTTACAGGTACCTAAGCAATTTAATACTGCAGGACGGAAATGAGCTCCTGTCTTCATCCTAGCTCCTGCCAACCTAGCAGTTCGAAAGCAAGAAATTGCAAGTAGATAAATAGGGACCACTTCGGTGGGAAGGTAACAGCATTCCGTGCGCTCCGGTGTCTAGTCATGCCTGCCACATGACCACGGAAACGTCTGCAGAAGCAGACAGCACTGGCTCTTCGGTTTAGAAACAGAGATGAGCACTGCACCCTAGAGTCGGATACGACTGGCTTTCGAGCAAGGGAAACCTTTACCTTTACCTAAGCAATGCTGGCTAGCAAAAGACCCAGAATGGCCAGAATGCTAGTATAGGGGATGAGACGAAGAGGGGGCTGACAGAAGGAACCAGGAAGACCAGAAGAGTCAATGTTGCTCCTGTGTTTTTTTAGAAGAAAAAGACAAGAAAAATTAGCAGTAGATACTGCCATTTAAGAGAGGAACAACAGTATGGGTCTGAAGGAAAATGTCTTGAGGGTGACAGCAGGAAACGGGCAGGTTGGAGGGCCACACAGAAAAAGCTCAGGGGCTGCATATAGTCCATGTGCCGCAAGTTGGGGACTTCTGGTCCACAGTACCTGTAAAGTTTCCCCCCATTATTCTGATTTCTTGTCTGCAGACGATTGGTTCAAAGTAGAAGTGTAGTTAAAAAAGAAAAGCAAGGAAACAGAGAGTGGTGAATAAAATTGTACAGAAGTGTTTTTTTCTGTATTTTTCTTTTTTAAGTTTATTGGCAGTGCCTGGGCATTAGAAAAGTAAGCTTGCTTGAGGTAAATTAAACCTAAAGAGAGTTTAGAAAAGGGAGCCAAGGACCTTGAGAAGATAACTGCCAATTGTCAACAAAATCAGACCAGGTAGACATTTTATGTGTGTTATGTGCCACCACCAAGTCATATCCAACTTAAAGCAAGTCTAACTGGTTTTCAAGGCTGTTTGTTGTTATGTACTGTCAAGTTGCTTCTGACCCTATGAATGAGTGATCTCCAAAACGACCTGTCCTCAACAGCTCCACTCAGTTCTTGTAAGCTCAAGCCTGTAGCTTCAGTGGCTTAAGTATCTAGTTGGGGAGGCAGAATTTGTTTGTTTGTTTATTCATTCATTCAATTTGTATAGCCGCCTCAATTGACATGCGACTCTGGGCGGCGTACATAAAATCTCCAATATTTAAACTATAGAAACCCTTAAAATTCCTAAAAACACTGAAAAACTACTTCCCCCCCACACCAATTAAAAATCTAGTTAAAAACCTTTAAAAACATGAGTGATCCTGCTCTAAATGAGCCAGTGGGTGGTGGTGGTGGTTGCTCCCTCTCCACCTCCCCACACCTGCCCTGCCAGCCAGGTTTTCAGCTCTTTCCTGAAGGGCAGCAGCTCTGACTGGAGATGCAGTTCAACTGGCAGGACGTTCCATAGAACTGGAGTGGATACTGAAAAGGTTCTTCTTCCAGTGTTAGTGAGGCAAGCCTCTCTAGCAGTTGGTATTTTTAAAGAGCCCCTCCGCTCCACTCTAGTGGGATGGGCAGATATCCTTGGGGTGACGCAGTCTCTTACGTATCTTGCCCACTACCATGTAGGGCTTTAAAGGTAATTACCAGTACCTTGAATTGCACCCAGAGGCACACTGGCAACCAATGCAGCTCCCGTAGCAGGGGTGAGGCATGGGCATAATGCCCGCATCCCATCACTACACGGGCAGCTGCATTCTGAACCAGCTGCAGCCTCCAAATGGTCATCAAGGGCAGCCCCATGTAGCACACATTACAATAATCCAGTCTGGAGGTGACCAGAGCATGTGAGCTGGGAGTTCAGTTCCTCACTATGCCTACTTGATGGATGTTGAACTCAGTAGTCTTTCCCAGCCCTGCTATTCTAAGATGATGATGAGGATCCTTATTGTGTTTGATCTCTTTTTCTGCTGTCTTCTACCTTTCCCAGTATTAATGTCTTTTCCAAAGAATCTTGCTTTCCTATGAAATGCCCAAAGTAGGGCAGACTCAGATTAATCATGTAGGTCTCCAGAGATTGTTCTGGCTTGAATTGCTCTAGAATGTAATTGTTCATCTTTCTGGCAGTCACGTGGACCACAAAGCTCTCTGCCTGCACTGTATTTCAAAGAATGTGATTTTTTTCCTTGTCAGTTTACTTTACTGTCCATATTTCACTCCATATATGGTGATCGAAAATATGGGTATGCGGATAATCTTTATCTTCATCCTTACACTTGATGGTCTTTTCTGATTCTTTCATTACAGCCCTTCCAAGTCTCAGTCTTTTTCTAATTTCTTGGCTGCAGTCTCCACTTGAATTGATGATTGAACCAAGAAAATACAAAATCTTTCACTATTTCAATTTATTTATTGTCAGCATTAAACTTGTGTAGCTCTTCTATAATCATGATTCTTGTCATCCTAATGTTCAACTGCGTTCATGCTTTGGCACTTTTAAGTTATTGCTGCTTTCTGCCAGTATGATAAATTATCTGCATGTTTTAGACTATTAATGTTTCTTTCACCAATTTCCACTCCTCCATCTAAATCTACTCTGGCATCTTGTATAATATATTCTGCATGTAGATTGAAAAGATAAGGGGATAAAATGCACCCTTGTCTGACTCCTTTGCTTATAGGAAACCCGTCTCTCCATATTTTGCTCTAATGGTAGCTTCTTGTTTGCAATACAGGCAACGCATCAGGATAATCAAATTCTAATGCACACCAATTTCTTTCAGAACAACCCCTAGTTTCTCATTATCCATAAAATCAAAGGCTTTGCTGTTATCTACAAAGTGTAGAGTGATCTTCTGAAATTCTCTGGTGCATCGCTTTGCTTGCCTGGGAAACTACAGCAATAGTTACAGCACTCCTTAGCTACCCCTTTCTTGGAGATTTGAATGTTGCCAGTCAGTGGCCATTGTTTCATTTCCCATATTTGATGGCATATTTTTGTTATGATTTAAAATATTCAGTCTTTGTGTGTTGAAATATGAGTATATCATCTATGTAAACTGGGATTGTCCTGGATAAAAGGTCAAAAAAAATTGTTCTGGCTGGTTCAAGAAAAATAATGTTAAAATCCCGGATTTTAAAAATTTACTGATTTGTATATTCTAACACCCAGAGCCTTGCTGCAGCTCACCACACACGGAGGAAGAGAAGGTGGGAAGTGCCTCCCTCTTAGTCCCTCCCCATCTTGAGCTTTCGCTCACTCACTCACACACATGGAGGGAGAGAGGGTGGGAAGCGCCTCCCTCTTAATCCCTGCCTGTCTTGAGTTCTCATTCATTCAGCCGTGGCTTTGCAGGTTGGGAGGGGAAAGCAGTGCCCAAGTAAGAAGAGAAGGGGAAAAAACATGCCGGCCACCAAGCCAGAGAGAGCCGCCTGTACCTCAGTCTTGCCTGCACCTTGCTTCCAGTGAGTGCGTGCCTGGAGAAGAATGTATGTATGTGTAATTAGACCGAGCCTGGCTCTCGCCAGAGGCACAGCAGCAGCTGGGATTATTCGGGTGAAGGCTGTTTTGTAGATAACCTGCCCATTTTTATTTATTTATTCCTCTTGTATCCTGCCCATCTGGAAAGTTTCCCCCACTCTGGGTGGTTAACAAACAACACATTTAAAAAAGTATACTTCTGTCCCAGATTTGTGGGAGAGAATTACGGCAACTCTACATCTATGGTGATTTATTCCTTCCCAGTTTTTTCAGAGTAGCATCATTTCATTTTCTTGAACTAGTTTCTTTATCATAGGATTACTTTTAAAAGGTGTATCTTCTTTCTAGCTCTTCAGTAAACTTTTTTCACCTTATCCTTTTTCTCCTGGGCAGACAGTCTGCTTCCTAGTTGGCCATTCAACATTCCTAATCTAGTTTAAATTTCCCTCTGATTCCTTGATCTTTTGGAAAAGATCTTTTGTTTTTCCCTTTTGTTTTTCTCTTCTATTTCCTTTCATTGATTATTGTAATAGTTCTCTTTGTCTCTACATGACTGTCACTAAGAAGCTGCATTCAGGGTTCTAATTCTTTTTCTCTCACCTTTTACTTTAGCTTCCTGACTGTCCTTTACAATTTAAAGTGTTTCTTCCATCATTCCTCTGGGATTTTCTTTTTTGACTACAGAAATTGTCATTTTGCATTCTTCTGTAATATTCTCTGGTTCAATTCAGAGTTCTTCTGGTTCATAGTCAATTGCTTTTAGTAATGCATATCTGTACTCTGCACGGACTTTACATTTGTCAGGAATGTTGTTAACATAATATTTTGGCACTAGGTTTCTTTTAGTGTTCTTTTTCAGCTTTATTCTATTTTTGGATAATAGCAATTCATTATCAGTGCCACAATCTGTTCCTGGTCTTGTTTTGGCAGAGAGAATACAGCTTCTTTTTATCTCCTGCTTCCAATTTTGTAGTCTATTTGATTTCTTTACTGACCATCTGGCGATGCCTATATGTACAGCCGGGTGAACAATTGCTTGAGGGATGAATTTGCAGTAAACAGGTTGTTGGCTTTACAAATTTGATTCTGCTTCATTCTCCATCTCCACATTTGCATTCTAGTTATCTATGGTTATAAGTATGTCTTGTTTGGGTGTGTGATCAATTTTCTCTTTGAAGCTTGTGTAAAATCTTTCAATTTCATATTCTTCAGCATTTCTACTTGGAGCATAGATTCAAATTATAGTTATATTGATAGGCTTCCCATGGAGTCTGATATTATTCATGTAGAACTTGCATTCTAGCTGCTAACCGCCTGTTAGGCAAAATAAGTGGGATATTTAAAAAAAGAGCCAGCTCTCCGATTCTGTGAGTTTCTATAATCAAATCTATGCCACCAGGTGTTATAAGAAAGCTGTAGAGATTGTGCATGATAGTACACACCCCGGAAATGATCTCTTTCAGCTTCTGCCTTCAAGAAGAAGGTATAGGGTCATAAAGACCAGGACCAGCCACTTGAGAAATAGTTTCTACACAAAAGTGGTTCTGGCTTTGAATGCAGTGCAATGCAGTCTATAAGGGAGCTTCTGTATATAGTTTTTACAGTTTTTACAGTTTTTACAGTTTTAGAGCTTTTTATGGGTTAAATGTGTATATGTGGGGTGGGAGTATGTTGATAATTTTTGTATAGTTGTATTTTGTTTAGGTTTTGTTGGGTTGATAAGTGGTTTTTCCCCCCAATTTCGTTGTTCTGTGCAGGACAATGACAATAAAGATTTATCTCTATCTATCTATAATGGACCAAGGATTTGAACCCAGTCTCTTGAGTTTGAGTCTGTTACTTTATCTGCTACACCACACTGGGTATTTTTACTGGGGGTGGGGGTCTGGGGAGGACATCTAGCCTGTGTTCTTACTGAGTAATGACTCACTTCTCAAAAAATGTGTCCGGATGAGAGCTGAAGAATTCAAGCAATGTATGGGGTTTAGAAAGGTACACTTTAAAAACCCTTTTTGTCTTTTGGACAATGGGATTTTAAAGCGCTCTGGTCTGGGCTCTTCTTTTGTTCGCAGAGAATAATTCTTCTAAAGCCTTTGGGAGTTACAGTGCATTTATAATCACAGCTGAGATCAGAATCTGACTAGAAAGCTTTTCTAACCCAGGCACTCTCAGCTGTTAATATGCTCCCCGCAGTTAATCACCTTGAGATAAAGAGCTTAAATACACATTTTATGTTAGGCTCAGTAAGGAATTGTTTTCCTGCTTTATTCTAGTGTTATTTTGCAGTTTGCCTGTTTCTATTAGAACAAAAATATGGGTGTTTATTAGAAGAAATATATTTTATTTTCTGATAGATTTTTAAAATTGAGAATTGTTTATGTGTCTCAAACATCTTTTCAAACATCTTTTCAATTGCATGCTGTATCAACATTGCCCAAAATGAGAAAAATGCTGGATCACTTAACTGTTGAAAATACATTTCAGATGACCAGGTACGAGTTTCTCTTTTTCCATCTTTAGTGCAAATTTCAAATAATACACTGATATTACATTCCTCTGAGGCTAAGACTAAATGAGGGGTTGAAATACTGCCTGAAGAAAGGTTAGACTGCCTTGTTAGTGGAATTCATTTATATGCACAGAATTTCAAGATTCTGGTGGTGCTCATCCACTTCGATTCAGCTTTCTGTTCTCATATATCTGGGTGGCAACATATGAGAAGAGCAGAATGTCACAGATGATTAGAAAGAGCAAATATTCAAGGCAGCATTCTAAATTATCCTTTAGCAGACGTAATGCTTGCTTGGAGTTCTCTCTGGAGCTGTGAAGATGATTCACTGAGCTCTAATTGAAACAAATATGTGGAGAATTAAAATATACTTTCTGGATTAATGGTGCACAGAGTCATATACTCAACCAGATTTTCTTTAGGGCTTTCATTTTAAGTACATATAAACAGCTGATGGTTATTTTGCATTCTGTCATGAATTAGCAGACACGAAGCAGCCAGAAAGGTGTCTGGCAGAAGAGAAAGTGATTAAGATAACGTTTATCTAGTGTAATTCATTACCTGCATTACACTTTAAACTAGTCATTAGTAGATAATTTTGTAATGTGTGTATTTATATTCATAGGGGGAGGATCTTTTTAGGAGCATTTTAGTGTATCCTATTTCCTTTTCTTTCTTTCCAACAAAAAGATGTTGTTGGGGATGATTATTATTTTTCTGGAATAGTAGCCGCGTTAGTCTGTGTTTCAAGCATATCAGAGAGTAAACAAAACAAAAACCATTGTGGCATTTTAAAGACTGAGTGCTGTATTTTAATGTTAACTTTTGTGGATCAGGTTCACTTCATCCCATGTCTGATAAAGTGGACCTGATCTACGAAAGCTAATTTTGAAATGCAGCAGTTAGTCTTTAAAGGGCCACAACATTTTTGGTTTTGTTTTGTTTACTCTCTGATATGTTTGGGAGTTAAGTTTTTCATGGAAAGTAATCAGGCAACTTAAACCTTTTGTTTTGGATAATGTTCCTTTTCCAAGCTGACTTTTGCACAGATAGGGAAAGACCAACATATACATTTCTTCACCACAAATGAAGCAATAAAATAAAATATCAATATTCAAGAGGATCTTTTCTGAGCAGAAATGAACTAGGAACAGGTCAGGGTTAAACAGCAGATTTGTCCTGCTGCTAAAAACCATAGTACAGTAAAACCCTGATTTACGTATGCCTCTACTTACATAAAAATCGACTTATGATTTTTTCCGTAAATTGTGTCCTGATTTACGCAAATAAATCAACTTATGTAAGGGGTTTATTCGCGTCTTGTAAGCCTAAAATGGCACTGGCGCCATTTTAAACTCTAAAATGTGGCCGCTTCTACTGGGACTGGGAGAGTGCCCCCCCCCCCCACATATCCACTCGGTTCTGCTCTTTGTCCAAGGCTTATCTGGGGGGCACTTTAGCTGGTAACGCGCATTGGACAAAGAGCTTAAAAGAACCTATTTCCGGGTGCTGGGGGGGGGAGACTGCCTGTTATTACCAGAGATGGCCACTAGGGGTGCAAAGCGTGATTTTCCATAGGAATGCACTGAAAACCAATTTCAAGCTCAGGCAAGCTCAGGCAGGGGACTCTGAAAAATGGGGCAGTGCTGGTGGTGGCGGCAGTTCCCTCTCCTCCTACAGCCAGAGAAACTGCTCAAGAGGAAGCAGAGGCAGCAGCAGCAGCAGCAGGGAAAGGGTAGGCAGATTGCTTTGTCATTCCCTTTGTGCTGCTTATTTTTTGATTATTTTTGGTCCGGTCGGGACTTTCTTTAAATTTTTCAATGCATCCCTATGGGGTTGCATCGATTTACGTAACAAACCCAATTTATGCAAATAGCTATGGAATGGATTTTTTTAATGTAAATCAGGGTTTTACTGTACAGTATATAGACCAGGGTGTACAAAGTGTTGGGCTGCCAGTTTTCTGCATTCTGGCCCCTTTGGCTGTGTTAGCTAAGGCTCATGGGAGTTGCAGTTCGACAGCATTTGGAGGGCAACAATCAGCAACTCTTTTACTTTTAGGAAAGAAATCTCAGGACAAAGATGCACATGGCTGCACAAATTGTGTAGTTTGACTACTGTATACTTTCTTGAACAAACATTTGAGTTTCTCAAAACACTTAAAAGAATGTTATAATGAAACCTGATAAGGTTTGAGAATTGAGTATGTATACTTTATTTTATTAATTCATTATTTACTAGTTATATTTATCTTTTTTCTGGTGAGTTTGAGATGGTGTGTGTAGATCTTCTTTCCTTGTGCTTTATCTTAACAACCACCCTGCCAGGGAAGAGTGACTCGCCCACGGAATCCTAATGAGTTTCATGGCTATGTTGTTCTTTACTATTGCCAAGCTGTGCAGATCTGGGCAAGCTGCATGGTCTCAAAGCATGACCAGAAAGAAGGAGTGGGAAACCACTTCTGATTTTTTTCTACAAAGACCCTGGAAGAAAACTCATTAAGCTGGAATCAACTAGACATTACATAAGTAATTAGAGTGGGCTTGTGGGGAGAGGTTGGACTTGACAGTCTGCTGGGATGAAGCCAATTAACCTACCCTAACTCTCATATCTGAGGTGAAGAACTTGCAGTCATTATACAGCATGTTAAACTGGGCACTACCCTTTTGTGTTTGCTAAAATGCCATTGTGTTGATGTCAATGCATGCCATGCTGTATTCACTGACAGCTATTCATGTCTAAAATACCAGGACATTCTTATCCTCGATGCAGTGTTTGAGAATGAATGTTGTATCTCAATACATATGGGACTTCAGAACAACAAACCATAACTTACATAGCTACTCATGCTGCTTAAATGTCTTTCTTCTAAAAACCTGTTAAAATGGGCCGAACTTGACTTATCATTCATCCAAGGCAACAGGATATTATTTTGTATATACTAAAATAGAGTGTTAGTTTTTTTAAAATATAAAAAGACAATAACTATGGCAATATGCAACAAGGACATCAATAAGTGGGCTAACAAGGAGAGTGGGTTGAGAAAGTGTGGTGTCTGTGTATACCCTAGAATTGCAAACTGCAAGTAGAAAGGAAGCAAATTAAGGGAAGGATATGTCAGTCTACAACCAATGAAAGGAATATTTTTGCTATTGAAGCATAATAAAGTAGGAGTAACAGTTCCTATTATTTATCAAGGAAAAGAATGGCTCAATTGTGCTGGTGTGCAGAGAGGGACAAATGTAAATCAGTGACCCTGCCTAGGGGATTTGTCGGATGCACCTTTAAAGCAATAAATGGCAAGAACTCACAGAAGTTTTAGCTGTCAAGTATTCTGCTTATAAGGCAGGGTGTTGTGCTGAGTAAGCCAAATGCTGTCTTCCAGAATCATGGAAGCCATGTTCAAATAATGACAATACTGTACTTAAAAATGTTTCATTCCAGAGCCCCTTTTAAAAAGTAATTAGTGTGTATTAGACATAGAGCTGGGAAGATGGAGGGGAAACTAATAGCAATGTAAGAAGAACTTGTTAGAAGAAGTAGTATTTTGTTTTGTTCTTCCCCCTTCTGCATACTATTACAAAATGCATGAAACAAGCAATAATACTGTATTGATATAATGCAGGAGAAGACCTTGTTGCTATTGAGGTGGCATAAAATTATATAGTTCATTTTTAGTTCATTGGTTTTCCATCTGTCAACTCTGTTATGCATAGAACCACTAACTATGCTTTTTGTAGCTTTTTTCTTAATAAAAGTGTTTTTAATGAAATGGTTTACAAAAGCAAAAGCATTAGCAAATATACTAAAACAGAAAACAGAAAACTTAAAGGTACTCAATAACCAGACTAATCTCAGCTTGCCTCAGTGGCTTTTGTGTTCACGCATCTCTACATCTCATTTATGATAAGTGGGAATTACAGCAAAACCTTGCATAAAGAGCGCCTCACTAAGAGACTAACTCGCTTAAAGAGCAGAATTTTCTCTGAATGGTCACCTCACTTAACAACTAAAACCAACCAAAAACTCGCTTAACAACTAAATCGGGGTTCACAACCACCACCACCACTCAAGAAGCCACAATTGGTCACTTACAGTGGTGTTCCGCTTAAAGAGCAAACTCGCTTAAAGAGCAATCCTGTGGAACACATTATGCTCTTTAAGCGAGGGACCACTGTACTGTAAAAAATTTAATCTTATGCATGGAATATCCCTGTAGTGACAGGAGCTCTTTAGTGGGCTAAATTGGAGTTGGAGTGCACTGATTAAATCAATTGTATTTTATGACCAAGCAGTCTTGTGCTTTACTTAATTTATGGAACTAATCTAAGCATGGCTTCTTCAGCGGTCAGTACACTTTCATTTGAGGGAAATTGCTTTTGTAATAAGTGAGTTCAGGATAGTAACACTATGAATAGCATATCACTGAGCTACATAAGAAGATATGCATGAGCAGTATTTGACCCTGGACAGGAGGCCTGGTGAATAGCTGGTCTATAAAGCCATTTTATGAAAATAGTGGCCACTCAGATATATTTTTGGTACCACCTGCAGCAACCCTACTTTGGATACATTTGGTCCAATTTGCGTGCTTCTGATGGGATGGCGGAGAAGTGTCCACTCCCGGGACGCTTCTCCACCATCCTCTGGCCTGCCATCGCCAGAGTGAAGCAGACAGCAACAGCTGTGGTGGCTGGGCGGTGGAGTCTTGCTCCCGCCCTCCCCCTCTGGGTCCTGTTTTGCCTGAGGAGGGATAAAAAGCCGACCACGGCCCTGAAGACGCCAGGACGCTTCTCCGCCATCCTCTAGCCCTCCATCGCCAGAGTGAAGGAGGCAGCAACAGCTGTGGTGGCTGGGCGGTGGAGTCTCGCTCCCGCCCTCCCCCGCCTGTTCCTACTTCACCCGGGGAGGGATAAAAAGCTGACCGCGGCCCTGAAGATGCCGGGACACTTCTCCAGCATCCTCTGGTCTGCCATCGCCAGAGTGAAGGAGGCAGCAACAGCTGCTGCACTCTCTCAACCTAATCAGGAGTTTCTTTAGGTCTTTCTCACTTTCTGCCATTAGGGTAGTATCATCTGCATATCTCAAATTGTTGATGTTTCTCCCAGCAATTTTGATTCCAACCTGTGATTCTTCCATCCCTGCATTGCGCATTATGTGCTCTGTATATACAGCCTTGCCTTACTCCTTTTCGTATTCTAAACCGCTCCGTCATTCCATATCCTGTCCTAACTGTTGCTTCTTGACTCTTGTACAGATTTCTCATGTCTTGTACAGATTTCTACACATCTACGTTACTGTTAATCTTTCAACACTGATACCACAGTTTGTAAATACTGTAGTGTATTTGAAACTCTAAATATGTTCTTGAACTGCAAGTTGAAATGTAGCTATAAGATTTCATAGTGATCTTAATATTTCTGTGTGTTATTTTCTGATATTCATATTTCACTGCACACTTTCATCGTCAATACAGATTGCCAGTGATACAAATATGGCATAAATCAAGACATTTGTTTACCAATAACACATTCAGCGTGATGTGCTAGACTTTGTCAAGCGTTTTCTCATTGTCAGTATAGCAAGCATACATATCCACATTTATGTCATAGCATGTTTTCTAAAGTACAGTAAAGCCCCATTTTATGGGGAAAGTCCATTCCATAACTTTTTCCGTAACTCGCTTTTCCCCATAAAATGAAGCATGATTTCCCAGGAATGCATTGAAAATTAAAAAATGGTTCCGACCGGACCAAAAATAATCCAGAAAAAATAAAAAAAATCCCCCCCCCAAAAAAATTCCAAAAATGGCAGACATGACTTTCCCCCACACCCCGATCATCAGTGAGCAGCTGGGGTGGAGAAAAGGGAGTGTTATTAGAGGATTCCCCTTTTTTATTCCGCACCTGTGCATCTCAATCGAGGTGTGGGGGTGTGAGATAAAAAAGGGGAAAAAACAAGGCACAAAGGGAAGCAATCTCCCTACCTTTTCCATGCTGCTGCTGCTTACTGAGTGGTTTGTCTGGCCATCAGGGGAGTCGCCGCCAGTGTTTCCACAGCCTCCATAACTTCTATCAACACTGGGAGAATGTGGGGGGCATCTCCACTCCAGTCTTCATCCGAGGTCCCTCCACAGCATGCTTTAGCCAGAAATGCACATTGGACAAAGACTGGAACAGAGCGGTCTTCATCTGACACATGTTCCTGGCTAAAACACACTGTGGAGGGACCTCAGACAAAGACCGGAATGGAGCAGATATGCCCCACCACTCTCCCAGTGCTGGTAGAAGTAGTGGGGACTGTGGGGAAAGTGGTAAAACTGCAGCAATCACCGCTGCCGCCATGGTAAGTGATGTCTCATAACTTCTGGTGGTGGGGGCGGGTGGCGCAGGGTGCAATTTTAGAGTCTAAAATGGTGGGGCCACCATTTTAGACTCTCACAGATGGAAGGAACTCTGGGAAAACCTGATCCCTAAATTGACACACACACACACACACACACACACAAAACAGGACGTGATTTCCCCAGATTTTCATTCCGTAAAATGATTTTTTCATAAAAAGAGGCGTCGGTAAAATGGGATTTTACTGTACAGGATGGTGGAATAATGTTTCCTCAATTCCAAATCCCCTAAATCAAAACTGTGCCCCTTCCCAAATTCTGCCATATATTTTCAAAAATACTGTAATAAGAAAACAGCTCATTATGCCTATTGTTCTGTAGTCACTGTAAACCTTGATAGTCTCCTTTTCCAGTAATGTAATAGATTGATCTCAGCCATAGTTCATAAAGAATCCCTGTTTTGTTTTAATTTTAGTGAAAAGATTCACTAAAATGAGGTAAACCATTTCCCCCCTTTAAGCTTTCCATTAATGTATATTAATGGAAGTTTCCCCAATATTTAGGCGATGTTAAATTTAATTTTAATTTAATAGATTTATATACCGTCCCATCCAAAGGACTCTGGGTGGTGTACACTAAGACCAATATGCAGGTAAAACAATTAAAAACCCCCATAAAAATAACAATATTACCCACCCACCCCCGCCGTGACATCTATTATCTAAAAACAAATCTAAAATCTAAAAAACCTTTAAAAATTAATTACAGGAAGGGGAAAACCTCAGACGAGCCAAAAAGGGGAGCTTGTTGACAATCCCGGCCCCCAGACCCATTTTGCCAACCACGTCTTCAATTCTTTCCTAAATGGTAGCAACAGGGTCTGGAGGCATAGTTCTACTGGGAGGAGGTTCCATAGTGTGGGGGCTATGACCGAGAAGGCCCTTTTCCTCGTGCTGGAGAGGCGAGCCTACCCAACAGATGGCACCTGAAGGGTGCCCTCTCGGTTTGCTCTTGTGGGACTGGTCGATGTCCTAGGGATGATACGGTCCTTGAGGTATCCTGGTCCGTTACCATGAAGGGCTTTAAAAGTGACAACCAGCACCTTGAATTGCACCCGGAGACATATAGGCTGCAGTTGGTCCAGAATGCGGCAGCACGGGTGGTGATGGGGCGTGGGCGTTATGCTCGTGCCTCACCATTACTTCGGGAGCTGCACTGCCTACCAGTTTGCCTCCGGGTGCAGTTCAAGGTGCTGGTTTTGACCTTTAAAGCTCTTCATGGTAGTGGGCCAGGATACCTTAGAGACCACATCGTCCCAAGAGTGTCCGCCCGTCCAACCAGAGCAGATCGGAGGGGCTCCCTAATTGTTCCATCTGCCAGAGGGGCCCGTCTCTCTGGTACACGAAGGAGGGCCTTTTCCGTGTCCACACCGGCCTTGTGGAACCTCCTGCCTGTAGAGTTGCGGGAGCATATGGAGCTGCTACCTTTCAGAAAAGACCTAAAAACCTGGTTGGCGGGGCAGGTGTGGGGCCCAGATGGAAGAGTGGCCCCCGCCTGTTGGCTTATAAATTAAGCCCCCATTTCTTTTAATTGTCAATGAAGGCAGTTTTTTAATGTGGGTTTTTAAGAGGAATGGGGTAGGTGGGTGGGTATGTTGGGTTTTAATTGGTTGCATTGTTTTATGTGTGTTTTAACTTGTTGTGAGCCGCCCAGAGTCGGGTTTACCTGATTGGGTGGCACATAAATTTGAATATGAATAAATAAAAAAATAAAAATATTGGCAGCCATTGCAGCTCCTGCAGCAGTGGCGAGGTGCGGGCGAAACGACTACACCCCCACCACCGCGCAGGCTGCCACATTCTGGACCAACTGCAGTCTCTGGATGGTCATCAAGGGCAGCCCCATGTAGAGTGCATTACAATAGTCCAAACAGGAGGTGACCAAGGCATGGGTGACCATGTTGCCTTTATCTCGCTTTGTACCTTTTTTTAGTGTGTTCGCAGACTTTTGTATGTTCATGCAGGCACGTTTTACGTGACATAAATGTGCCCGCTTCCACTTCCGGGTGTGATGATGGGCCAGAAGGAATGGCGTCGTGGGCCAGGTCTGTCCAGTAGGCCGTAGGTTGGGAACCATCGCACTACACCAAGAAGAGTTCAAAGTCGGTGTCTTTTATTTTTCATACCTTTGCAAAAGCATCCTAAAGTCCAGAAGATCTTCTCTTTTTTTAGTTTAGTCATACATCATTTTGAATTCTGTATTTCCTATCTAGTATCGATGTCATTAAAATTCATTAGTTTGTTATCTTTAAACTGCTCTTTAATGTACTCACTCCACATTAAGATATTACCCTTGACATCAAGTATCAAAGAATTATTATTTTTTAATCAGTAGGAGATTTTTTAAAAATATCCATTCTACTTCCTTCATGTTGTGCATTTATAAGAGTGCTAGACATTTTCTAATCTGGCCATCAAATAAGAAGAGAGGACTCACTTGAGAAGGCCTTGATGCTGGGAAAGATAGCAGGCAAAAGGAGAAGGGGTCGGCGGAGGATGAGGTGGCTAGATGGCATTGTTGACACAATGGGCGTAGACCTGTGTGGTGTAGGAATCTGATCCATGTAAAGATAATCATTCAGCCTCATTAGCAGCAGTTTATAGCCCCAGATCTTTTAAGAGAGAGAGTTAAAAGGTCTAACGGAGTCCAGCTTCATTAGACGGAGTAAGAGGGAAACAGAGATAGAGAGAAAACAAACACACACACGCTGCACTTTTGGCTGAACAAAGGAAAAATCATGGCTTCCCTTTATTCAAGCAGAGTATATCAGAAACACTAAGGCACATACAACCAATTAGAAGTGTCCGAAGAATGTCCGAACCAAATAAGGAGAAGAAAGGAGAATTCTTCTCACTATTCTACGCATGTCCAAAGTCAAGCGTTGTCTCTCATGCAGACAAAGAGGCCTTTGTTTACAAAATGTGAAGGCAGACAGGAGACAGAAACCAGATACATTCCCACATGTCCTCCTTTTTCATTTAAATTTGAGAGAGGGACGGCTAATCATACCCCTGCATGTCATCATACTCCATAACTACTCCTCCATATACATCATCACTATCCTCCTGGACATCGTACCCCTCCTGGGATGGAGTTGCAGTGGTCCCTAGTGGGAGCAGATGAAGGCGTCCTACAGGTTGTCCCTTAGGCAGGGTGAGATGTTGCGTGGCTGATGCAGGGATGACAATTTCTTGGTGACCCAATGTAACTGACCCTGCTGCAATGTGTACAGAAGCGGGTAAGGCGTCTGGGCAAGGAAGAACAATGCCCACCATGCCCTGGGGAATAACATCATCAACCAGTGTGGGAAGAGCCTCCACACACCCTGGCATAGTAAAGGTACAGTCCTTGGATAACCTCAATAATAGCCCTTCTTTTAGAGGATGGTTTTTTCTATATCGTGAAATCATTTCTTGGGCAAGTTCCATATCTTCTTTCATCTCTCCCAAAACCTCCGCTATTGCTTCCTCACTGACCTCTGGTAGCCCTATTATTTTGCCTGGGCCCGAGCCTGGCCCGCACTCCCATTTCCCTGCTGCTGTGGAGAAAAGTCAGAGTCTTTGTGCTGAGCAGCTGAGGGGTTGGCATTAGGATTTGAGCGGCACTGATTGGCCCAATGGTACCCTTTCTGGCAAATGGGACACTTCCTTGAAGGGCGTGCTGCCTGCTTTTGAGAGAAGCGACATTGTGCTTTAAAATGCCCTTCTTTCCCACAACCAAAACAACGTTTGTTTTGAGCCTGAGTTGTGGGCAATTGAACTGCAGCTGCCAGAAGTTGAGCCTTGTAACTGTGAGTCCCCACATTTTGACAAACTTTCATCATGTCTGCTATCGATGTGCCTGGCCGAGCATAAACAGCTGTCAGAGCCCCCTTACAATCCTCATTGGCATTTTCAAAAGCCAGTTGTTTCATGAGCATTTCCCGTGCCGGGACATTTTCCACCTGGCGGCTGAGGGCAGTCATGAGTCTGTTAATGAACTCAGTGTAATCCTCTTTAGGGCCCTGCCTTATTGCTGCAAACCCAGCAACTGAGCTATCTCCTTTGGAAGGAATCTTACTCCAGGCGCGCATGACTATCTGTGCAATATCTCCCAACTGGGCATCAGTGAGTGCCAACTGCTGTGTGGGGTTGGCAAAATTTCCCTCCCCACATAACATATCCATCGTGAGTGCAGGGTGTGTGCGATTTACCTCCCAAGCCACATCCCTCCACTCTTGCAAGCAGAGCATGGCTTCTGCAGGAGGCAGGAGTGCTTTGATCATCGTTTTCCAATCAACTGGTAGCAATTTTTGAGAAGCAATGGCTTCCAACAAAGCTTTTGTAAAAGGTGCATTAGCTCCATAGTCACGTATGCTGACTTTTAGTTCCTTCAGATATTTGTAATGGAGGGTTTCATATCTATCTGGGACTGCCGGTGCATTGCCAACAGCCGGAGCCCCCCTTATCACTGGGTATATCTCAGGAGATTCCACATCCAGCACAGCTGCAGTTAAAGCAGCAGAGAACAGTGTTTTTGTAGGGCTAAAAGTGCTTGATTGCTACAAGACAGGATATAATGTCCCATCTTCTTTTCCACCCCCATCCCCATCAGGGGGCTTATGCTGTTGTCTCTCATATGATGGAGGGGCAGTTGGACCCCCTCCCTTGGCTGGAGGCAAAAGCTGTGGAAGGGGGCCATCAAGCCTTTGTGAGAACAGAATATTTTTTGGAGTAAGTCTTTGAAGGCAGTTTCTGACTTCCTCCCACGTAAATTGTACTGAAACAAAAATTCTCTCATGCTTTTGCAAGTCTTTCCCCACCTGATTCCACTGTTTTAAGTCCAAACATTCATCATATTTAACCCAAGGACTGGTTTTTCCTATAACTTGAACTAGCTTTTGTATTTCCTTCTCATCAGCCTTTCGTCCATTCTTATGCAAAAGATCTGAGATATCTTTACAAAGTTCCTTCCCTGGCAAAGTTAACACGCACCCCATAATTAAATTGTTTTTTCCACTCACCCTGTTTTATTTCTCAAGCGCTTTATTGGACCTTTCCTCTGGTCGGAGCGAGTGAAGACCTTGTCCCTGGTCGCCAATTATGAGGTGTTAATTGCTGATTGCTGCTTCAAAGCATTCCTTTGAATTTCATTCAACCGCCTCACACCGGGCGCCACTTGTAGGAATCTGATCCATGTAAAGATAATCATTCAGCCTCATTAGCAGTAGTTTATAGCCCCAGATCTTTTAAGAGAGAGAGTTAAAAGGTCTAACGGAGTCCAGCTTCATTAGACGGAGTAAGAGGGAAACAGAGATAGAGAGAAAACAAACACACACATGCTGCACTTCTGGCTGAACAAAGGAATAATCATGGCTTCTCTTTATTCAAGCAGAGTATATCAGAAACACTAAGGCACATACAACCAATTAGAAGTGTCCGAAGAATGTCCGAACCAAATAAGGAGAAGAAAGGAGAATTCTTCTCACTATTCTACGCATGCCCAAAGTCAAGCGTTGTCTCTCATGCAGACAAAGAGGCCTTTGTTTACAAAATGTGAAGGCAGACAGGAGACAGAAACCAGATACATTCCCACAGTGTGGGCTGTGGAAACTGTCAGAGGACAGAGGAGCCTGGTGTGCAGTGGTACTCAACAACAACAACTAACGAAGACATTTTCTAATCTGGGTTTCCTTAATTTTATATAGAATATATCAAAAACAAATTTAAAGTTATCTGTATTCCCCCCCCCAGTTTTGTCACTGTTCCATCAGCGCTAATTTCATCTGTCATTCAATTTCACCCATTTAAATCCTTATTTTCAAGAGTGTTGTAACATTCATTACTTTTTCTGTCAGTTTAGTAACTATCATTTATACTAAGCTATCTGAGTGTGGGACCTTATTGATGAATTCATGGAATTCCCTCTTTAACAACAGTATATATAGTGTTGCTTCAGTTGTTTAATTTTTGTGCTGATTCTGTTTTTATTCTTTTGCATTTTCTTGAAATTTGAGAAGAACTACAGCAACAACAAAGTTATTATCTGAATTTATTCCAGAATAAGCATTGTTAGTTGGAAGGCGGGCAAGTTGGCAGTTCAAGACCCAGGTACTGCATGACGGATTGAGCACCTGTCTCTGTCCCAGCTTTTGGGGAAATGAACAGAGTCTCATTTGGGCATCCCCTGAGCTAGTGTTGGTGATAACAAGTTCTTTTCTGCAGCCTGTTCTTTTTCCTTCCACTTATGCACCTCATATTTTCATACTGCTAATCTACCTTTAAACCCAGCCTTTCTGAGTGGCCTTTGGCCATCTCAAGCCAGGGACTTTATTGGCAACATTGTGTGATGAGCATACAGTGGTGGGCTCAAAAAATTTTTTTACTACCACACTGTGGGCGTGGTATGATGGCCGTGACCAGGGGGAAAGCCCTGCATGTGTTGCACCCAAATTAGGACTACTGTACTTTATTTCAAAACTTGGATGGCCGGGGCCAGCCAGAATTTCTGCTACCGGTTCTAACGAACTGGTGCAAACCTGCTAATGCCCACCACTGTGTGTATACATGTAATTATAGTAGGTTTCCTGTGGACTAATACCCTGGCATAGAAGGAGCAGTGGTGAAAAAAAAGTTTTTTCCTCCATTTTTGGAAATATAAATTTATCTTGTAAATTCAGAATCCAGTGCACTTTATGGGGTGGTATATATGCGTCATTGCTATTGCTAACTGTTCCACCCTCTATATAGTACTAAGTCACACTAGTTATCTTCCAGAGTTTAAAAAAACTACTTTATGTGTTTTCAAAGTGCTTAGGAAATGAACATTCCTGGGCCTTTAATTTATCAGATTGACTACTTGCTTTAACTGTTGGGTGTGTGTGTGTTTAATATTCAGCACTTTCTAAAAGTAATTACCCTTAATTGCAAAACTAAAGATTGATTTGCTGCTTTATTAGAGATTTAAGTCAATGCAAATATCCCTTTTTGATTGATGAACTGTATTAGAATGAATTATTCTCCTCTACACCTTTTTGTATGACTTGATTTTATATATACTGTAGCACTAATGCCAGAGGGAGTATGACATGCTAATGAACGGTCCAAGTCATAGAATAAATCATAACCTTAGCATCATGTACTTTACTAACAAGTGCAGTTAGCTAGCTCCTCTGTTTTCATCACTAGTTTGCATTTCCTTCCTTTCAATATTTTTGCTTCAAAGCCTTGCATTTTGTTATGACTGATGGATCCTGAGGTGTTTGATTTAGTACTAAGGAAGTATTAAAAGCTGTTCTTGGCCTTGGGTAGCTTCACATTTCTTTCAAGTCTGGCAAAGCTCTTTCATTCTTCATTCATAAACATTTGAATAATGTTGCCAACGTAGTCCTTCAAACTTTGCAAAAGTAGTCAAGTCAGAGAAATTTCTTGATTAAATTGGTACGTTTTAAAAGTACAGTACCTGGGACAGCTTGTAGTCTAAGCATGTGCGTGCCTCAATCCAGCATTTTGTGGCTAGCCTCCCCAGAGCTCATAACATTACTTTTTAAAACACTGTTTTTTTTAAAATTAGTGAATTATATTATTCACTATTTAGGGCTAACAAGAGGTTGTTACAGTTACTGTTATCCTTTGTGCAAAAGATCCCCCCCCCCAATTCCTTATTACTAGTTAGTTAGCTTTCCTTATTTCTGGGGCAACCACTGGAAAATACATGAATATGTTCGTTGTTTCCCTTGGGTGGCTAAGTATGTTTGTTGAACAAATTACTGTAAAAAAGAATCAACAACAATGCACACTGAAAAATTTTTCTTTCTTTGGGACTTTCTATCCACTTTTTTTGAACTGCAGACCCTGCACATACAATCCAGCTGGAGATTGGATGGGATATGTAGTTTAACATATTATGTGCCATGTTGGTTGAAATTCTGTAGACAGGCATTTTGTTGTTGTTTGTTACATACTGTCAAATCACCTCTGGTTTATGGTAACCCATAGAGGGGCGTGGTGAACTCTGCTGGGAGGAGGGGGAAGTGCTGCCATTGGGCTGCTGGGCAGGGGGCAGGGTGAACTTTGTGCTAGGGGAGGAAGGAAGTGCCCCCATTGGGTTGCTGGGCAGAGAGGTGGGGCAAACTCTGTGCTGGGGTGATGGCTCACATGCGAACAGAGAGGACTGTAAATGCCATAGGTTTGCCACCACTGTCCTAGAGCACGGGTGGCTAACCTTTGCTCTTTGGACTTCAATTCCCAGAAGCCTAAGTCAGTACATTGACTGCTCAGTGCTTTGTGGAATTGATTTAGGCTTCTGGGAATTGAAGTCCAAGAACCGAAGGTTGGCTACCCCTGTCCTAGAGCTTAAGTGCTAATACCAAGCCTTTATTATTATTATTATTATTATTATTATTATTATTATTATTATTATTATTATTATTATTATTATTATTATTATTATTATTATTATTATTATTATTATTATTATTATTATTATTATTATTATTATTATTATTATTATTATTATTATTATTATTATTATTATTTATTAAATTTGTACCCCGCCTTACTCGCACAAGTGCAACTCAAGGCAGCTTCCAACTAAAAATAAATACAATATACAATATACAAGAAAAATATAGCAGTAATACAATTACAATCACAGATCAAATAATACAAAAAAGCACAATACAATACAGTAACAATAATGTACAATAATCAATAATCGCCCCACCGACAGAAAAACACGTGACACCCAGCACTCACCCCAATTACCCCAAAAACCGAAGATGGTCCAAGTCCAAGTCCTTACCAATGGCATGGGGGAGGGGGGAGTCTCAAGTGCTCACGGAGATGGTCTGCGGCAGCTCCCATCTGCCTCCACTCCCCAGTGGGTCCTGGGGCAAGGCAGGGAGCATTTGCGGCAGTGGAGGCAAACGGCATCTTCTGGGCTCATATGGCCTCGGGAGCCCCTTTTATTCTCCCCGCCCGATGGAAGGGGTGGGGAGGGACAGCCCTGCAGCAGTAGCAAATGGCGTCTTTGGGACTCACTTGGCCTCGGGAGCCCCCTTTATCCTCCCTACCTGGGGAGGTGTGCAAACAGGGGGGGCTTGTTTGAGGGGAACTGACCCCCCCTGTCATTCCTACTTTGCTTCCTTTCTCCCCACTTTGAATAAACAACCTGTAGAACCAGAGCCAGCTTCTGTTTGCCTATTAAGCCATGAAGCCCCATTGGCTGAATCCATCAACCTGTCTGAATATGCATTCGATTGGAAATAAATTAGAAGCTCCAGAAGCAGAGGGGAAAAGTACAGATTAGAAGAGGAAACATCCTGGGCTAATTTGCGTTTGATTTGTACATCATGTAGTCAGTAGAAAATAATGCAAGTCTGACTAGCTTAATCTGAGAGCACTTCCCTTATTATTTGTCAGCGTAGTTGTTCCCTCTGTTCCACTTCATTACTGAAAAAAGTAGCATATAAAAATGATGCATTATAAGTATGCTATTACTTTTGAATTCTGAGGCTCTGTTGAGTCCGAGTATTAAATGCAACACCACAGCGAGATCGGGGATTAAGCAACAAGATGTTTATTAAAGCACAGTTCAGACTTGATCAGCCTACATCAGAACTGGGGTTAACAGAGTCGAGGTAATGATTTATATAGTGACAGAAAGGCAGTTACGGTGATACATTTGCCCAGACATTTAGGTAATGCAGGAAACCTATGGGAGGGGGTCTATGGGAGGGCTGGTGGACACACTGGAGGACCTAGGCAGGCTAGGGTTTTATGAAGAGTGCCGGTCAAGCCAACACTCAAGACGAGCACCCAGAATTTCCGAGTACTAAGGGCAAGCCAGCTCCTACGAGACTGACTAATACGGGAAGGAGTACCTAGGACCTTGCGACCTCCGAGAAGGTGCCACATGCTTTTGGTGTCAGAACTGGACCCAATGGAAGAGAATGTAAAACCTGAAATTGAACCCATAAGCAAGGGCATCCTCTACCGCAGATTGGTGGTGTAACACCTCTTGGCAGAGCTAACCCAGTGGAAGATACTTAAAATGGGTGCTAAAGGAACAGTTTGTGCCCTGGAAAAAAGTGAGACTGTGAAGATTACTGTGGGGATGGTGCCTTGTGTGTTACCTTCCAATCAGATTTGTTGCACGGACCCATACCATGGACAATGATAGACGCAGCAGTCTGAACCATGTCGGAGGGAAACTGCTCCTAATGCTTGTGGGGGGGGGGCATTTCTGGTGACCAGCTCAAAGATATGAGAAACATGAAGATAGGCTTTGTTGCCTCGATCCAGCTCTGGATCTATTACGGGGAGATCTGCCTCCCCCTGGGCTGAATCACTAAACAAAGCTACACCAGTATGAACTTTAAGGGTGTCTGCCCTTGCTGGCTCTGAGGTGTCCAAAGAGCTGGATGGAACACCCGAGCCTTCTATGGCAAGTGTGGTACTTTTGAGAAGCAAAGCTGTTGCTGTCTCAGATGGGGAAACTGCGCCTGAGGTTCCCAAGAACCGACCACCCTGTGGTGACTCAATTTCAGCTGAGCCTTGACCTGCCACATAGAGACATGTCGTAACTTCCCCTTTACCCTCCAAGGAAGTGGTTGCATATGGGCGACCTACGATAGCGTTAAAGTCTAGCAAGGCAAAATCCAAAATCTCACTCTTCCCATATGGTGGTCTCCTCCCCACTCCCGGGGATACCATTAGAACTCCATGGCCCCACACTTTCCTTTCCCCCAACCCCCACGGGAATAGTTGTGCTGCCCTTGTTACACAAACCTCGGGCTCAGAACCAAGGCTAGTTCCCCAAAACTGTTTTCCTGTACCCCCCTTGGGCCTGGTGTGGCGGCGTACCCATCTGGCAGTATCTGCAAAACCTTGTCCCGTAATGCAGATGGAATTACCACCTTATTCCTTTCCTTCCCCTTAACCCCCGGGGAAACTGGCACAGGGACACACCAAAACAGTAGGATGGACCGAAAGATCCCATTGCATTCCCACAACACATCCTCCCACTTCACTGTCAGTGTATTACAATCCCTGTAATAACCCGTTAACTCCAAGAAGACTGGCGGTGGTGGCCACCCCATCTGAACCCACAGAGTGATTCCGAATAGAAGGGGGTAATTCAAGAACACATGCACAATTACACTAGTGACTTGTAATGGAGTGAACAACATCGGCTTTACCGGCTTGAAGATGTCTGGCCAGCAGACAGTTTTTATAATCTTGGTATAGTCTTTGCATGTGGCAAGAGCATGGCGGGGTCTTCTGCTTCCCGACCTTGACTGTAGGATCCGAACCAAAGTCCCCCCCCCCAAAAAAAAACGCCAGATGACACCCATCCCAACCTGACTGGGGTCCCACTGAACCGAATCGATGCCTGAAAAGGGGCTACTCTTACCCTCCTTGTCCACGACGAGCGGAAGCTTTGCATTGATGCTTTCGAGTTGCACATTGAACATACCCATGCCGAGCACAGAGATAGGGCGACCCTGCACATCCTGCAGCTGGACCTGCAGAGCCCGCAACTTGGGACGGTCGGCTGGCGGAATTTGGAAAAACTCATGCTGAGCGAGGATTGAGAACTACAATCCCGAGTCGATTTCCATGCTGCAGCGACGACCCTGGAGATGGACGTCCACAAAGAACTGGACCACACGAACACTGGAACTGAACCTGGACTCTTGACCGGTGTAGACCTTGGAGATCTGGTGCTCTCCAGACTGGTGAACTTTGTAGTTTGCAGACCTTTTGGAGATTGGAAACTCTCTGGGCTGCTGATGGCACTCTCTCGCCTTGTTGACCACTCTTGAGCCACTCTGCCTCTCTGAACTGGCTTTTTTCACAAACTCTCTCACCCCCTTGATCCTTGCATGGGGCTTTTACCTTGTCATCAGGTTTGGTGGTTTTTTGACTAACTTCTTGCGCATCTCTCCCCGGCTTTTTGTCAACTATTGGGGACTCTGCAGAGGGCGAATCTGGACTCTCCAGCCTCTGGTCAGCTGCAGCCACTTCTGCTGAGGAGTGTCTCTCCTTGAATTCCTTTTCACCTGTGGTGGCGACTTCAGACACCAGGGCCTCTTCGAAGGTCAACATGCCCTTCTGTACCCTTTCCCACAGGGCATCGTCCACGACTGGCCATGCACATGTCTCAGCCATCTGGCACAGTGTAGCAACATAATCGATGATGGCCTCTCCGGGCTTCTGGTTCCGCCGAAAGAAGTTCACCTGGGCCATGAAGACAGAAACCTTCGGCTTGAAGTAGTCTCTCAATACTAAGAAAATGTCCCATAGAGAAGTGTCCCTTACTTCTCTTGGCCTGAGCAGATTGACCGCAAATTCAATCGTGGAGATGCCGCAACTCGCGAGGAACACCGCCTTTCATTCCTCCGGTTTGATCTTGTTGGCTATCACCCAATTCTCAAATTGGATTTCATAGGTTGACCAAGTGTCTGGCTGCGACATGTCAAACCACCCAAGTGGCGTTGCATCGGCTGCTGATCCCATCCTCGTCGCCAATGTTGATTCCGAGTATTAAATGCAACGCCACAGCAGATCAGGGGTAATAAACAAGATGTTTATTAAAGCACAGTTTGGACTAGATCAGCCTACATTGGAACTGGGGTTAACAGAGACGAGGTAGCGATTTATATAGAGACGGGAAGGCAGTTACAGTGATACATTTCCCCGGACATTTAGTTAATGTGGGAAACCTGTGCGGGACCCAATCAAAGTACATTGAAAACATATGAACAAGGTACCTTACAGAAAAGGGTGCGAACACAGCAAAGACTTAAACGCGAATGAAACTTAAAGCAATATATGTAATTAACGTTTGGACACAACAGGCTCTCACTTCATCAATGATCTCTGAATTTAACAGATGCAATCTGGATGAATTGTACCAATTGCCTTTGATGTTTTATTAAACCTACATTTTATAATGTAGATTTTCTTCTTCAGGGAACTTTCAAATAAAAATTAAAAACTGTGCTTTTCTTGCAGATTTAAGCTATTTTACAACATACAAAATACATTTTACAACATACTGCAGTGGCTCAAGTCGCTAAGACACTGACTGGGAAGCGGAAGGTCAGCAGTTTGATTCCCGAGTACTGCAGGACGGAAATGAGCTCCCGTCTTCATCCCAGCTCCTGCCAACCTAGCAGTTCGAAAGCAAGAAATTGCAAGTAGATAAATAGGGACCACTTCGGTGGGAAGGTAACAGCGTTCCGTGCGCTCCGGTGTCTAGTCATGCCTGCCACATGACCACGAAAATGTCTGCAGAAGCAGACAGCGCTGGCTCTTCGGCTTAGAAACAGAGATGAGCACTGCACCGTAGAGTCGGATACGACTGGCTTTCGAGCAAGGGAAACCTTTACCTTTACCTTTTAAAACATGTCTGCGTAGGAACATTGATTAGACAATCACTTATTCATCAGCTCCACTATACTGACACAAAAACTTGTACCCAAACACATGTTTAATATAATTGGCTGTCTTCCACTTTACAACATTAAAGACAATCTAATGAACCCACTTACAAAAAAACGAAACAGCTCTGCTGCTGGAAAAAACATTCTCTTTCCCACAGCTCTAACAAATAGGTCAATACACATGCAAAACACTTTTTTTTCCAACAGTAAAACATTCATTAGAGTAATTGATAGGCATGGGAGGAAATTATCAGTACCTGATGAGGAACAGTTTATGCCTTTAGCTAATTCCTCCTTGCTGAAAGAGACATCTTACCACAAAACCACGTGATAGGTGATGAATATATATGAGATCAGGATTTAACACTCATATCTCTTTGAAGCCAAAGTATACTAAAAAACTCTCTGAGATTAAGATGTGGCTTGTGCATTCTTTCCAGTACAGTTTGGAATGAGTAATAAATCTTTTGTAGCATGTTGTATTTCCCAGGCCGCTACCAAAAGTACTCCTATTCTTTCACTTCCTATATTGCAAAAAAGTTTACTGATCCATGTCTATAGTAGTCATCCTGTTTACAAAGCATGCATTTTGTAACAAAGACTCACTCGATAACATTAGTTACAAAAGTAATTGCATTTTTAGAAATGTAAACTATCATGTCTTTTTATCTTCTCTGTTTGTGAGAACTTAGCCTTTGTAGTGTACTTTCAAAGTACAGTACATTGTGTTTGTATGAGTAATTCTACATCAGGGATTCTCAACCTGCGGCCCGTGGGCCGGATGCATCCCACGACACCATTTCATGTGGCTCCCCACTGCCTCCACCACACCAGGAAGTCCCATGTGGTGGAGGAAGGGCAAAAGCAGAAGCAGAGGCTCCGCTGGGACCCTCTGCTTCTCCCCTCTCCCCAGAGCCCTCGTCATTGGCCGGGGATGAGAGACAGCTGTGCGCCTCCGCCCTCTGAGCCTTGCCTTGCTTGGAGGGCTTGAAAAGGTGCCCTAGAAGCCACCACTGTCGCTGGGACCCTCTGTTTCTCCTCTCTCCCCAGAGCCCTTGTCACTGGCCGGGGATGAGAGACAGCTGTGCGCCTCCACCCTCCAAGCTGTACTCTCCATTTTTGGGACTCGCTGGATCCCCGCCCTTGGTGGGAGTGAGGGCGGGGTGAGCGACTGGCCCCAGCTGTGAGAGAGACTGGCCCCCAGCTGTGTGGCAACCGGCTACGACTATAGGACCTTGCCGCTGCCGGACTCGTCAAACCCCCACCTTTGCAGACTAGTGGCCACTTGCGGCTGCGGTGGGAGCTCGGCTTTGGGACTGCCGCCATCGCCATGGATGCTCTGCTGCCTGCGTAGTGTGGTCTGACATTTTGTTATTTTCTCTCTTGTTATGCCATTGTACTGTGTTATTTACGATGATATTTGCTGTATTTGTTTAGTACCATATTTTTGTCTGTAAGATACTGTATTTTTATTGATCTCATTGCAATGTGTATTTATTATTACTTTTGTATTATATTGTTATATTCTACTTATATTGTCTTGCGGTGTGGATATATGGATTGTTTATTGTATTTTTATTGTATACTGTACTCGTAATATGTTGTAATGCCGCGCTGAGTTGGCCGTGTGCTGAGTAGGGTGGGGTATAAAATAAAATTGAAATTGAAAATGGCTGCCGAAGCTGTCTGAGGGAGCATGACCTTGGCTTTCAAATGTTGAGAACTCCAGTTCTACATGGTTTCCCATATTCATTGAAACATATTCATTGTCCTCACTCTACAGCTGGTAGTGCTCTACCACCAGCCTGTCTTTCAAGCACCTGGTTTTCCTGAAAGAAATACAGTGTCATCTGTCTGAACAGGTTGGATTCTAGCAAATTAAGGAAGAGGCAGGCACATAGTCTAAATCAGTTGTTGGTTAGGATCCTAGGTGACAATAGACAATTCACAGGGTTAAAAACAAGTATGTAGTCAAAGGTGAGAGGCAGAATGATTGTCATCTAGAGATACAATCAGGAAAAGGAAACACGACAGGTGGCTCAATCTGAAGAACAAGCTTTGGGACTAGAATTTAGTAGGCCCTGGTGACCCTAAATTAACACTAGCTGACACTGCTGAGGCAGGCTAGTACTTAAGTCTGTCTGACATCCTGAAAGTATAGTCCTTAGTCTTTGATGCTTAAAGTGGAAGTACAGTATCAGTAGTGAAACGGAAGGCATAATAAACTGACAGCTGGAAGCTCTAGGCCATGCCTGTCAAGCGCGGCTCCGGGAATACGGGAACTGCTCCGGCCCGGGTGTGCATGCGCTGCAACAACTCATCTGTGCACACACAGAACCCCTCTGTGCATGCACAGAACCACTCTGCGCACGTGCAGAGCCCATTTATAATGGGCACGCGTACGCAGTAACCCCTTTCCCCGCCGTTGAAATACAGGACGGCAGCAGGAAAGGGGAAGAGCGAGCGGAGAAATACGGGAAATCCTGGCCAATCCGGGATACTTGACAGGTATGCTCTAGGCCAGTGTTTTCCAATCTTTGGTTTTTAGACTTCATTTTCCAGAAGCACTGATCAGCCAATGTACTGACTTAGGCTTCTGGGAATTGAAATCCTCCTGTGGGGCGTAGGCCCCATGTTGGGAACCTCTACTCTAGGCCTTCCCTGCAACTCACAGAATCCCATGCCTTGTGTCTCTTTTATGTCAAAGTTAGGTTGAAATGTTTTTATTCTGTTGTTTTAATTGCAATATGTCCTATTGTTTTCAATATTATAACTTAATTGAGGGCACTTAGCTGTTTTAATGCCTGTTTCTTGAAATGCTTTGTAAGCTGTGTTTTGCTAGGAGAAAGATGGAATATATAGTAAATTTTTGAGATAGTAGCCATGTGAGTCTGTGTTTCAATTATATCAGAAAGTAAACAAAAAGTCAAAAATGTTGTGGCATTTTAAAGACTGCTGTATTTTAACATTAGCTTTCATGGATTAGGTCGACTTCATCAGCTATCAGAGAGAGTGAGACTTTGTGGCATAAATAAATAAATAACATAGCATAAGGGACTGCAGTGGCTCAAGTGGCTAAGGCGCTGACTGGGAGGTGGAAGGTCTGCAATTTGATTCCCGAGTACTGCAGGACAGAATGAGCTTCCGTCTTTGTCCCAGCTCTTGCCAACTTAGCAGTTTGTAAGCAAGAAATTGCAAGTAGATAAATAGGAACCACTTCGGTGGGAAGGTAACAGCGTTCCATGCGCTCTGGTGTCTAGTCATGCCTGTCACATGACCACGGAAACGTCTGCAGAAGCAGACAGCACTGGCTCTTCAGCTTTGAAACAGAGATGAGCACTGAACCCTAGAGTCGGATACAACTGGCTTTTGAGCAAGGGAAAACTTTACCTTTACTTTAGATAGATAGATAAATCTTCATTGTCATTGTCCCTTTGCGGGAACAACGAAATTTCTCGGTTGCTATATTTCAACTTACTGTATTTTCTGGCATATAAGACTACTTTTTAACCCTGAAAAATCTGTGCCAAAGTCAGGGGTCGTCTTATAGGACAGGTACTTAACTGCAGCTTGTTTCCCCCTGCTTCATATGTCCGGCGCATATGGTGGGGGGTGCCGCGGCCGAGTCCCTGCTCTGTGTGGGGAGTATGAAGCAAGGGGAAGCAAGCTGCACACATCTTCCTGTACCTCGAGGAGGAGAATGTGAGTGTGGATTGGCTCTCCACCAGAACCTGCCCATTCGACTCGGAGGGCTGCGCGTCTTCGGGTTGAGTGTGGTTTAATTTTTATTTGGTGTGCATTGGAAGAGAGGTAGTCTTATACGGCAAGTATATTCCAAACTCTATATTTTAACTGGAAAAGTTGGGGGTCATCTTATACGCCCAGTTGTCTTATACGCCGGAAAATACGGTAAATAAGGCATACCCCATAATTTATAACAGCTGCAGAAACACCAATTAAGATAGTACCATACAGTACAATTTCAAATTTTTAAAATTTAAAATAAGATAAGTTGACTTCAGAGTCCAGAGTTTTCATTTATGGCCAAAATTGCTCTGGAGAAGAAACTGTTCTTGAGACGGCTCATTTTTACCTTCATTGTTCTATATCTCCGTCCCGATGGCAGAAGCTCAAAGAAGCAGTGGCCAGGATGTGATGGGTCTCCTACTATATCTAATGCTTTTCTGTGGCACCTGATGGTGTAAATTTGTTCTAAAGTGGAGAGTGGACAGCCGATAATACTCTCCGCTGTTTTAATAATTCTGTGCGACATTATCCTATCCCGATGAGTACTACTCAAATACCACATACATAAGCCATAAGTGAGCATGCTCTCAATAGCGCAGCGATAGAAGGCAAGCAGCAGCTTTGGCAGAAGATGGTTTTCCCTTAGCGTTCTCAAAAAATACAGTCTCTGCTGCGCCTTCTTCGCAAGCCCCCTTGAGTTGGCACTCCAGGACAGATCCTCCTTGTATCTCAATGCCCAGAAATCTGAACGTCGCTACCCTCTCCACACAGGTTCCGTCAATCAAAAGTGGCCGGACATCGGTTCTCTGCCTCCTAAAATCCACCACAAGCTCCTTTGTTTTCTTTATGTTGAGGAGCAGATTATTGGTTCTCACTGAAGTGAAAACTATCCCTTGCCCAAGTCAAAGCTTCTTTGTACAATGTGCTTTTTCATAGTCATTGGGAAGGTAGTACACTCCCATCAGAAATGCGTATCGTATTTCAAACAGCAGTATGTAAACAATCTGTTTAGGAAAGGTTTGCATTCATCTCGTGCTGCTGAATTCACTGGCAAAGACATCTGTGGAAGGCAGATAGCTTTCGTAGCCACTACAGGAGGGCACAGCATGCACAAAGTCAGGTCTATATGATAAATAGTACAGACAGTGTAAGTTGGAATTGGTTTGATTTTTTCAAATAAGAAGGGCGTTGATAAGACTGAGAATGAATACATTGTTCCATCAAATCAAGCAGGTGATTACATTTAGCTGTTCTGTTTAAGCTGCTATATTCATTACTTTTGCCTTACTTTCCCCAGAAAATATTCAATGAAGGGAAGCTATTTGTTTTGAAAAACAATGACACTGTGGAAGCAGGCTACTTGGGCTGAATGTCTTTCATGAGAAGAGGACTGGGGATTAATCTTCCTGCCACAAGCATATCCGCTATCCTAGTCTGTGACAATCCCTGCGCTATAATAAATGGTGCTTCACTTTTATTTTCCAATATTTTGTCCAAGTATGAATAGAATTCGACTTGGAGAAATGTTAAAATTAGTTCCATCATGCCCTTTTCTGTCATCAGGCAGTGAATTATTAAAAATAAATAACTTTTGAAGGAAAAAAAAAGTTGCAGAAGTGTCTGGGTAATGGTTCTGGTGGCATAAATGAAGGGTTTCTGTTGTAATTTGTTGTTCTTGAATTCTAGCATGCGTTTACCCTTAATGGCTCTTTAGCAAATGGCAAGGGAGTAGCTGCAAAATAGTGAAGTGGTTGAACTTAGATCTGTCTCATCCTTATCAGCGTACATAAAAACTGGTTTGTTGGATCAGACCAGAACAAATTATGTTCAGAAATTTGTTGCAGTCGTTAGTGTGACCAGTTTTGCTGAGACTCCAGAAGGCATCAAGACTCAGAAAGTTCACTGTTAATTCAGTTAGCAAGCAACCTGATTGCCTGTTTGCAAAAATATATGATGTAACTACAAAGAGAGTCTAATTGGGGCCATTCTCTGGAAAGCTTTCTTGACTCCTCTAGGCTAAAGCTCAGTGAAATGCTACTATATAACATAACTGTCAAGTATCCCTTATTGGCCAGGAAAACCCTTATTTTACCCTCTTTCCCGCCGTCATCCCTTATTAATTAGACTGCAATGCCCTATTGCCACCATTGGAGGGCAGCACAGGATAAGCATAGCTGTCAAGTATCCCTTATTGGCCAGGAAAACCCCTTATTTTACCCTCTTTCCCGCTGTCATCCCTTATTAATTAGACTGCAATGCCCTATTGCCACCATTGGAGGGCAGCACAGGATAAGCATAGCTGTCAAGTATCCCTTATTTGCTGGGAAATTTCCCTTATTTCCAAATCCAAAACTTGACAGGTATTCTTTTTAAGCTGATCTTGAGTAAGTAATAATGATGTAAATCAGTGGTTCTCAAGGTTTTTCAGCCGCGGGCTGGACCACGCCCCCTCAGACAGCTCAGTGGGCCGGATTGGTGCTGTAAAATGCATCCACGGCTGTTGTAAACACATTTATGATGGCCACAGGCTCGTTTACGGCTGCGTAAATGCCTTTACATGGCTGTAAATGAGTGTGCGACCGATTCCAATGGCTGCGGCTGTGGGGGCGCCTGGAGCGAGGTCAGGGGCTGGATTATTTGGTGCAGTGGTCTGGATTCAGCCCACAGGCCATAGGTTGCAAACCCCTGATGTAAAGCTTCACTTCTGTCATCATTCTACACAAAAATGAGGAATTAGCAACATTCTCCTCACCGGAAAGAATGGGGAGGAATTTCCCAGTGCTTTTGCTAGTTGCTGTGTTAGTAAGAATAATAGTCTGTCCTTTTATTTATTTGTTTGCAAAAATTCATTTGTGTATGTGCAAATGCATGCAATTACACAAATTGTGTGATTGCCTAAAACTAGAATGACTGCTGCTTTATTTAAACAATTGAACCATTCCGTTGATTAATTCCATCTTTTTCTGCTGTTCAGCCAATCTTTCTGTATTTTCTGTCTGTATATGCACTTTGCTTCTTAAAGGTGAAAGAATTAGAGGCATTTTAAAGCTAATTGCAGGAAGATTGAAGAAGGGAAGGGGAACAAATCTTGGTCTCCCCTAGAGGCAAGGAAATCTCCCTAGGCTTTAAAATCTTATTGTGGTGTCATATGTAGAGACCAAAGAATTTAGTGTGTGTGATTTTCTTCTCCCAGCCCTCATAAACATGCATTTTTCCAGTTCATGCTAATTATAATATAAACAGATTCAGTTCAGAACAAGGTACAGTACAGTAAAACCCCTACTTATGAAAAAAAAGTCTGTTCTGTAGGCCTTTGCTTAAATCGTTTTTTTTACATAACTCGAAGCAAACCCGTAGAAAAATGAAATTTTTATGTAACTCGAAGCAAACCCATAGGAAATTGTGTAAGTCGGGACATGGTTTTAGCACAAAATCATTATGTAAGTCGAATTTTATGTAACTCGAGGCATATGTATGTCGGGGGTTTACTGTATTTTCTTCAGTCTTCTGTGCACATAAATTTCATTCCCAAGCTCTGAGGCTTGCTATCTGAGTGAGAAAAAGCATTTATTTTCCATGAACACACTGGATTTGGCAACGGAAATAAGATGTAAACACTGTACCAGTGAGTTAGGAACACACCTTTAGGCACTTCCTATGAAGTGTCATGCCATGAAGCAGAAATCGTTTTCATGGGTTTTTGTTTGTTTGGAGATTTTTTATGCCCAGCTACTATACAAGTTATTGTGTCACATCTGGTGACTACACTGTTAGTATGTCCCAGAATCCTCTGGAGTAGGTCCAGATTCTCTGGAAGCCAGGTTGTATTCCCTTGGCACAGGAAAGAAATTTGTGTAGAAATTGCATCCAGAACAGGGAAGGTTTCACAATTACGGTATAGGTAAAGGTCACCCTTGCCTGAAAGCCAGTCGTATCCGACTCTAGGATGCAGTGCTCATCTCTGTTTACAGCTAAAGAGCCATCACTGTCTGTGTATGCCGATGTTTCCATGGTCATGTAGCAGGCACGACTAGACATCAGAGTACATGGAGTGCTATTACCTTCCCACTGAAGTGGTACCTACTTATTATCTCCTTGCAATTTCTTGCTTTCAAACTGCTAGGTTGGCAGGAGCTGGGACAGAGACGGGAACTCACTCCATTGTGCACCACTCGGGTCTTGAACTGCCGACCTGCCGACCTTCCAGTCATCAAGTTCAGCCTCTTAACCACTAAGCCACCACAATCCACTTTTACAACTATAGATGTGCACAAAGTTAAACTAAAATGTCACAAGAGAGTTGAACTGGTAAAGAATGAAAACACCTACTAATGTGTCAAAAAACAAACAAACAGGGAAGCAAGGAGTTCAGTTGGTCTTTTCTGGTCAAGGCCAGAAAGGTCATGTCAAGGATAAGTAAACAACTAATAGATTTGAGGAAGGAATTATGTCGTAACTAAGTTGGAGAAGAAGAGGGATGTTGTTCAGTTGAGAACTTAAAGTACCTTATTTGCTGACGTATAAAACTGGTTCAAGTGGCTAAGACGCTGACTGGGAGGCGGAAGGTCAGCAGTTCGATTCCCGAGTACTGCAGGACAGAATGAGCTCCCGTCTTTGTCCCAGCTCCTGCCAACCTAGCAGTTCGAAAGCAAGAAATTGCAAGTAGATAAATAGGGACCACTTTGGTGGGAAGGTAACAGCATTCCGTGCGCTCATGTGTCTAGTCATGCCTGCCACATGACCACGGAAACGTCTGCAGAAGCAGACAGCGCTGGCTCTTCAGCTTTGAATCAGAGATGAGCACTGAACCCCAGTGTCGGATACAAGTGGCTTTCAAGCAAGGGAAACCTTTACCTTTAAGACACATCAGAGTATAAGACACACCCTGTTATTACCTTAGAGACCACATCTCTCCAAGGGGTCAGACCCGTCCTACAAGGGCAGACCGGAGGGGCTCAGTTATGGTCCCTTCAGCAAAAGAAGCCCATCTTGCAGGGACCAAGAGGAATAAATTTTCCACCTTCGTCCCTGCCACAGATCCCTCTGAGCTCCTCCCCTCAGCCGGTTGGAGGGGAGTGGGAGCAACCATTGCTCCGTGGCAGGAGGAGATTTTCCACCTTCGTCCCTCCACAGAGCCCCCTGAGCTCCTCCTCTCAGCCGGTTGGAGGGGAGTGGGAGCGACCATTGCTCCGTGGGAGGAGGATATTTTCCACCTTCGTCCCTGCCACAGAGCCCCCTGAGCTCCTCCCCTCAGCCGGTTGGAGGGGAGTGGGAGCAACCATTGCTCCGTGGCAGGAGGACATTTTCCACCTTCGTCCCTCCACAGAGCCCCCTGAGCTCCTCCTCTCAGCCGGTTGGAGGGGAGTGGGAGCAACCATTGCTCCGTGGCAGGAGGACATTTTCCACCTTCGTCCCTCCACAGAGCCCCCTGAGCTCCTCCCCTCAGCCGGTTGGAGGGGAGTGGGAGCAACCATTGCTCCGTGGCAGGAGGAGATTTTCCACCTTCGTCCCTCCACAGAGCCCCCTGAGCTCCTCCTCTCAGCCGGTTGGAGGGGAGTGGGAGCGACCATTGCTCCGTGGGAGGAGGATATTTTCCACCTTCGTCCCTGCCACAGAGCCCCCTGAGCTCCTCCCCTCAGCCGGTTGGAGGGGAGTGGGAGCAACCATTGCTCTGTGGCAGGAGGATATTTTCCACCTTCGTCCCTGCCACAGAGCCCCCTGAGCTCCTCCTCTCAGCCGGTTGGAGGGGAGTGGGAGCAACCATTGCTCTGTGGCAGGAGGACATTTTCCACCTTTGTCCTTGCCACAGAGCCCCCTGAGCTCCTCCCCTCAGCCGGTTGGAGGGGAGTGGGAGCGACCATTGCTCCGTGGGAGGAGGATATTTTCCACCTTCGTCCCTGCCACAGAGCCCCCTGAGCTCCTCCCCTCAGCCAGTTAGAGGGGAGTGGGAGCAACCATTGCTCTGTGGCAGGAGGATATTTTCCACCTTCGTCCCTGCCACAGAGCCCCCTGAGCTCCTCCTCTCAGCCGGTTGGAGGGGAGTGGGAGCAACCATTGCTCTGTGGCAGGAGGACATTTTCCACCTTTGTCCTTGCCACAGAGCCCCCTTAGTTCTTCCCCTCAGCCGGTTGGAGGGGAGTAGGAGCGACCATTGCTCCATGGCAGGAGGATATTTTCCACCTTTGTCCCTGCCACAGAGCCCCCTGAGCTCCTCCTCTCAGCCGGTTGGAGGGGAGTGGGATCGGCTGTTACCCACCCATGACATGGGCCTTAAGATGCCAGAGGATGTTGCAGAGGATGTTGAGTACCAGGCTCCGTCACTGACGTTGAGCATGGATGCCGTCTCTTAGGCTCCCTCGGATGTTCAGCCACAATGTTTAATTGTATTTCAAGTTTTATGTAATTTACCATCTTTGTTTGTCTGTAAACTGTTTTGGGTCACCAATAGGTGAGGAAAGCGGTATAAAAATATACTAAATAAATAAATAACCAAAATAGCCCACTATATAGGCCACTATATACAGTACAAGACACTCCATTTTTCCAGTGTATTTTAAGGGGGATAGTGGGTCTTATATATCAGCAAATATGGTAAATCCCACCCTTCTAGGAGTAAGGAAATTTTTAGGAATACAGTTAAAGGAGATTTTATGGACCATCAAAGACAAATTGCTGCTGAATACAGGAAATCGAGAGTTTAAGAGACTTTGAGTTAGATATCTGTTTAGTCTCTGCTGAACTGAAAGACCTCCAGTGTGAGAGAGTCTCCTTTCTCTGTAGAAAATGGTTTCCAGAATTAGGTTGCTCTTGCCTTTAGGAAGCTTTATCTAACAATAAATCAGAAAACTCCACTGCTATAAATTAGATCTAGTCCAGCCCATTGGGGTGGCAGAGAATAAGTCATTTTCCTCTTCTGTTGGAGTTGGGGGTAAGCAACTCCTCAAAGCCACAGTTCAATTAGCTTCACTTCTCTTCTTCTCTCCTCAAGGCACTGGTTGAGTTTGTGTATGTTTCTTTGCCTAGGAGAGAAATGTGTTTCATTGGCCTAGTCATTTTGGAGTGGGGACATGGAGATGGTAGGTCTGGCATGTCAGTTTAGCTCTTACACTGGAATAGGTTTCCCAGTCCTGACCTAAATTGAGTGACTTGCTTTCCACTGCGAGTGATAACATGACCATACCTGTCAACCGCGGCTCCAGACAATCCGGGACCTGCGCACAATGGTTCTGTGCAAGTTGCCTTCTACGCATGTGTAGAAGGCTTTTACGCTTATGTAGAACCCTTTTATGCTTGCGTAGCCTTCTACGCAAGTGGCGTAGCCTTCTACGCAAGCGTAAAAGGGTTCTACGCAAGCGTAAAAGCCTTCTACGCATGTGTAGAAGGCGACTTGCGCAGAAGGGCTGCGCAGTACCTCCTTTCCCCCGCTGCTAAATTCCGGGGTTTCGGCAGTGCGGGGCGGGAAATGGCGCAAATCGGCGCCAAAAACCGTGAAATTCCGGCCAATCCGGGAAGGTTGACAGGTATGAACATGACACTTATCATAGTTACACAGGAAACATACAGAACTCTGATCTTGCAGAATTTGAACAGCAGGTGGGAGAGAGGCACATAAGTAAATGGAGGGAGAATACTGGTAATGTGGTATTAAACCTGTATTAAAGTTTGGATTTATTTCGAAATGAGGGTTTGAGCACTGAACTAAACACTACATGCAAAGGTTAGGTTCTTCAGAGAGAAGAGCCAGTGTGATGTGTATGCTCAGAAAGGCAGTAAATAAACTATGGGTCTCCCATTGCTTATGTCCAGTGATTTAAAAGGCTGCAGTCCTCACACAAAAATTAGAACAGAGTTTTAAAAGTTACATTTAGGGGCTGTAAACCCAGAACACTAGAAGGATGAGAGTTTTTGCCCCCAAAGGATTTTTCTCTCTCTTTCAAATTCTGAATTTTACAATTGGCAATCCTGTTCTCAGTGTATGAGCAGCATACGGTATTCTCCTCAGGCTATTTTCAGCATGTATCTGACTTGTGAATTGTTCAAAAACATTGAGAAACTGATCAGAGTAATGTGAAAATTGCCTTATATGATCTGTCAAGGGAACAGTAAAATAGCTACTGTTTAACCACTGCTGAAGCATTATGAGGTTTTTGTTCACACTAGGTGATCATTAAAGGTGGTAAAGTGCTCTGAAAGGGCATGATCCAGATAGCATTTAAATACTATAAAGTACAATTTATTTCAGCAGTAGATAGTTAAGCATGTGCTTTACTATCACATATTGAAATCAATGAGAATTTAATAGGTGCTTAAGTTTAGGGTAGTGATGGCAAACCTTGGCATTCTCCAGGTGTTCTTGAACTTCAGTTTCCAGAAACACTGATCAGCAGGAGTGCTGACTTGGGCTTCTGGTAATTGAAGTCCAAGAACATCTGGAGTGCCAAGGTTCGCCATAACTGGTTTAGGGGGATGCCAACTCTTTCTACCCAGGCTGCAATCTCCTTCCCTATCCTGAAAATGGTGGGTAATTATGCAAAGAAGAAGGTAACTTTTCCTTTGGCACCAATGGACATAAAACTAGATTCTAGGAAATAGGTTAAGGGCCGGAGTGGCATAGACCCAAGTCTTGTAAACCTCCTACCAAAGGACATAAAAAAAATATCATGGTCATTCAGGGGTGTGCAAGGCACCATGGGAAAGTGCTGGACAGGGAGTGGTGGGGGTGCATATTTGGGAGAGTTGGGGGCGGGGGAATCCCATACATTGCTATTGGCACTCCAGGGCACCAGAGGCGAGGGCAGGGTGGAAACATGGACACTTACAACAAAACATAAATGAAAGTTGGTCACAACAGAAATGAGATGTCTGAGGAAGGCTGCTGGAGAGATTGGAAGGGATAGAATCAAGAATGAGCTTAGAAGGGGAAGAGCTGGAATAGAATCAATCTTAAACTATATACAGAAACAACAAATAAAGTAGTTTGCCCATCTGGAGAGAATCTTGGAATTCCACAGGAATTCCACACCATACAAGGCATATGTGGAAAGAGAAGGACAAAGATCACAAGGACATATTACAAGAACACCAAATAACACCAGTAGAGGCCACTAGAAGCACCAGAGCAAGAACCTTGCATCTCCCTCGACTCCAGATGGGGCATACCTGTCAAGTATCCATATTGGCCAGGAAATACCATTTTTTGCCCCTCTTGCCTGCTCTTTCCAACCGTCAACCCGTATTGGAGCGGCCGGAAAAGGGGTTGCTGAGCATGCGTGCTCATCAGAGGCAGTGATGTGCATGCACAGAGGGGTTGTGTGCATGCATGAAGGGGTTGTGCACATGCATAGAGGGGTTGCTGCGCATGCACAAAGGGGTTGCTGCGCATGCACGCCCATGCCTGGAGAATTTCCCGTATTTTCACAGGCAACACTTGACATGTATGAGATGGGGTGTAAGAGGTTGAAGTTTTTGTTTTCCTTCCCCCTTCCCGACTCATTTTTGTGTCATGTCTTTTAGACTACAAGTGTGAGTCTAGGAGTTGCCTTCTTTTTATTGATGTATGAGCCTTTCTGGGAGTCCTACTGGTAGAACAGAAAAATATAAACGATTTAACTGAAGGTCTTCCTTACATAGTCCTGCTTACATAATACTGTGGAGGAGTCAACTGGGATGGGGTAAGAAGGCAGGTCATTCTGGTCACTGAATGCCAAAATCTGGGTGCCAGATATGTTCCCGGTTCTGTACGCATTGCATCTGCCAATCAGGAGCTGGATGTTAAACCTGGGAGTTAAGAAGAAAAATAGAAGTAGTCAACTACTGAGCTCCACAACACCTGAAGCGGTAAAAGAGGAAGCCGCTAGGAATCTGTTTTGTGTCAAGGAAAAACCAGTAATGAGAACGGGCCCTTAAAGGTGCAACCTGCCCTATTTGCCTCACATAAGGCCATGTAGAGACTAATTATGTTGTCAAAAAGCCTGACATTTTCAAAACGTGTTCTTAATGTACAAGCTAAAGTTCTCAACAAGAGGATAAAATGTGTCAGGATGATTATTGCTGTTGAATGTGGTGTGTGTGTTTGTGTGAGTGAGGACATTTTTTTAAAAAAAATCAGCTTTAATGGAAAAGTCATGGTGCAATATAAGGTTCAGTAAAACTTGCACAAATAAATTGAGAATTGAGTGGTTTATTTCCGCTAGCTAGATTGTATTAGATGATAAGAATACAACATTCTACAGTTCCACAGCTATAGAATTTGTTACAGGGTAGAGCAGGGGTGTCCTACCTATGGCCCATGGGCCAGATCAGGCCCCCAATGCCAATTCATCCGGCCACCAAAGCCCTCATCGCTCCCGGAAGTGGAAGTAAAATGCTGGTGTGTTTTACTTCCACTTCTGGGAGCGACAAGGGCTTCATGGGCTGGATGAATTGGCATCGGGGGCTGTATCCAGCCACCCTGGCCATACTGACCAGCCCCCTGAACCATATGACCGGCCCACAGCACAAAAAGGTTTGGGCACCCCTGGGGTAAAGAAACAACTCATGGATTTCAGCAATCATGTATACCAGTAAAAATAATCCATTCTCTTTTATATAAAAAAAAATGGTGTGAAGCACATCTAGACTTGGATGTATGTTGGCCAATGGCAATGTCTGCTGAAATCTGAGAAGCAAGGGTTGGGACTGGAACGGGAGTTAGATTGAGCCAACTTCCTATGTTTGTTGAATGGGGGAGGAGAAAAGATTCACCCAGCTGCTTTTTTCCTACCCTATCCACAAGATGCATGCCTGAAGAAGTTATCTTGAATCACGAAAGCTCGCACAATGTTTGATTTTTATTTATTTTACTCACATTTCTACCGCCACCCCCTCGCCGAGTGGTCCAATAAAAGGTGTCGCCTTCCTCCTGTAATTGTTTTGTTTTTTATGTATGGATCACATGACTGTCTTTGTTTGTCAATAGGAAAAGTGACTGATCAATAGAGAGTATGTTTCACATGTTCTTTGCATATGAAATGCTTATTTATTTATTTTATTTCTTTCACAGTATCATATCTGAGATGGATAATTGACAGTTTCTAACTATTGTTTTCTGATTAGTCTCCGGGACACAGCAGAGCTAAAGTGGAATTTGACTATTACACATGACAGGAGCTGATTTTATTTTGTATATTATACGACTGAATATTTAAACCTTAATAAACCTTTCACTTTATCATGTATATGTATTCATTTCAAGGCTATTTCTAAATTTTTCCAAATGGATACTCCCTTGGCAACTGTCTAGTCTATTTGCTCTTTCCAGCGAACAATAACTTTTTATGCAGTATTTCCAATTATAAGGTACTTTGTTATAACAAGCATATTAAACTCTATTACCAACAGTTTTAAAGTTGCTGTCAAAATTCTTCAGATTGAAACTTTTTTTCTTCAAATTGCAATGTAATAGTTTACCAAGAACCTAAATTTCCTAGCCCGAATTCTGGTAGCTGTAGCCAAAAATATAGATCCGCAAGGGAGTTTCAGAACATAGGCTGTGCTTCGGCAAGACTCTCCCAGAAATGGCAGTCATTAGCTTGAAGAAGAGGAAAACTGACAGGAGTTGATAAACTTCCGGGACGCTCAAAGGATTAGGGAACTGACAGGGTGGAGTTTTTTTTTAAAAAAGAGACCTATACCTAATGAATAGAGCAGGGGCCATACCTGTCAACCACGGCTCTGGCGAATCCGAGACCTGCGCAGACCGGGTCTGCGCAGGTCGTGTTGTACGCATGCGTGTGGAGGGCTACGCCGCTTGCATAGCCTACGCAGGCGGTGTAGCCTTCTGTGCATGCGTGGAAGGGAGCTACGGAAGTGTAGAGCCCTTCCACGCATGCGTGCAACACAACCTACGCAGATGGGCTGCGCAGTGCCTCCTTTCCCCCACTGCCAAATTACAGGGTTTTGGCAGCGCAGGTCGGGAAATGACGTCAATCGGCGCAGGATTCCGGGGTAAGCCCAGCCAAATCGGGATGGTTGACAGGTATGGCAGGGGCTCTGAACAGGGCAGGGCAGGGCAGGTGTGGGGCCCGAATGGGAACACAGTCCCCGCCTGCTGGCTTATGTAAACAATTAAGAACTCTCTTCTTCTTCTTTTTATAGTGGGTGGGATGGGTGGGTGGGATATGGGTCTTTTAAAGTGGGTGGGATGTGGGTCTTTTAAAGTGTTTTTATGTGTTTTTAGAACTTGTTGTAATGCCGCCCTGAGTCGGGTTCTGCCTGAGTGGGCGGCATATATAAATATGACTATTAAATTTAAAAAATTAAATTAAATTTCCAAGCTACTATCCAGACCATGCCCCCTCATACAACTGAGCAGGCAAAACTAGTGGTTCCTCTCGCCGTAAATTCTGCCATAAAATGAGTCTGAAACTGTCATAACGCATTTACAACAACCACGGACGCATTTTAAGGCTGTTTTAAATGCCTTAAACATGTTTACAACAGTCACAGGCGCATTTATGGCTGTAGTAAATGCATCCGCTTCTGGTGGTGCCACCGCGGGTCACATGAAATGGTGCCACGGGCCGTAGGTTGCAAACCCTTGGAACAGAGAGACTATCAGTTCTCCAAACTTTGCAGCTCCCATAGAGTTTAGCCACTCCAACCCATTTCCCTCTTTTTCAATCTGTTGCTCTGCAAATTTTTGAACCACAATCTGGCGTATACTGGTAACAGCAACCTTGTTTTGCTGGCTAATCTTTCTCACACTAGCTCAGGCAAAGGGAACTGCAGAATGAACTTACAAAAAGGTACCTTCATTTTGGCAGTTTCACTTCTGGCCTAGACATGGAAGAAGAAGTTCAAAAAGTTCAATAAAGACTTGTTAGGTTACAACTACCAGAATTCTGGCTAGAGGAAACTCTTGGCAAATTCTGAGAGCTGTCATGAAAAAAATAATCCAAAATTCCCATGCTTAGTATACAGTGGCAAGTCTTATGGTTTTCCTAAAAATGACAATGGCTATGGCTTGAGTCTTACATGGCATAGATAAAATTCTATGCTCTTTTGGCATCTTTTTGAGTTCAGCGTTGCCTTTAGGCAGTGATTCAGATATTTCCACAACTGCACTGTAAAAGAGAGATACTGTAAGTTGAATATTAGTTACGTGTTGGTGAAACTCTGGATGATCTCATTCATTGATTTCATGCAGATGCTTAAAAGCATAGAGCACAAATGCATAGATGGCATAAAAACAAGGAGAAGTCTTTCAGCTGCATCTTCTGCAGTAAGAACTAGGAACTATGCCTTTTTTAAAAATAAATAAAAATAACTCACAGAATTAATTTCCAGTGCACAGAATTCCTGCCTGCAAACACATATCTTATTTCACTCACCTGGATAAGGCAGAGGTGTCCTTCTTAGGTCTTCATTTCCTCCTGCAATGCTTTGTGGGGGTGGTAATCTTGTTCCCCATTATGCTCTAGAGCAGTGATGGCCAACATTGGAACTCCAGGTTTTCTTGGACTTCAATTACCAGAAGCCCGTCAACACTCCTTTTGATCAGGGCTTCTGGGAATTTAAGTCCTAGAACATCTGGACTACCAAAGTTGGCCACCACTGCTCTATAGTGATCTCTTCCCAAGAGCAATCATTCCTGGGAGACATTGCACCAATAAATGAATAGCAAGAAGAAGGCCTTGGCCTTGTTGAGGTGAATGGATTTAAGATGTCTGCAAGCATATGTTTATGGGCTATTGCTCCCAGAATTCTTCCTGAGGAATTTTTGAAGGACCCTGGAAATTAGAGTCCTAAACCCCCTGAACAGTATGCACTTACTGGGTACTCTCGAATCACTATGCTTTTTACTTGCAGAGCCTATCTGGACGGTCACTATGGTTATTGGTATTAAGAAAGCTTTGACAAACCCAAGAGAATGAGATTTATTGGTTTCTCTCCTCCCAGCTGTAGTTTGTTCGTGAGGGCAGTTATTTCTGTGCAAACTTGAAAACAAGATTGATAATGAACCCAGATATCAGTTTCATCAAACAGCTGGAGTTTCAAGTACTTTGTGCATAAAGTAATAGTTCTACTTGGCTCATAGTACAGCTGTTAGGATGTCTTGTATCAGGGGACCTTCTTTCTATAAGTAGTTGCTCAGTATCTCCTGGATCTAGACCAGGGGTGCCCAAACCTTTGGGGCCACTGGCCAGTCACGTGGTTCTTCCCACCAGAAGCGGAAGTAAAATGTTCCTTGCAATCTATTTTGCAACAGGACGAGATAGATTTTAGGCTGCCATTTTCTTTGCTTAAATCTGGGGTGTCTGTGGCTCGGATCTGGCCCAAATACCAGATGTATCTATCTATTGATATGTTCTTGTGGGTTAGGTTATGTGGGGGTGACTTCCAGCAAAATTAAAACTAGGGTGGGGGAACACAGATCTAAAATTCGCAATAAGAACCTGTCTGCACCGCTTGTCAGCCACTTCATTGAAGCAAATCACAATGACCAAGATTTTAAATTTGTAGTACTGGAGAGTTATAAACAACAACCATTTCACCGCACTAACTTTGATATTGCTTTAAGACAGAGGGAGAGTTATTTCATCCATCAGTTCAACACCTTGTACCCATTTGGGCTCAATCAAGAAATTGATTTTACTTGTTTCCTATAATTCTTGTCCTTAATCAGCTGTGTAAGTTCAGTATCTTTAAATATGAACTCTGACTAGTTTGGTTAATGTCCGTCGACACCATAAGAAGAAACGGGTGAGGTCTAGGATGCGATATAATAAATAAATAACAACGAATTGGACTTTAATAAGACACTACAGGTAATATTGTAAACCTTTATTCCAAGATCGTGTATATATGTATATATGTATATATCCTTGTATATATCTGTTGGTAAATATTGTTAAATTGTTTATTTAGATCCCTGAGGAAATAACTGAAAATTCCTGTTATCGAAAGGAGTTCGGATCTTTGTGTTATAAAGACTTTTTGAGAAGCTTGCAGAAATTATTAAATCTATCTTATTTGCCAAGACAAACGGTTCCAGTTTACTCTAGTTTCCATGTTTGTCCCCTACATCTTTGCTCCAGATGCCAATTCATCTGGTCCGTACCACCCTTGTTGATCCCGGAAGCGGAAGTAAAACATGCCCATACCAGAGCGACAAGGTTCAGGCCGGATGAATTGGCATCGAGGATCCAGGTCTGGCCCACTGGCTACAGTTTGGGCACCCCTGATCTAGACTTTAACTCTTTCTGTTCAATTGAAATAAATAAGAGCAAAATTTGAGCAAGCCTTGGTAGACTACATTCTTCACCCATGTCTTTAGACAGTAATAATTTAAAATCTTTCTGGGGTTGATACGAGCAACTTCATCTTCAAATGCTAATCAGAAATGTGGCAAAAGGCCTCTGGATTCCAACCAAGGAGGCTCCTTCCTCTGTAATGTCTCCAATTTAGTCCTGCTTTCTTCACTGTATTGACAGAGTTTTGGCAGTCTAAGATACAAGGAATGTTATTTGCTATGCTGATGGTATCATTCTAGAGATTTTCCGGAGATGTAGCCATCACACTCTGCCAAGGCAACAGCATTTGACAGCAGTCTTTCTCCATGGAGAGAGTATAAATCAAGGGAGGATTATGTTGTAAAGAAGGTGAACTAGCCAGACATTCACGATGCACAATCTCTTTCTGAGTAATATGGTCAGTGTCGTTCTGTGTAATACTAACCTATGGAATAACTATTTTTTCTACAGAAATAATTATTACAGATTCCAAGTGCCTCTCTTATTATGTGTTTGAGATTATTTTTCAAAATTAAGTAACAAAACTTGGCTAAGATTGATAGCAAGTATTGGCCAGATAAGACCCAAACAATGAAACTGAAGATGAGTGTAACTCTGAGAGGCCAAGCAAAATAATGTTCTCACTGAGATCATATACCATATTTAAGTTCTTACTTTTGGAAAATTATATCTCACTGTTTCATGATCTATTTCTGAGGAATGAACTAGCACAGGTTTATTTTGAAGGGGGGATGTTTTGTTGATAGTTTTATAATCAGCAATAAATTATATTGGTACTCAAACATGTTTCTGCATTTTTCAAATACGTCTGTAATCATTCATTCTCTGCCGTTGTCTGTGTGTGGCTTAGAAGCAGCTTTCCCTGGCATTTCAGCTGGATTTCTTTGGTGTCTACAAGATTAATGGTAGGTTTAATGAAGTTAGTTCTGGCATGAGTTTCCCACAGGGGTAGAATATTTGAGTAGACTGATTCACACATTTTAAGAGAACTTCATTAGAACTGAAGCACAGTTTAACTTAATGAATACATGAATGGAGGTGGGGCTAGAATACAACCAAGAACCAGACATAAACAAGGTAGTAGGTATGTTAGATTTCTTTTCCAAGTGTTAATGCACTTGAAATCAAACAAGTAAAACCAAATCAAAACAAATATTGCTTTTTTACACACACACACCATGCTAGGCTATATTTATTTTAATATAGAGACACTGAACATTCTGAGTATCAATTAAGCTTAAGTTTGGCCAGGAGTTGATTTTAGAAATACTTGTTTGCAACTTCTTCATGGAATAACATTTGTATTAAGACACTTCAAACTGTTTTTGTCACATCTCGTTACAGAAACCCATTAAAATTTTCATAGTGATATACAGTAAGTTATAGGATAGCATTTCTTACTTCCTGCTTGCTATAATAAATGTGTTATGTTTAATAGTCCTTGTTTTTCATTTGAAGCTGGATCATATTTTGACACAAACTTTTTAAAAAAATATTATTATTAAAGATAACATACATACACATGAACATTCATTACATAAAACTAACAAAATTAATACATGACTATCAAAACAAAACACCCCAGTGCTATACATAGGAATCTGTGGTAGTCTGGTAGTCCATCTTTATTCTAATTTATCCAAAAGTGGCATGTTTCAGGGTTGGGCTTGATTCCCTCTTCATTGGTTAATGCATATTCTATAAATGGTTTCCATATATCCCAAAAACCTCTCTTGATTACAATACCCTTTCTATGATTTAATTCCATGGTCAATTTTTCATTTAACGCCATTTGCCATAAATCTGAATACCATCTAACTTTGCTCGGGCTCGGATCGTTTTTCCATTCTTTAGCTAGAATCTGTCTGGCTACCACTAATAAAATTAATAGTAATTCCTTTTTGTTTTCATTTATTTTTTGTTCCTCTATTTCTCCCACAAGTGCTATTTTCAGGGTCAAAAGAAATTTTATATTCATAATTTTTGTTAATTCCTCCTCTATAAAACTCCAGAATTTTCTAATCTTAGGGCATCCCCACCACGTATGTAAATAAGTTCCCCTTGCTCCTTTACATTTCCAACATGAATGTCTGGGATTTTTTCATAAGGTTGAGTTTAACTGGTGTCAAATACCATTTCCATAGGAGTTTACTATTATGTTACTTTTATTTTGACACAAACTTTACACACAGACTTTACACACTCTGCATAGACTGATTGCTACTATCCCAGTAAGTAAATTTGGGGCATGCCACAAGAAAAGCTATACTGTACATAAGTCTGTCATGGAGTCAGGCAATGCTTACCTATATATATATATATATATATATATATATATATATATATATATATATATATATATCTTAAGATACGGTATCTTCAACCCTAGTCTTCATCTTGGTAGACAAATTTTATACAGTGAAGTGTGACTTAAAGTTTTCTACTGAGTCCAAACAACACAGCAGCTTACAAGACAAGAACCTCAGTGTTAACGGTGTTCATGATGTTAACCGTAGGGCAGAGTGGACTTTGGCAGGTCTGTGGGGTCAGCTTTCTACTTTTGGGAACCTCTGGATCACACAGGCCAGCTAGAAGTAACCAAAAGCAGGAAATAGCTGCTTGCACTTTGTGAAAGCTAGGTATTTAAGTGTGCTAACCAGTGCAAGGACTCCCTGTGACCTATTTAAAAGAAATCACCATTCATAAAGGCTTATGGGAAGTGCAGTTCCCCCTTTTTTGCTAAGAAAAAAAATGGGAATACAGAGGTGGGAGCCACAAAAACGTCACTGTAGGGACTCCTGTGGCTGAAATGTCACACTTTGCCCACTTCTGTCTGTATGGGAGGCAAAGACATGCCTGCACATTAGTATCCTTTTGGTACCTCAGAAATGGTTTGATAAATTGGAATGAGGGTGCATATTCACAGTGCACAAGATAATAGGAATGGGCAACATCTTTATAATAATTCCCGCTATAAAAGGCATAAGGCTCTCTTTACAACACATAGAATAGACTTAGTTCCATTCCATACTGCCAGACATGCTAGATGCCCATTATTTTTGTCTGCAATATGAATCCATTCATCTTGCATTATAAATTGTATGATGCCACATTGATTTGTATGCTTATCTGTTATGCTAACCAATCATTCTGTACCTCTGTACCTGATGTATATAAATTGATGCCATGAAGCCTCACTCCCATGTCTGATGAAGTGGACTTGATGCACGAAAGCTCACACTGAAATATAACAGTTAGTCTTTAAAGTGCTACAGACTTCTTGTTTTGTTTTGTTTATTCTCTGATATACCTGAAACACAGACTAGCACGGCTACTGTTCCAAAAAATTCAACTATGAAATAAAGCTGTATGTTTTCAAGTCACTAGATTTTTTTTGGTCAAATGTTTCTTACACAAACATTAGAATTTTTACTTATGCATTAAACAGGAGGGATTCATCTCATCTTATCAGAATAACATTTTGAAAGTAACATACTAAGCATTAAAATTCTGGCTTTTGAAATGTTATTCCCTAAGTATAGCAATCGTCTTGCTCTTATTTTCAATGCAAATTAACAATTTTAATGTTAACACATTGTTTCAAAGATGCTTATGACTAGAACAGAAGGTGCTTCCCCTGCTGAAATTTGAGGAGAGCCTTTCTGCTACAAGGCACCCACCACCAACACGTTTCTGCGCAGGTCCATTGTACACATGCGTAAAAGCCTTCTATGCATGCATACAACGGACCTGCACAGAAATGTTATGCGTAGAAGGCTTTTACGCATGTGTAGAAGGCTTTTACGCATCCCCGTCTGCACAGAAGCCTTCTATGCATGCGTAAAAGCCTTCTATGCATGCGTAAAAGCCTTCTATGCATGCTTAAAAGCCTTCTACGCATGCGTAGAAGTGAGCTGTGCAGAAGGGATGCGCAGTAACTCATTTCCCCTGCTGCCAAATTACGGGATAGCGGTAGCTCCGGGCGGGAAATGACGAAAATCAGCGCAAAAAAACGGGAAATCCCAGCCAATCCAGGATACTTGACAGGTATGATAAATGTGTGTATTTTAAATTAAAATTTCAGCATTCTTAACTAGACCAGACCTGCCCAATACTGTTTGAAAGCAGTTTGGTTGTTTCACTTTCTCTCCAAGAAAACCATGGCATAAAGCAGTTAGATCTCCTTATTTCTTGGAAGCACAATGAGAATACATAATACTTTGAATTAAACTCATGCATACTAGGGCACAACTTTCCTTCAGCATATAGCAGAAAATTTAACTCAATTTGTATGCCTGTTAGTGAGCATTCCTAGAGTTTGAAAAGCCATATTCATTATCTGTCATCATGATAATGCCAGACATTGATCCCAAATAACTGGTAATAAATGATAGTTCCTTTAAATTTATGTTTTATGCTTCTGTGATAAAAAAGGCAAAAATTGGCTGAATTATGGCCGAAGAGGTAACACAGGAAATGGTTAACAATTATTTCAGTTGCCTAGACTCTTCTATTAAATGTAAAACTGATGGCACACAAGCAAATGAAACTAAGCTTTTAGTGAGAATGAACTTAAGACTAAAGACAGGGTATAATTTTAAAAAATAAAAATAGAGTTTACACTGGTCACTTTATAATTGGGTGTTTTCATTTTTATTGATCTTCCCTTGAGAGAGGGGAACTGGAGCTTTTGATCTTTGTGGTCAATTTATAGACATTATTTCCATCTTGGTCATTTTCTTAGAAATTGCATGTCAGCGCAATAGATTTGTGAGTTTGCTTTACTGTACTTGAATCTCCTTTGTGGGAAATAAAATTACACTCCCATGTTTCATGCATTTGGTTATGACATTGATTTGCTGCTGCTTCTCTTCCGTTCCACAGAATGTCACACAAGGGCAGATTTTCCCATATCTGTATTTTCAAAGAAAAGGGGGTGATGGCATTTGGTCTTCTTGAAAAATCTGCATATTTGCCTTTGCCATGGCTGAGAACAAACAGCTGTTAAGCAGCATTTACAGTAGAGATTCATACGCACCATGGACTGGACCACACCCACTCAGACAGCTGAGTGGGCCAGACACATGAGTTCCCCCTGCCGTAAACGTGCCCCTAAACTGCGGCAGACGTGTTTGCGCTTGTGCAGGCATGTTTACGGCTGTCGTAAACGTATCCCTTCTGCTTCCAGGGGTCATCTCCATGGGCCGGATGGAACGGCGTCAGGCTGGGTCCATAGGTTGTGAATCCCTGAGTTACAGAGACACGGCTCATACCCTTATGAAATTTGAGGTGAGGTAGCTAGCTACTTAGTTCATGAATAGCCCTTGCATGGCGGCTCATACCCTTATGAAATTTGGGGTGAGGCAGCTAGCTACTTAGTTCATGAATAGCTCTTGTACGGCTCAGGAAATTATTGGCGTGGGTTTCATTGTCATGAAATGGTTGCTTCTGCTTTTGTTCAGCTTTGGTTTCTGATCAAACTATCTAGCCCAAAACTGTAGACCAAACTTTGATGCTTCTATGTTGACTTTGAAAAATAATCTATTTAAGTAGCTTTAAATAAGGCTTCCTAACATACCTGTCAACTTTTAGATTTGAAAATAAGGGAAATTTTGGCCACACCCCTCTGAGGGTGTGGCCAAATCCATGGGCATGGCCAAATATAGCCATGTGACTTGCTGGGCTCTAGTCATGCCTGCCACATGGCCATGAAAATGTCTGCAAACACAGACAGCACTGGCTCTTTGGCTGTAAACGGAGATGAGCACTGCACACTAGAGTTGGATACGACTGGTAGATTTTACTTTCTTAGGATCAAAGATCTGATGCTTGGGAAACAAGCTATGAGAAACCTGGGGAACATAGTGAAAAGTAGAGGCATCACCTTGCAAACAAAAAATTGCATAGTCAAAGCAATGGTATTCCCGGTGGTAATGTATGGGTGTGAGAGCTGGACCATTAGGAAAGCTGAGCGCAGAAAAATAGATGCCTTTGAAATGTGGTGTTAGAAATAGGTCGATCCTAGAAGAAATCAACCCTTTCCCCATTTTCTTGGGGGACTTTTGTTTTGTTTTCTTTCTTGTGGCTTAAGTGACTAAGATGCTGACTGGGAGGCAGAAGGTCAGCAGTTCGATTCCTGAGTACTGCAGGATGGAATGAGCTCCCGTCTTTGTCCCAGCTCCTGCCATCCTAGCAGTTCGAAAGCAAGAAATTGCAAGTAGATAAATAGGGACCACTTTGGTGGGAAGGTAACAGCGTTCCGTGCGCTCTGGTGTCTAGTCATTCCTGCCACATGACCATGGAAATGTTTGCAGACACAGACAACGCTGGCTCTTCGGCTTTGAAACAGAGATGAGCACTGAACCCTAGAGTCGGATATGACTGGCTTTTGAGCAAGAGTGACCCTTTACCTTTACCTAACTCAGATCCCCTTACACAACCGTGCAAGAACACACACACACACCCCTCCCAAGTTAACTCTAGAACAGAAACGGAACACACACACCCTCTCTCATATAGTATTGTAGATGCAATGGGCACAAAGCTGTGATGGTGAACCTTGGCACTCTAGAAACGACTGTCTTTCGAGCAAGGGAAACCTTTAGCATATAGTGAGCAAGCACTTCCCCCCTCCCAAGTTAACTCTAGAACAGAAACAGAACACACACACCCTCTCTCTCTCTCATATAGTATTGTAGATGCAATGGGCACAAAGCTGTGATGGCTAACCTTGGCACTCCAGAAACGACTGTCTTTCGAGCAAGGGAAACCTTTAGCATATAGTGAGCAAGCACTTCCCCCATCCCTCCCAAGTTAACTCTAAAACAGAAACAGAACACACACACCCTCTCTCTCATATAGAATTGTAGATGCAATCGGCACAAAGCTGTGATGGCTAACTTTGGCACTCCAGAAACAACTGTCTTTCAAGCAAGGGAAACCTTTAGCATATAGTGAGCAAGCACTTCCCCCCCTCCCAAGTTAACTCTAGAACAGAAATGGAAGGCAGGGGGCAGAAACAGCTCAATAAAGCATGAGAGTGAGAGAGAAGTCTCTGCCCCCAGACCAAGAGCTGATTTGCCCCTGCATATATGAAATATTGCTCTCCTCTAGACTCCCGTCCCTAGTCCCAGCATGAAACAAAGCGCCATCTTGGCCATGTGGCTGGCAGGAAAATGAAAGAGAAACTAACTACAGAATACCCCCACACACACCTTCTCTCCCCCCTTCCACATGCGAAAAGCCACACAGCGACCTCTGGTGGCTGGAAAAAATACTGCAGCTTATTTCTTTTTTAAAAATACAGGGACATCAATTAAATGGGAGGGGGTGGGAAGAGGGGTAAAAATAAGGGGTTTTCCCAGGTAAAACGGGATGGTTGACAGGTATGCTTCCTAAATTTGTCAGTTTTACTGTTTTTTCTGCATTTAAGTAATGTAGCAAAATTCAGTGTTCTCCCACTGATTAAAAAAGCTGGAGATGCTGTACATGATGCACTTTTTTCCAAAAAAGTCATCTTTGTTTTCCAAAGGGGGGAGGGGGGACGTGTTGTTGATGCGAGATAATCATTGTTGTTATTATCTCCCCAGTGCTGTTCTTTTTATTTTAACTACCACCTGCCACTCCCTAAGATTCCAATTCATCATCATCATCACGATTGCCTGATTTGTATCCCCCTGAAACAATTAATTCCTCCTTAAGAGCATCCCATTCCTTTGTACTATTTTCAACCAGTTTTGCTTGTTCCATGATATACATAGCATCCAACCCTTGAGCAATCACAAACCATCTGCCTAAATGGAAAAAAAAGTCAATTGTTTTGGAAATTTCTAATTATATTTTACAGCTTTATCAATCATTCTTTTGGTTATTGGTTTCATCGACTGTTTCCAAATCCTTTCCTCTACCAATATAGCATTGTATAACTCAATGTCAGTTCCATCCATTTTTAGGACCTGAGTTCCCGTTTTTTTAACATATGCCATCACACTCAGTTTATCCGAGAGATTTGCTAATTTCAACAACACATTTCTAGGTCCTGATCTACCTTTCTTTGAGCCCAGTTGAAAAACACTCACAATATGTTCAGGACCAAAATTAGTTCCCAGTCCTAACCCGTTCAACCAAGTTATTATTCTGGGCCTTAACTGATCTGGAGTCCTCTCAGGAATCTTTCTAATTACTATATTAGCTCATCTCATCTGTTCTTCCACCATTTCTAATCTCATCTCTTGACTCCCCAATTTAAGATCTCTCTCCCTGTCTTTTTCCTTCATCTTATCTACCTCTTTTGTTACTTTTGCCTGATCTTTTTTCATCTCATCCTGTTCTTTTTTAAATGCATCCTGCCCTTTCTCCAATTTATCATGGCCCGTATGCACTGTTTTAATAAGGTCAGCCATCATTGTTTGAAGATTCAATTGCCCTTTCATTATTTCTGTCTTATCCTTAACCCACTCCTCTAATTTTTGAACATCTTTTTGCAAACTAAGCTGTAAACTATGTAAATCTTTCTGTAAATCCATCTCCATATAATCTAATCTTTCTTTATTTTTTTCATATTCAGTCTTGGGTGCCCCTATTCCTTTGTCATCTTTAGATTTCTGGGATTTCTGCTGTTGCTGTTGCTGTTGTTGTTGCTGCTGTGGTTGTTGTGTGGTTGCTGCTGCTGCTTCTGCTGCTGTTGTTGTTCTAATATCTTTCTCACCCTCTCCTGTTCCTTCGTTTCTTTTAGTTCTTGCTGCAAGTCCCTCAGGGCTCCCTTACTATCATCTTCGATTCGAATTAGGCTTTTATAACTTCTATCTGTCGATGTCTCACGGTCTACCCTTACCCAAAATGGCCTTTTATCCTTTTCTGCCCCTCGCCCATGATGACTCATTCACTCAAACAAATTATACAATTATAATTATTCTGAATATTCCCCAAAGTCTTCCAATTTAAATTCAAAGCAGATCAAATCATAAATTCAGACTTGCCCAGTCACGCCATTCAATGATAGTTCAAATTAGTAGATAATAATACACAAAAAAAGAAATTGAAAAGTGTTCCAAAGTTCATCTACTACATCCGTTTTCTTTCAAAAATCAGCAGTAGATCGATTTATTACCTAACCTCTTGTTATTATATTGCCTTAGAGTCAAATGTTAAAGTTTATTTTAATGAACTTTCAAGTCCTTTGTTGTGCCTATTTCAAAAGAGAAAAATTGAGTTTTGAATATGTTCAATATGCACTCTCCAATACATCCAGATCAGTAAGGGTAAAATAAAAACAAATTTTTCCTTGCAGCCTTGGCAAAACTTCTACTTTGTAATGATCCAATCTGGTAGCAGTAAAAACTGTATCCAATATGTGTCCTTGTCCAAATGAAAAATAATTGAAGTCTCTAAATCACCAGGAATTTTTAGTGTCTTATAGCTTTAGCAAAAGTCTTGTAAGATCCAAATTTGAAAGTAAAGTTGGAGGGGAGTAGAGAAATAATATAAACAAGTCTCTTGGATAAGATGGCGGCGCGTTCAGACGCTGCGGCTGAGAGCTCCTTGCTTTTGAGACAGGGTCAGTTAAGTAGGGTTATTTACAGCTGTCAGGAATTGTTGTTTTATAGAAGCAGAAGTGGAGACTGTGTTATGTGTGAAAAACTGTGTGAAAAACTGTGGGCTTGCAAGATTCCAGAAATCATAAATCACCAGACCTGGAGGAAGACGAGGAGGAGGAGGAGGAGGAGAGAGCGAAGGCAGAAAAGAGGCTGTAGAGGAAATGGCCATGTGAATGTGAGGGCAAAGATAAGAAAACAACGCTATAAATTACCTCTCCCAAGTATTTTATATTCCAATGTGAGGTCTTTGGTGAACAAACTTGACCAGTGGAGGCTGCATGTTGGAGCTGAGGGAGACTTTTGGGATTGCTGTGCATTGCTACTCACAGAGACATGGCTTAACTCTTTCATTCCCAACACAGCTATTGAATTACAAGGCTATACTACACACCGGTTGGACAGGACAAAGGATTCTGGCAAGAAACAAGGTGGGGGAGTGTCTATCTTCGTAAATCACAACTGGTGCACGGACTCTGTCAGGTTGGATAGCCACTGTTCCCCAGAGGTAGAGTTTTTAATGATTAAATGTAGATCTTTTTATCTCCCCCAGGAATTTACAGCAGTAGTATTAATGGTGGTGTATGTGGCACCAACTGCAAATGCATGCATGGCCATGGATATTTTGTATGGAAACATCAATACTAAACTGAGCAAATACCCAGAGGCCATGCAGATCATCGCAGGAGACTTCAATCATACAGACTTGAAGGCAGTATTCCCAAAATTTCATCAACACATTAAATGTGCAACTAGGGGTGAGAATACTCTTGACAAAGTTTATAGAAACATTAAACGGGCATATGAGGTTAAGCCCTTGGCACACCTTGGCAGGTCAGATCATGTGTCCCTGCTTTTGACACCAGCATACACACCCCTTAGAAAACAAGTCCCGATACAAATACGGACTGTTACTGTGTGGCCTGAGGGAGCTTCTCAACAGCTGCAGGACTGTTTCCAGGAGACCGATTGGAATGTGTTTGACCATCAAGATCTGGAGACCTACACATCAATGGTCCTGGATTATATTAGATTCTGCACAGCCAACGTCACCAGGGAAAAGCATGTAAAGATGTATCCGAACAGGAAGCCCTGGATGACGAGTGAGGTTCAGAGACTGTTGAAGGCCAGAAACTTTGCTTTTAGAACTGGAGACCGGGTACTGTATAGTATAGAAAGGGCGAACCTGAAGAGGGGTATAAGGAAGGCAAAAGCTGTGTATAGAGGGAAAATTGAAGATCACCTGAGTAGTCACGACACCAGGCAAATGTGGCAGGGGATCCAGCACCTTACTGACTACAAACCCAGTAATTCATTGCCTGTGAGATCAGTGCTTCTCTGGTGGAGGAGCTGAATACCTTCTTCGCCCGATTTGAGGTGACACCAGCAGTGGATCCAGCAGTGTTGCCATAGTCATTGTCATTACTCCCAATAGGGAATGTTGCCAGGGTGGAAAAGGGAGAGGTGAGGCAAATATTAAAAGGGATAAACACGAGAAAGTCTATGGGTCCTGATGGAGTGGCTGGTAGGGCACTGAGAGACTGCTCAGAACAGCTGGCAGAAACTTTTATGAATATTTTTAATCTGTCTTTGGCCCAAGCCACTGTCCCACATTTTCTGAAAACCTCTACTATTATACCTCTGCCTAAAAAACCTAACATAGTCTGAATGACTTCCACCCTGTGGCGCTTACACCTGTCATAATGAAATGCTTTGAAAAGTTGGTGCGGAACCGTATTATGGCTTGTTTACCAGTTGGACTTGACCCTTGTCAATTTGCATATAAGAGAAAGAAATCCACGGAGGATGCTGTGGCTACGACCCTACATGCTGTTCTGACCCATTTGGAGAAACAAGGGACTTATGCGAGACTGTTATTTGTAGATTTTAGTTCTGCTTTTAATACTATTCTTCCACATAGACTGGTGCCCAAATTATTAGATCTGGGGCTTCCGCCATGCTTATGCAGGTGGATAGTAGATTTTCTATCAGATCGTTCCCAACGGGTCAGGATGGGCTCTCATGTCTCTGCGGATCTCAGTATAAGTACGGGGACGCTGCAGGGGTGTGTGCTGAGCCTGCTTCTGTACACGCTTTACACATATGATTGCGTTCCCAGTTACCCCAGCAATAAGATCATCAAGTTTGCAGATGACACAATGGTGGTGGGTCTGATTACTGCTGGGGAGGGGGAGTCGGCTTACAGGAAGGAGGTTGAGATGCTGACGGAGTGGTGTAGGGAAAACAATTTATTCCTCAATGTAAAAAAGACAAAATAGATCATCGTGGACTTTAGAAAATGCAAATTGAACATCCAGCCACTTATTATTGAAGGGAATTGTGTGGAACAGGTCTCGGTGTTTCAATTTCTGGGAATGGAGCTGAGGAATGCTCTAACATGGGGAGCAAACACCAAAGATCTGATGAAGAGAGCACAGCAGAGGTTATACTTGATAATCCTCAGGAAGAACAATCTTTCAAAGGACCTGCTGTTGGCATTCTACCACTGTACCATAGAGAGTGTGTTAACCTATGGTCTGTGTGTATGGTTTGGGAGTTGTACAGCTAGGGAAAGAACAATGATGTCCAGGGTCGTAAAGACTGCAGAGGGGATAATCGGGCGTACTCTTCCCACTCTAGATCAAATCTATGCCACCAGGTGTTATAAGAAAGCTGTAGAGATTGCACAAGATAGTATGGACCCCGGAAATGATCTCATTCAGCTTCTGCCTTCTAGAAGATGGTATAGGGTCATAAAGACCAGGACCAGCCACTTGAGAAATAGTTTCTACCCAAAAGCGGTTCTGGCTTTGAATGCAGTGCAATGCAGTCTATATAAATATAAAACTGTATATAGTTTTTAGAGTTTTTAGAACATTTTAGGGGTTAAATGTGTATATGTGCGGTGGGAGTATGTTGATAATTTTGTATAGTTGTATTTTGTTTAGGTATTGTTGGGTTGATAAGTGTCCCCCCCCATCTCGTTGTTCTGTGCAGGACAATGTCAATAAAGATTTATGTATCTATCTATCTATCACAGCAGAGTCCACTTTACTGCTGTCAAGCTCTATGAGGCCAGTTCAGTGTTTAAAAAACCTTATCTTCAGTATATGACCTTGGCTGGCACAGAGCTCTAGACAAAACATTCTTTAAGCCCCAGCCTTTCTTATCCGGAACTCTCCAAGCCTCAGAGACCCAGCACCATTTTATTTTTATTAATCATATTAGAGTTCCACAGTCCACCCTTCTTGTACCTCCACCTCATTCTCAATCCAAACCTCTGCTACAATCCGATCCAAAAATTCAATTATCCAAAACTGTCTGAAGCTCAAACTCAGTTCTGGCTCATTTAAAGTCTTGGCGGACGGACGAGTTCCACAAGGCAAAAAATAAAGTAGGTGGGCAAGACTGCTGCTTCCACAAATCTCCGGCAATCACTCTGGAGCTACGGCTGCCCAGGACCGATCGGGGCTCACCTCCGCTTGCCCTGAGCGATCCCTCCCAGCCCCAATCCCTACCACCTTCACTTCCGCACACTCACTGTATTTTCGCCGCCAGGCTGGCCCGCTCATTCGCTCCACCAGTTCACAGTCTGTTCACCTCTCGCCACCCCAAAAAAATTCACTGCTCGCCTCTCACCACAGTTTTGCTTTCACTGATCCGTCCGCTCCAATCTCAGTGCCGTCCGCTTCTCACCCTGTGGATTCCTTCCATTCGGCTCCAAGTCTACTCCGCTGTCAACCGCTCCATACAATCCAGCAGCCTCATTTATTTTGAGAGCACCCCGAGGCCGTGGCCCAGGCTCGGGCACGCCAATGTTACTGGCCTGTCCAGAGCTGCCAAAGCCCCGCACTCTCCTTTACCTCTTTGCCAGGCAAAAAGCGTTGATGAGAAGGTTTATTTATGCTATTTTCTATAAGGTTTTGGGTAGTTTAAATCACATTAATCCACAAAAGTGGCTCGCCTTTTCAGCAGCGCTCAAGAAAACGCTCCTCTCACATTGCCATTTTAGCCACGCCCCCCAATTCCTAGATCTTTCTCGCTTGTAGTTCTACTGAGTCAAGAATCCCCATCTCGTAACTTTGTGTCTCACTCTCCCCCTGATGTAGAACATTCCAAAGTACAGTAATACCCCAGTTAACGTGTGCACCGCACAACGTTAAAACCGGATAACATCGGGAAATGTGAGGGAAACTTTTGCACCGCACAACATTAAGTTTTCCTCAAATTTCCCGGCATTGATCTCCGGATCACTAATGGGCTTAGCAATCCAGGTGGTGGTGGTGGTGGGGGGGTTGAAGAGAGGTTGGGCAAAGGGTCCCCAGCCTCTTCAGAAACACTCCCACCCTGCCTGAATCGCTAAGCAGCTTCTTTTCAGAAACAACTCCCCCCCCAAGCCTGGATTGCTAAGGAGCTTAGCGATCCAAGTGTGTGTGTGTGTGTGTATGTGTGTGTGTGTGTGGGCGGGGGGGGAAGGTTCTGAAGAGAGACTGATAAAAGGGTTCCCAGGCTCTCTTCAGAAACACCCCCTTAGGCGAAGGTTTCTGAGGAGAGGCTGGGGAAAAGTTTCCCCAGCTTCTCTTCAGAAACACACACACCTGCCTGGATTGCTATGTATCACACATTAAAAACCGCATAACGTTAAGACTTGTGGAACCAAGTTTTAACGTTATCCGGGGAATTACTGTACTGTATTAGCTATTCCACCCAGTTTTGTGTCATCCACAAATTTGATGAACATTCTTTGCACTCTTTCATCCAAATCATTAATTAAATTTTGAAGAACTAAACTAAGCTGTGCAGTATCCCACTTTTTTAATGTACTCCCTTCCCAGTTCGAGAAGGATCCACTGATAAGCACTCTCTGAGTACAATTCTTTAACCAACTGTGTGTTTTCCAGGGTCACACTTGGTTAGCTTGCTAATCAGAATATCATGGGGCACTTTGTCTATGGCTTTGCTGAAGTTAAGATATATTACATCTACAATACTGTCTACCAAGGAAACTACCCAATCGAAAAACGAGATAAGGTTAATTTGACCAATTTGTTGTTGACAAATCCATGTTGGCTTCTAGTTATTAATGCATTGTTTTTGCTTTCCTAACAATATCACCACAATTCTTTGCTTTTAGTTTGTACTCTTCCTTTGTAGCCTGGCCTTCTTCCCTCTTCCTGTATGGGGCCTTTTTTAAAAAAAAATATCCATTCTGAGATTTTTAAGAAGCCACATTACTCTTTTTTGCTGTCTTCAATAATGGACTAGGGCAGTGATGGCAAACCTTTTAGAGACCGAGTGCCAAACTGCAACCTAAAACTCACTTATTTATTGCAAAGTGCCAACACAGCAACAGGGGTGGGGTGAACTCTGTGCTGGGGGGGGGGAGGGAGGAAGTGCTCTCATTGGGCTGCTGTGCAGAGGGATGGGGTGAACTCTGTGCTGGGGGAGGCGGGAAGTGCTCCTATTGGGCTGCTGGGCAGAGAGGTGAGGCAAACTCTGTGCTGGGGTGACTGCACGAGTGCCCGCAGAGATGGCTCCGAGTGCCACCTCTGTCACACATGCCATAGGTTTGCCATCACTGGGCTAGGGCATTGATAGAGAACCTTTTAGAGATCAAGTGCCCAAGAAGGAAGTGGAATGCGGGCAAGCACCATGAGTGCCCACACACCCATGTGATGTTGCTGGCATGCCTCTGGCAAAGCCATGTGGGTTGCATGCACACGCATGCCACTCAAGGTGTGCCGGCAACACCATGTGTGCACCTGCCCCTCTGTGGGCACTCCCCACTCCCTGTGGGTGCTCCTCCCTGTGAGGTCTCCCCACCCCATGAGTGCCCCCCACCCTCACGGGACTTCCCCACCCTCATGAGACCTCCACATCCCCATGGGACTTCCCCACCCTTAGTCTGGTTTAAACAGGCTCCCCAGCTTTCAGACACTCATGCTTCTGTATACTGTACCTTTAATAGTTGTATCAAAGACAGGATTTCAGGAAGTGTAGCGTTCATTAAAGTTACAGGTGCTGTAACTCCCCCTTCTGTTCATTAAAGGCACATAGGGACCTTGTTTTTTTTTTTAATGTGGCCACTGTATAGAGAATTGAAATTAAGCCTTCTATGGACTAAAAAAATTGAATTCTCAGTCTGGTTTAAACAGGCTTCCATGATATCTATAGTTAAGGAGTGAGTTTCTACACTGTTTTTTGTATTAATGTTTATACTTTCCAATTATGAATATGTAATCAAGCCCATTTATTTTCAGCACTGTAAGCACAGCACATTAAATGTTTAAAATAGAGACTTTAGTTGTATTCCTAGTGTAACCTCCAAAATGGCTGCTTACAAATACAAGTTACTTAAATGGATTTGGTGAGTGTTTGTTGATGGATCATATTGTGTTCCGCTGTTAGGTCAAACAGAGCATAATTCAAAGCAAACAGAAGAAAAGGCTCAGCTTTGGTAACATGCCCTCAGCCCTGCTCTACTTTCTATTAATATTCTGTTTCTGGCAAAATGGATGGAGTATCTCTCCACCCTAGCTTTTTCATGTAACTAATCTTCAAAAATAACTGTGTTTGAGCTTTTTAAAGAGCATTGTTCCATTTCATTAAATGCAATTGTGTTTTTTTTCTAAATAGCCTAGCAGAATATTATTTTGTAATCAACATATATCAGATTTAATTGAAACAGATTCTGAATCTACTTCTCTGGATATGATAAAGTCAACCAACCACACAGCAAGCTCGACAAATGCAATGAGGGCCGTTAATCTGCCCCCCCCCCAATCACCTTCTTCCTTTAGCAATAGCTTCTGGCACTGTTTAATATGCTATATTTGGGGTGTGGAGTGGAGGCATTAAATGTTTTATGATTAAAGATGTTCCTGGGATTCTGAGAGAGATTCAGGGGCCCTGTTGTATGCTGACAAGCCATTGTTTGTACTCAAAGGAACTCACTCACACTTGCAATTTATAGCAGTCTTGGGCTTTTTCTTCTACTTTATCATATACCTATGTAGTAGAGAAAACATGGAGAAAACAAAAGAATACCAGAAACAAGTCTACTTTTGTTTTATTTACACCAAGGCTTTTGATTGTGTGGACCACAACAAAAAAATGGCAAGTAATTAAAGAGATGGGAATACCAGAACACCTCATATGCCTCCTGAGAAATCTGTACATGAACCAAGAAGCAACAGTTAGGACAAAACATGGAATGACAGAGTGGTTTGTAATAGGAAAAGGAGTAAGACAAGGCTGCATTTTATCACCCTGCTTATTCAATCTATACACAGAGCACATAATGCGCAATGCAGGGATGGAGGAATCACAATATGGGATCAAAATTGCTGGGAGAAACATCAACAATTTGAGATATGCAGACGATACCACCCTAATGGCAGAAAGTGAGGAAGACCTAAAGAACCTCTTGATTGGGCTGAAGGAGGAGAGTGCAAAAGCTGGCTTGAGACTCAATATCAAGAAAACCAAGATAATGGCAAGGTCCGATCAGTCCCTGGAAAATAGATGGGGAAGAAGTAGAAGCAGTGACAGATTTTACTTTCCTAGGATCTAAGATCACTGCAGATTGCGACTGTAGCCATGAAATAAAAAGACGACTGATTATGGGGAGACAAGCAATGAGAAACCTGGAGAATATAGTGAAAAGCAGAGACATCACCTTGAAAACAAAAATTCACATAGTCAAAGCAATGGTATTCCCAGTGGTAATGTATGGGTGTGGGAGCTGGACCATTAGGAAGGCTGAGCGCAGAAGAATAGATGCCTTTGAGATGTGGAGTTGGAGGAGAGTCCTGAGAGTCCCTTGGACAGCAAACAGAACAAATCGGTCAATACTGGAAGAAATCAATCCTGACTGTTCATTGGATGGACAAATAGTGAAGATGAAGCTAAAGTACTTTGGACATCAAATGAGAAGGGAGGACTCACTTGAGAAGGCCTTGATGCTTGGAAAGGTGGAGGGCAAGAGAAGAAGATGAGATGGATAGATGGTATTGTGGACACAATGGGCACAGAGCTTGGTGGGCTGAGGAGAATGGTGGAGGACAGAGGTGCCTGGAGGAAAATGGTCTATGGGGTTGCAAAGGGTTGGAATCGAATGTGCGACTGAACAACAACAATGTATTAGAGAACTAATTCTTCCATGGATATGAATCATGATAATAGCATGTACTGCATGTATTATAATAGCATACGTTTGGAGAACAATAATTACTGAATGGTTTGTCCTGGATTTGTCCATCTTTAGTCTAGTGGCCAGAATCATATCAAGTATTTATACTAATATAAATGCAATGGCATTGAACTGTAATGAAAAATTGCCTCTACTTGAATCATTGCTTGTATTCCTTATCATGCAGCAAGTCATATGGCTGACATATGAAGGGGAATATAAGAAATAACTCATTAACTGGCTTGTTATTGATGTACTGTATGGCACTCTGTGCTAGTGTAAATAACTCATGAGATTCTGGTCATTCTGTTTTAATATTTCAGCTCCATTTGCACACTTCAGAGTTACAGAGTTTGGAACAGATAATATAAAATATTTGACGGTTCAGAGGCTAGACCAGTGTTTCCCAACCTTTAGTTTTTGGACTTCAATTTCCAGAAGCCTAAGTTAATTCCCCAAAGCACTGATCAGCCAATGTATTAACATAGTCTTCAGGGGATTGAAGTGCCGCTGTGTTGTGTGGGCCCCACATTGGGAACCACTGGGTTGACCCAGGATGAACAATGGAAGGAAATTTTTGGTTCTGACTATTGAATAAGTTGTTAGTTATGTTCCTTCTGTGTTAATTAAGTGTATTCATAATAAATTAGCACAATATTTAAGGCAATAGTTAGCATTGGTGTACCCGGGTTAGCTGGTTTACTGTTCTTTCTATCTATCTATCTATCTATCTATCTATCTATCTATCTATCTATCTATCTATCTATCTATCTATCTATCTATCTATCTATCTATCTATCTATCTATCTATCTATCTATCTATCTATCTATCTATCTATCTATCTATCTATCGTGGCTCTTACTCCTTTGCAATATTCTGCAGTCTTAATTTGTTTTAGCAGCTCTTCATGCTGGGCCCTCTCCAGGTAAATGAAGTCTTGAGCCAAAGTGTCAGATCCAATACACTGCATACAATACACATGACTAGAGGGCCAACATGACTGGAGCTCCTCTGTAACAGTGAAAAACCATAGCAACCCATCTCCTCCCCATACAGTGTTGAGAAAAAAGCATCAGGAAATCAATCCTACCTTTTTGCCTTCCCCTGGCTTTAAAGACACCATCTCTTTTACCCAAAAAACATAAGGAGAGTTTACAACAACCTAAAATGATCAGATCACTTTGGAATGTACAGATATTTTCAGATGTCAATTTAAGTCCATCTGGTTTATAATTTTAGGAGCAACAGATTGTCTTGACACACACTTATAATCTTTATTGTAGATTTTTACTGTGTTAATTCTAAAAGGACCAGTTGTGATTAGAAACCAGTTCATTTGGAGCCTTGATGAGCTGCAAGAGTATATAAATAATAAATTAAGAATCTAACGAAGCAGAAGATTGCCAGTAATTTTACACTGAGACATGTCCCTTTTGAGACATGTACACAGAAGTCACCTTCAGTTTTGTATAAAAATGTCTTAAATCATTCACAGAGAGGCAATAGACAGTAAAAACTTAATCCTGGCATCGAGAAGGAGTTGGGCATTGGTTACCAGCACTGAAATATTTATTATTTCCTTGCTCTTTTAAAGAAAAGAGTCAATTATCAAATTGTTACTGGCACACACAAAAAAATCCTCGAAATATATCAATTGGAATTAATTTGGTGAATCTAAATTAAACTTTGACCCATGTATTGTAGATAATCAACTTTTTCCTGCCACAGAGAGATCTGGTGGAGTAACATAAAAGGCTCATTTGCATTCTGAATCCTTGCATCTACTTGATGTCTTTTCCAGCTGGTTCTCGAAGTACTGCTGCTTTATATGATCAAAAAAAAATGCAGTGATGATAGGGTTTATTCTAGCTGAAGTAACAAAAAAGCAGAATGGAAGCCTTTATCTGCAAAGAGCTCTCCTCTTTTACAGAAGAAGACTGTTTGAAATGTGAGAGTGCTTGACCTCTTCGGTATTCAGAGCTTGTTGGAGACACAGGTTAATGTTGTCGCAAGCTGCCTCCTTGACCTACTCAACACTTATCAAAGGCTGAGCTGATTAAAGACCCTATGGCCATAGGAAGGATAACATGGGAATGTGCCAATCTGTACTGTTTAGCAGGCTTTAGACTTTCAAGAGGCTCTTGATCGTCTTTACGAAGAGTGTGTGCCAGTGAAATGCAGTTAATGAGTCACCACATGCAATGGTTGCCGGTTGCCAGTGAAAGGATAAAAACCAGTGAAGTGTAAGAAATGCCACCTTAGGGCCTAACAGCAACAATCCAGATAATTTACAAATTAAAACCTCTGTGCCCTTGGTAAGAAAGTAGTGCTGGGCTGGTCCTGTTGCTGGTCCTGTAATTTAAGTGTTGTTGAAGTTGGGAGGGGGGGTTGACCCTTATATATGTAACATTTAAGCTATACACATTTAAATGAAACAATAGCATTTAGGTCAGCTATGAACTACAGAGGTGCTAGAAAAAAATGATAAAACACACATCTTTTCCTTAGATGGTGAATAATATGCAATGCATATTATAGATGATGCAGGTTTTGCTATGGTTTTGCAGCTCAGTCATAAGAAGTATATTTGATTTTGTAAAATGGGACTAGTATCCTAATAACTACATTTAATATTAGAGTATTAAATATAAATATGGTAGGTCTACCAGATCAGAGCTTACAAAAAAGGTATGCAGGGTAAATCTCAGAAGCAAAGCCAGAAGTGGAGTTAACTACATCTGATTTACTAACCGACCTCCTAGCTTATGAAGTCTAAGTACATAAAGTACACTTAAATAGCGATTAAGTGTTCTGTGCAATAGTGTCTTACCTTGGGTCAGATGATCTGATACTTAGTTCTGTCATATAGTACTTGATTCACACTTAAGTATGTGACCCCCATTATCAATTACTTTCACTCCCATCTTCACATGGTACTTTTTACTCCTTGAATGAGTGTGTTTTAAACAAAGAGGGGAGAGAGAACAGAGGAAAAGTGTTTGCACACTTTGTTTTACAAGAGGAAGATGACTCCTATTGTGTTTTACAGCCACCTTAGTCCTTTTGTAAAGGTGAAGAAGAAAAGGAAAATAGTTTATTCCCCCTTGACATTGTAATGCTGAAAAAATAACATACATAAAGAGGGTAGGAGGAATCCATACTCTTTGAAGAAAGCGAAACTTACCTATGAATGAAATACACAGGAGTATTTAAAATCATAAGAGGAATCTCTTCTGCAACCTACTAGCAAGACCTATGGATGTTCAGTGTGGGTTGGCTAATTACTGGAAAATGAGAAATTGAGATGGGAACAAGAACGGCATCATTTTGGGAAGCAGTTGCACATTGTAATATTTAAGAATCATCAGGAGAAAAGTAATCTTTAAAAAAGGCACATTCACAAAGAATTCCTTTAATAATCTCTTTGCATAACTTCTTTATTTTTTTAAAAAAGGAGTAGAAGGCAGCACAGTGCAGAAATCCGGCTTATGCGTCGCTGTGTTCCACATGGAAGGAAACTGAATCAGCTTACTAAGAGCATGAGAAGGGGGCAAATCTATACCAGAGATGCTTGTGGGATTATTCCAGCAACAAACCTGCATTGCACAAAATGAGTAAGCCTGGAAAGCAAGTTTTGAACATCTCAAACAGGCCTCTGTTCATTAATACCATTCCTACTCAAAAGTAGTGGTGAAAAGCAGAACAGTTCAAACACTGAGCTTATGCACAACCAGTCTACAAGTAGGATGGACAAAAGTGTTTGGGAATAAGTCTAGCAAACGTCTTGAGTACACAAAATATACTTTTTACATGAGCCTTTGTGATGTAAGAACCCCCTCTCATTATCTGCTCAGAAATAAGAGGAAGAAGAATGCATTTTAAAAAAATCACACATAGAAACTAGTTTATGCACATCTATGAACTGAATACATCAGAAGTAAATATGGGAAGCAAGTTCTGAATATCCAAAATTCAGTTCTTCCAAGGAACAGCCTTCCGGTTACTCTACTTCTTCTTCCGTGTCTAGGCCAGACATGAAACTGCCAAAATGAACTTTTGGTGAGTTCATTCTGCAGTTCCTTTCGCCGGACCTAGTGTGAGAAAGATTAGCTGGCAACACGACATTGTCGTTACCAAGATACGCCCGATTGTGGTTCAAAAATACCACAATCTTCGAGAAGACTCTCTGTGTACTGAAAAAACAAGCAATAACGTACAAAAAAAATGGTTTTGGGGAAGGGGCCAGTCTGTTTTACTGCTCCACATAGCATGCAACTCACAAGGGAGTTATATGGGTGGTGTCTCCACAGGAACCAAATCCTAAAATAAAACATGTAGGTCAAGCAGGAGTGTTAGATTATTACTCTGAGAGAATTTACTAGAATCTTTGCTTCAGCTCCTCTCTCTGCAACCAGATTGGCAAATGACTAAATAGATGCACCCAGTGCATCTGCACAGTTATCAATCACAGGAACATCAGAAGCATCAGTCCATAAGGCCCAGGGTTGTTGGCACTGACTGTCCAGTGGCTGTCCAAGATTTTAGGGAAGGACTTTGCCAGACATAAGCAGAAATGTCAGGGACAGTGCCTTCTGCGTGAAAAGTAAGTCATCCTTCAAGTTCATTAGTCAAGGACTAGTGATTGATCTCTAAGCAGAAAACTTCCAGGAGCAAAACAGGAATTTAAAAAGAACAGGTAAAGATACAATCTGCTCTGCCATGATTTTAAGGTAAAGGGAAGAACAGTAAAACCCCTACGTATGGAAAAAATTGGTTCCACAGGCTTTTGCTTAAATCGGTTTTTTATGTAACTAAAAGCAAACCCATAGGGAAAATTATTATTTTTTACGTAACTCGAAGCAAACCCATAGGAAAAATGTAATTTTTATGTAAATCAAAGCAAACCCATAGGGAAATGAATTTTTACGTAACTCAAAGCAAGCCCATAGGAAAAAGAATCTTTATGTAACTTGAAGCAATCCCATAGGAAATTGTGTAAATTGGGACATGGTTTTAGCACAATATCATTATGTAAGTCGCATTTTATGTAACTCGAGGCATATGTAAGTCGGAGTTTTACTGAATATTGAGAATAGAAAGTTAACACACAGAGACGCACTACCTATTGTGTAGGAGTATCACTGCAACTAAGATAGGACTGTGTCTGATCAAGCAAAGCAAGTCTTACATTTTCCCGTACCCATTTCCTGCAATATACAGTATTGTGGTAGATACTGAATAAAGTATTATCTCATTGAATGAACCAAAAACCGTTTTACCAGTGAGCCAAACAGCAATAGAAGTCATTAATGGCCTAGCTCAGTAAAGGAAGAGATATTGCCCTTTTTTTCTTTTTCTTTCATTGAATGTGGATCTGAGTAATCTTGATAAGTACAAACCGGTGCTAAATATTTACCTAGGATCATGAGAATGTATTTAATTTTAGTGGAGCTTTGCAACAAAATCCTGAAGTAAATGACAATTTTGGCTCCACAAAAGAAATCAACCTCTTTGTTGAGGCTGTTAGCCATTCTGGCAGTTTTATCTAGTGTCCCCCCCCCCCTAATCTGATATCGGGGAAACCATTAATACTGCTTTATAAAATGCCCAAAGGGTATTTTATAATGGTATCTTACGCATTTCCGGGCAAGAAGACAGTGGCAGATATAAGTGAAAAACTAGATTTGTTTCATGTTCGTGAGCTGTGAAGGTAATAAAGTCACCTCCAGGGAGCCATAATAATGTATTACAAAGCACAAGATGAAACACCCTAATAAAATCATAAGAAACCTATAGTGTGCCAAGTTACAGATTTTTAACACTTGGCTTATCAACCTGACTGCCTGAACTCTATAATGCTTTATAATTTTGCCTGTGGCCTGCAATGTAATGCTGAGTGACAGGCTACTGTTCACTCTGAGAAACTTCAATAGCCTGTTCCTCTCAGTTTCCTCTCTTTCATATTTGTGTCTAGCTAGCATATGTGATGGAAGCAGCTCTGACAGGGAAGTATACAGTATACCGTAAAGCCGGGCAACACAATTTTCAGAGTCGGGAGGCCTTAGGGTGCTTACCCTGAGGGAAGTGCATAGGATTGGCACAAATAGGTTATTTTCAGTGGTAGTTCTGACACCGGAACACACTTCCACTATATGTTTGTTGTCTGTTTTCTGCAAGCTGGCTAAGGCTTGGTTGTTTAAGCAAGCTTTTTAAAATCTGCTTTTCTTTATTCGTGTCAGAGGCACCACAAGCAAATAATAACATAGTAAGTAAGGTTTCCCTTGCTAGAAAGCCAGTCGTATCCGACTCTAGGGTTCAGTGCTCATCTTTGTTTCAAAGCCGAAGAGCCAGCGTTGTCTGCTTTTGCAGATGTTTCCATGGTCATGTGGCAGGCATGACTAGACACCGGAGCGCGCAGAGCACTGTTACCTTCCCACCAAAGTGGTCCCTATTTATCTACTTGCAATTTCTTGTTTTCAAACTGCTAGGTTGGCAGGAGCTGGGACAAAGATGGGAGCTCATTCCGTCCTGCAGTACACGGGAATCGATCTGCTGATTCCGCCTCCCAGTCAGTGTCTTAGCCACTTGAGGTCAGAAAAGTGCTTCTGGATTCAAAGCATTAGCCGGTGACAATCACCATTGCCACTGTTGCCCAGGGGACACCTGGTGGCTGAAATAGCAATCTTCAGAGAAGCTCCTTTCATGCCCCCCCAAAAATAATAATAATAATAATAATAATAATAATAATAATAATAATAATAATAATAATAATAATAATAATAATAATAATAATAATAATAATAATAATAATAATAATAATAATAATAATAATAATTTCATATCAGAAGTTATTCTGGATTGAAAGGATTCTTGCTGGAGAAACGCCACTTAGGGGATGCCCGAATGAGGTTCCTTTCATGTCCCCAAGATCTTTTCCCATCAAAGTGGTTCCTATTTATCTACTAGCAATTTCTTGCTTTCAAACTGCTAGGTTGGCAGGAACTGGGACAGACGGGCGCTCCAACCATCATGCAGTACCTGGGTCTTGAACTGCCACCTTGCTGGCCTTCCAGCTAACAAGGCAAGCTTCTTAACCACTGAGCCACCACAGCTCCTAATCTGCTGCTCCCATTTGATCACTTTCCCCCTCTGCTTCATTTAGTCTGCTGTCATCATTAGATCCCTTCTTACTTAGTACTTATTGCTATTGTTATCTACCACCGCCACCACCCCGGCTTTGTTGTTTTATTCTTCTGTCTTATTTTTATTTCTTGTTGGATTAGGTTACTTTATTATACTGACACCGTCCAGAGTGACGGCACAATCAGATGTACATTTATGAGTTCTTGTAAAGCCCCTTTACTTTGAAGTATGCTCACTCATAGTATCTCATTTCATCTTGGTTGCTTCTATATCATTCAAAAGCTTTAAAATCTTTCAAAAATGTATGTGCAGAGGTGTTCTAGAGATAAGGTGACATATTTGCGTGAAATTAAAAGAAGAATGGTCAGTGGAGAGGACATAAAGGCACACACACTGGCTAGGCTAGAGTCTTTCTCGTCCCCCTTCCCCCACATAATACATAATGCTGTATTTAAGTGTAATGTACTCACCATAACAAGAGTTTGATTCCATTGTTTGTTGCCATTTTTTATGTAGCTCTAAGGGCGTATGTGTTTTCATGCTTCTGGCAAGGCATACCTTTAGTACTTTAATATATTTTTAAAACCAGCTAAAATGAACAAGTTTGCTCCAGGCAGGTTTGATTCTTTTTTATTCTTCCATAAGTAACCCTCAGCAGATTCTTAATCTAGGTGAGGCTGTGACTCCAGGGCAATATAATATGTGTGCCCATTTAAAATTTCAGTGATAATTAAGACAGAAGCTCTGTTTTAAGCAAAATTATGACTGGGGTACAGTATAGCATAGTTTGTGATCCAACCAACAGAGGACACGACTGCACTGGCCCTTTTGTATGTATTTCCTTTAGTAGGGACTGTAGTGGGTTAGTAGTTAAGATGTTGAACTTGATGACTGGAATATTGATAGGTCAGCAGTTCAAGACTCAAGTACTGCACGATGGAGTGAGTTTCTGTCTCTGTCCCAGCTCTTGCCAACCTAGCAGTTTGAAAGCAAGAAATTTGCAAGCAGATAAATGGGTACCACTTTGGTGGGAAGGTAACATCGTTCTGAGTCTAGTCATGCCTGCCACATGTCCACAGACTCAGACAGCGCCGGCTCTTTTGCTGTAAGTGGAGATGAGAACCATATCCTAGAGTTGGATACGACTGGCTTTCAAGCAAGGGTGACCTTTACCTTTACCTAATGCAGTCTAAATAGAGTCACTTGTCATGGGGAGGAGCAATATGCAATTTGGTGTGATGATCACATTCAAATTGCATATCACTCTCAAGCAACTCTATATCCACTGCAGGATATCAGCAAATTTATGTCCTGGCAAGTTTGTACACACACAAAGATGAAAAAATGGGGATTTAAAAGGGGATATCTGCATCTGAACAAGAAATCTACCCAACAAAATCTCTGTGTCTGAATAAAAAAAAGGAGAGAGAGACTCTCAAGACTCTGCTGGGGATCGACTGGCCTCTCCATTCACACTTTACCTTCCAGCTGTGTTTTGGTTTTCCACCTCTTTTGCAAACTGCAGACAAGCCACAGGAAAGAAGAGGACAAAAATTAAAATTCTAGCCTGTCTTTGCAGGCGCACCCCCCAATAAAGGACTCAGACACCAATGAAAGTGGATAACGGCATTGGGCCACATTTATTGATTTATGCCCTAGTCCGAATTATAAATTTCTATTGGTAATTGACCAATCATAATTCTTAAGGCAAGCAGGCCGAAGTAACACTGGTAAGGTACCACCCAAAATTGCCAACGGCAATTGCTACAATGTATCCATTTGTATCAATTTGTTTGTTGACCACAAACAAATTGTTGACCGTAGTCAATATCTAACTAATGACCCCACCCTCTGACGCGTATCCGTAAAATCACGGGATGATGCATGCTGTCTAGCTATAGCCATCACCCCGTCGCCTAGTTCGTCGTTGACCGGACAACGTTTAACCAACTTATGCCTGTCTAGTGTTGTCCAGTCAATTGCGAACTTGCCGGATACCTGTGGGTCATAATGTTTACCTTACCAGTGCTACCCGCCCATGTGACCAAAGTCAACAGCAGCAGCAGAAAAAACCCCTATGTCAAACCATAGCAACAGTGTGGGATGGGCGAAAAAACCAGGACCCGGAAGCCAATATGCGTCCCAGCCAAAAATTCCCACCCGGCCCCGAAGCGACCAAAATATCACACTGTTAACTAGGGAGGGGGTGGAGGGGAAAAACTTCTCCGCTCCGTCGCTTCGCAAAATGGCAGCTCGGCTGCCTCGTGGCCCCCCCTTTTATAAGGGAGCTGGCCACGCCCCTAACTACCCGGATGCCTTCGTCCTGTGGGGGCCCCCCCGCAAAGAGCGCAGCGGCCATTTTGGCGCTGCGCTTGCATTGCAGGCGCACCCCCCAATAAAGGACTCAGACACCAATGAAAGTGGATAACGGCATTGGGCCACATTTATTGATTCATGCCCTAGTCCGAATTATAAATTTCTATTGGTAATTGACCAATCATAATTCTTAAGGCAAGCAGGCCGAAGTAACACTGGTAAGGTACCACCCAAAATTGCCAACGGCAATTGCTACAATGTATCCATTTGTATCAATTTGTTTGTTGACCACAAACAAATTGTTGACCGTAGTCAATATCTAACTAATGACCCCACCCTCTGACGCGTATCCGTAAAATCACGGGGTGATGCATGCTGTCTAGCTATAGCCATCACCCCGTCGCCTAGTTCGTCGTTGACCGGACAACGTTTAACCAACTTATGCCTGTCTAGTGTTGTCCAGTCAATTGCGAACTTGCCGGATACCTGTGGGTCATAATGTTTACCTTACCAGTGCTACCCGCCACACGGAGGGGCTTCAAAGAAGGCTCGACGCCCCCCCCCCAGACCGTCAGCTCGGTCGACAGGCCTGCTCGCCAATCACCCAACAGGAGGTCCACACCTCCTCGCGACAGATGGGCCCCATCCCCTGCATACAAGTCATAACTTTGGAGGCTAATAGCGGGGTAACGACTGACCCTCCCCCAAGCCCTGTAGACAAGGAAACGCGCCACTGCCCTATTCACCATGCGTCTAGCACGGTCAAGGGCCAGGAGGTCAACACCCCCTCTGTAGGAATGGCGCGGGACCATGTCCGACCAAACAAGGGTTGTGGCGGGCCAGACGTAATGCAGGTAGGCGAGGTCCTCGCAAATCGCATGTTTCAGCGACAAGCCGGTGACCCGGCCCAAATCATTGCCCCCCAGGTGTATGATCAGAATGTCAGGCGGGTCAGCATTCTGGCCTGAAAAAAGGAAAGGCAGCAGCTCCCACCATAACATCCCGGGCTTACCATGCCATGTGAGACTTGCATATGCACCAAGTCCCAGTCGGGGTCCCCACTCTGTCGCCGCAGCATAACACGCTGCCCTGTGCACATAGCTATGGCCCACCAGCCATACTGTCACCGGCGTAATACGACACCCCGGGTCTGTAAGGAAAAATGAGGGAAAGTAGGTAAGGTGACTGGGTTGGTACTCACGGCGGGAGTGGGCGCACATAAAACTGAAAACATTGCGAACCCCACCGTCCCATGCTACGTATGTCAGCCCCTGAGTACCCAAAAGCAGCTGCGGTTGAGGCCGCCCCTATACGGAATGAATGAGTGCCATAGCGGGCGCCTGGGAGGCCCACACTGGCCAGCGCTTTGCCCGTCACCTTCCAAAATTGAAATTTAGTAAGGGGAGACCCATCTTGGTGACAGAAAAACGGGCCATGGTGCGTGCCATACAGTGCAAGGAAATCCTGTAGGGCACCAACCGGACAGATGTCTGCCGAGGAACATCGTAGCAGTCTACTCCACTGCCTACGCCGTGCTGATACGTTTTAGAGGAGCGTATCCCCAACTGAGCCGAATATTGTTCACTCAGACATCTTCGAGTTCCAGTGCCCTACGACTTGCATCCGCCTTATACAGCATCTCAAGCTCGCCGATGCGGAGCACTCCAAAAAAGGCCACCGTTGTAGCCGCATGAAATGGGCTGCCTCATCTTATCAAAACAGAGGCAAGGCCAGCCCCGGGCCAATTGGGTAAAAACCCCTGGGGAAATCGGGTGGCGGTCGTCCGGGCAACGCCCACGCACGCGCACCCACCCCTCCAAAACATGTCTCACACGGAAGTGAGTGGTGCTGTCCACGACTTGCATCCGCCTTATACAGCATCTCAAGCTCGCCGATGCGGAGCGCTCCAAAAAAGGCCACCGTTGTAGCCGCATAAAATGGGCTGCCTCATCTTATCAAAACAGAGGCCAGGCCAGCCCCGGGCCAATTGGGTAAAAACCCCTGGGGAAATTGGGTGGCGGTCGTCCGGGCAACGCCCACGCGCGCGCACCCACCCCTCCAAAACATGTCTCACACGGAAGTCAGTGGTGCTGTCCACATGGCCTCCCACCTTGGCCATAAAAGCCAATGCTGACAGCTTAGATGCTATGGTGCGAGGTGCAAAGCCCTGGGCAAGCAGGTAAACCATGAACCGCAGAACATGGGTTACCGGGATCGGCCAGGTGCCTGGCATTTGGAATTGGGTACAGAATGCTCTGAAAGAATTAAATGCGTTGTGATACACCTTACGCGTGCGTGGCGCTAGTGACAGGCCAATCGCCCGGTTCACCTCTCCTTGCCGATGTTCCATATCCCGTCCGGGAGTGGCGAGGGAAATTCCTCCGCATCCGGGGCCAAGGCACGGAACCGGGAGATCTGCAGGCGGGACAAAGCATCAGCAATATCATTAGTAACCCCTGGGACATGCCTGGCCCTGAAAAGAACGTTGAGGCGCAGGCTGCGCAACGCAAACTGGCGCACTGGGTCCCTAACCCTGGGCGATTTAGAGCTCTGTGCATTGACAAAGTGGACAACAGCCGCATTGTCACACCAAAGTGGACAACCGAGTTGGCCTCCTCCTCACCCCATAGCATCAAAGCACCCAGTATAGGGAAAATTCCAAATACGTGAGACCACGCAGGCGACCCGTGCCTGCCCAGGATGGTGGCCACCCACCATAGGCCCACTTCCAATTGAAGTACATCCCATAACTCAGGGATCCCGGGCATCGGGCTGTATCTTAAAGCAAGGGGAAGCCAGGAGCTCAGACCTCCAAAATGACACCCCATTGAAATCCCTCAGGATCTGTAGCCAGACAAGCACGTCTGCCCTGATACCCCGGGTAAGTCTAACCCTATGGTGGGGCCTGGATAGTCCTGCCATGGCGTCGCACAAGCGCCGCGCAAATGCCCTGCCCGGTGCGACGACCCTGCCAGCGAAATTGAGGTGACCATGTAGCACCAGCAGGTCCCTCGGTAATGCCATGCGCTTGGCCAGCAAGTCCGAGATAAGGGCCACCAGCTTTGACACCTTATCCCGCTGCGACCTAGAAGCCTGTGCTACCGTGTCAATCTCCACCCCCAGGAATACTAGCTGTGTAGGCGGGCCCTCGGTCTTTTCGGGCGCTAAAGGGACACCAAGTTCCTCCATTAGCGTCTGAAATGTGTTGAGGAGACGTGTGGACGTGTCCCAGCCCCGTTCAGCCCCGAATAAAATCATCCAGGGAATGGGCTACAGACCGGGACCCTGATCTGCGAACAAAAGCCCACTCTAGGAAGATGGAGGAACGCTCGAATGCCGAGCCCGAATTGGAACAGCCAAAAGGCATGGCATCAGTGCAATAATATGCTCCCCGGAACGGGGGCGCAGGGACAGGGCCAACGACCCTGCCCGCATAGACCTCCTTATCATTGCTGGCAGGAGCCACCTCCTCCCTCCCCCTAAGGGATAAAGATTGGGGGCATCCTGAGGGGACCTATCACCCATGAAAGGGATACGTAACCCCTGCCTAAAACCCTGAAGGAGATCTCCGCATCCTCTCCCTTCGGGAACAATGTGAGCCAGCGCTCCAACATGTCCACATTAATTGGGGAGGGAGCCCTTTGGTGAACTAGATCCATCTGCGGCAGTCTTGCCAGCCCCCTGTCCACCCCTCCTTCTGCCCCGCATCCCTCCAGGCCTGGGACAGCCAGAGGCCGCATGGGGGCCAGCACAGGGGGGACACTAATGTCTGTATTTGCCAATCTTCCTATTGCAGGAACCATTGGACGAGAAAGTCCAGCACAGCAGGCGGGCTGAAACCCCCTGCGCCGCCCCCTGGCAGTGGACCTGTGCTGGGGCCACCCGCTGGACCGCATGTCCACAATGGTATCTCTCCCCGGGCGCGGGGCGCGTGGGCGTCATGTACAAAAGCCACAGCCTCTGGCATGGCTCAACCCACCTAATGTCGGGGTGCTGGGGAATCCGCATATGGAATTACACGTCATAAGCCAACCACGATGGGCCCGGAAAGTCAACCATCGCCCGGTAGATGTTGTCCAAATACTGGACCATCGAAATTGCCAAATCCGGCCGGGCCCTAAGGTACACCGCCATGTATATGAGGTAGGCCGGCAACCAGTCGGCCCACGTACGTGGTGGCGTGCTACGACGTGCCTGCTCCTTATCCTTCTCATCCTGCCCCCCCCTACTCCTTGGTGGGCCCTCTGGTGAGGAGTGAGAAGGTATCCACGTAATCCCCCCGCCAGATCTTCTCTTTGGTGGTCTGTGCCAAATGGACACCCAGCGGCAAGGAATACCCCGCCGTCAGCAAGGCCGACACGGGCACAACAGGAACTGCTGGCATCTGAAAGGGGGCCTGTACTAACCCAGCCACCCCCAAAACATTCCCCACAGGGTAGAAAACACCCCCCACCACGGGGCCCTGAGTGGTAGTTTTCGTCGCCAGGTGGGGCGTCAGCGGCTGGACCGCCGCCCCACCCGCGCGAGGCCAGGCCATTGGAAACCCCCCCAACGTGGCCACGTGTGTAGGTGCACTAGCTTGGACCGCATACTCACGTGCTGCACCCCAGTAGGCCGCCCCCACCGGGGGTTCCGGCCCACTGGGGGGCGTCGGAGCTCTCAACCGCCATCGAGCTCGTCGATGGGGCCTGACCCGCACCGGTCTGATGAATGGGGAGCTGCGAGGCAGTGACCCAGGTCGTGCCACGCGCCTCAAGCAGCTCGACCCGACCCGTCGCCTGCCGCTGCCCAGCAGACGACGCGTCGAAACGAACCCCAAATGGAGACCAAGAGTGGCTAGCCCAGGCCAGGGATGTCTCGAGGGCCGCAACGCGGGCCAATAAGGCTTCCACGCTGACATGGGGCAAAGGACCAGCCGGCCCGCCTACTACAGGCATGGGTACAGGTCCCTGCCCCCGGGGCCCGAATAGGGCAACAACCCCACACCCGGGCCCGTTAGGGCCGATGTAGCAACCTGCCAGGGAAGGGGACCGGACCACCCCCCAAGGCTGGAAGGCCTCGGAGCGAGCTACGCTCCTACCAAGGGAGGCCCAGCGGAATGGGCAACACCATGAGAGGTGTCCACCGCTTGCGGGCCGAGGGCCGCAGCCCCTACTGGTCCCGTGCGTGGGCCACCCTCCTCCAGCCAGGGGGAATAGACCCCATTCCACCGGTCCCGGTGGGTGCAAGCAAATGCGGCTGCTGGGGAGGCGCAGCCGCGGTCTTCCGACCCAGATTGCGCCTCCGAACCGCACGAGCCGCGCTCGCAGCCGCCTTCTTGTTCGCGGGCCTCTCAGCCAATCGATGGGAAGCCGAAATGAGAGAATTCAGCAGCCAAAAGGCTTCCCGGTAAAAGCCAAAAGCGACGGAGGTAAGAGGGAAAAACTTCTCCGCTCCGTCGCTTCGCAAAATGGCAGCTCGGCTGCCTCGTGGCCCCCCTTTTATAAGGGAGCTGGCCACGCCCCTAACTACCCGGATGCCTTCATCCTGTGGGGGGGCCCCCGCAAAGAGCGCGGCGGCCATTTTGGCGCCGCGCTTGCATTCTTTGCTTTCTTGCATTGCAAGATGTTTGTTAAGCACATGTTCTTTGAGAATATAAGGGGTTTGGGTAGAGAAATGCCCCAAGCTGCTCATCTTTCAAACCAACATTACCCTCCAGCCAGGCAGCTTCCTTTCTTCCCTCCTCCATTTTATTTCTATTTACATGAAAATTCCCATTTTTTAAAATCTGCAGCTAGACAATTGCTGATGTACTGAATCAATTAATTTTTTTTAAACAAAACTATTTGACTTGTATGTAGTGCCAGGTAAAAAAAACTTTCTGCAGCTGTGGTTTCAATCTGCACTTCACACAATGGTAAACATAACTTTTAAAAAACTTAATCTTAAGTGATTCAGCTCATCAGTGTTTGTCTAGCAGATTCAACAAATAATAATTTCACTTCCCCTGTCCTTCTGCAGAGGATCAGGGGAAGTGTTCGATTTGTCAATGTCCTGAAGTGGCTTGCCTATTAAACTTTTTCACAATTCCCAAAATTCAAAGCAGAAGGAGCCCTTAGACGGCTGCCAGGCTTGGTTTTGGTTTGTTCCGGGTGATTGGATGTGCTGGGAATGGATTAAACTAGATTCATGCATACCAACCTGCACCCAAAAAGTAGAACCCCCTGACAGGGGCTTTAAAAGATGTGGATAGGGGATGATTTGGTCTTCTGTAGCGATTACATTGTGTGGTTTCTTTTGTTGTTGTTGTTGTTTGCGGGGGGAGGCAGAACATTCCACTGTGCACCAAACAAAAGGACAGATGTCCATGTGATCAAGCCTGTCATAGAATATACCTACCACTCATTGTGGGTTGGCAGGTTGTTTACAAAATGGTATCACCACCTGTTTTAAACTCTTTTTTGCATAAGCTATATCTATAAAAGAGAAATGTCCCCATGTGGGTCCTGAAAAGGCTTCCACACCCCTTAACTGTCCCTGTCCAAACTGTGCACACACTTACCTGGCACGAGAGAAATGGTCAATATATGGGGCCCGGGGCCTGAGGTGGGCCCTGCACCCCACAAAATGGGAAAAGGAACAGGAACTACAAATCCCAAGGTGCCTTGGGAGAAAAACGGCAGTTTAACAACAAGGCCTGGAAATAGAATATTGGAAAGAACTGATTTGCATGTTGGACTGTGATTGGTTGAGAGTGAATGACTGATAGGGAAACGTTCTGGAATTCCAGAGAAAAACTACATCTATAAAACAGATGCAGATGGAACAACCCATTCCATGTAAGCCTCTATAGCCCAGGAACGAGACACTTTCAATGTACATCACTGCTGGGTGAGTGAGAGACAGCGAGAGACAGGGAGTGTGTGTCTGCGTGTGTGTGCAAGAAAATGCATGAGACAGTGGGTTCCGGGTCAGTCACTGGTTTGTGTGTGGATGTGTGTGCCTGAATGAGAGAGAGAGAGAGAGAGTCTGTGTGTTGGGGTGAATCAGGGGCCGGAAAACCTACACATACATCAAACACACCCCGACCAAGTCCGGGCAATCAGCTAGTGCAAAATAAGGGTTTATTGGGACTTTGGGTTGCCAAACATGACTAACAACTTGTTTTCAACACATTCTGTATGTATGCTGTGAGGGATAAAAAGAATCCTCCTATTCAACTTTACTCTTCTCTGTTTTTAATGGAGCTATTCCAAAACAAATTTTGGCACAATATTTTCCATTTTTCTCCATTATTATCATTTTTTTTTAATTTTCAAAAATTTATTTCTCGATACACGTCCAATAATTAAAAAAACAAGAGATAACAAACAGAACAATATAAGAAAATAAAAGACAAAATACACAGTAATATAAATAAGCAAAGAAAGAGAGAACAGGAAAAAAAAAGAAACAGAACAAAATATCACCACGTGCTATATACAATGCTACGGAGACAGAATTTCCCCTTTTATCTATTATCATCTCAAAAATGCAATGTAATCTGGCACCGGCAGTTGCCCATGACCATTAATCAAGGTATAATCTATCAAACATTTCCAAATTTCCTGAAATTTGCTTTCTTTAATTAACCCTTTTCTTAAATTTAACTCCCAGGTGAGCTTATAATTCAGCGCAGTATTCCACAACTCCTTATACCAATCCTCTATTTTTGGGGTAACATCACATTTCCAATATCGCGCTATACACTGTCTAGCACTGGATAACATAATTGCTAACAATTCCCTTTTTTGTTGCTCTACCACCTCCACATCTGTTAACAAAATTAAAATTACATCCAATTTCATTCTTACATCTAGAATTCTCCCAATTTCGTGTTCCACCTTCAACCAGAATGACTTCGTCTCTTTACACCCCCACCACATATGCTCATATGTTCCAATTTCCCCCTTACACCTCCAACAAAATTTCGACTTTGTATTGTCAATTTGGTATAGTCGTACCGGAGTCAAGTACCACTTCCACAATAATTTATAATTGTGCTCTTTTATTCTTACAGACAAAGACCTCATTATTCTCCTTTTCCATTTAGCATTCCACTGCTCGTCTGTAATTATGATATTCAAATCTAGCTCCCATGTTTCTTTTAAAGCTTTCTGATGCTGATCTGAGTCATCTAAAACCTTATATATTTTGCTTACTAACCCCTTAACTTTTACCTGCCCACTTTTTAGACTAAGTACCAACTCTTCAAATTTCGTCCGCTCCCTATCCAAGCTCATTTCATCTAAATATCTTTTATTCCAACTGTCAATAGACATCAATTGAAACCAAATCAATTTAAGTTGTCTACCTATATCTAACTTTCTTTCCTTGTCTCTACATGCTGTTATCCAATCCTTTAATAGAGTTATATTATTCTTATTCAATACTTCTACTACGCTCTTATCCATTCTCAGTGGGAATGATTTCATATCACTCAGGCCTAATATTGGGGACAACCCTGGTGCCAATTTATTTTTCAGTAATGTCCAAGTTTTTAAAAGAGCTTTTAACAATTTATTTGTAGCATTAATTTTTGCTTTCCCTTTGCCCAAAAACATTAATATTTCTTCACCCAGTTTCTCTCGCAATTCAATTTTTCCCCAAATCGATTCTTCTTTCACTAAAATTTTACAAATATTCTTCAGTTGAAATGCCCAATAATAATTTTTAATATTTGGAATTCCTAACCCGCCCTTTTTTTGTGATGAATACCATAAAAACTTTGGTATCCTGGCCCTTTTTCCACCGTTACAAAAATTATTTAATATAGTTTGAAAAACCTTTAATTCCTTCTCTTTCATATATATTTGCAGGGTATCAAATAAGAAATTTAATTTGGGTAAAAGCTTCATTTTACATAGCGAAACGCGTCCAAACCACGACAAATTTAGCTTCTTATACCGTAAAATCATTTCTTTTAATTCTTTTCCTAATTTATCATAATTTAACCTTTTTAAATCATCATATTTATTTGAAATGTTTATCCCCAGGTATTTTATATTATCTCTAATTTGTATTTTAAATTTAGCTTTTAAACTTTCTTGTATGTCCAAATCCACATTAAAAAGAATTGCTTCTGACTTATCCCAGTTTACCTTAAGTCCCGTCACCCTTTGAAATTCCTCTAAATGCCCATATATCTTCCCTAGTGTATTCTGTGGATTTTTTATTGTTATTAGGGTGTCATCAGCATATTGGCTAATTTTTATACCTTCAATTCCAATTAATTCCTTATCTTCCCTTATTACATTAGCTAACAATTCCATGGCCATTATAAATAAAGATGCCGACAATGGATCTCCTTGCCTTGTGCCCGCTTCCAATTTAATCTCCCCTGTTAATTCCTCATTTAATTTAACCCTAGCCGAGCCTTGCTGATACAACTGCTCAATTACCCCACAAAATTTTTGTCCGAATCCATATTTCTTTATAATTTCCTTTATAGTTATCCATTGGATCGAGTCAAAAGCTTTGAATATATCCAGGGAGAAGAAACCCACATGCTCCTCTTGCTCCTGAGCAATAATTGTCAAGTCAACCATCCTTCTCGTCAAATCCGACATATACCGATCTCTCATAAATCCCACTTGATCCTTATTAATGTATTTACCACTAAAATTATTCAATCTATTAGCTAAAATAGCCGTAAAAATTTTTGCATCCTGATTCATCAGGGAAATCGGTCTATAGGATTCAATTTTTTCCAGATTTTTCCCTACCTTTGGAATTAAAATTATAATTGTACTATACCACGATTTAGGAACTCTCCCTCCCTCCAAAATATAGTTAAAAATCCTTTCCATTTTTGGTAACAGCATCTCTTTAAAATCTTTATAAAACTCCACCGATAAACCATCCTCGCCTGGAGCCTTGCCTATCCTTAACCTTTTTATGACCTCCTTTATTTCCTTTTGTGTTATCTTTTCATCCATGTAACTCCTATGCTCCAAGCTTAAATTTATTCTTGACCACTTATCTAAATATCGCTCTAATTCATCCGTATTTACGTCCTTCCTCGAATACAATTCCTGATAAAAAGCCTTGACAATTTGAATTTTATCTACTAACTTATTACACCTTCTGCCATACTTATCTATCAAAACTGAAATTCCTCTTTTATCTTTCTTTTCTTCAGCGGCTCTAGCTAATAGCTTAGAATTTTTATTACTGTACTCGAAGTAATCTCTTTTCAAATAAATTAAATTCTTCTTTACCTTTTCAATATCTTTTTCAATAAATTCTCTTTTTAATTTTTGCATTTTATCGAATATGTCCCTATCTCCCGTTCTTGCATGAATATCCTGCAACTTCTTTATTTCGTCCTCTAACTCTTTTTCCTTTTCCTTATTTTGCCTATTATTAATACAAGAGAGCCTAATGCTTTCTCCTCTGAATATTGCCTTCATGGTATCCCATAATATTCCATCATTTACATCCTTTGTATCATTAATTTCCCAGCACTCTTCCCATCTTTTTATTATCGTTTCCTTACTCTTTTGATCTCTATATAACCTTGTATCATAGCTCCATGTACCCCTTTTTTGTTTGTCATCACTTAGTTTAAATTCTGTAATTATTTTAGTGTGATCAGATTCCTTAATCATACCAATTTCAATATTTTCAACCTTATCTATCATACTTTCTGAAGCCAAAACATAGTCAATTCGTGAATAAGAATTGTGCACGTGCGAAAAAAATGTATATCCCCGTTCTGAGCCTCTAATTTTCCTCCAAACATCCTGTAATCCCGTTATTTTTAACCACCTATCCATCACCCTATTAGTACATGTACGCTTAGCCACATTTGTAGTATCCAAACCTGATCTGATCAAATTAAAATCTCCAACCATTATTAACTTGGACACCCTTTCTGATTCTATACTTTGATACACCTTATCTAAAAATTCCTCCTGTTTTTCGTTTGGCGCGTATACATTAACAAAGGTTATATCCTCATTATTAATAAATCCCCTTGTTATAAGAAATCTCCCTTCTGGATCTACAACTGTCTTTACTTTTGTAAATCCTAACTTTTTTGATATTAATATGGCAACCCCTCTTGCCTTAGACGTACCCAATGCCTTCTCATAATATTCTATCCCCTTTATATACAATTTATTTACATCCTCACTTTTTTGATGCGTTTCTTGTAAGCATATCACATCTGGCCTATCTTTCCTAATTACCGCTTCCAAACGTTTCCTCTTAATAATACTGCCCGTGCCTTTCACATTCCATGATAACACCCTAATCGATTTCATAATTCTTTATTATTTTTCGCTTGCTACAATTCCATCTCCTACAAGCATGTGCTAATCCAACCCACAAAACATAAGCAAACAGCTGAACACAAAACATAAAACAATAAATCATCACCCTCCCCGCCATTTCGAAACGAAAAAGAAAAACACCCCTGCCAAACAAGGGGGGGAGGGGGAGGGGAGACAACACTCACAAACCAAACCACCACTTCTCCTGCCTAATTACCCATTCTAAATACTATTTAATTTTTCATGCCACCATTTCCACATGAGGATTCTATCATCGCTTTATATTGTGCCTTACAGTTACTTCAATTACAATTTTTACACCGTTATATCATTCCACACTACCTAGTTCATCCTGGCTAGACAACGCCACCCTCATATCCTTCATCCGTTCTTCCTCTTCCCTGTCATATGTTGTATAAACCCCTGCTATTATCAGCTCCTCTTTAAGATCTTCCCATTCCTTGGAGTTTCGGTCGATTATCTTTGCCTCTGCAAGTATGTCTAAGACATATGACCCATCCCTCAACACGTATGATTTTCCAGATACTATGAATTTTAGCTTTTTTAAGGCAAGCCAAAAATAAACAATTCCTTTTTCCCTCAACTTCCTGGTTACTGGTTTGATTTGTGTTCTCCATGTTCTCTCGCCAATAGAAATATCATTATAGATCTCTATACTACTCCCTTCCATTTTCAATATACTTGACCCAGATTTCCTGATATGTCGCATTAACATCACCTTCAAACCTTCACTAGCAAACCTCAATAGCACATTTCTGTCTGCTGTATTATGTTTCTTAGACCCTAATCTATGCACACTTAATACATCCTCAGCCTCAAACTTCCTATCCATACCTAAATCATTTAACCAACTCATTATTCTGGCCTTCAGCTGATCAGGGCGGGCCTCAGAAACATGCCTAATTATAATATTTCTTTTTCTAGATTGGTCTTCAAGTAACTCCAGTCTCACTTCATGATCATCCACTTTTACTTCTCTCCCTTTAGCTTTTTCCTGCACCTCTTGGACATGTCTCTTTACATTTTCAACCTCCTTTGAAATTGAACCCATTCCTTCTTTTACATCATTCACCTCTTCCATTATCTTGGCAATTTCAACTTTAGCTGATTCCATCAAACCTGTCACCACTGACAGCATTTTTTGCTGAAAAGCCTCAAAACTCTCTTGCTGCAGTTTAATAAATTCTTGATTATCCCTCGCTCGCTGCTCTTCTAAATTTTGAAACTTGGTCTGAAGATACTTCTCAAGACTATCTAATCTCATTTCGATAGAGCCTCTACATTCATTCACATCAGGGCTATCCCCTTCCAAACTTTCCTCTACATCTCCTTCTATTACTTTCTTTTTTATAGCTCCCCGAGCATTGGCCTCTTTAAATTCAATTTGCTGATCTTCTTGATTTATATCTAACCGTTGTAATTGCTGTTTCTCTTGTACTTTCTTCTTTGCTGCCATGCCTGCTCTAAGCCTATCCAGCTGCTCAGCTTCCAAAATTTCTTCTTTTAAGGACTTCCTTCGTTCCTCACCGCCTGCTCTTACTAATCTACCTGTTCTTAGCCAAATTGGATCTATTTCTATCTCTTCTCTCAGCTGCTTTCTTTTTTCTTTTCGACTCATTCACTCTATTCTAAAATAGTCTAACCAGGTCTATACAACTTTATCCACGCTTTTAGCCAATACCCTATACAATTATCTCCTTATGCCCCAATACATAAACAACCATAGCTTACAATCCCTTTTATAATTAACTTCAACCACTATGGACTTTCAAGTTAATCCAGCTCATTACTCTACACAAGGCATATATACAAAACACAGATCTTGAAGAAAGAAAAAAATAATTGTTCCTATAGTCCAACCAGTTGAGCAGTACACAGCTGCACTTGATGATAAAGCAACTCCAGGGCTAGCCTTGATTTTATCACTGTCCTTGGCACAGCAGCTGTGAAAACTAATTTTCTTTTTTTTCTCTTCACTTTCTCTCTTCTTTCTGCCGCAGCCAAAATCACAGTCACAAATTGCCCTCCACCACCTAAGCACCAGCTCTATTTTACACCCCCACAATGGTCCAATGATCAGGGCTCATGGAAGGACCCTGCCCGACAATCAATCAAACAGAATATCCTCTGCCCTTCCAGCACACCACTTGTAAAACAAGTTCAACACAATCCAAGTCCAAGTTCCAAGGGTAGAAGAAATAACAGCTCCTTAAAGACTTCCACACTTTCAGCCAACGTTCAGTAGTATTTCAGGGGACGCACATCCAACCAATGCACTGGTCAACACGGGCTGCCCAGACTCCTGCTCCGGATTAGGGCCCTTTGGGATCAATTGGGACTCACTTCCGCACCCCCAATTGACTCCCCTCAGACCCCTATCCCCACAGAGTAACGACTCCTTCTCCGCCCGACACAACCAGAGCACTCTCCTGACCACTTTGCGTTCCAGCGTCCCCAAACTCCAAGTGGCGCCGAGACTTCAGCCGCCCACAAAAGCGCTTCTCCTTGCCGAGACCTCCCTCCTAAACTCCGTCCTCTGTCCTCCGGCAGCGCCACTCCAGCCGAGACCAAAATCGCCACTTCCTTCCACCCTGGAACTCTGCACGCGAGATCGTGCTCGACTCTCCTCCTTTCTCCTCTGCTCCACTCCGCCACTCGAGTCTCCTCCAAGCACTGCCGAACCCCAGACTTTGCCAAAATACACTTCTCTCGAACACAGCTATTGCCAGCTCCCAAGGAAGCGCTTCTCTTTGCTGTCACCTCTGCTCATAAACTCCATTCTCCAACAGCACCACAAACTCAGCTCTCGGCACTGAGAAACAGCTGCAACAGTTTTACTCCTTTCCGTTGTCCTCCAGGCTCCAAATACCTCCAATTACAATCCATCAACTTCACATTCCTTCCAGAAACATTTTTCTTCAAAAACGTAACAGTTTAGCATTATATATCCACATTTGTGGCTCCCCTTTCCAGGCAGTGGTGAGAGAAACGATGTGCTCAGTCTGCCATGATGCTCCTCCCCCCCATTATTATCATTTAAGACCAACGTGCAGTACAGTGTAACGACGCATTCAGATAACGTCAAAACCGCATAATGACACATCCATCATACCCCATGTGATGCCCCACATAACGACAAAAAGGGTTGTCAGGATAACAATGTTTTCATGTCGTTGTCGGGATAACGTTTTTTTTTTGTCGTTATGCAGGCATCTCCCATAGGGATCTCATAAAGACAAAAATCGGTTAATGATGCTACTTGGGGACCCAAGTTTTGTCGTTATCCGAGGTACCCCTGTAATTTATATCAACCCACAGATTTGCCTTCAAACAAGTACTAGTGCCATGGAGTTACGTTCCTCAGTTAATAAATGCTAAGAGGGTTACTATTAAATATTCTGGTAGCAATTAGCTGCCAAACCTGTGTTCTTTATTCTCCCATAGTTTTCTAGCAACTGCTAGAGTAAAAAAGAAAGAAGTAGGGTTAGCGAGTCAGCTATCTCCCAGTGGAAAATACAGGGCCAAACTATGTCACTGCACAAATATGTAGTTCTACTGAAGATAATACTTTTGAAAACCCAAAAAAGCTAGACTGATGCCAAAACGTTCCTAGCATTTATGGCACATATTAAAAAAGATAGAAGTTGGGCATTTAGAAGAAACGGTTCAACATGGTGATTCCTTTACCACAACAAAAAGGACTTTTAAATAGACAGTCGTTTGTATCATTTGAGATGTACAAACTAACAAAGTGTGTGCCAGTTTCATGAGCAAAGGGGACTTGCAATGGCTCAGTGGTTAAGAAGCTCGCTTTGTTGGCAGGTCATCAGTTCGAGAGCCGAGTACTACATGATGTCTCTGTCCCAGCTTCTGCCAACCTAGCAATTTAAAAGCAAGAAATTGCAAGTAGATAAATAGGGACCACTTTGGTGTGAAAAGATCTTGGGGACATGAAAGGAGCTTCTCATTTGGGCATCCCCCTGAGTAAAGTTCCTCCAGGAAAAATCCTTTCAACCCAGAAAGCACCTTTGTGTACTTCTGACATGATTTTTAAAAAATGAGCAAAATGGGTGCCAAGTTACAATTGTTGGTATACTGCACTAATTGTAGGTAGATGTAACAGTGAAGCCAGGGTGAAATGAGTCTCAAGCCCCTTGCCTTTGACCCCCTACCACATAACCCTGTCTGCCTACAGTGGCCTGCACCCTTCGGCAAAGCCCACACCCTCTTTGGACCTGCTTCAGAATAGAATAACTATGATAGGCATCACCTTCTGACTGTTTAAGCTTGCAAACCAGGCAGATCAGGTAGGACATTCAGGCCAAATGACTTAAGGTAGCTTGAGGTAGCGTTTACAAAACACCAGATTCCCTCCAACCAGCTTAGCTCTCTACAAGGACCAGAGACCACAGTTCTGGGTTCAAATTATTGTTTTATTTAGTGCACAGTTACTAAGTTTCAAAATATTAAAGCACAGAAACATACAGTGGTACATCATACAATGATTTTAATCTGTTCCACGAGGCTCATTGTTGTACGAAACAATTGCTATACGATGTATGCATCATATAGTGATTTTCCCTATGGAATGCATTGTACAACGATTTTTTTCGCTAAGTGGTTTTTCCCCATTGAATAATTGTATGATTTTTTCCATAGGGAAAATTGTTATGCAGGACACCATTTCTCCCCCCAAAAAACCTAATTGTTATACGATTTCAATGCTATACGGGGCGATTATTGTATGAGGTTCCACTGTAATTGCAAATACCATTCCAACATTAACACTCAAAAACCTCTCTAGCTCTTTGCCTGGCCTAGCCTGGCCTAATTAACATAATGACTACATTTTTCTAGCTTTACTCCCACCTCTCCCATCTGATATTAGTGATCCAAAACATCGCGAAATCTCTTCCTTCTCCCCTTCTTCTCCCATATTAATTTTTTCCCACTCATCCCTCTTTCTGAAGGGTTTCAACCAATTACAGCATAGAATACAATGTCCATCAAAACCAGTTCAATTCCCACAGACTACAGGTTGTTATGACTACACATTCAATCTTCCACCCAGCACCTGCTTTGAAGGTCACATTCCTTCTCTGCCACTGGGAACAAGAAATCAGAAATCTATTTTACTTTTAAAATGTAAGGCACCCCCTTCTATTCTTTTACAGTAGACATGGATCTCTCTTGTCACTTCTGCCCAAAGTGAACTACATAATGAGCCAGGCTGGGGAAGAACAGGGCTTGTTGTTACCAGTGGGGACTAGGTCTGCTTTTGGTCTCCTTTAGCTTTAGCCTTGCCTGGTGCTCTGACCGAAGCACCCTACTAGCTCTGCCCGTAGAATGTCCTTATTCTGCAACAGGTTCCTGCAATTTGGGTCTTGGGATAAAACAAACAATCCTTAGAAAATAGAGTCCTTGTGAGAATTAAAATAAATAAATAAAATCTTGATTTGAGCACCATTAAAAGTTTTGTTTTGCTTATAATGTTGTTTCTTGCTCTTGAGCAAATTTCACCACCTCAGTTTATTTCATCATCCTTCACAGTTAGGAAGCCTATTTTTTTCTTTCATTTTGTTTGTAATATTTTCAGCTTATATTTTCAGCTTATATGTTGGACTGGACAACTCAAGAGGCCCTTTGGCTCACCTTTCTCTCAGGTGTATATCTTGACACTACTGAATGAACTCAGTATTAGAACAAATACCTGTACAGTATTGGACTGCAAGAGCCACAAAGAATTCTGTGAAACTTTAAGAAGTAAGAAATGTATGGTGATACAGCTTTTGTTAATCAGAGGCAATTTTCTCATATACCCAAAGTGACCATTCATGTTCCATTCAATACAATCAATACTAGTTGGTGATAGATGCAGAGTGCCTAAAGTTATATATGGTGGAAGAAATAGCCAAGAAAATGTATTATATCACACATTTTCCAGTACACATTGTATATCAGAGGACTTAGCACTTTAGTGTTTGGGGGGAGAAAGTGGGGGGAGAAACTGGGGGTGGGAATCTTTTCTTCAGAAGTGTTAAGAATACAAGTTAGGTCTTTGTGTCTTAAACAGAGATGTAAAGAAGTGTTATGTGACAACACAAAATCCTAGAGGTATACCAAAGAATTCCCACACAGTTTTTAATGGAGTTATTCCAAAACAAATTATGGCACAATATTTTCCATTCCTCTCCATTATTATCATTTAAGACCAAGGTGCAGTAATTTATGTCAACCCACAGATGTGCCTTCAAACGGGCCCAATTCTCATGTGGCAGGTCAATGGAAAATCATAGGCTTCAGCGTTCCAATACCATCTAAAAGAGTTCGTATTCAGTGCTAGCACACCCTTGATCTGTGGCTTGGGCTGATGTCCTGGTACCTTATTCCAGAGATTATCAACCTATGGCCCATAGGCCGGATGCAGCAAACAGTGCCATTTCATGTGGCCCCCCACCACCTCTACCACACCCAGAAGTGCCATGTGGTGGAGGAAGGGCAAAATGGCCAACCGCCCCCTGAAGCTGTCTGAGGGAGTGTAACCCAGCCCCCAGCTTAAAAAGGTTGAGAACTCCTGCCTTATTAATTGCACATAGATGGACCAACCCATGTAACATGCCACATGTGCATGTGTGCTGATTTTTCTCCGTGTGACAGTAAACATTTCAATTGTTTCATTTCCACCCCAAGTAGCTCAAATAGCTCAAATGTGTTAACACGACCTCAACTTGAAGTGAGTGAACTCAAGAGGCCGTTATGTCATTTATTCTAAATTTATGTCAAGAAGCTAAAGTCAGTTGCAATGGTGGGCATCAGCAGGTTTGCACCAGTTTGCCAGAACCGGTAGCAGAAATTCTGGCTGGTTTGAAATAAAGTAGTCCTAATTCAGGTGCAATGCAGGGCTTTTCCCCTGGCCACGCTCACCATATCATGCCCACAGTGTGGTAGTAATTTTTTTTTTGGAGCCCACCACTTGTCAGTTGATAATGGTAATGTTACTGGGTATACCCAGAAAGACGTCCCATGTCAGCAGCAAGCTATTCTCGGAAATTCAAGAGTAAAACTTAAGACAAGGAGACAGACAGTCAAAGGTAGGGAAGAAGAATGGAATTTCTTCTGGATCAGTTGAACATGAAAGTGAACCCTGAAACAGGACAAATCCCTTCTAATCAGGTAATGTGAGAATGTAGAGCTAGAGAGAAAAAAAGGCTTTTTTTTCCTCTGGCAAGTAAAACAAGGCAGAGAACATAGGCATTGATGTCAAGTGAAAAATGGTAGAGCTGCCCAAGTTTTAAAACTGGCTCACACACAAGAATCAAACTTCCTACTTCAGCTCAGATTGTCCTTTAGCATTCCAGATCTGGAAAAGAATAGCAATTCCCTGAAACAACAAACTCCCTAAGAGTTGCTGATACCAAATCCTGAGAGTCTTTGAGAAAGCAAAAGGCATCTAACTTTTCAAAAAGCAGCTTCAAAAGAAATGCAACTCATTATAATATCCTCCATTTGAAGCTTTCCAAGTTAACAAGAAGTAAACCTTTGCCAGTCTGTGTATGAAGAAAAACCTTTTATAGAAAAATATTGCTAGGCCTGTTTATGGCTTAAAATAGATCCCTTGGGTCAGAAACTATTGTTTCAGTCTTCAGATGTTGTTACAGAAAATTAAAAACACTCCTCTTTCTTTAGTTGGATTGAAATATGCCCCTTCCCCTGAAGGTATGCTTTCACAAAATATGGCTTTTTAAAAAAAAGTAATTTTTCTTATTTGAAAGAACATGTTGTTTTGATTAGAATGATTTATTAGTTTTAGTGCGATTTTTTAAGGTAGCCCTTCTTCCAAAGAGCTCAATGTGGCATATTCTTCTGCACACAGCTGTATGTGAAAACATTTTTAAAGACATTCCATGTACCTCGGAGAAAGGTGAGCCAAAGGGCCTCTTATTTTTATTTATTTATTTATTTATTTCAGTTTCTATACCGCCCAATTGGCCAAGGTCAACTCAGGGCGGTTCACAGCATAATAAAAAACATAATTAAAACATAGTTAAAACTGCTTTAAAAAACTACCCACCTACTCACTAAAAAAAGGTGCAGGGGCCAAGGGTGCTGGGATTTGCTATACCAGCCACCCAGCGGAAGTCACTCCTCCACCTGCACCTCATACTTGGCCTGCCAGTCAGGTTTCAAGTTCTTTCCTGAAGGGCAGCAATTCCGTCTGGAGACGTAAATCTGTTGGTAAGAGGTTCCAGAGAGCCGGTGCGGACACGGAGAAGGCCCTCCTCCTTTTGCTGGAGAGGCAAGCCCCTCTAGCGGATGGTACAATGAGAAAGCCCCTCCGGTCTGCTCTGGTTGGACGGACAGACGTCCTTAGGGCGATGTGGTCTCTTAGGTAACCTGGCCCACTACCATGTAGGGCTTTAAAGGTCCAAACCAGCACCTTGAATTGCACCCAGAGGCAAACTGGTAACCAGTGCAGCTCCTGGAGCAGAGGCAAGGTATGGGCATAACGCCCGCACCCCATTACTGCCGCGTTCTGGACCAGCTGCAACCTCCGAATGGTCGACAAGGGCAGCCCCATGTAGAGCGCATTACAATAATCAAGTCTGGAGGTGACCAGACTTGAGTGGTTCAGTCCAAGTTTGGCTGTCAAGTGGAACAAGGAGCTCATGTCAGGCAAAGGAGCTTTGGAAATGGGAAAGTGTGATGTCTTTCTGTCCACTTGCTAAATGGCCCCTAAACGAAATGAAACAATTGTGCAGCTTTGGAAGGCCTCTTATTCTGGAGCTGGCCACACACCAAATGCTTGCCTTGAGACCTTAGAGCAGGGGTTCTCAACCTGCTGCCTGAGGGCTGGATGCGGCCCACAGATCCATTTCATCTGCCCCCCCACTGCCTCCATCACACCAGGAAGAGCCATGTGGTGGAGGAAGGGCAAAATGGCTGTCCGGCCCCCGAAGCTGTCTGAGGGAGTGTGACCCAGCCCCTGGCTTTAAAATGTTGAGAACTCTTGCCTTAGAGACACTCCTTAGGAAACCTTCTTACTCTTCTTGAAACCAACCTGCTCTCAGTCTTACTCATAGAGCAAGAGAATAGGCAGGAGCAGCCGTAGAAGAAATGTCAGGGAAAACGAGGAAAAGCAGAGTATTTCCTTCCCACTTCATTTAAATACCAGAGTCTCTTAAGGACTTTCCTTTGTAGAGGAGTGTTTGAGTGTGTGTGCATTTATTGTGGACTCCTAATAGATTAAGATATTGAGCTTGATGACCGGAAGGTCAGCAGTTCGAGACCCAAGTGCTGTATGACAGAGTGAGTTTGTTGAGGATTTTAGGAATGGTTTTACTGAAATGACCACAGACGCCAGAATATGTTTAGAGGCTTTATTGATTACACATCTCCTCTCTCACAGTGTCCTCAGGGAGGACGCCATTAGACTGGATAGCCTCATGGTGAGGTGAACCTTATTTTATAACCTTCTTTCAGGGAGGAGGGGTTAGGGTGAAGGGTCAGAGGGAAGGATGAGGTCGGAGTTCAGAGGGTAATGGTGCATTGTGGTCATTGGTGATGAAGGGCAGTGAGGCATTATTTATCTGACAAAATCCCCTTCTAATGCCTCATTGCATCTTCATCTACAGTTTTCAATTCTTCTTTCTCGATGATAAGTCCCATCTTGTTTGCAAGATATTGATGTTGGTCCGATGGGAGAGGTTTGGTTAAAATATCTGCAATTTGTCTCTTGGTGTCACAGTAAGTCATTTTAATGAAGCCTTTTTCGCACATTTGCCTTACATTGCAATACTTGATATCAACGTGCCTGGATCTGCGCCCCACCGCGTATGCTTTTGAGATTTCAATTGCGGCCTTATTATCTTCATGTATAGGAATGGGGAGAGTGGGTTCATCCCAAATTTCGGATATTAATTTATTGAACCATATCAAATCATTCGCTGCATCGGATAGGCAAGCATATTCTGCTTCTGCTGTGGAAGTGGATACTGATTTTTGTTTCCCCGTGCACCAATATATGGGACTGCCGTTTAAAAAAAATCACGTAACCGGATGTGCTTTTCCTCTCTTCAATGTCTCCAGCCCAATCTGCATCTGCGTAGCATGATAGGGTGGATCTCTCAGTTATTGAGGGGACAATTGACAGTATGGCGCCCTTGGTTTTCTTCAGGTACCTTAATAGTCTCTTAACTGCATTCCAGTGGTATGTCTTTGGGTTGTTCTGATGTCTCGATAAAAGGTTCACTGCTAGATTTATGTCCGGTCTGGACCAATTGGCCAGGTAGAGTAGTGACCCTATGGTGGATCTGTACAATGTGTTATCTCCAAAAATTTCATTGCAACTATACGTGTTCCTTAAAAAATCAGTTTGCATTGCTGTGTCCGAAGGGGCGGCATCAGCCATGTTGCATTTCTCCAACAGTTCAGTTATCTTGTCTTCTTGCGAAAGGGAAAAACCACCAGTTACTTCGGATATTTTGACTCCCAAGTAATTGTTTACCTTCCCTAGTAACTTCAGAGTGAATTTTTCTCGTAGATTTTGTACAAAGTAGTCACATTTGACCTTACTTTTCCCTATGTACAGAATGTCATCAACGTAAACCAGTATTTTTTCTATATCCCCTTCATTTCTCTTGACAAAAACGCATCTGTCGGCTTGGGTGTGTGAGAAACCCAACTGTTCCAATGCATTAGACAAGCACTCATACCACATTTTGCCAGATTGTTTTAATCCATAAAGACTCTTGTTTAGCAGCCAGGTCCCACCTTCTCTCATCTCAATTCCTTGGGGTGCTCTGACGTATATTTTCTTGTCTAAGGCCGCGTGCAGATAGGCTGTTTGCACGTCGAACTGGTATACGTACTCTTTTCGGATTGAAGCTAAGGCTAGTGCAGCCTTCACACTTTCGGCCCTCACAGTCGGCGAATACGTGTCGGTGTAGTCATCTGGGAATCTCTGTGCAAAACCCTGTGCCACGAGCCTGGCCTTGTAAAGGATTTCGTAGTTTTCAAGGGTCTTGACCCTGAAGACCCATCTTGTGCCTATGGTTTTCTGTCCTTCTGGTGGTTCCATCAGAGTGTATACATTGAGCTCCTTGAGGCTGTCCAATTCCTTTTTCATCGCTTGCTCCCATTTTATTTGTTCTTCAATTGGTAACTTTTTCACGTCGGCGTAGTTGTCGGGTATGCCAGTCGAATCGCCTATGGACATCACATAGTCTTCCAGGCGCTTGGGGGTTTGGCCTTTTGTAGCTCTGTTTGACCTCCTGTTTGATGCTTTGGTGGTCTCCCTTGTTCCTTGACGTTCACTTGTGCCGTCATTTGTGTTGTTTTCTTCAATCTTACATTCTCCAGGAAGACTTGGTGTATCTTGAGTATGCCTGTCAGTTACTACCTCGTTTGAGTGTAACTTCATCCAGTTTGCATTTTCATGGAATGCGGCTGATCTGGAGATGGTTACCTTGTGATACTCATCTATGAATCTGTATGCCTTTGAACCTGGTTCATAACCAACAAATCTCAGCCTCTTCGATACCTTGTCCCCCTTTCTCCTTAGTTGTTTTGGTATGTGGACATCGGCCATTACCCCGAAAACATGGAGGTGGGAGAGACTAGGCTTGCGCTTGTACAGCATTTCGTATGGGGTCTTCTCTACTACACTCGACCAGATCCTGTTGAGGGTGTAATTTGAATACATTAATGCTTCACCCCAATAAGAGAACTTTAGTCCAGCATCTTCGAGTACACATCTCATCATGGTCTGTAGTACCCCATTCCTGCGTTCAGCTATTCCGTTTTGAAAAGCCGAAAAAGGTGCGGTGGTGGAGTGCATCATGCCTCGGGAAGTGATCCATTCCTTGAATTCCCTTGAGAGGAATTCAGAACCCCTGTCTGTCATTATTTGTTTTGTGAGTTGTGTTGCATTTGCACTCTCTTGCAGAATTCCTTGAACTTTGTAAAGGTTTCACCTTTGTCGCTGAGCATGTAAACAAATCCATATCTGCTGTAGTCATCAACGATGGTCAGAAAGAATTTCTTTTTGTTTATAGAGGTGGGGAGTGGCCCCACTAGGTCCATGTGTAGGAGTTGAAAAGCCTGAGATGTGCTTCTCTTCGACGTTTTTGGTCTTGGCATTTCCTTGGACTTTGAGCTTAGGCACACAGAGCACTCCAGATATTTGTCACAGTTTTTCACCTTCAGACCTTCTGCATGTTCTTGCATTTTTTTGACGGTGGAGAAACTGATGTGTCCTAATCTTCTGTGTAGCAGGTGAGCGCAATCGTTGTGCATGAGTTTCCCTATGGAAATGACAGTGGTGCTGTGGGGAGTTGTCGCTTTAGTATACTCGATGTCTGAATTTTCTTCCCCCTGTAGTTTTGCAACACTTGCTTCGGCGTGACTTTCAGAGATATTATGTCTATTGTTTTCCCCTTCTATTTCCTCTGTTTCTGTTTTGCATGTACTAGCGTGATCCGTTTTATCACCCTCTCCAGTGGGCACATAGTAGGGCAGACCGCCCACGATGATCACTTCCCCGACGTTTCCTTCTTTGTTGGTGATGGATACTCTACCTTTCTTAAAAAGCAATTCCGTGGCGGTGTCTTCACATAGCTTGAATGCGGCCAGTATGTTGTATGGAATTTCAGGGATGAATAAGACTCCATTGATTTTTCCCAAACCTGGGATGTTTATGTCTCCTTTTCCCATTACGTGAGCTTCCTTTTGATTTGCAACCTTTATTCGGAAGGATGTTTTTGTGAATGAGTCAAATAGGTCTTTGTTGCATGAAGTGTGTATGGTTGCCCCTGAGTCTATTAGCCAATATTTTTTGTTATCCAGGGCGCCGGTGGGGTATACCCTGTCTTCTGTGTTGTTTATGGAGTTGAATTCATGCTTCTGGTATCTGTGTTCCCTTCCGGGGCTGGGCGACCTATTCCGCCTGTGTTCATATTTGTATCTTGCATTGTTTTCAGGTGTGTATTTTTCCCTTTGCGTGTGGTCTTCCTTTCCTTTTATTTCGGGGCAGTTCCGTTTGATGTGGTACCTTGAACCACAGAAGAAACAGCCTTGTTGCTGGCTGGTTGGTTCCGTGAACTTCACCATTCTACCTGGTTTGGTGTCTCTGTGTATGATTGATCTGTCCCTCCTCATGTTATCATGCGCTATGAGTTTTCCTGCCAATGTGTCCATTGGCATGTTTTCACAGTCTATTGCGTCAAGCTGATCCAAGAAATTATTCCAGCTGGGGTCCAGGGAGTTGAGTATTATGCTGATCATGCTTTCCTCAGCGATTGCTTCACCATGCTGTAACAGCTGGGATCTCATGGAGTTTAATCTCAGGAGGTGCTCACCCATAGGGGTGTCGGGTTTTAATCTCACAGAGTGGAGTTCCCTGGAGATCCGGCTGGTGGTGCTTCTGTTGCTGCTGTGGAACAAGGCATTCAATTTGTTCCATATGTCAAAAACTGTCAGTTCATGGGGTATGCTTGGGAAAATGGCTGGCTCAATGGAGCTTAGGAGTAGTTGGAAGGCTTTATGGTGTTTGCGGTCTGTTTCAATGGACCACGGTTCTTCAGGAGGGTCTAGGATAAAGTACAGTGCATCATGACCCATCAGCAGAATTTGAAATTGTTGTGCCCACTCTGGCAGATTTTTCCCAGTAACACTTAATTTTGGGAAGTCATTGGGTAGGTTGGTTTGTTGGTTGGAGTTATTCTTGGATTCGGTCTGTTGTTCTAGGTGTCCCTTTTGGTACTGAAAAGGGCAGAAAGGCATAGGTATGCAAGCGGCCGCCTTTGGGTTTCCCATTGGTCCTTTTTGTCTGTAGGTTGCTGTTGGAGTTGACTGCGCATGCGCGGCCCAGCGTGCATGCGTGAGGGTTATTTTGCTCAGTTCTTCATTGGGAAAGTACCTCTGCTCTCCTGGTCTAGGGTCCGAGTGGCTGGGTAGAAGGTGGTGGCTAACGGATGCTCCCCGGGGCTTGGAAAGTGGTGGCAGTGTTCTCTCTTGGTATGGTGGGGGGGTGCCCACGCTCCGGGGTTCATTTTCGGAAGCCTTTGGGGGTGAGTAAGTTGGTGTGCAGTAGGGTAGTACTGGGTTGTTGGGAATGCCTCTGTCTTCCGATGGGGGCCATGGGGGTGTCTGTCCCTGGCTGGATCTATGGCTCATATGTTGAGGGCTGCTGCGCTGTGGGGTTCTTTGTGGGGGGTTGTTTTCATGTGGAGGGTTTATGCGTGGAGGGCCGAGGACAGCTGAAAGTATGTCTATGGCTTTTGAAACTTCTGCTTCTGGGTAGGGTCCCCTATGATCTCTGTTATATTTCTCTTGTCTGGCTTTATACAGTTCCCAGAGATCATTTCTTATTTCCTCCACTTCATTTTCTTCGCTATTGCTGGGTTCCCCTTCTGTTCTCTGTTGCCGCGAGGGGGAGGGGGTCTGCCCTTGGCTCTGGAATTTCCCCTCCCTCCCGGCTAGGCTGTTTTGGAGTCCGGCAGCAATTTCCATTGATTGCTTGAATTCCATTGTTGTACCGTCGCTTCCCCTCTTGGGGTGGCTTACCGTAGTTCCTCTTTGGGTCTCCGTTTCAATCTGGTCATCTCCGAGCAGGCTCTCTCCCCCATCCTCTCCTTCGCTTTGAGTTAGATGGGCGCTGATTTGCGTGTGTTGTTGGAGAGAAAGTTCTCGGATGCTTTCTTCCACTTCGGCAAGTTTTATTCGAATTTCCTCAGCCATTCTCTGGACCAGATCGCCCCCTCCTGTTGCTTCGTCCAGCCGTCCTCTGTCTCATCTCCTGCCAACCTAACAGTTCAAAAGCAAGAAATTGCAAGTAGATAGATAGGTAACAGCGTTCCATGTGCTTTAGCATCTAGTCATGCCTGTCAAGTGACCATAGAAGCATCTGCAAATGCAGGCAGCGGTGGCTCTTTGGTTGTAAATGGTCAGATATGACTGGCTTTCAAGCAAGGGGGACCTTTACCTTTAATAGATACTTATGTGACAGACAATAGAGCAGGTGGGTTTTCTGAATCCAGTCATTTAACAGTAAGTTAAAAACCCAAACTAAAATAATTCTGTGTTGTCACTGGCTTTCTATTAAGCATTTTATCTTCCAAACACAGTATTCCTCAACTATCAGGTAGTTGTCCTTGACTGCATATTTGTGCAGTTTTGCTGGCTAATTTCAGAGTTCTTGGAACCTCTACTACACAATTACAAGTATAGATCTGTATACATATGTTGTTCCAGGATATAGCTCAGGCATTGCTGTATATCAAGGGTTCTCAACCTGCAGTCCCGAGCAATTTCTGTGAAGCCTTCCAACCTGCTTGATTACTTCTGAATGTTCACTTTTGATCTAAACCAGTACTGTAGTTTAATAATTTTGTTACATTTTGAGCTAAGATGTGGCCCTTTTTAGGCACCAGGCACTTGAATGCAGGCCCCTGTCCCAGAAGGTTGGAAACCATGGAGGTAGAATAAAACAGGAGTTGACATGACATCACAAACTTGAAGCCGACTAATCTGAAAGTCCGCCATGTCAGTTGCCCAAAACAATGGGTTATGGTGTTTTGATTGTGTGGAGTCATGAAAGTAGATCGGGGTTTCCCCTTTAATATCATGGGGGGGGGGGGGGTTTGCGATCCCCTTCTCCGCAGGCTCCCCTGGGTCCAGAAGGGTTGGGGGGACAGAGAATAAGCTTGGTTTTTTCTCTTTAATATGGGGTGTCGGGAGGGAAATCCCCTCTCTTCTGGGTCCCCTGGGTTCAGGAGGGTTGGGGAGACCCCAGGGGAGCCAGTGGAGAGGGGGAGCGCAACCCCCACTTTAGTGTATGGGACCAAAGACAACCGGACAACCGAAGGGTTGGTTTAACACAGGTTTATTGCATGAGGTTCCAGTGAAGCATGAGGTAATGGCGGTGATACATCTCAATATATACAGTAGCTCTCTACATTTGAATCTTGTAGCACGGTAGCTCATTGGCTGCTACCGGCGTGGCCTCGCCCAGGCACGCCTCTTTCTTCTGCTGCTGAATGCGGGGAAGGTTTTCCCGCGGCTGTCCGTGATTGAGCAATGTGAACCATGTGAGGCTGAACGCTCGCAGCTGCCCTCTATGGGCTGTCTGCTCGCGTTCCTTTACAGCTGGTATCGTTTGTATCTGGAGTGGTTACATTCTTTCCTTTACAGTATAATGAACATGCATACATACATACATACATAACATCCCTCCCCCCTAGGATGGGACGAAGTCCCGCAACCATTGTGGCTTGCCGCACGTGCGCTTGGGACGCGCTTGCGTCCGACCTAGTACCGGAGAGCCTGTGATCCCTGACTCCGCGGGTGCTTGTCCTGCAACGGGAAACGGGGATTCGTTAGTGGCTCTGTGGGGCGTCCGTGTCTGCCTCGCGCCCGGGGATGGGAAGGGAATGAATAGTTGGGAGGTGAACCCCTGCCTGCTGCTCTCTGACCCCGGGGACCCTCCTATTGTGAACCGCGGAACCGATGAGGTTGCCCTTGTGGTTCGGCTACCTTCTGATCCCTGCTCGGGGGACCTTGAGACTGTGGTGGGCGGACTCGCTGATGCCTCCCGTCTTGGGGGTGTCGGTCTCCGGGAAAATGGCGCTATATCGCATTCTAACTCACAGGGGCTACTGGGGCTGGAGGTACCAGGGGCTGAACTGAAACCCCTCTTTTCGCTAGGACGGGTGGGGGACCACTCCGCTAACTCCCCCTGGTACTGTAAATCAACGTCTAAACTTCTATGGGCATCTGTGTTTCGGGGAAACTCCCGCGGGGTATGTGTGTGGTCGGGGCTCTTCCATTTTTTCGGGGACTCCCGCAAAAGATTTCTGTGGATCGATTCCCTTTCCTCCCCCCTTGGTGGGGACCCATGCTCCCCTTTTCCTCCCCCTTGGGCTAAGCGGGTGGGGGAGTACCCTAACGCTGATTCGATGCTATTCTCGTCTCCGTCCTGCTCTCCGGGGACCCTGCGCCTGAGTTGGTCCACGTGTCGCCTCCACAGGAAGCCTGTACTGGTCTCTACGCGGTATGAGACGGGGCCGGTTTGTTCTACTACGGTGCCCGGCACCCAGGCTGGCCCCGCGCTGGCGTAGTTCCTGCAATGCACCGGGGCGCCTACGCTGAAACTCTTTGTGGGTTCCACCCCTATGTTCCGCCCTTTGTCCTCTACTCTCATGGGGTCTAGCTTGGAGATTCCCGTGGCCAGCTTCCTGCGCATCAACAGCTCTGCGGGGGAGTACCCTGACGCTAGTGGGGTGACCCTGTATCTTAGCAGGAATTGGCACAATTTCAGGTCGAGGTCTCCGGGGCCCATGCGCAGTAGCGCGTCTTTCGTGGTGCGCATGAGGCGCTCTACTTGGCCGTTGGTGGCCGGGTGAAAGGGGGCAGAGGTGACGTGCCGAATGGCGTTTCGCTCCATGAATGCCCCGAACTCAGCGGACGTGAAACAGCTAGCGTTATCGCTGACAAGGGTGTCGGGTAAACCGAACGTGGAAAAGACCCTCCTTAACTGTTTGATTGTTGTGGCCGAGGAGGTGCTTGAGACTGGAATGACCTCCAACCACTTGGAGAACGCGTCCACCACGAGGAGGAAAAGCGTTCCCCTGAACGGGCCAGCAAAGTCTACATGTACCCGGGACCAGGGTCCCCTTGCCGTGTCCCACTCCCTAGGTGGCGAGCGAGCCTCTTCTGGCCTTGAGCTTTGGCACGCTTCGCAAGTGCCGACCATGTGTTCGATGTCGGCGTCTAGCTGGGGCCACCAAAAGTAACTGCGGGCCAGCGCCTTTGAGCGGACGATCCCCGGGTGGCTGACGTGCAGCAGTTTAAGCACCCTCGGCCGGAGAGGCGTGGGGATCACTACCCGCTGTCCCCACAAAAGGCAACCCCTCTCTAGGGACAACTCTAGTTTCTTTTTGAAAAATGTGTCGAATTCCGCTGCTGGGGAAGACACGGGCCATCCTTTCTGTACCCAGGAGCTAACTGTGGCCAGCGTTTTGTCCTTGCCTGTCGCTTTGGCGATGTCGGCCGGTACTACTGGAGGGGAGTCTAGAACCTCTATCATTAAGACCTGGTGGTCCCTCTCTACTTCGCCCACGTGGCAGCAATCCCGGGGAATGGGGGACCTCGACAGGGCGTCGGCATGGCTGATCTCCTTCCCGGGCCGGTATACCAACGCGTGCTGATACGCGTTGAGAAAAATGGCCCACCTGAGCATTCTCGGGGACAGGATTTGGGGTGTGGGCTTATCTGCGGTGAAAATGCCTAACAAAGGCTTATGGTCAGTCACTATGGTGAAGGGGCGGCCGTACACAAAATCATGAAATTTCTTGGTCCCCGCAATTATTGCTAGTGCTTCTCTGTCTGTCTGAGCATAGTTTCTCTCCGCTTGGGACAAGGACCTAGAGTAGAACGCTATCGGGGCCTCCCTACCGTTCTCCAGCACGTGGCATAACACCGCCCCCACCCCCACCGGGGATGCATCGCATTTCAGGACCACTGGGCGTTTGGGATTGAAGTGGGTCAGTACAGCATCTGATGCCAGGAGTCGCTTCAGGTCATTGAAAGCCTTCTCCTGGTCGTCGCCCCACTTCCATGCCTCGTCCTTTTTTAACAATTTGTGTAGCGGTTCTGCCACGGCTGCCTTCCGCGGGAGGAAGGAGTGGTAGAAGTTGAGCAGTCCGAGGAACGACTGCAACTCGGGCTTGGAGGTGGGGCGAGGGGCCTTCTTGATGGCGGCTACCTTGGATTGGGCTGGCCTTATTCCCTCGGGAGTGACACGGAACCCTAGGAACTCAACCTCTGTAGCGAAGAAGACGCATTTGTCTTTCCGCAACCGCAACCCCGCCTTTTCGAATATTGTCAGGACCTTTCCCAACCTTGTTGCTAATTCGGCCCGGCTCCCCCCTGTAATTAATACGTCATCAAAGTAGGGTAACACCCCCTCTAACCCCTTCAGGAGGCGTTCCACAAGTGACTGGAAGATCCCGGGCGCCGAATTCACGCCGAATTGGAGGCGCGATACCTGGAACGCCCCTTTGTGGGTGACTATGGTCTGCGCAGCAGCTGCGGCGGGGGTCACCGGGAGTTGCTGGTAGGCTTGGGCCAGGTCGAGTTTAGCGAAACACCTCCCCCCGTGTAACCTGGCCAACAAGTGGCTGACTACCGGCACCGGATACGCATTAGGGCGGATCGCCTTATTGATGGTGCACTTGTAATCAGCGCATATGCGGACCTCCCCGTTGGCCTTGAGCGCTGTTACAATTGGAGTTTCCCACTCCGCAGAATCAACAGGAACAAGAATCCCCTGGCCCACCAATTTGTCCAACTCCGCCTCTATTTTGTCCTTTAGTGCGAAAGGCACTCTGCGCGGTTTAAGTCTGATTGGATGTACTCCAGGGTCCAGGTCGAAAGTCACTGGGGGGCCCTTGAATTTTCCGAGCCCCTTTTTAAAAACCTCGGGGTGCGCGTCGCACACGCTCTGTATTGGATCAGTCCTGGCGGCGTGTGCTCCCACGGCGTGCACCCCCCCAATGAACAACCCCAGGGGCTGGAACCATTGAGTCCCGAGGAGGCTGCATTTACCTCCCTTGAGGACGACTAGGGGAAGCGTTGCGGTGTGCTTTTTAAACCGGACCTGGAACTTCCCAACCCCCAACACTGGGATGCGGTTCCCTTGCACGTCCTTCAGTGTGGCCCTCAACGCTTTGAGCTTGGGCCGCATGCGGGGGGCGATTTTCATGAACTCCCCCTGGGAAATAATAGAGTATGAAGAACCCGAGTCCACCTCCATTCTAACGGGGGCCCCTTGTATTACTACCTCAACGAAGTAACGGGGGTGCTCCGTGGAAACGCTGCAAACCGGCGCGTCGTCCTCGCTGTCGTCGGAGATGCGCCCTACTCCGTCCCGTGTCCTCGTGGTCCGGGTGCCGTCCTTTGGCCTCGTGGTGCGGTCCTGCCTCGTGGTGCGGTCTGGAGAACTCCTGGTGGCCTCGCGCCGTTTCCGGCAGACCTTGGCGATGTGCCCGCGCCGGCCGCAGTTGTGGCACTCGGCCTTGCGGAATGGGCATTTGGCGCGGGCGTGGGCGGCGCCGCAGCCGTCGCAGCGCCGGCCCTCTCTCTGGACCCTCCGGACGTCCTCGTCGTCGCCGCTCTCCGCAGACGAGTTCGAAACTCGCCGGGCCGCGCGCACAGAGCTCTCTGCCTTGGCGGGCTTCGGGCGCCAGTCCTGAAGCTCGTGCACTCCGGCAGTAGTGGCCTCCGCGGCCTGTGCCGTGTCGAGGACTTGTTGCCACGTGGGAGGCGGCTCCCTTTTCATCAGCGCGCGCTGAGTCTCTGTGTCCCTCAGACCGCAGAGCAGGCAGTCCCGGAGGGTGATGTCGGGGAGCTCCCACTTGCATGGGCCGGCGGCCAACCGCAGGGCCGCGGCGAACTCATCGACCGATTCCCCGGGTGCCTGGACTCGCCTCCAGAACGCGCTCCGAGCGGGGAACATCGCTATTGCTGGCCGGAGATGGGCGCGCAACGCCGCCAGGAGCTCTGTAGCTTTGAGGTCGCTCACCTTCCTCGGCGCGATCAGGTCCACCAAGGTCCTCTTGGTCTCGTGTCCGAGCATGCGGACGAAAATGGCCCTCTTTTTGGCCTCATCGGAGACTTCGAGCTCCACCAGCGCTGCGTTGAAGTCTATCTCAAACAGCTCCAAGTCTCCCGGCTTCTTGATCTCGTAGCCGGCGCATGTCTTGGTCCCGTGGGCAGCCATGATCCCACCTTCGTCGCCAATTTAGTGTATGGGACCAAAGACAACCGGACAACCGAAGGGTTGGTTTAACACAGGTTTATTGCATGAGGTTCCAGTGAAGCATGAGGTAATGGCGGTGATACATCTCAATATATACAGTAGCTCTCTACATTTGAATCTTGTAGCACGGTAGCTCATTGGCTGCTACCGGCGTGGCCTCGCCCAGGCACGCCTCTTTCTTCTGCTGCTGAATGCGGGGAAGGTTTTCCCGCGGCTGTCCGTGATTGAGCAATGTGAACCATGTGAGGCTGAACGCTCGCAGCTGCCCTCTATGGGCTGTCTGCTCGCGTTCCTTTACAGCTGGTATCGTTTGTATCTGGAGTGGTTACATTCTTTCCTTTACAGTATAATGAACATGCATACATACATACATACATAACACCCACCCACTGATATTAAAGGGGAAGCCCCAATCAGGTTTTCCCTTTTAATATCGGCGGGTGGGGTGGATTCGATCCCCTCTCCTGGGTCCCATGGGTCCAGGAGGGTTGGGGGGACAAAACAGGTGAAGTCTGTAGTGCCATCTTCTGTTTTATTATACCTCCATGTTGGAAACACTTGTTTTACATAATTCATTAAGCAGCATTTTGTGCGTAACTCTCTCCTCCCTCACCCTTTCCTACCTACTATTTTGCAGATGCTTTCTTTGATTGACTTGGGGATTTTAACTTTTAAAACTTTAAAAAAAATAGGTCTCACACTTACAAAATTTGCCTACCTCTGTCCTAGCGAATTTGCAGTAACATACATATGTGGATAATATTTTTTGAAAAGAGAATGTCGAAAAACCACTGGTTTAAATCACTAGTCATTATGAGGTGGTTACCTAATATGGGAAGAAAGCTATTGCCGTTTTTCCATTCCCAATAATATATGATAAATAAATTACTACCTTAGGTAAACTAATTACAGTACTTACTGATTCCTGCTGCCAGGGAATTATGAAAGCTTTCGAATCATCTAGTAGTCCTCTGTCTACTTTCATGTAAGTCACAATTCAATAAAATTTCAAGTCTTCTCTGTGTTATTTACTGCTTAGTTGTTAGAGTGCCGTCGTAGTGAGAAGTATCTGTACTAAAGTGCTATACTGGATTATTTCTTGACCTTTCCATCAACCCGTCAGACAAAGTTGCCCGTTGTTCAGCTGACTATGGGCTTGTTACTGAAGCTGTCAGTTGAGAACTACTTTATCTACTGAAGCTTTTATCAGCTCCTTCCATCTTTTTGAATTTCAATGGGTTTTTTCCCTTCCTTCCTTCCTTGCAGAGGTAGCTGAACAGTTATCACATGATTGTGCCTTTTAGTTACAGTTGAACTGCTTCAAATTATTGCTGCAGGCGTGAAAGGCTACATATCATGTGGTGAATGCTCCAATTCACCAAGCTTCTCTACCCTGCTGTTCCCCACCCCACTTCCACCTTTTGCAATTATTTTAATATATATTTCAATAAGAAAGCCCCTCTCCCTGCTGGATACAGCTGATGTGATTTCCGAGAAGCTGCTAGGCATGACAGAAACCATATGTTGAAGTCCTGTCCTGGCTGCCCATGTAAAGCATCCATCAAAATGCAGAGGGGCTCCTCTGAGCTCTGGCATATGTCTTCCTCAGAGTGAGAAATTGGTAGGATACTTTCCGAGTAATGAGCCGCAAAATTAGCATTATGGGTTTTAATTGTTATTAATGCCTTATACTGGCATCACTGCTGGATGGCCATTATGTTGGTCTTCTCTTTCTCCCTCTCCCTCTCTCTCTCTCTTACACATACACACACACCATACCTGTCAACCATGGCTCTGGAAAATACGGGACCTGCGCAAACAGTTCTGCGCAGTTCGCCTTCTACGCAACCTGCGCAAACGGTTCTGCTCGGATCGCCTTCTACGCATGCGTAGAAGGCTTTCATGCAAAAGCCTTCTACGCATGCATAGAAGGTGATCTGTGCAGAAGGGCTGTGCAGTGCCTCTTTTCCCCCGCTGCCAATTCCAGGGTTTTGGTAGCTGTGGGTGGGAAATGGCGCAAATCGGCGCTGAAAATCGGGAAATCCTGGCCAATCCGGGAAGGTTGACAGGTATGACACACACACACACACACACACACACACACATTCTCTCTAACACACATGCACACACACACACTCTCTCTCTCTCACACACACACACACACCACTTCACAGGACTGTATTGGCTAGTGATGTTTTCAGAACATAATTTCTAGTAAGAATAGCCCAAGCATCTGTCCTTAGTGCAAGCCTTTTTCTTCTTCTTGTGCAATATCCTATTCCGAATAGTGGCAATCCTCATGACAAACAGTCATGAAAATTGTCCTGGGAGCAATAAAATGCAATGGCTTTCTATCCTTCTGCATCGCAACATGACACCCATACTACTGATCCAGTTCTGTGAGTCACTTTCTGGTCCTTTAGGCACACAAAGTCCTCATCAGTCCTTGGTCAGTATTGATGAAGTTGCTGCCCTCCATCAAGTTGGATTCAAGTGGGATTTAATCCACTGGGGGACTATCACCCTTCCCTGTGGACTTTGCCACCCAAGGCTGTTAGTCCTCAGGGTTGTCAGGTTAGTTAACCACTGCCTAACAATCAGTTTTGAGTTGCTGGCAGTATGGTCTAGCATGATAACTTAGTCAGACTGAGATGCAAGCCTACCTCACTATATGTAGTGCCCTGAGCTTCCTTAAAAAATAGATACCAGCAAAACCTAACCCTTTTGGGTTAGCCACAGACTTACAGCTTATCCCACCTGACAGGGTTGTTGTGAGGTTTTCATGTTAAGCATATTAAAGGGGATTTGAAATTCTGGCTGACATATCTTATATTTTGGAGCCAAGCAGTGATAGTAGATGCCCAGACAGATGGTCACATGTAGGTGTTTTGTCATCCCTTCTAATTTAATACTACAGTACTTGGTTTAATCTGCTGTAAAATGTGAATCGTTGATTACAGTGCAGCATTAGAAACTACCTTTTCCTGCTTTTGTACTACTCGTGCCATATGGAAGTTGTTAATGTGATGTGAAAGGAAAAATGAAACATTCAACCCCACCCCACCCCCCAAAAAAGGGCTTTAAAAAGACTGTACGAAACTTGAATAAACAAAGTGATTTGTGTCTGGTTATGATGTAATCCATTTTATATTATTAGAAAGAATTCTTGGATTGATTGATTATGACAAAACAACTGCTCTGAGTCTTTGATTTCCTTTTAAAATTACAATTTCCAGTGATTCAATGGAATAGAGAGATGAATTAAACCTCTGTACTTTGGAAATTTTGAAATTTCCTAAGACTGACATTCAAAGAGATTACTTGGCTCTTACCCCCCTTTGCAAGACCTGAGTTGTACCACTACACAGATAGGACCTTTTAGAGATCCCTAATTCATATTACTCTGTGTTGGAAGCAGCATGATAGGACATAAAAACAAAAACAAAAGGAGCTCTCTCATATATTTATATTTATTTTATCAATCTTTCCATGCCTTAACTGGCAGATACTGAAACAGATTTACAGTCTGCTGCCTACAGTCCCCTTGTTTTTAAAGTGTTTTGCCAGATGGCTTGAAATGGGAAGAAGAGCCAAAGTTCAAAAACAAGACCAGAACCTAAAGTGAATGAAACACGTTGTTCCATAAAATGTTTGCTTCAAAATTCAAGATGTCCTTATTTGTTTTTAAACCAATAAGGCCACTTTCTTCAAAAGCTTACGCTGCAATATTAGGAAGTGTACTAAATGGATTTTGGTGGGTTTTGTTCTGTTCTGATAGAGATTGTGTTTATTGCTGATGATGCTGAGAGACAAGCTTTGACATCTTTTTCACTATTATCGTTTTGGAAGCTTTATTTTATTAACTTTTTCTTCTAGTTTCACCTGAGGCACTTGTTGACCTGTGGTATGGGTCGACAACATCTGGCTTGGATGTAATCGCTCCACTACGGCCTCTCAGAGCCCATGGAGCTAGGTCATCCCCGTGGTTCACTGAAGAACTACGGGAGCTCAAACGGGCAAAGAGATGCCTTGAGCGCCGCTGGGTGAAGACCCAGAGCGATTCTGATTGGACACTAGCTAGAGCTGCTATTACGGCCTACCTAGTGGCGATGGGGGTGGTGAGGAGGCAATATTATTGCCTCCGCTGATAATCACCCAGCCACCCTGTTTCGGGTGACCAGGTCCCTCCTGGGTAGAGCGGGGCCTGTACCTGGTTGGCAGGGATCGGCTGAGGACTTTGTTGACCATCTGGTGGAGAAAATTGATCGGATTCGCTCGGGGGTCAAACTTGGCGTGGACGAGGAGGGTCTGGGGGAAGCCAGTGCACAGTCTTGTGGTGTTACCTGGGATCGGTTTGATCCAGTTGCCCCAGATGAGGTCCGCGCCACTAATTGTCCATTGGATCCCTGACCCGCCTGGCTGGTAAAAGCCTCTAAGACGGTGACAGGTGGCTGGGTCGGGGCTATAATTAATGCGTCTTTTCGAGAGGGGATGTTTCCTGCACTGCTGAAACATGCTCTGGTGCGCCCCCTCCTGAAGAAGCCATCCCTCGATCCAGCAATCCTAACCAACTACAGACCTGTCTCCAACCTTCATTTTTTGGGGAAGGTTCTAGAGAAGGCAGTGGCACGTCAGCTGCAGGGGGTACTGGATGAAGCGGAATATCTGGACCCATTCCAGTCAGGATTCAGACCTGGATATGGTACTGAGACTGCATTGGTCGCGCTGATGGATGATCTCTGGCGAGAGCGGGATGGCGGTCATCCATCTGTCCTTGCTCTTCTTGACCTCTCAGCGGCCTTCGATACCGTTGACCACGGTATCCTTCTGGAACGGCTCCAAGGATTGGGGATCCAGGGCACAGTGTGGTCCTGGTTTTCCTCATTTCTGAGGGGCCGGACCCAGTCGGTGTGGTTGGAGAGTGAGAGGTCGAGTCCTAGGCCCCTAAAATATGGGGTGCCTCAGGGTTCAGTACTCTCTCCTCTCCTATTTAACATCTACATGAAGCCGCTGGGTGAGATCATCCATTCCCACGGGGTGCAGTACCACCAGTACGCGGATGACACACAGTTGTACTTCTCGGCCCGTGGGGACCCCAGTGATGCAGTCAAAGTCCTTTCCAACTTTCTGGAGGCTGTTGGGGTCTGGATGGGGGCAAATGGGCTACAGCTGAATCCTAGCAAGACTGAGTGGCTATGGATAGGGGGTCCTGTGTTATCCCGAGAGCTACCATCTTTGGTTTTGGATGGGGCTGTTTTGCCCCAGACCAACCCGGTGCACAACTTGGGGGTCCTCCTGGATTCACGGCTGGTGCTAGAAGAACAGGTGGCGGCTGTGGCCAGGAGGGCCTTTGCCCAACTTCGGGTGATTCGCCAGTTACACCCACCCCTGGACCGGGACTCTTTGCTCATGGTCACTCATGCTCTGGTGACCTCCAGACTAGACTACTGAAATGCGCTCTACATGGGGCTGCCCTTGATGACCATTCGGAGGCTGCAGCTGGTCCAGAATGCCGCGGCCCGGGTGGTGATGGGGTGTGGACGTTATGCCCATGCCTCACCACTGCTTCGGGGCCTGCACTGATTACCAGTTTGTCTCCGGGTGCAATTCAAGGTGCTGGTTTTGACCTTTAAAGCCCTACATGGTAGTGGGCCAGAGTATCTCAGAGACTGCATCGCCCTAAGGACATCTGTCCGTCCAACCAGAGCGGACCGGAGGGGCTCTCTAATTGTGCCATCAGCCAGGGGGGCTCGCCTCTCTGGCACAAGGAGGAGGGCCTTCTCTGTGTCCGCACTGGCCATTTGGAACCTCTTGCCTGTCGAACTGCGTCTATAGATGGAGTTGTTGCCCTTTAGGAAGGAACTAAAGACCTGGCTGGCGGGCCAAGTTTGGGGTGTGGGTGGGGATGGGGGTACCGTTGGGTGGTTGGTATAGAGAAGTGTGCCTTCCCCCAAGGTCCCTTTGGTACTTGCACACCTTTTAGGGGTGGTTTTTTAACTTTTAACTTTGTTTTATCATGTGTCTTTTTATGTATTTACTGTCCGCTATATAAACCGCCCTGAGTTGGGTTGTACCTGAGTGGGCGGTATATAAGTGTGAAAAATAAATAAATAAATAAATAAATAGTTTTCTGGAAATGACTTTTTAAAGTTTACACAAAGCTCAGGAATCAGACTGATGGCAACATGCCTCCTCTTGTGTTCTTTGAACTTCATAATGAAATATGAAAAATGTAGCAGTGTCCAATATTGTATTTGTTTGCATATTGTATTTGTGACACTGAATTCCCTCATCCTGATGGCTTGAGCTGATTCATGGCCTTTCCAAATAGTCAGGGAAGAAGGTTATCTGCTGTGGATCTTGGGAAGGAAGGAGACGGGATTGCTTGGGCTGGAATTAAAAGGTAATGCATGTTAGAAAAGGGAATGTCTTGTCAGGGCAGGTTGAGTACAGAAGATCCAGGAGGTGATAAAGCTGAGAGATTTGAAACCCAGAAGCAAGATGACTGGTGAAGGAGGGATGTACAGTGGGCAATGGACTGTAAAACAAGAAAGGTAGGTGCAAAAAGGTGGAAGAGGAGGAGTTAGAAAGAGGCAAATAAGAGTGGCAATAGCAGTGCAGTAGCAATTACACTTATATACGTCCCGATAACGCAGAGGGCAATCTCTGGGTGGTTCACAAAATAATTAGCATTTTTGCTCCCAACACACTAGGTACTCATTTTAGTGACCTCGGAAGGCTGAGTCAACCTGGAGCCCAGTCAAGATTGAACTCGCAACATCAGCGGCTTTGGCTTGTTGTTGTTCAGTCGCACAGTCGATTCCGACCCTTTGCGACCCCATGAACCATTTTCCTCCAGGCACCTCTATCCTCCACCATCTTCTCTGCCCACCAAGCTCTGTGCCCACCATTCTCCTCAGCTCACCAAGCTCTGTGCCCACCAATACCATCTATCCATCTCATCTTTGGACGCCCCCTTCTTCTCTTTCCCTCCACCTTTCCCAGCATCAAGGCCTTCTCAAGTGAGTCCTCCCTTCTCATTTGATGTCCAAAGTACTTTAGCTTCATCTTCACTATTTGTCCCTCCAATGAACAGTCAGGATTGATTTCTTCCAGTATTGATCTATTTGTTCTCTTTGCTGTCCAAGGGACTCTCAGGACTCTCCTCCAACACCACATCTCAAAGGCATCTATTCTTCTGCGCTCAGCCTTCCTAATGGTCCAGCTCTCACACCCATACATTACCACTGGGAATACCATTGCTTTGACTATGCGAATTTTTGTTTTCAAGGTGATGTCTCTGCTTTTCACTATATTTCCCAGGTTTCTCATCGCTTGTCTCCCTATAATCAGTCGTCTTTTTATTTCATGGCTACAGTCGCCATCTGCAGTGATCTTAGATCCCAGGAAAGTAAAATCTGTCACTGCTTCTACTTCTTCCCCATCTATTTTCCAGGGACTGATGGGACCTGTTGCCATTATCTTGGTTTTCTTGATATTGAGTCTCAAGCCAGCTTTTGCACTCTCCTCCTTCAATCCAACCAATGCAGGCTTTGGCTGCAATACTACAATCTAACCACTGTGCCACAAGGGCTCAGGAGTCAGTACAAAAGTACAACACATCAAGATATTTTGCAGCCAAAGGTGCAGGTCAAGCATGTGCCCTCCCCACCACCACCACCACCACCACCACCACCACCACCACCACATTCTGAAATAGAGTGGACTGGCAATGTGATCTTAACTTTGACGTTGATGATACTTACTTCATTGCACTTGAAACTGGCAGACTAGATGAAGGATGGAGAGCCTGAACTAAAATCAGGAGGTTTCTGCCACTGTCCCATCCAAAACGCACAAGACCAGCCACCTGAGGCTGCTGCTTTATCTCATGGTAGGGCTGGTCCTGTGAAGGAATCAATCTTCAGGTTCAACTTTAGCTGCTGGAAACATGGGCCTGGGAAGCAGGGTCCTGAGTAGGGAAAGCAGCACTGAGGCAAATAGTCATATCAGACTGAGCGACAAGAGGAATTGATGCTAATCTATAACAGAAAGTGGACAACTGAGGAAGATTTTGAAGCCTAACATCTGAAATGTAGCTAGTGAAAGGAGCATTTGGAGGTGTGGATGTTGATTTCAGCTAACTAGCCAACTCACTGATTTCAAGCTTCAATTTATCACTTATTTGTCTCATAATTGTCATATGTCACTTTGCCAGCAGGAACTTTCTTGAGGCTATTTGATTTATTTGAAGTATAAATGCAGAATGACTAAGTTGCCAGCATACCATTAAAACAACATAAAAATATCTCCACTACCCTCAACCCCATATTAATGCATGAGTTGATTTTGATGGGTTGAAGGGTGGGTGAGCATTCTACAAAAATCAGCCCTTGAAATCAATTTATATCCATGATAAGGTTTCTAGGACTCCTTCCCTCCCCATCACCAATTTTTGTGAAAGACCTAAATACATAGTAGATGGATATTCTTGTTTCATTTCTTTTTAATGTAAGAAATACATGGTGAAATCAATATGACTAATCCATTTCTTGGTACTTTTTTTTTTTTTTGCAATGAAGTTGCTTTGTTGTGAAGCTACATTTTCCAGAAGCTTTTTCTTTTTACCATGAAAACTACTGGGAATAGTCAAGAAAACTCTACCCAGATGAGTGAAACTATGGCTGGCTAAACTGCCATGAACAAGAACAAAAACAATTTTACAGTCAGGAAATAGCTGTTGTAGGAGGCGTTCTTCCTCTTCTGCTCAGTACTGTTTCATACTTTTTAAGGTAATGTATGAAAGTTTAGCCAACTGAATAGCTCAGGGATTTAAGTATTGGGCTGGATTTGATTATCCATAGGGCCACTTCCATTTCTGTAGTTCAGTGATGACGAAGATGATGATGATGATGATGATCTGGCTGCAGAGCAAGAAGTTGGGAATTTAGTTCCCCAGTGCCTCCTTGGAGAAGAGCCAGTCTGTGCAGTCATGAGCAAGCCTAACAATCCCAGGACATCCCCAGAAGAATGGAACAGTGTACCACATTGGTGTATTCTCTGTCTGCAAAATTCTGGAAAGAACTGACTTGATAGCTTGTTACTACTGCAGCTGTTAAATGAGGATTTACCAACAAGTGTACGCTCACCTTGCCATTAAGTATACAGTAAAAAACCCTACTTACAAAAAAAGTCCATTCCGTAGGCTTTTGCTTAAAATGAATTTTTATGTAACTCGAAGCAAAGCCATAGGAAAAATGAAATTTTTATGTAAATCGAAGCAAACCCATAGGGAAATGAGTTTTTACGTAACTCGAAGCAAACCCATAGGAAAAAGAATCTTTATATAACTTGAACCAAACCCATAGGAAATTGTGTAAATCGGGACATCGTTTTAGCACAAAATCATTATGTAAGTCGAATTTTATATAACTCGAGGCATTTGTAAGTCGGGGTTTTACTGTATCCATCTGACTGCAAATACCTTTTTATTATATATACTCATAGGTATACATTTAAAATCACACATTATTAAATGTAACATGAATTTGTTGTCAACTAAAAGCAAAGTGTTTAAACCAGGGATTTTCAACCTATGGCCCGTGGGCTGGATGCGGCCCATGGTACCATTTCATGTGGGCCCCCACCGCCTCCACCAGGAAATGCTATGTGGTGGAGGAAAGGCAAAATGGCCATCTGGCCCCCGAAGCTGTCTGAAGGAACGTGACTCAGCCCCCGGCTTTAAAAGGTTGAGAACTCCTGGTTTAAACTTCTGTCTGTCTTAACAAGCATACCTGTAGGAATATTTATTTACAATAGCAGAGAGAATGTCACAGGCGACTGCTGAGCCTATGGCTCTTAAACAAGAATAACTACTGTAGAAACTCATTAATGAGGAAAAGTAGCAAATGTACCTTTATTTCTTCAAGAAACCAGTTCAAGGATGGTGCAGCAGAAAGCGCCTTTACAGTATTTTCCTTCCAGCAGCAAAACCTCCACAGAGATGCATGCCTCAGCCATCATATTTGTAAGTTAAGTCCATGTATACCTTCCAACGACCAGCCCCCAAACCAGAGAATGACGGGTACTGTATATAATATTCCAGTTCAACAACCAATAACTGTTTCCTAGTTGCCCTTCTTATTCCTTCCAGCAGCTGGTTTTAGGTTAAAATTAATAATAGGCATTCTGGTAATCAAGAAAAAACATTCTAGAGTTATTTGACTGTATGGTTAAATAGTGCGTAGACCTTCTGAAGTTGTTGGCTTGATTGATTTCAGTCTCTGCTTTTGATCAAATTCTTCATGATTTAATCAATGTCTTCTGGCTTTTTGTCCCATTTACTCTGGCTTTCCTGATAACTTATGCCCACCCAGAAGCAGAAACTTTCTTCCATTCATTTTATGGTAGAACTCCCAGACCCCAACTGAGGGTGGCTTATGACCAAGAGGGAGGCTCCTCATGCCCCAAGTGGGGGAGATACACCTCCTATCCTAGTCCATTTATGGAGTACCCTGTGTGTTATAGTGATTACAGTGATAGAGTAGAACTAGGGACGCCTGGGTTCAAATCCCTGCTCAGCCATGAAAACTCACTGGGGGTGTGGAACTGGTAAAATCACTCCTTAAATACCTCACTTTGCCTTAAATTCCTATTAGGGTCACTACAAGTTGATTTTGACTTGATGGCATGAAACATAATATGGAGAAATGATACATTGTGCAGACTGATACCCAGAGGATTTCTGGTGTATTGAAACATCTTAGAATGAATTGCTTATGTCCGTAATGGTAAGCCTTTTAGAGATCGAATGCCTAAATTCAGGCTGCCGTCTGCGCCGCAGAGGGGCGCAGTGAACTCTGTGCTGTAGGATGGAGGAAGTGTTCCCATTGGGCTGCTGGGCAAAGGGACAGGGCAAACTCTGTGCTGGGGTGACAGCGCATGTGCACCAATGGCTTAGGTTGTAGTCCTATGCCTACTTACTTAGGAATATGTTCCAGTGAACTCCGTGGAATTTAGTTTTTAGTAGACATTTATAGAAGTGAGTTGTTGATATGAGTTTTCTAGCATATGGTTTAGGTAAAAGTAAAGGTCACCCTTGCTCAAAAGCAGGGCCATAGCCAGGGGGGACCAGTGTGTGTGTGAAAACCCTCCTGAGCTAACACCCCCCCCAACCCACCTCGGGATGCCAGTGTTATACATGTGAGTGTAACATCGTTGCCCCCTCCCTGGAATTTTTTTCCCCGATTTTTTTTTTTGCCCTCCCCGAAACCTAGAATCCTGGCTATGACCCTGCTCAAAAGCCACTCATATCAGACTCTAGGGTTCAGTGCTCTTCTTTGTTTACAGCCAAAGAACCAGTGCTGTCTGCATTTGCAGACGTTTCCGTGTACGTGTGGCAGACACCAAAGTGCGTGGAATGCTGCTTACCTTTCCCACCAAAGTGGTCCCTATTTATCTACTTGCAATTTCTTGCTAACAAACTGCTAGGTTGGCAGGATCTGGGACAGGGACGGGAGCTCATTCCATTGTGCAGCACTCGGATATCGAACTGCGGACATGCCGACCTTCCAGTCATCAAGTACAGCATCTTAGCCACTTGAGCCACTGCACCATACTACCCAAGCATATGTGTTACTACATCATAAAACATTGTTTTCATTTCTGCAAAAGAATTGGAGCAGGGCATGTTGGATCATAATCTTGTAGTTATATGCTGAAACTGGTGTGCTTTTCTAGAGTCTAAGCCCAGCCCATGTTGTCTTAAATGTTTGAATCCTCTTTGTAGGATCTGAACTAGGATTAGATGAAGGGAAATAAAGAGAAGAGGGTGTTTAGCATGGGCTGCCCCTTGTTTGCCTGCCATTGAAACAATACGCCCTGTTATTTACCAGATGGCAGGTAGCGATCTTTCAGCAAGTGAAGTGTTTTATATCCTGTCATAAACCTTTCCATAGTCCTGTTAGTCTTAGAAAATGAGCGTGCTAAAGTTGGCTAGGTGAGAGCTCTTCGTTAGGAGATTTCTGCTGTTCAGTGCAAGTGACTACCTTTGCATCCAGATAAATAACAGAAAATGCAAAGTGTTCTGACTTTTCATTCTTCCTTTTAATTGGTGGAGACCAGTCCAAACAAAGTCCAGTTATCTATTGCAGGCGCACCCCCCAATAAAGGACTCAGACACTGGTAAAAGTGGATAACGGCATTGGGCCACATTTATTGATTCATGCCCTAGTCCGAATTATAAATTTCTATTGGTAATTGACCAATCATAATTCTTTAAGGCAAGCAGGCCGAAGTAACACTGGTAAGGTACCACCCAAAATTGCCAACGGCAATTGTTACAATGTATCTATTTGTATCAATTTGTTTGTTGACAACAAACAAATTGTTGACCGTAGTCAATATCTAACTAATGACCCCACCCTCTGACGCGTATCCGTGAAATCACGGGGTGATGCATGCTGTCTAGCTGTAGCCATCACCCCGTCGCCTGGTTCGTCGTTGACCGGACAACGTTTAACCAACTTATGCCTGTCTAGTGTTGTCCAGTCAATTGCGAACCTGCCGGATACCTGTGGGTCATAAATGTTTACCTTACCAGTGATACCCGCCACACGGGGAGGCTTCCCAAAAGGCTCACTGCCCCCCCCAAGACCGTCAGCTCGGTCGACAGGCCTGCTCGCCATTCCACTAACCAGAGGTCCATACCTCCCTGCGACAGATGGGCCCCATCCCCTGAGTAAAGCTCGTAATTTTGCAGACTGACGCCGGGGAGGCTAATGACGCGTCCCCTGCCCTTGTCGAAAAGGAACCGGGCAATAGCCCCGTTCACGGAGCGTTGGCTCAGTCAAGAGCCTCGAGGCCGAACGCCCCCCTGTAAGCGTACCGCGGTATCGTGTCCGACCAATTGAGGGATGTGGCAGGCCACACATGATGTGAGTAGGGCAGGTCACTGCAAACCGCAAGCTTCTGCGATAGGCCAGTGACCTGCCCCAAGCCATTGCCCCCAAGGTACATAACCAGGACATCGGGCGAGTCAGCATCCCTGATGTAGAAAAGGAATGGCAACAGTTCCCGCCATAACATGCCGCGCTTACCATACTACCTGAGACGTGCGGCTGCACCCAGTCCCAGTCGGGGTCCCCACTCTGTCGCCGCAGTGTAACGCGCTGCCCTGTGCACGTGGCTATGGCCCACCAGCCATACTGTCACCGGTGTAAAACGACACCCAGGGTCTGTCAAGGAAAAAAAAGGGGGGGAGAAACAGTGCAGTGACTAAACTGGTACTCATGGTTGAAGAGGGCGAACACAAAACTGAAAACATTGTGATCCCCACCCTCCCGTGCGGCGTATTTCAGCCCCGGAGTACCCAAAAACAACTGCAGTAGAAGCCGCCCCTATCCTGAACGAATGGGTGCCGCAACGAGCCCCAGAGGGGCCAACACTGTCTAGTGCCTTCCCGGCACTCTCCAAATTGAAATTTAGTAAGAGAAGACCCACCTTGGTGACAGAAAAACGGGCCATGGTGCGTGCCACACAGTGCAAGGAAATCCTGTAGGGCACCAACCGGACAGATGTCTGCCGAGGAACATTGTAGCAGTCTACTCCACTGCCTATGCCATGCTGATACATTTTAGAGGAGCGTATCCCCAACTGAGCCCAATATTGTTCACACAGACATCTTCGAGTTCCAGTGCCCTACGACTTGCATCCGCCTTATACAGCATCTCAAGCTCGCCGATGCGGAGCACTCCAAAAAAGGCCACCGTTGTAGCCACATGAAATGGGCTGCCTCATCTTATCAAAACAGAGGCCAGGCCAGCCCCGGGCCAATTGGGTAAAAACCCCTGGGGAAATCAGGTGGCGGTCGTCCGGGCAACGCCCACGCGCGCGCACCCACCCCTCCAAAACATGTCTCACACGGAAGTGAGTGGTGCTGTCCACGACTTGCATCCGCCTTATACAGCATCTCAAGCTCGCCGATGCGGAGCGCTCCAAAAAAGGCCACCGTTGTAGCCGCATGAAATGGGCTGCCTCATCTTATCAAAACAGAGGCCAGGCCAGCCCCGGGCCAATTGGGTAAAAACCCCTGGGGAAATCGGGTGGCGGTCGTCCGGGCAACGCCCACGCGCGCACACCCACCCCTCCAAAACATGTCTCACACGGAAGTCAGTGGTGCTGTCCACATGACCTCCCACTTTGGCCATAAAAGCCAACGCTGACAGCTTAGATGCTATGGTGCGAGGTGCAAGGCCCTGGGCATGCAGGTAAACCATGAACCGCAGAACATGGGTTACCGGGATCGGCCAGGTTCCTGGCATTTGAAATTGGGTACAGAATGCTCTGAAAGAATTAAATGCGTGGTGATACGCCTTACGCGTGCGTGGCGCTAGTGACAGGCTAATCGCCCGGTTCACCTCTCCTTGCCAATGTTCCATATCCCGTCCGGGAGTGGCGAGGGAAATTCCTCCGCATCCGGGGCCAAGGCATGGAACTGGGAGATCTGCAGGCGGGACAAAGCATCAGCAATATCATTAGTAACCCCTGGGACATGCCTGGCCCTGAAAAGAACGTTGAGGCGCAGGCTGTGCAACGCAAACTGGCGCACTGGGTCCATAACCCAGGGCGATTTAGAGGTCTGTGCATTGACAATGTGGACAACAGCCGCATTGTCACACCAAAATGGACAACTGAGTTGGCCCCCTCCTCGCCCCATAGCATCAAAGCACCCAGGATAGGGAAAATTCCAGATACGTGAGACCACGCAGGCGACCCGTGCCTGCCCAGGATGGTGGCCACCCACCATAGGCCCACTTCCAATTAAAGTACATCCCATAACTCAGGGATCCCGAGGCATCGGACTGTATCTTAAAGCGAGGGGAAGCCAGGAGCTCAGACCTCCAAAATGACACCCCATTGAAATCCCTCAGGATCTGTAGCCAGACAAGCACGTCTGCCCTGATACCCCGGGTAAGTCTAACCCTATGGTGGGGCCTGGATAATCCTGCCATGACGTCGCGCAAGCGCCGAGCAAATGCCCTGCCTGGTGCGACGACCCTGCCAGCGAAATTGATGTGACCATATAGCACCAGCAGGTCCCTCGGTGATGCCATGTGCTTGGCCAGCAAGTCCGAGATAAGGGCCACTAGCTTTGACACCTTATCCCGCTGCAACCTAGAAGCCTGCGCTACCGTGTCAATCTCCACCCCCAGGAATACTAGCTGTGTAGGTGGGCCCTCGGTCTTTTCGGGCGCTAAAGGGACACCAAGTTCCTCCATTAGCATCTGAAATGTGTTGAGGAGACGTGTGGACGTGTCCCAGCCCCGTTCAGCCCCGAATAAAATCATCCAGGGAATGGGCTACAGACCGGGACCCTGATCTGCGAACAAAAGCCCACTCTAGGAAGATGGAGGAACGCTCGAATGCCGAGCCCGAATTGGAACAGCCAAAAGGCATGGCATCATTGCAATAATATGCTCCCCGGAACGGGGGCGCAGGGACAGGGCCAACGACCCTGCCCGCATCGACCTCCTTATCATTGCTGGCAGGAGCCACCTCCTCCCCCCCCTAAGGGATAACGATTGGGGGCATCCTGAGGGGACCTATCACCCATGAAAGGGATACGTAACCCCTGCCTAAAACCCTGAAGGAGATATCCGCATCCTCTCCCTTCGGGTACAATGTGAGCCAGCGCTCCAACATGTCCACATTAATTGGGGAGGGAGCTCTTTGGTGAACTAGATCCATCTGCGGCAGTCTTGCCAGCCCCCTGTCCACCCCTCCCTCTGCCCCGCATCCCTCCAGGCCTGGGACGGGGAGAGGCCGCATGGGGGCCAGCACAGGGGGGGCACTAATGTCTGTATTTGCCATTCTTCCTATTGCAGGAACCATTGGACGAGAAAGTCCAGCACAGCAGGTGGGCTGGAAACCCCCTGCCCCGCCCCCTGGCAGTGGACCTGTGCTGGGGCCGCCCGCTGGACCGCATGTCCACAATGGTATCTCTCCCCGGGCGCGGGGCGCGTGGGCGTCATGTACAAAAGCCACAGCCTCTGGCATGGCTCAACCCACCTAATGTCGGGGTGCCGGGGAATCCGCATATGGAATTACACGTCATAAGCCAACCACGATGGGCCCGGAAAGTCAACCATCGCCCGGTAGATGTTGTCCAAATACTGGACCATCGGAATTGCCAAATCCGGCCGGGTCCTAAGGTACACCGCCATGTATATGAGGTAGGCCGGCAACCAGTCGGCCCACATACGTGGTGGCTTGCTACGACGTGCCTGCTCCTTATCCTTCTCATCCTGCCCCCCCTACTCCTTGGTGGGCCCTCTGTTGAGGAGTGAGAAGATATCCACGTAATCCCCCCGCCAGATCTTCTCTTTGGTGGTCTGTGCCAAATGGACACCCAGCGGTAAGGAATACCCCGCCGTCAGCAAGGCCGACACGGGCACAACAGGAACTGCTGGCATCTGAAAGGGGCCCTGTACTAACCCAGCCACCCCCAAAACATTCCCCACAGGGCAGAAAACACCCCCCACCACGGGGCCCTGAGTGGTAGTTGTCGTCGCCAGGTGGGGCGTCAGCGGCTGGACCGCCGCCCCACCCGCGCGAGGCCAGGCCATTGGAAACCCCCCCAACGTGGCCACGTGTGTAGGTGCACTAGCTTGGACCGCATACTCACGTGCTGCACCCCCGTAGGCCGCCCCCACCGGGGGTTCCGGCCCACTGGGGGCGTCGGAGCTCACAACTGCCGTCGAGCTCGTCGATGGGGCCTGACCCGCACCGGTCCGTTGAATGGGGAGCTGCAAGGCAGTGGCCCAGGTCGTGCCACGCGCCTCAAGCAGCTCGACCCATCCCGTCGCCTGCCGCTGCCCAGCAGACGACGCGTCGAAACGAACCCCAAAGGGAGACCAAGAGTGGCTAGCCCGGGCCAGGGATGTCTCGAGGGCCGCAACGCGGGCCAATAAGGCTTCCACGCTGACATGGGGCAAAGGACCAGCCGGCCCGCCTACTACAGGCATGGGTACAGGTCCCTGCACCCCGGGGCCCGAATAGGGCAACAACCCCACACCCGGGCCCGTTAGGGCCGATGTAGCAACCTGCCAGGGAAGGGGACCGGACCACCCCCCAAGGCTGGAAGGCCTCGGAGCGAGCTACGCTCCTATAAAGGGAGGCCCAGCGGAATGGGCAACACCAGGAGAGGTGTCCACCGCTTGCGGGCCGAGGGCCGCAGCCCCTACTGGCCCCGTGCGTGGGCCACCATCCTCTAGCCAGGGGAATAGACCCCATTCCACCGGTCCCGGTGGGTGCAAGCAAATGCGGCTGCTGGGGAGGCGCAGCCGCGGTCTTCCGACCCAGATTGCGCCTCCGAACCGCACGAGCCGCGCTCGCAGCCGCCTTCTTCTTCGCGGGCCTCTCAGCCAATCGATGGGAAGCCAAAACGAGAGAATTCAGCAGCCAAAAGGCTTCCCGGTAAAAGCCAAAAGCGACGGAGGTAAGAGGGAAAAACTTCTCCGCTCCATCGCTTCACAAAATGGCAGCTCGGCTGCCTCATGGCCACCCCTTTTATAAGGGAGCTGGCCACGCCCCCTAACTACCCGGATGCCTTCGTCCGATGGGGGGGCCCGCAAAGAGCGTGGCTGCCATTTTGGCGCCGCGCTTGCATTTTATACCTATAGGATTTTTAAAGAGAAAAGAAATGTAGGAAAAGTCTAGCACAGGGGTGGCCAACATTTTTTAGCAGTGGGCTTGATCCCCCCCCCCCCCGAGGATGGAGTGGGCTGGACCACGGCCTCCAGAAGCGGGTGCATTTACAGCTGACGTAAATGCACCCACTTTCATGTTTACAACAGTCACCGGCGCATTTGCACATGTGCAGGCATGTTTTACAGATTTTTATTTATTTATTTTTCTGATTTATATTGCTGCCCAAAGACTCTGGGCGGCTCACATAAAATAAAACCAATATCACATTTTAAAACCAATAAAAAAACCATTAAAACTGCTGCGCAAAAATACCCCAACTCCTACAGATTAAAAGAGATTAAAAGAGGGAGAGAGTGTTCTTACTAAATCAGATAGCAGGCAGGGGTCACCATATCGCTGGTGCCCCACACCTGCTTTGCCAGCCAGGTTTTTAACCCTTTCCTGAAGGGCAGTAACTCTGTCTGGAGACGCGGCTCAATTGGCAGGAGGTTCCACAGGGCCAGAGCAGACACTGAGAAGGCCCTCTTTCTGGTGCTAGAGAGGTGAGCCTCTCTAGCAGATGGCACAATGAGAGAGCATCTCCGGTCTGCTCTGGTGGGATGGACAGATGTTGTTGGGGTAATGTCGTCTCTTAAGTATCCTGGTGCACTACCATGTAGGGCTTTAAAGGTAAATTACTAAGATTACGTAAATGCACCTGCTTCCACTTCTGGGTGTGGCAGAGGCAGCCACGGGCTGGATGAGATGGCATCAGGGGCCGTGGCCGGCCCACGGGCTGTAGGTTGGGAAGCCCTGGTCTAGCATGTGATAATGGAAGGTCATCAGTATTGCATAGTAAATGTTATATTAACACAAAGCTGGGTTAATGTAATAAAAAAAAGGTTTGGAATTAGAATTTTCAGCAGGTCAGGTATCTAATGCACAGTTGACCTGAGTTTTTGATGTTTTATTGAAAAGGGTTATGAAATGAAAGAAAGCAGATATATGCATGATCAAAAGTAGACAACTAAAGATCTACAAAACCAGAGGATAGAGTCTGACACGAAAATGTAATCTTTAAATATTGTATTAAGCTTCACAGGAAAATGCATAATTTTGATGAAGGGCTCTTTTTCTTTGATTCCTCCCCACCCCCATGTTTTATGGAGTTTTTCTTCTTATGTAATTGGCCTATAGCCTGTGGTGGGCTCCAAAAAAATTACTACCATACTGTGGGTGTGGTATGGTGGATGTGGCCAAAGGAAAAAGCCCTGCATGTGTTGCACCCGAATTAGAACTACGGTACTTTATTTCAAAACTTGGATGGGGAGGGCCAGCCAGAATTTCTGCTACTGGTTCTGGCGAACTGGTGCGAACCTGTTGATGCTCACCACTGCCTATAGCACCAAGCAGTGAAAAGATATGACCGAAAATAATACCTGATGCTAATAATGATGACAGTATTTGTTGTGGAGTGGCATCATACATGCTTAATCCCCAACATAAGAAACTGATTACATGTATGTGGAGCTATTTATTCCCAGTGGTACTTTGTGGTCAGAGCAGAGGGGGTACATGTCCACAACGTTTTGGAGTGAGGACTTCCCTAGTTGAACCACAGGCTGGCTGTGTATATTCTGCAACAGTAAATTAAATTATGCAACTGGCTATTTAGAAATAATGTACTTAATTATGTATTTGTATATAAAATATAGCAATTTGTATGATCCAGTTTATTTTGTATAATGTAATCATGATTATTTTGCTGTGTTGCATAATTTATTCTAGTCATAGGAAGGAGAAGAAAGACACTGAAACCTCTGTTCCTCAACACAATTCAGAAGCCGTTTCTCCAGCTTCTGAGATTTTTAACAAGCATTACCCACATACTGTCAAATATAACTTTGTGTGAAGTCATAGGCTGGAAAAATATTTTAAAGTAGACCTTGAAATTCAATAGAAAGATAAGCTCTACATCCACTTTCACCATGGCTATTCTGCGTATCTGCAGAATGATAATTTCTATTGAATTGTGGCTTCTGTACATCAGGATTTATGTGAAATGAACCTGAATGCGAAGGGAGCGGAGGAAACACACACATACAATCAGGAACCCGTCTTCCCTCTCCCTAGCCCTCTAGCCTGAATGGGACCCAGTTCATTGTTTGATTTCTGCTGTCCTTGTGTAATTTCTGCTGTCAGCTGAGTTAAGGGACGTGTTCTCAGGAAATCCCATTTAGGGCTGTAGTGCCTAGTCTGGAGAAATATACCTGGCCCTCTCACTGCCTACTCTTATGGCAGGTAATGAAGACAATACTATTTATGCAGGACTGCAGTGGCTCAAGTGGATCAGACGCTGACTGGAAGGCGGGAGGTCAGCAGTTCAAATCTTGAATACTGCAGGACAGAATGAGCTCCCGTCTTTGTCCCAGCTCCTACCAATCTAGCAGTTCGAAAGCAAGAAATTGCAAGTAGATAAATAGGGACCACTTTGGTGGGAAGATAAACAGCGTTCTGGAGCTTTGGCGTCTAGTCATGCCTACCACATGACCACAGAAACGTCTGCAGATGCAGACAGCGCTGGCTCTTCAGCTTTAAAACAGAGATGAGCACTGAACACTAGAGTCGGATACGACTGGCTTTCGAGCAAGGGAAACATTTACCTTTACCTTAACATATACTTCTGTTTTTATTAAATATTTTACTTTAAAAGCATTTCTCAATGTTCAAAAGCTTCTGCAGTTTATTGCAATTTAAGATTCTTTTTTACATTACATTGGTATTTTTAAATTGCCACAAAGCTGCACTTTGGTAGAAGAAACAAGGCATAAATAAAATGAAAACAATAATTTTAAGAAGTATATTTATGTAATAAAATTGTATTAGCCAGACTTGTTGGTAGTTTATACATGTGTATATTAAATTGTATAACTCATTACCAGTGAATTGCCTCCAATTAAAGAGGCACATATATAGTTACACTAGCAGGGGTACCCGGCGTTGCCTGGGTGAGGGACACACACCCGACAGATAGATAGATATATCTTTATTGTCATTGTCCTGCACAGAACAACAAGATTGGGAGAGAAAAAACACTTAACAACCCAACAAAACCTAAACAAAATACAACTATACAAAATTATCAACATACTCCCACCCCATATATACACATTTAACCCCTAAAAAGCTCTAAAAACTCTAAAAACTATATACAGTTATATATATATATAGACTGCATTGCACTGCATTCAAAGCCAGAACCGCTTTTGGGTAGAAACTATTTCTCAAGTGGCTGGTCCTGGTCTTTATGACCCTATACCATCTTCTAGAAGGCAGAAGCTGAATGAGATCATTTCCGGGGTCCATACTATCTTGTGCAATCTCTACAGCTTTCTTATAACACCTGGTGGCATAGATTTGATCTAGAGTGGGAAGAGTACGCCCGATTATCCCCTCTGCAGTCTTTACGACCCTGGACATCATTGTTCTTTCCCTAGCTGTACAACTCCCAAACCATACACACAGACCATAAGTTAACACACTCTCTATGGTACAGTGGTAGAATGCCAACAGCAGGTCCTTTGAAAGATTGTTCTTCCTGAGGATTATCAAGAAGTATAACCTCTGCTGTGCTCTCTTCATCAGATCTTTGGTGTTTGCTCCCCATGTTAGAGCATCCCTCAGCTCCATTCCCAGAAATTGAAACACCGAGACCTGTTCCACACAATTCCCTTCAATAATAAGTGGCTGGATGTTCAATTTGCATTTTCTAAAGTCCACAATGATCTCTTTTGTCTTTTTTACATTGAGGAATAAATTGTTTTCCCTACACCACTCCGTCAGCATCTCAACCTCCTTCCTGTAAGCTGACTCTCCCTCCCCAGCAGTAATCAGACCCACCACCGTTGTGTCATCTGCAAACTTGATGATCTTATTGCTGCAGTAACTGGGAACACAATCATATGTGTAAAGCGTGTACAGAAGCGGGCTCAGCACACACCCCTGCGGCGTCCCCGTACTTATACTGAGATCCGCAGAGACATGAGAGCCCATCCTGACCCGTTGGGAACGATCTGATAGAAAATCTAGTATCCACCTGCATAAGCATGGTGGAAGCCCCAGATCTAATAATTTGGGCACCAGTCTATGCGGAAGAATAGTATTAAAAGCAGAACTAAAATCTACAAAAAACAGTCTCGCATAAGTTCCTTCTTTCTCCAAATGGGTCAGAACAGCATGTAAGGCTGACACACACCCTGACACACACATCATGCATGACACAACACACTCACACAACACACACACACCCGACACCCACCACACACCTGACACACATCACCCCCGACACACAACACACACTCAGACAACACACACACACAACACACACACACAATACACAAACACGACACACAACACACACATTGGACACACAGCACACACACACACCACAGCCACACACATCACACACAACACACTCACACAACACACACACACCGATTCCCCAGCCTTGCTGCTGCTGCATTGTCTCCAGTGCCATCCCAGGCTGGGGCATCCCAGGTGGTGGAGGCTGTGGCACATCCCCGGACCAGCGGGAGCAGCGGAGCAGGCAGGAGTCAGATCTGGGAGCTGCATGGAATGGCTCAGGGCAGGGAGGACTGCACAACTCGGCGACCGGGCAGGCCATGGTGCCGTCACAGGCAGGGCCGCCGGCTGCTCTGGAGCTCCTGCCTGACCAGCCATCCCACCTTGCCTTACTTCGGGAGCCAGACATCGTGGCCTCCCTCCTCCACCTTCCTGAGGGGCACCTCAGGCGGGGGGACCCACACGGCGACGCAGTCTGCAGGGCTCGTGTCTACGACCTCCCCCCCCAAGGAGCCTCCCTTACGCCTGTTGCGCCCCTCAGGAGGGTGGAGGAGCCAGGCTGCAGTAAGGGAGGCTCATTTGGGGGGCAAAGGTCACACCCGTGAGGCCTGCGGACCACAGCGGCGTGGGTGCGGCCTCCTGCCCCCCATGTATCTATTCCCCCGCTGCCCAAGGAGCCCCTCAGGAGGGCAGAGGAGGGAGACCGCAATGTCCAGCTGTCAGAGTAAGGTAAGGTGGGATGGCTGGTCAGGCAGGAGCTCCCGAGCAGGCGGTGGCCCTGCCTGTGATGGTGCAGGGCTGGGAGTGCAGGCGCCACCCCTCGCTGTGGCCTTCCCAGTCACCGAGCTGCACTTTCCTCCCTGCCCTGATAGATAGATAGATTTTTATTTATATCCCGCCTTACTCAGCTTACGCTGACTCAGGGCGACTTCACAACAGATAATACTACAATACAGTAAAATACAGCGATAGCAAAATTAAACATCACAATGCAATACAATACAATTAATACAATCAAAATATCCAGCACAAAAGCAAAACAGCAAAACACACAATACAAACTATAAATAAGGAATTTAACACAGCATCACATACACATAAACAGTGTATAGAGCACAATACACAATACAATAGTATAATAATACAGTAAATTTCGAACAGAGCCCAGAGCTCAACGTCTCGAATGGAGTCCAAAGCTTGATGTCCTCATGGGGCCCGGGCTCAATCTAGAGAGGCCGCAAGAGAAAGCCAAGGAGGGACTTTATGGCTGTGCCAGCCACCCCACAGCTGGGGCTAGTCTCTCCCCCGCTCACACCGCGGGCATGTGTCTGGTGGCTCTGGCAGCTCCAGCATGGCAAGGTCTTCTTATGGCTGTGCCGGTCGCCCCGCAGCTGGGACCAGTCTCTCCCCCACCTCCGCTTGCACCAAGGGTGGGTGTCCATCGGCTCCAGCATGGCAAGGTCTTCTTATGGCCATGCCGGCTGCCTGAGCCATTCTATGTAGTTCCCGGATCCAACTCCTGCCCTGTGCTGCTGTCCTGCCCTGTGCTGGCTCCACGGGTGTTGCAGGCAAGGGCAAGTGCCGGCTTGGCTCACACCTCGAAGGGCATATAGAGCGCTAACACTGTTTGCCCAGGAGTGCTGCTCACCTGGTGGCGCCACTCTTTCAGGTTTCCCATCCCAAGTCCCCGAGCAATCCTACCGCTCATGTGGAGGCCTCCAGAAGTGCCATCTCTTCCAGGCTGCACGCACAGCCCTGTGGGAGGTGTGTGCCTGCCGCGCCTGTGCAGTGTGCCCACCGTGCAGTCCCATTATTCAGCGCTAGACTCCCCGGTGTCTGGGGGCGGTCCCTTAGCAGCCCCTTTTTGGTGTGAAGGAACGTGCGGGGGGCTTCCGGTACCCCGCGCTGGCACACCAGACCATTCAAGGTAGGCTCGGGCACAGTTCAGGTGTGATCGGTGCTGTGGTGTGGAGCTGCATAAGCATCTCACACCACGACACCTTGGTTTTATATATTAAAGATTAAGATTACAAAATACTTGCTTGATTATGCAACAGGCACACATTTGGTATTGTGATATGTTTTCTTAAGTTAGTAACAACTCACCATGGTGACTTAAACAATTTAACTTGCCAGCACATGATCAACAATTTTTGACATTCAACATGGTCAACAGCCAGTGTATCTTTCTAAATGTATTGTGATTGGTATAATCGGAATACTGTACATGATATCTTTTTGTTGTTGTTATTGTTGTTGCAGAACCCCTCTCAACTTCCTTATGGAAAAGCTCTCTATGCTTATGAAGGGAAAGAACCAGGTGACCTCAAGTTTAACAAAGGAGACATAATAATACTGCGTCGAAAAGTAGACGAGAATTGGTATCATGGGGAACTGAATGGAAATCATGGCTTTTTCCCAGCAAGCTACATCCAGTCTATCAAGCCCCTCCCACCAGCTCCACCTCAAGGCAAAGCACTTTATGACTTTGAAATAAAGGATAAGGATCAAGACAAAGACTGCTTGACCTTCACAAAGGTAGATGTTAATGTCACTTCACTTCCTAATTAGCAGAGTGAAATCATTGTAGAAAGCAAAACAATAATAAATTACCTTTTCACAGGTTGTTGTTGAATATTGGTCTAATTGTATCAGGAGGCATCCATACATGAAAATCATCATATGTGATTAAAAGATTGGTCAGCATTTTAAATTCCTCTGAGGTGTGACTATTGGGGGGTAGGAAGAAAACAGTCACAAAACAAGCATCTGGAGACCTTTGCTCCAGAGGTTTAACTAGCAATTTTGGCATTCAGGCAAGCAGCACAAAATGGGCCCCCAAATTAGCTTTGTAAATTTATGTTGTGAAAATAATATCAGAAGCAGTTGCACCTTGCCAGCATCTTCCCTACTTCATCTCTTCCTTTGCAAGAGATCAGCAGCAGGGTCAGAGCTCCAAAAACAACACACACACATGTACACCCACACACAAAGTGTACCCACAACCATCCAAAGTCCCGTTGTTTGCTATCCCTGAGCATCCATCCTGAGGATGATTCCTGATACCTCCTCAGAGCAGTGCAACAGCACCAGTCCTTAGACTTACTACACTAGTCCCAAGTGTGGTTCCTTTCACTCCCTCAGGGTCATCAGAAGTACTGCTCAAAAAAATAAAGGGCACACAAAAATAAGGCATGCTATGATCTAAATGACTGAAATACTGTATTCCTATTGTTGTTCACATACTGTAGTTGAATGTGCTGACAACAAAATCACACAAAACGTAACAATGGGAATCAAATTCATCAACCCATGGAGGTTTGGGTTTGGAGTTACACTCACAGTGACAGTGGGAAAAAACAATACAGGCTGATCCAACTGTGATGTAATGTCCTTAAATCAAGTCAAAATGAGGCTCAGTAGTGTGTGTGGCCTCCACGTGCCTGTATGACCTCCCTACAATGCCTGGGCATGCTCCTGATGAGGTGGTGGATGGTCTTCTGAAGGATCTCCTCCCACACATGGACTAAAGCAACCCCCAACTCCTGGACAGTCTGTGGTGCAACGTGGCGTCGGTGGATGGAGCGAGACATGATGTCCTAGATGTGCTCAATCGGATTCAGGTCTGGAGAATGGGCGGGCCAGTCTATAGCATCAATGCCTTCATCTTACAGGAACCGTTGACACACTCCAGCCACATGAGGTCTAGCATTGTTGTGCATTAGGAGGAACCGCACCTGCATATGGTCTCACAAGGGGTCTGAGGATCTCATCTCGGTACCTAATGGCAGTCAGGCTACCTCCGGCGAGCACATGGAGGGCTGTGCGGCCCTCCAGGGAAATGCCACCCCACACCATTACTAACCCACTGCCAAACCGGTCATGCTGGAGGATGTTGCAGGCAGCATAACGTTCTCCATGGCATCTCCAGACCCTGACACGTCTGTCACATGTGCTCAGTGTGAACCTGCTTTCATCTGTGAACAGTACAGGGCACCAGGGGTGAACCTGCCAATCTTGGTGTTCTCTGGCAAATGCCAAACGTCTTGCATGGTGTTGGGCTGTGAGCACAACCCCCACCTGTGGTTGTTGGGGCCCTCATACCACCCTCATGGAGTCTGTTCCTGACCGTTTGAGCAGACACATGCACATTGGTGGCCCGCTAGAGGTCATTTTGCAGGTCTCTGGCAGTGCTCCACCTGTTCCTCCTTGCACAAAGGCAGAGGTAGCGGTCCTCCTGCTGGGTTGTTGCCCTCCTACGGCCTCCTCCACATCTCCTGATGTACTGGCCTGTCTCCTGGTAGCGCCTCCATGCTCTGGACACTACACTGGCAGACACAGCAAACCTTCGTGAAACAGCTCGCATTGATGTGCCATCCTGGATGAGCTGCACTGCCTGAGCCACTTGTGTGGGTTGTAGGCTCCGTCTCATGCTACCACTAGAGTGAAGGCACTGCCAGCGTTCAACAGTGACCAAACCATCAGCCAGAAATCAAAGGAACTGAGAAGTTGTCTGTGGTCATCTCCTGCTAAACCACACCTTTATCGGGGATGCCTTGCTAATTGCCTCTGATGTCCACCTGTTGTCTCTTCTATTTGCACAACAGCATGTGGAATTGATTGTCAATCGGTATTGCTACCAGGGTGGACAGAGCACGGAATGACAGAGTGGTTTGGAATAGGAAAAGGAATAAGACAAGGTTGCATTTTGTCATCCTGCTTATTCAACTTATACACAGAGCACATAATGCGCAATGCAGGGATGGAGGAATCACAATATAAGATCAAAATTGCTGGGAGAAATGTCAACAACTTGAGATATGCAGACGATATCACCCTAATGTCAGAAAATGAGGAAGACCTAAAGAACCTCTTGATTGGATTGAAGGAGGAAAGTGAAAAAGCTGGCTTGAGACTTAATATCAAGAAAACCAAGATAATGGCAACAGGTCCGATCAGTCCCTGGAAAATAGATGGAGCAGTAGTAGAAGCAGTGACAGATTTTACTTTCCTAGGATCTAAGATCACTGCAGATGGTGACTGTAGCCATGAAATAAAAAGACGACTGATTATGGGGAGACAAGCGATGAGAAACCTGGGGAATATAGTGAAAAGCAGAGACATCACCTTGAAAACAAAAATTCGCATAATCAAAGCAATGGTATTCCCAGTAGTAATGTATGGGTGTGAGAGCTGGACCATTAGGAAAGCTGAACGCAGAAGAATAGATGCCTTTGAGATGTGGTGTTGGAGGAGAGTCCTGAGAGTCCCTTGGACAGCAAAGAGAACAAATAGATCAATACTGGAAGAAATCAACCCTGACTGTTCATTGGAGGGACAAATAGTGAAAATGAAGCTAAAGTACTTTGGACATCAAATGAGAAGGGAGGACTGAGAAGGCTTTGATGCTGGGAAAGGTATAGGGCAAGAGAAGAAGGGGGCGTCCAAAGATGAGATGGCTAGATGGTGTTGTGGACGCAATGGGCACAGAGCTGGGTGGGCTGAGGAGGATGGTGGAGGACAGAGGTGCCTGGAGGAAAATTGTCTATGGTGTTGCAAAGGGTCGGAATCGACTGTGCGTCTGAACAACAACAACCAGGGTGGACAGTTTGATTTCACAGAAGTGTGATTGACTTGGGGTTACATTGTGTTGTTTAGGTGTTCCCTTCATTTTTTGGAGCAGCATATAATGACCCTGAGGGACAAGTAGACTCAGAAGTATGTCCAAGTTGAAAACCTCCAGGCTGGTTAGCTCAGTGGTTTAGGTATCTGGCAGTGGAGCCATAAATTGGGAATTTTATTCCCCACTGTGCCTCCTTGGAAAAGTACTAGCCTATGTAGTCATGGGCAAGCTGTACAATTAAAGGGCACCTCCAGAAGAAGGAAATAGTAAACAACTTACAGTATGTATATTGTCTACCTAGAAAACCCTGGAAAAGGATAATCATAAATCAGAATTGTCCTGATGGCATGCAGTTATTATAACACCATCTACTAGAGATTAAATCCTTATTCCCTAAACTGCCTTTCATCTCAGTAGGAATGCCTTTGTCAGATTTGGACAGAAGCTTTGACTGATTTGGACAGAAACTGATTTAATTTTCTTCACTCTCATCCGGCCCATTGCTGACCCAGAGGCTGGTTTACAATGTAATAAGCTTCCTTGGATTTAAATACAAAGGGAATGTAGAGGTAGACATCATTGGCATTTTGTGTAAAGGTAAAGGCAATTCATTCTAGAACACTTGAAAGCCTCTCCCAAATATTTCACATATGTGTTAAATAGCATGGTGAAGCATCTCAAACAGGAGCTCTCGACCTTTTAAAGCCAGGGGCCAGGTCGCACTCCCTCAGACAGCTTTGGGGTCCGGACGGCCATTTAGCCCTTCCTCCACTACATGGCATATCCAGGTGTGGTGGAGGCAGTGGGGGGCCACATGAAATGGGGCTGCGGGCCTCAAGCTGAGAATCCCTGATCTAGAGCCCTGAGGGACTCCACAAGCCAGGGTGTCAAATAGCATTGTCTTCTTAATGCACCACTCCAGAAAGGATCAAAACCACTACAAAACTATCCTTCCAAGTCCCATCTCATGAGACTTGACCTGAAAGGATACCATGGTCAACAGGATTAATACCTGCTGAGAAGCCTGGCAGAATCAAGAAGACATGCACCTCCTGTCCAGTTCCCAATATAAACCAAGGCAACCAAAGTTGCCTCAATCCTTAAGCAATACAGTGATACCTCATACAACGTCCAAACTTGGTTCCACAAGTTTGGACTTTTTACGGATTTGGACTTTGTATGAGGCATGCAAAATCTTAGCCACGATGCCTCATTGTTGTGTTCTGTAAAGCTGTGCCTTTAACAATGTACCTTTGCCATGTGTTAACAATGTAACCTTTCTGTGTGCAACATTATAACCATCAGCTGTATCAATGTAAACTTGATAAGGGGACGCGAGCTAGTGACCACTAGATTGCAATAGCGAGCGTCCAGCTCTCATGGCTCAGATTCACCTGGTTCAGCAGCGCGGGAAGATTCCCCGCCACCTCTTCACCTGGTCAAGAAGGGCGTGACCTTCTACGACGTCACGCAGGCAGCAACCAATAGTCTGTCGACGAGCCACATTCAAATGTATAGCCAGCTGTATATATTGAGCTACTCATCCGCCATTACCACATGTTCCTCCGGATCATCATGCAATAAACCTGTGTTAAGCCAACCCTTCGGCTGTTTCATTGTCTTTGGTCCCTTACACTAAATTGGCGATGAAGGTGGGATATGGCAGCCCACGGGACCAAGACATGCGCCGGTTTCGAAATCAGGAAACCGGGTGACTGGGAGATCTTCGAGATGGACTTCCAGGCAGCACTGATTGAGTCCGAAGTCACGGAAGAGGCAAAGAAAAGGGCCATCTTCACCAGGATGCTCGGACAAGAAACCAAAAGGACCTTGGTGGACCTGATTGCACCGAGGAGGGTGAGCGAATTCAAGGCCAAGGAACTCATGCAGATGCTGCGTGAGCACGTCCGGCCCGCCACAGCGATGTTTCCCGCTCGGAGTGCATTCTGGAGGCGAGTCCAAGCGCCCGGGGAGACGGTCGCCGCATTCGTGGCGGCCCTGCGGCTGGCGGCCGGCCCGTGCAAACGGGAGAATGCCGAAATCACCCTCCGGGACTGTGTGCTGTGCGGCCTGAATGACGCCGAAACCCAGCGCACATTAATGAACCAAGAGCCGCCTCCCACGTTGCAGGAGGTCGTCAGAGCGGCCCAGGCCGCAGAATCTACAAAGGCCGGGGTCCAAGAACTCCAGGACTGGCGGCCGAAGTCGAGCAAGGCAGAGACTCCGGTACAGGCGGCCCGGCGAACTTCGAGGTTGTCCACAGAGAGCAGCGACGACGAGGACGTCCGGAGGGTCCGGAAGGAGAGCCGGCGATGCGACGGCTGTGGAGCGGCCCACGACCGCGTAAAGTGCCCGTTCCGGAAGGCCGAGTGCCACAACTGCGGCCGCCGCGGGCACATCACCAAGGTGTGCAGGAAGAAGCGCGAGACCCGGAGGAGCTCTGCAGACCGTTCTGCGGGACAAGACCGCTCAACGAGACCCAAGGACGGCGCCCAGGCCACGCGGAAGCAGGACGGCGTGGGCCGCATCTCCGACGGCAGCGAGGACGACGCCCCAGTGTTCAGCGTGTCTACAGGACACCCCCGCTACTTTGTTGAGGTACTAGTCCAAGGGGTTCCCATTAGGATGGAAATCGACTCGGGGTCCTCATATTCAATCATTTCCCAGAAGGAGTTTTTGGGAATTGCCCCCCACAAGCAACCCAAGCTCAAAGCATTGAGGTCCACACTACGGGACGTGCAGGGGAACAGCATTCCAGTGTTGGGGGTTGGAGAATTTCAGGTTAAATTCAAGAAGCACGCCGCGTCCCTTCCCCTAGTCGTGCTCAAAGGGGGGGATTGCAGCCTCCTCGGGACTCAATGGTTCCAGCCCCTGGGGTTGTTTATTGGGGGGGTGCACGCCGTTGGGATGCACGCCGTTGGGACTGATCCAATTCTGGAGGTGTGCGAGGCGCACCCCGAAGTTTTCAAAAAAGGACTGGGGAAATTCAAGGGGCCCCCAGTGACATTCGACCTGGACCCGGAGGTCCGCCCAATTTGTCTTAAACCATGCCGGGTGCCGTTCGCACTTAAGGACAAGATAGAGGCGGAACTGGACAAATTGGTGAGCCAGGGAATCCTTGTGCCTGTTGATTCCGCGGAGTGGGAAACTCCAATTGTAAGCGCACTAAAGGCCAATGGGGAGGTCCGCATATGCGCCGACTACAAGTGCACCATCAACAAGGCGATCCGCCCGAATGCATATCCGGTGCCGGTAGTCAGCCATCTGCTGGCCAGGTTACACGGGGGAAAGTGTTTCGCTAAGCTCGACTTAGCACAGGCCTACCAGCAGCTTACGGTGTCCCCTGCCGCAGCTGCTGCGCAGACCATAGTCACCCATAAGGGGGTGTTCCAGGTGATGCGCCTCCAGTTCGGCGTGAATTCGGTGCCTGGAATTTTCCAGTCACTCGTGGAACGCCTCCTGAAGGGACTGGAGGTGGTGTTGCCTTATTTTGATGACGTGTTAATAACGGGGGGGAGTCGGGTCGAATTGGCCATGAGGTTGGGGAAGGTCCTGACAATATTCGAAAAAGCGGGGCTGAGACTGCGAAAGGACAAATGCGTCTTCTTCGCAACCGAGGTTGAGTTCCTAGGGTTTTGTGTGACTCCTGAGGGAATAAAACCATCCAAGTCCAAGGTGGCAGCCATTAAGAAAGCCCCCCGCCCCACCTCCAAGCCCGAGCTACAGTCGTTCCTAGGGCTGCTCAACTTTTACCACTCCTTCCTCCCACGGAAGGCAGCGGTGGCTGAACCGCTACACAAACTGCTAAAGAAAGACCAGGCATGGAAGTGGGGCGATGACCAAGAAAGGGCATTTAGCGAGCTAAAAAGCCTCCTAGCGTCCGATGCCATACTGACCCACTTCAACCCCAAACGCCCAGTAGTTCTGACCTGTGATGCATCTCCAGTGGGGGTGGTGCTGTGCCACGTGTTGGAAAACGGAAGGGAGGCCCCGATAGCATTTTACTCCAGGTCCCTGTCCCAAGCGGAGAGAAACTACGCACAGACAGACAGGGAGGCACTAGCAATAGTCGCGGGGACGAAAAAATTTCACGATTTTCTGTACGGCCTTCACCATTGTAACGGACCACAAGCCCCTGCTAGGCATCTTTACCGCAGATAAGCCCACCCCACAGATCCTGTCCCCGAGGATGCTCAGGTGGGCCATTTTTCTCAACGCGTATCAGCACGCGTTGGTCTACCGGCCCGGGAAAGCGATCAGCCATGCGGACGCTCTATCTAGGTCTCCCCTCCCCCTAACGCCCAGCCAGGTGAGCAAGGGGGAGCGGGACCATCAGGTTCTCATGATAGAGGTGCTGGATTCGCCCCCCGTAGTGCCCGCCGACATTGCCAAAGCGACAGAGAAGGACAAGACGTTAGCGGCAGTTAGCTCCTGGGTGCAGAAAGGGTGGCCGGCGTCCTCCCCAGGGGAGGAGTTCGCTCCATTTTTCAGAAAAAAGCTAGAACTGTCCCTAGAGAGGGGGTGCCTCTTGTGGGGGCAGCGGGTGGTGATTCCCACTTCCCTTCGGCCGCGGGTGCTCAAACTGCTGCACGTCAGCCACCCCGGCATCGTGCGATCCAAGGCGCTGGCCCGGAGTTACTTCTGGTGGCCCCAGCTGGACGCCGACATCGAGCACATGGTCGGCACTTGTGAAAGTTGCCAATGCTCCAGACCAGAGGAGGCCCGCCTTCCCCACAGGGAATGGGACGCGGCTAAGGGGCCGTGGTCCCGGGTGCACGTTGATTTCGCGGGCCCGTTCAGAGGCACCCTGTTCCTTCTCGTAGTGGACGCCTTCTCCAAGTGGTTGGAGGTTATCCCAGTCACGAGCACCTCCTCGGCCCAGACCATTAGGCATTTGCGGAGGCTCTTTTCCACGTTCGGCATACCCGACACATTAATTAGCGACAACGCTAGTTGCTTCACGTCCTCCGAGTTTAGGGCATTCATGGAAATCAACGCCGTTCGGCACATCACCTCCGCCCCGTTTCACCCGGCCACCAATGGCCAAGTAGAGCACCTCGTCCGCACCACGAAGGACGCGTTGCGGCGCATGGGCCCCGGGGATCTGAACCTGCAAGTGTGCCAGTTTCTGCTAGGGTACAGGGTGACCCCGTTGGCGTCAGGATACTCCCCCGCAGAACTCTTAATGCGTAGGAAACTGACCACCATCCTTACTAGGCTAGACCCCACGAGAGTAGAGGACAAAGGAAGGAACATCGGGCTAGAGGCTACAAAGAGTTTCAGTGTAGGCGCCCCCGTGCATTGCAGGAACTACGCCAGCACGGGCCCAGCCTGGGTACCGGGCGTAGTTGTGGAGCAAACCGGCCCCGTACCGCGTGGAAACCAGCACAGGGCTCCTCTGGAGGCGGCACGCGGACCAGCTCCGATGCAGGGTCTCCGATGAGCAGGGCACAGACCAAATAGAGGAAAAATCAGCGTTAGGGTTCTCCCCCACCCGTTCAGCCCAAGGGGGAGGGAAAGGGGGCCGCGGGTCCCTGCCAAGGGGGGAGGGGGATATTCTCGTAGATATCCTAGGGGATCTTTCTGAGGAGGAGGAGGAACCCGACCCCATACATATCTCGCGGAATGTCCCCACAAATGCGGATACCCCTACTAAGTTAGATTTTGATTTTCAGAACCGGGGGGGTTTTCGGAGTGGTCCCCCACCCGTCCAAGCGAGAAGAGGGGTTTTTCGTTAGCCCCGACTGCCCCCGGTCTGCCCACAATGGAGTTTTTCCCTTCCCCTAAGGCCGCCAGACAGCGGCACGCCACTAGTAAGTCTCCCTCTCCCATTTCGGGACAAGGGACCAGGGAACAAAGAAGCAGTAGCGCCCCCGGGGGGGGTCAGCCCTCTTCACGGCCCAAACGCACATGCAACAAGCCATCATGGCTGAGAGACTTCGTCTCATCCTAGGGGGGAGGGATGTTGTGTTCTGTAAAGCTGTGCCTTTAACAATGTACCTTTGCCATGTGTTAACAATGTAACCTTTCTGTGTGCAACATTATAACCATCAGCTGTATCAATGTAAACCTGATAAGGGGACGTGAACTAGTGACCACTAGATGGCAATAGCGAGCGTCCAGCTCTCATGGCTCAGATTCACCTGGTTCAGCAGCGCGGGAAGATTCCCCGCCACCTCTTCACCTGGTCAAGAAGGGCGTGACCTTCTACGACGTCACGCAGGCAGCAACCAATAGTCTGTCGACGAGCCACATTCAAATGTATAGCCAGCTGTATATATTGAGCTACTCATCCGCCATTACCACATGTTCCTCCAGATCATCATGCAATAAACCTGTGTTAAGCCAACCCTTCGGCTGTTTCATTGTCTTTGGTCCCTTACACTAAACTCATACAACGTCCAAATCCTTGCCGCGATGCCTCATACAACGTTGTTTCCATAGAGATACATGGTACTGTAACAGCACAGACTTCAGGGCAAAGTCAAGGAAATAGACAGGAAACTGACAGAAATCATTGAAATCATTGTCTAAAGGCTAAAAACATTACAAAAACATGTCAAACAACCCTGATTGTCCAAGAACCTGAAGAATGATGCAAAAATCCCAGGAATGCTTCTAAAAATTCTGACGAAAAAATTCAAAAAAATCCAAAATCGCGTTCAAAACCACTCCCAAACACTTTTTGCCTCATGCAAAACCCACAAGAGCAATGCACGCATGTGCCCTGCCTTTTATACTGCCCAGACACAATGCAACCTGGGAAAAACCCCAATGCCTCATACAAAGTCACACAACTTTGTATGAGGCAACTTTTTTCAAGGAATTAGGCGATGTTGTATGAATCCGATGTTGTATGAAGTGGACTTTGTATGAGGTGTTACTGTACTGAATCCAGACTGAAGGAGATCTACAGTAGATACTCCATGTCAGCCAGATATTCTTCAAATAAAAAGTCACCACACAGTATTCCCATGTACCGAATACCTGAGGCTGGCCAGGAATTATCCACTATGGGGTAGTTGAGAACCAGGTTTTTCAGCAAAGGTCTTACAAGCAGACTAAGAGACCCTGTGTTGCTGTAAAGAGAGATGTACTGCTTTGCTTACCCACTCATCTATTTCCCCCAGGCTCTTTTATGAACCCACAGTAGCAAAGATCCAGCATACATATGGTGGCTCTCTCTTCTCCAAGGACTCAGTCCACTTTCTCAGGTTGCACAAATTGGAACCTATCCATTATCCCAGTAGAAATGGGGCCACAGGACCTTTATATAGCATTCTAATTAGAATGAGTTGATTTCATCTGCAATCTGTTATGTGGATAAGCTCTGTGCCTAGGCAGCAGTAAGAGAGAAGAATAGCCTATTTGCTGCCAAAACTGCTAGAGAATAGGCCTTCAGATGGACTCCAGCCCATGTCTGGTCAGACGTGCTCCAAGTTGTTCTCATAATTACTCCTTTATTATTGCCCTGCGTATTTCATCTCTACCAGCTCTCTAAGAAACTGAGGGTTGTGATTTTCTTCCACAGGAAGGATTGTTTAGAAGCTATTAGGCCTATCACTTCAGCCATTTTCTGTTCCAGAGGTGAACCAATTCTTCACCAGGACTGCCTGCTGAGGTAAAGGAAAACTCTTAACAATTGTCAGGAAACCATGCAGATCATTCAGCATCCCGGGGCAGATAATCTTAAACAGCTCCTGACTGGTACATGTGCCTCTCCTTCCACTGAATCTCTACCCCCACCAGTACTGAACCATCTCAGACAACTATACAGTGTTCCTCACGAACCAGATCATTGATATCCTGCCCAGTACTATGAACAAAGAAGTCAAGAGTGTGCTCCACAATATGAGTGGGTCCAGATATCATTTGGGATGTTTCCATGGTTGTCAGGAAGGAAAAGAAATCCTGAGGCACACATTGACCTTAGCATGGGTTCTCCAAGCACAGCAGAGTGAGGTGACGCCAACAACACTTCCTGAATTAGCTTAGTGAACATTTTTGACATACATAGCATATGCTTTGCTGCTCTGTCTTTCTATAGCAGGGGTTCCTAACCTTTTCAAGCTGGGGGACGGGTCATACTCTCTCAGTCAGCTTCGGGCAGCTATTTTGCCCTGCCTGCACGATGGAGGCAGCCATTTTGTCCCAGCACCTTCAAAGGGGCAGCCATTATGTTTCTTGAATGCCCTTGGAGGGGCAGGTGGCATTTGACATTGTGCCGGGGGCCAGATCCGACCCACAGGCCTTAGGTTGGGAACCCCTGTTCTAGAGTGTATATTTAATATCATTTTTAAATGGAAGCGCCACCAAGATTTATAACTGGTTTCTCATCCATCTTTGATCACATTGCCATCTTTGTTCATGCTTATTATTTTTTTACCAGTGACTGCTCTGTTTTGCCTCTCTCCAGCATTTTTATTCTTTGGTTTCTTTCCTACTATGCAGCCTGTCACCTTGGAATTGTGTCTCTTGTCTGTTACATTCTCTGACAGCAGATAATCTATTTCTCATTCTGGGGCTTTGCTCTGTCTTTTTTCCATCAGTCTTTCCTATGCTAATTCTAACTGTCACCCCACTGATGGAAATCTTCTGTTCAGATGAAATTCAGATCCCACACACTGCTAACGTCAATCAGCTCAACAACTCTATGAATGGCCTGAACTATCTCTTCCTATTGGTCTGATTTGCAAATCAAGGAACATTTCTACCCCCCCCCCCTTGTGCTTCAGCTTGATTTAATAAAGAGATTGAGCCTTCCAGAAACCTTGAGTCGAATTTGAATCTCATTTCCATTTATTACTTCCTGGTGAGGTCTGTAGGGTTGCAAGTGTCAAATCCAGCATAATGATAACAGAATGATAACTGCTTTTGCCTTACATTAAATTACCATCTGGTTTATTTGCAATGCTACTTTGTGGCTCAGTTTCCTTGTAAATGGACGCATTAGTAAATGTATCAGGAATCAATTGTATCGATTTCCTGATAATGCTGATTACTATACAGTAATGTTTTGCATTGCAGCTCTTTCTTCTGTGATGGAAACTGGGTCCAAAAGCTTTGAATCTTCCTCACAGCTACAACATTTCTGATCAAGCAGATGCAGTTGTTTCTTCATATTCACATTTGCCATATTTCTGTGTAGCCACTGAAGCTTAATTCCAGTAATTGAGCTAGCAGCAATAAATTCCCCTTTGAGTTCAGAATCCTTTTCCAGTTCTCATAGCCAACGTCTGTTTTCACTAGTTTGGGGCTCTCCAGACTCCTCAACCCCACCCCGAATTATTTTGTTGTTGCTTTAAATTGGGAAGAGTAATGTATGGTCTGAGACACAATAAAAAAGCAATCAATCATTTGAGTAGGAATGATTTATTTACCTCTCTCTTTAACTAACAAAATTTCCAATATAGCTGGTAGGTCAGTGTTTAAGAAAGCAAGACAATCCCTGTGTCCAAGCTTACACTTTGGAAAAATGACACAAAAAAGGGAGAGAGAGGAAGAAAACTGGGACAACTGTGCTTAAATGCAAACTAGTAATTAAAAGCAGGGTTTTGAATTTTCATTTTAAAAGCAAAACAAATATCAAACCCAAAAATACATACCTAAAAAACTGAATACCATAAAACAACAGCAAAAAAACCCAAAACCCACAATCAATACAATTATACAAACGAAACAAAGAGTCGTCCCCCCACCCTCATTGGGACCATTTAGAGATAAAACCAATGTTTCATTTATCGGTCCCATTTGCCTTCCAAAACTGTGTTATCTCTTGTGAAAGTGTGCAGCCTTTCCCCATTATTAATACATAAGGGATGAATTTTTCCCAGAGATCTGTAAAAATATACTTGCTTATCAATCCCTTATTTACTTTATCACACGTTGGCTTATCATTCCATGAACGAAACCCGTCTTGAGAAAGGAATGCCCAATAGGAGCTGGTCACCCTGCAAGTTTGACTGAGTGCCCATATTTCCCTTCCCATGTTGCAGTCTGAAAGAATGGTGATTGTAAGATGATAGCAGAGAGAACCTAAGACCCCAAGGCACCTAGTTAATTTTAATCTGCTGGGTGATCCTGGACCCATCATTGTGTCTCAATCAATGTTTTTCACAGAGATATTGGGAGTTGATTAAAGACTTCCTGGTTTGTTTGCTCTACACACACACATATGCACACACAGAGAGAGAGAAGTAAAGCGGTTGCATACAGAACTACAAGACTTGTTCGCATTTCAGTTTGTTAAGCCAAGATATGTTACTTCTGTGTGGCTGTGGACCAAAAATATAATTTTCTATCCACCCCTGGTCCAGATACACACACTTAAAAATTCTCTTTCATTCTCATTTCAGAGCATCATTTAATAACCAAAGAAGGATTGATTCATTTGATGTGGGTGGTTCATGTGATGCATCTGGTACCAGTGGCCAGAGTTAGGCCCACAAGAGGATGCAGAGACTGCAGTATTCCCACATTGCCAAAACCCAAATTACCTTTTTTTTTCATCCTCACCTCTAACTGATAAGACTACTAACTTTAATTTATCCTGATAGGAATCTTTCCTTTTTTGTGGCTATAAATGGCTTTGCTTTGTTAAAGCCAGCTGGCAAATAATGATAGTGATAGCAGAACAGTATGTGGCATGATGCTGTTGTAACATCATTGGAATCTCTCCATTACTCAGCTTGGCTATGCTTTATCAATAAAAATGCCACAAACAACATGCTATTTCATGTGGCGTAGCTGCGTTTGTGCCAGAATTTTCTATATTCTTTTTCCAACAAAGGATCTCAATTGCCCTCTCGCACCCTATAAAAGGGCGGAGGGAGGAATCACTCTTTATAGAAATGATTGATCTTCAGCATATAGTTTCCGACAGCGCTTTTAAAATGGAATTGTTCATCTTAACAATCCAGTTGAAGAAATTGTCAGACAATGACTAATTCTGAAACAGTTTGGCTACAAGACATGGAAGAAAGACCATCACATTATCACTGCAAAACAATGGAAGGCAGCTTTTCAAATAATGATTTCCAAGCTGTTCTATATAAATCAACAGACAATATGCAGAATTGATGAATTCTTCCCAGAGACCTGTAAAAATATACTTGCTTATAAATTCCTTATTTACTTTGAGATCACAGTTATTTATTTATTTATTTATTTATTTATTTATTTATTTATTTATTTATTTATTATTTGACTTGTACGCTGCCTCACTCACAGTTTTCTAGCAAACAAAGAAAACTGAAGTAACAATTAATCGATATGTACAATAAGAGCATACAGACACACATGTGTATTGGTTTCTTATGTAACCCGAAGCAAACCCATAGGAAAAATTATTTTTACGTAACTCGAAGCAAACCCATAGGAAAAATGAAATTTTTATGTAAATTGAAGCAAACCCATAGGGGAATGAATTTTTACGTAACTCAAAGCAAACCCATAGGAAAAAAGAATCTTTATGTAACTCAAAGCATACCCATAAGAAATCATGTAAAACGAGACATGGATTTAGCATAAAATCATTATGTAAGTCGAATTTTATGTAGCTCGAGGCATTTGTAAGTCGGGGTTTTACTGTATCTTCTACAAGTACCTATCTTGAGGATTTGCCACCATGTGTACGCTCATCTTGCCATTAAGTATACAGTACAACCCCCACTTACCCAAAAAAAGACCATTCCATAGGCTTTTGCTTAAATTGAATCTTTATGTAACTCGAAACAAACCCATAGGAAATCGTGTAAATCAGGACATGGTTTTAGCACAAAATCATTATGTAAATCAAATTTTATGTAACTCGAAGCATGTGTAAGTCGGGGTTTTACTGTATTCTGATTTTTCATAGCAGAGGACATGGAGGCTTAGTAGTTAAGACACTGAGCTTGATGACCAGAATGCTGACGGATCAGCAGTCCAAGACCCTAATGCTGTGCAACGGAGAGAGCTCCCGCCATCTGCCCCAGCCCTTGCCAACCTAACAGTTGGAACAGTTGAGATTGCAACTTCCTATATTTTTCCTATATATTTTTAATATTTGTAATCCTTAGAACCGCCTGCAAAGAGATAATTGAATGTTTGTAGGGAATACACAGAGGAACTCTACAAAAAGGACCTCAACACTCCTGATAATAACAATAATGAGAAATTTGAACTTGAACCAGACATTCTGGAGAGTGAAGTCAGAAAGGCCCTAAAAAGCACTGCAAACAATAAAGCTAGTGGAAATGATGGTATCCCAGTTGAATTTTTCAAAGCCCTAAAAGATGATGGAATCAAACTACTGCATTCAATATGCCAGCAAATTTGGAAAACAAAACAGTGGCCACAGGATTGGAAAAGATCAGTGTATGTTCCAATCCCAAAAAAGGCAATGCCAAAGAATGCTCAAATTACCGGACAATTACGCTCATCCCACATGCCAGCAAGGTGATGCTCAAAATAATACAGGATATACTTCAACAATATGTGGAGAGAGAACTACCAGAGGTGCAGGCCGGGTTCAGAAGAGGCAGGGGGACTGGAGATCACATTGCCAACATACGTTGGATCATGGAGAAAACAAAAGAATACTAGAAACTGTAAGAGTGTTTCAGATGGTTCGGCCCAATAACTCCAGAGACAATCTTAACCTATAAATCCAAGGGTTAACCGTTGGAACTGGCTATAGGTTGCTATGCCTCGCCCTACTTGCCTGCACTCACCCTTCGTGCACACGGCCAATCTGGGTACGCAGGTCAACGAAGGATTGAGAAAACTGGCAGTGGGGCAACAGCCCCACAAATGCGAAGAAAGGGAAACAACTTCACTTACCAACATTCCTTGCGCCGCGCCGAGCCACGCCAGAGCCAATCAGGCTGAGAGGCTCTCGCACAGCGCAGCGTTCAGAAACACGCCGCAGCCAATCAAAAGAAAAGCATTTTAAAAAAACGCAGCACAAACACAAAGCACCAACCCATAACTACAAGCCCCAGCATCCTGCGCGCCATGAGCACGCAGAACACTGAGGAAGCCGGCACCCAAGAAATAAAGCAAAAACAAAAACACCGGGAGAGCACGTCCGCCAAGCCGCGGGGAACAAAGCCCCCCTCCCCAACGGCGCCTGAAGCTCCTAATCGGAGTTTCCCCTTTAATATCACTGGGTGGGTGGGGGGTGTTGTGCTCCCCCGCTCTACTGGCTCCCCTGGGGTTGAGAGGGTGGGGGGACAAAAGGAGTCTGTCTCCCCCACCCTCCTGACCTCAGGGGACCCGGCAGAGAGGGGATTCCCTCCCCCCCCCCACACACACACACACACGCCCCATATTAAAGAGAAGAAACCAAGTGGTTTCTTCTCTTTAAAAATGGAGTTGGGGGGGGGAAATCCCCCTCTCTACTGGCTCCCCTGGGGTTGACAGGGTGGGGGAGAGAAAAGGAGCCTGTCTCCCCCACCCTCCTCACCCCAGGGGACCCGGCAGAGAGGGGATTCCCTCCCCCCCCCCACACGCCCCATGTTAAAGAGAAGAAACCAAGTGGTTACTTCTCTTTAAAAATGGAGTTGGGGGGGAATCCCCCTCTCTACTGGCTCCCCTGGGGTTCAGAGGGTGGGGGGACCAAAGGAGTCTGTCTGAGAGGGGATCCCCCCCACAGGACACCAAAAAACACAAAAACAAACAATCAAAAACATTCAAAAATACACAAAACAAACAAAAATAACACCAAAAAAGTAAACAACAACAAACATTTCCAAACACACCCAGCCCCCAGCCAAACACCACAAAATCCAACCACCACCACCACCCCAAATAAAGAAAAACAGCTAACTCACCACCACACGACCTCATACCACAACGACTGGAAAAGAAATGAATAAAGAAAGAGACTACTTGCTGGAAGAAGCTCCACCCAGAGGCCACGAGAGAAAACACAGTCAAAATACAAGATAACCCCTACCAGCAGCACTTGCTGCCCACAATAACAAAAAAAATTCAAAAAGACACAATAGCCCCACACAAAAGGCCCCAAGAGTTTTTCGAAAAAGTATATCATCCTTTATTCTTTTTTTCATCCACAAAACCAAAACACCAAACAAAACTCATCACAGTTTAAAACAGGCCATCAAAAAAAATTGTATAAATAAAAATTTTAAAAATTTCAAATATAGATTAACCTCTTCTTTACAAACATTAACAACAACAACAACAACAACAAAAACTTTCCAACACCATTTAAAACAGCCCGGCAACGCCGGGCAACCTTTGCTACTATATTATAATTAAAGTATTTTATTATCACTGCCCGCATGGCAGTCAGTGGCTGTATCAAGGGTCAAAGATGGAAGGGAAGGGTATGAGGTTGAGGTGGTCCTTTAATAGGGTCGGATGAGGTCAGAGGCATAAGGTTCAAGGGAATAGGGTTACAGTGGCAAGGCATTGTGGTACATGTAGTTCAGGTCAGTTTGATATTACATCTGACAAAACCCCTTCTAATATCATATGGGCTGACTACATTGAGTGCATACTTGAGCATTTCATTTTCTAAGACACAAACTGCCAAACAGGTACTCATGCTGAGCTGAGGGGAGTGGTTTGGTCAGTATGTCTGCCACCTGTTCCTTTGTCTCACAATGTGTTAGCTCTATAAAGCCTTCTCTTATCATCTGTCTCACGTTTCTGCACTTGATATCTATATGTCTAGATTTCCGGTTTATAGTGTCACCTTTTGCTATCTCTATGGCCGCCTGGCTATCTTCGTGGATGGTGATGGGGAGCTTGGGCTTTTCCCAGATAAGGGAGATAAGTTTGTTTATCCAGATAAGGTCACATGCAGTGTTTGTCAGGCAGACATATTCAGCCTCGGCAGTGGAAGTAGAAACCAGTTTCTGCTTCTCGGTGCGCCAGTATATTGGGCTGCCATTCAACATCACCATGTAGCTGGATGTGCTCTTTCTGGTTCCTGAGCATCCGCCCCAGTCAGCATCGGCGTAGCATGACAGGATGATTTCTTCGTCTATTCGAGGGGTGAGCAGTAATTCTGTCTCCATGGTGCCCTTCAGGTATCTCAGCAGTCTCTTGACGGCCGCCCAATGAAACGCCTTTGGGTTACTGGAATGGCGTGAGAGAAGGTTCACTGCCAGCGTAGTGTCGGGCCTGGTCCAGTTGGCTATGTGTAACAGCGATCCAATGATGGATCTGTAGAGGCTGATGTCTTCGAACGGTTCCCCTTCCTCGTAGGCGTTTTTCAGGAAATCTGTTTGCATAGGCGTCCCACAGGGGTGAGCGTTTGACATGTTGCATCTGTCAAGGAGTTCAGCTATTTTTTCCTTCTGGGAGAGTCCAAAGCCATTGGGTATCCTTGAGACTTGCACCCCTAGGTATTTGTTCACTCTCCCCAAGTTTTTCAGGGAGAATTCATTTTGCAGTCCATGAGCGAATTCGTTGCATTTGGACTTACTTTTCCCACAGTACAATAGGTCATCGACATACACTAGGACCTTTTCAACTTCCTCTGGTGATTTCCTTAGAAATACACATTTGTCGTCTTCGACTGGGAAGAAGTTCAATTGCCTCGGCCAAACACTCGTACCACCTCCTGCCGGACTGCTTTAGGCCATAGAGGCTTTTGCTGAGCAGCCACGTTTCCCCTCTGTTGCGCCCAAAACCAGGTGGTGCTCTGACGTATATTTCCTTGTCAAGATCTGCATGGAGGTATGCTGTCTGTACATCAAACTGGTACACTTGTTCCTCGAGAATGGTTGCCATCACTAAAGCGGCCTTTATGCTTTCTGGCTTCACCGTGGGGGAGTACGTGTCTTCGTAGTCGTCAGGGTATCGTTGGGTGAACCCTTGGGCGACTAGTCGCGCTTTGTACATTACCCCTTCATTTTCCAACGTTTTCACTTTAAACACCCACTTTGTTCCCACTGTCCTCTGTCCCTCAGGAACCTCGGCAGGAGCATACACTCTGAGGGTTTTGAGGCTCTCCATCTCCCTTTCCATTGCCGCCAGCCACTTGTCCTGTTCTTCGGGAGGCAGTTTGTCTATGTCATCAAAGCTTGCTGGTGTCTCAGGGTAGGTGTTTATGCCCAGCACATACTCCTTTAGTCCTCTGGGAGCTTGGCCTTTGGTTGACCTGGTTGACCTGCGGGGCACCTCTGCTGGGGTTTTTCCTTGGTGGGTCCTGGATCAGGTACAAAGCCCCCTCCCTCATCAGAATTACCTGAAATTGTTGTGCCCAGTCCATGTGGCTCTCCCCAGTCACGCAAAGGATTGGGAAGTTGTGAGGTAGTTGGCTGTGCTGGCCGGCATTGCTTCCTTTGCTGGATCTGGTCTGGTGTCCTGGGCTGTGTTTATATTGGCAGTGGGGGATGGGTACACAGATATTTGCTATTGGATGTCCCATTTGCAGTTTTTCTGGTCGCCTGTAGAGGGAATTCACTGGTCCTCTACCCATCAAGCGACCTGAGTTGACCTGCAGTTCCTCTTCTTCGCCAGAGAGGGAGTTCTCCTGCTCCTCTTGTGCCTGCGTGAACCTCATTGTTTGCTGGCTGCCGAGGTGAGCTGATCTCTGTCTCGGAGGTCCTGCCGCTTCAGGTTGGAGCGTCGGTGAGGAGTCGCCTTCATCGCTGGAGCTGCTTTCCTCGTCGGAGGGTCCTGTGGAGCTGTCGCGTGGAGGCCGCCATCTTTGCTGGACTGATGGGGGTTTGCGTCATCGCAGCTCCGGTTCCTCGGGTCGTGGCTCTGCGTGGAGGTCGGCTTCCTTCTCCAGACATCCCCTGTGCTTGGTTCGGGCAGACAGCGAGTCGTGGTAGGCCTCACTTTCTTTGTTCTGCCTTGCGTGTGCCTCCGGCCTTCCTGCGTGGACGCGTGCCTTGCGGGTCTCGCACCCCTCCCATTCACGGTAGCATGTTTCTGAGGGGGGGCTGCGTCGCTTTCGGTTTCTAGCTGGGAAGGGTTTGCGGTGGCTTTCCTCCGGGGAGAGGTCGTGTCCCCTTCGGCCTTTGATTGCGAAGGGGGCCTCTGCCCATGTGAGGAGTTTGGCCCGGTTATCAGCAGCGCCTCTCTTGGGGGCATGGTGCCTGCTTGGGGGTCTCCGCTCCCCTGAGGGGCTGAGGGTCGGCATGTCCCGCATTTCTAGGGTCTGTGTGTCCACCCTCCAGGGTCCCAGGGCCTTTTCTTTTCTTCGCGTGGTTGGGGCACGCGGGTTATCTTCGGGTATTGCTGTTCTGGTAGGTTTTCCCGCTGGTGTGTTCGAATCTAGGGCCACCGCTTGTAATTGGTCGGCTATCTCGGCTAGATTTGAACTCGGCGCGGTGCTTGGGGTTCCCGCCATGGAGGATCTCGGGGTAGAGCTTACCGTGCCGTTGGTGTGGAGTTCATCTCCGATGTTCATCAAGGCCAGTAGCTCTGCCGTGGGGATCATTCCTCTCCCGGCTATCGCCCTGTGGATTTTGGTTGTCAGGCTTTCGTCTTGGTCGTCCCCTTCGGTGGGTGCCCCTCCGGTTTCGGCCTTCGTTTGGCCATCTGGGTCCATCTCCGTGATGGTCCGGTTGGGGTTGTCCTCTTCCATTACCATTTGGGGTCGTGCGATTGCCTGTTCCGGAGTTTCGGGTCCAGTTGGTCTGGCTCATGTTCTGGACCCTCCTTTGTTCAGCTGGGTCCTTCTTTTGGTCATTTGTTTTTATTTTGGAGTTGTTTGTGGGCGAACCAAACCTCTGCTACCATTTTGTAAGAGTGTTTCAGATGGTTCGGCCCAATAACTCCAGAGACAATATATTATAATTAAAGTCTTTTATTCTCACTGCCTGCATGGCGGTCAGTGGCTGTATCAAGGGTCAAAGATGGAAGGGAAGGGTATGAGGTTGAGGTGGTCCTTTAATAGGGTCGGATGAGGTCAGAGGCATAAGGTTCAAGGGAATAGGGTTACAGTGGCAAGGCATTGTGGTACATGTAGTTCAGGTCAGTTTGATATTACATCTGACAGAAACAAGTCTACTTTTGTTTTATCGACTACACCAAGGTTTTTGACTGTGTGGACCACAACAAAATGTGGCAAGTAATTAAAGAGATGGGAATACCAGAACACCTCATATGCCTTATGAGAAATCTGTAAACGAACCAAGAAGCAACAGTTAGGACAGGACATGGAATGACAGAGTGGTTTGGAATAGGAAAAGGAGTACGATAAGCCTGCATTTTATCATCCTGCTTATTCAATCTATACACAGAGCACATAATGTGCAATGCAGGGATGGAGGAATCACAATATGGGATCAAAATTGCTGGGAGAAACATCAACAATTTGAGATATGCTATGATACCACCCTAATGGCAGAAAGTGAGGAAGACCTAAAGGACCTCTTGATTGGATTGAAGGAGGAAAGTGCAAAAGCTGGCTTGAGACTTAATATCAAGAAAACCAAGATAATGGCAACAGGTCCGATCAGTCGCTGGAAAATAGATGGGGAAGAAGTAGAAGCAGTGACAGATTTTACTTTCCTGGCATCTAAGATCACTGCAGATGGCGACTGTAGCCATGAAATAAAAAGACGACTGATTATGGGGAGACAAGCGATGAGAAACCTGGAGAATATAGTGAAAAGCAGAGACATCACCTTGAAAACAAAAATTCGCATAGTCAAAGCAATGGTATTCCCAGTGGTAATGTATGGGTGTGAAAGCTGGACCATTAGGAAAGCTGAGCGCAGAAGAATAGATGCCTTTGAGATATGGTGTTGGAGGAGAGTCCTGAGAGTCTCTTGGACAGCAAATAGTTCAATACTGGAAGAAATCAATCCTGACTGTTCATTGGAGGGACAAATAGTGAAGATGAAGCTAAAGTACTTTGGACATCAAATGAGAAGGGAAGATTCATTTGAGAAGGCCTTGATGCTGGGAAAGGAGGAGGGCAAGAGAAGAAGGGGACGTCCAAAGATGAGATGGATAGATGGTATTGTGGACACAATGGGCACAGAGCTTGGTGGGCTGAGGAGAATGGTGGAGGACAGAGGTGCCTGGAGGGAAATGGTCCATGGGGTCGCAAAGGGTCAGAATCGACTGTGCGACTGAACAACAACAAAAAAAGGGAATATATTCTATATTCTCAGAAGGAACCAGAGTGGATGATACAAGATCAGATGATGAAAGTGGCTCATTGTTGCTGTAAACAGGTGAATCGTAAAAAGTGAAAATTAAGTGGAAAATAGAAGTAAGTAACAAAGATTAGGTTGCAGTTATACCAACATAATTATTTTAGCATGTATTCCATTGATTCCTAAATAAACATGTTTATGATTGCACTGTTACAATGGGAATCTTGATATAGAATCTTTTAGAAAGGATATTGATAAAAGAACATAAATCTTCTTTTCCTCAGCAGTACTTCACAGTGCTAATGATGGATTGCCAGATGCAGCATATTCATCTTTTCTATTGTGAAATACTCGTGAGTATGGAGAAGTACATGTTAGTCATTATGTTGCATTATTAGCGTGGGAATAGAGTGACAAGTTTTCTTACATCTGTTGCCTCATGTATAATGTGACATCCAAATTTCCTCTCAGTCCTCTGAAAAGGACATGGAGTGATCCACAGAATTTCTCTAGTCTACATGATGGTCAAAGGCAACGTCTATAACACTGGCAACAGCTGTGCTTTTCTCTTGCAAATTGTGCATTCCACATACCAGTGAGTGTCATCCCATTGACTTCTCTCTTTACATATATATGCAGATTCCACAGCTGCAGTGAGAATCGCAGCCATGCATGTACCGCTTTAGTCATTGAACTCTGGAAATTTCGAGACTGGAAAAAAAACAACAACCCTGTATTCCAGCTTCTGTTGTCTTTTTTTTAAATTGTGTGATTTACTATATTGTTAAATCTGTCATTACTGGGCAGGTGGGACAGTAATGGCAGGGAAGTGAGCCTCATAAAATGCCATTATTCTTGCATCCTAGTAATTAAGGGAGAGGAGGTGGTCCCACAAGGTTATGGGCAGCGCAAAAAAGGAAGGGACAAACAGCTCATTGTGCCAGCATGAGACTTGTCATATAAACTAATGACTTCCAAACTTTGTTTCTAGCTAGTCTGGATGGTTGCTTATGTAGCTGTGGAACTCACAATAACGCTTGTGGCAATAGTTTAGTGCCCGCCTCTTTATTGTCATCCCCATTATTATTATTTTAAAAATCAACATTTGAACTAATTTATTCTAATTTACAGACATCACATTTAAATTCTATGAGCCACAGATGGAGGTTTTTATACAGAAGGAGAGAAAGAGAAAGATTGAAAGGAAGATACACATTCTGTGTGGAATGCAAATCAATTTACATTTTCTAATTCAAGCTGTTAGAGATTTCCATATTCACCAGAAATGGTTGTTACCATTTAAATGTGGCATGATTTGGTTTTATATAAAATGGGATTGATGAGTTTCTTTTACATCATTTCAGCTGTAACAATTAGTCTATCAGAGGCTAAATTAATTTGCGGATCAATTTTCAAAGGAATGTATTAATCCCTTTACTTCTGTATGTGCGAATCCATTCACTTTTCACTGCGACAGATTCATGAAATAGGTTACATTCTCTACAGAATAAGAAAACTCTTCAGCCATTATTTCAAGAATAAGATGCAGCAACTTTTCCCAGTCAATACTATCCATCAGATGCATTAAAATACAGACCACATTATCCCCAGTCAACATAATCCATGGACATATTGGCTAAGGATGATGGAGGTTGGGGTTCAATATACCTGATAGATCTCAGACTAGCACACAGAATGTAGGAATTCACATTCTTATTTTGCAACATCTAATTACTATTACATAATTGTTCTAAACTGGAAAATCAGGGTAGCCAACCATGTCATCTTCTGTTAGGAAGCCTGTTGGCGGCCTTGAAATATTTCTTATATTTCACTTTTTGGAATGTTTGTAGAATATATGTGAAGAAATTGATTGTTTCCTCATAGAAACTTGAATGTGTAAAACCATGGTTATTTTTATGCACAATGTTGTCTCTTTTTTGTCTTTTGTTAGGATGAAATTTTGACTGTCATCAGGAGAGTAGATGATAACTGGGCAGAAGGAATGCTGGGAGATAAGATTGGAATATTTCCTATTCTATATGTGGAGGTAAGCACAGACTAACCCATGTTCCATTACTGAGAGGCAAAACCTGAGTATTCCTACTTTTACAAAAACTGCAAAACGATCAGTTGTGAATGGCAAAAATTGCAGAGAGTAGATGGGCTGAATATACAGGGTGCATTTTTTGAATCCCCAAAGTGCACGTGACACACATCTCTCTTTAAAAACCAAAAAACCATGTATATATGGCCTCCCCACAACATTTTCAGCTTCCCTTTTACCCCTGCCTCCATTGTTCATTCTGCTCTATTTAATGCACTGGCAATGTTTGATTCTGATCTTTTTTAAAAAATGTGAGAAAAGCTTGAGCACTGTGGAGAGAAAGCGGCAGTCCATCCAATATTTTCATTTCTTCATGGAACCTCTGGCCAGCCCCATGTAGCTTTTGGTTTCTTCCCAGCAGGTTTTGACATTTGTTTTTTAAAAGGGGGGGTGTCACTCTGTTGATAGCTAGAGGAGAACAAGCTCTAGAGCAGAGGTGCCCAAACTACAGCCCATGGGCTAGATCCGGCCCCTGACACCAATTCATCTGGCCTGTGCCACCCTCATTGCTCCTGGAAGCGGAAGTAAAACGTGCCCAGATGGGCACATTTTACTTCTGCTTCTGGGAGCAACGAGGGTGGTATGGGCCGGATGAATTGGTGTCAGGGGCCGGATCTGGCCTGTGGGCCATAGTTTGAGCACCCCTGGTTTAAACAGAGAAAATGGCAGCCTTAAATCTGTCTCATCCTGTTGCAAAACAGATTGCAAGGCGCGTTTTACTTTCACTTCCGGTGGGAGGAACTACGTGACCGGCCTGCTGAACCATGTGACGGGCCCGTGGGCCCAAAAGGTTTGGGCACCCCTGCTCTAGAGTGGAGGGAAAGAAATGTAATGTAGAGGAGGGGGAGAAAGCAATGGGGAATTGCACGTGCAAGGAGGAGAAAGCTGAAGGAGACAATGTACACTGTACCCATATTTGTCTATCTCAGCATATTGGCAAAAGGCAAAATATTGTAGCACTATCAAGACTAGCAATTTTGTTTCAGTGTAAGCCTTCATGGATCAAAATCCACTTCTTCCGATGCAGAAGTAGTAGTGCCTGTTCTTTGTATTTATCTCCCGTTGAGGATACAGGTAATAGGCAAAGTGACAATGATTTGTTAACACAACTATCAAGCTGTTAGTTAGCAGATCCTGGCTGGGGTGGCAGGCTAGCTAGATGTGCCTGGCTATAAGGAAGAAATCAGAGTTTGAAAAGGAAAACCACCATTTTATCCCAATAAGACATTACAGAATATTGCATTAATATAATGTAGCACAGTACACTGAGAAGCCTTGGTCTTGTATTGAAGTTGTTAGAGATGCTCCGAAATGTGTTTACATAAACATAGAGCCCCTTTCGTAGTTTTTCCCTTTTGTTAAAATACCACGGTAAAGGTAAAGGTCACTCTTGCTCGAAAGCCAGTCATATCCAACTCTAGGATTTAGTGCTCATCTCTGTTTATAGCAAAAGAACCAGCGCTGTCTGCATTTGCAGACATTTCTGTGGACATGTGGCAGGCATCCCTAGACACTGAAATGCACGGAACGCTGTTTACCAAAGTCCCATCCTAATTGTGACTTTTTCTGTCATCTGTTTCCTGACTTGGACATAGATCTAATCACTATGGAATAAATATAGGAGACATGTATTTCCTCTCATGTGACTACAGAGGTTGCTTCTGATCCACAAATGCTCACACTGGAGAGAAGAAAACCCTTTGTTAATTCTTATAAGTGCCATAGTATTTTACAAGGCCCCCTAATTTTTGCAGCATCAATACATATAGAGCTGCCATTTTGCTCAGGTAGCATGCATCTAAAGAAAAATACAGTATTCCTATCTTGTTCAATCTTAGTTAAATCAGCCCAACCAATATGCTTTTGAAAAACGGTCAAAGATTCCAGAATTCTGTCAAAAGTATGAAGCTTAATTTCAAATTATGTGGGAAATGTGGGCCAATTGACATGGTCAAAACTTGACTCTAAAATTTTATTTGCAGTCATGATAGAGTAAGAATGTATATTCCCTAGAAACTATTCCTCAATTTTTCTGAGTCTTTGGTGTGCTCTGTAATGTTCTAACTCAAATGATAATGTTTGTAATACAGTTCACTAACCAGGGTAATCCTGTACAGTACTTGTATAATTTATTAAAACATTTTTCTCTAGGGGAATTCTTGTCAAGCAATAGCCTTTGCCTAATTATCTAAACATAAGCAGAAGGCATAGCTGAATGTATTTTCTTGAACATGCAGTAGTTTTTGAAAACTCATTGCTGTTGTGTTAAAAAAAAATCTTACATGGGTAACTACTGTGAATACCAAAGATATGGTTTGGCCAAACTGTGTGGTTAATTCCCAGCCAAACCCAAAAAGCATTCAAGTGTGTGAGAAATAATGATTATAGATGTCCCAAATATGATGAATGCTCTTGCCTTCTAAGCAGAAATCTTTACTCGTAGCAGAAAAAAATCTTTTAATTCTCATAATATGACTAGAGATGTTAACTATAGTAGTCAACAGAATAATGGAGTGGATGTGTGTTGCTTGTATCAAGGCTTTCTGCACAATCTACCAAGAACATTTGTTGTGATTTACATATATTTCTGTCAAGATGTGGAGACTTTATAATGAGAGGTTGGTGCTACATACTGCTAAGAGAACACATGCGTTGAACCTAAAGGAACATGCAGTTTAGCCAGTTCTAATCCTACATGGGGTTGACCTCAAGAGCCTTTGGATTTCTCTCTCTTCAATGTTTATCCCTTGTGTGCATAACGGTTCTATATTTTAAGTCAGGAATATTCAGTAGTTCACATTTCAGTTATGTAAAATGGTTTCTCCAGTTATGGATTAAGATTATGTTTAAGAAAGTTCATTTTTTTGAAAAAGTTCAGTACAGTATCTGATTTAAATCCCCATACTGGTTTCTATTTCAAGAACACGTTACAGCACAAAGTGATTCTATGACGTCTCAATTATGAGCCAGTGTCTGGTCTCAGCACTTATAGCATCTCAGTAAATACATTACAATCGCTCCTTCCTTATCCTTGTTAATAACAAAATGAAAAAATGGGTCCAGAATGGACCAGGGTCACATGGTACTCTCGGAAATAAATCCTTCCTATTGTCACAACTCTTATCAAAAGTCCTGGAAGCAATAAAAACCATACAAAATGCCAGCTTTCTGATCATTAGTCATAGCATAACTCAATATTGAGTAAAGCAGTGTGAATGTAAATTTGTCAGTTGACAAGAGCTATAATTTTCAAATGAGGATTTAGTAACTGTTGGCAAAACATTGACTGCCTATGGAAGTTTAATGGCTGATAGTGTGCTCTTCTCATAATGCTGGGTACAATTTATTTGATTAAATGATGCACGGTGGGGATTCTCTTAACTGGTAAGCTCATATCCAGTCAATGCACCAGGACTAAACTAATTACCGTAAAGGAATATTGAGAGGAATGGGCAGTTAAAATCATTCAGTGAACTGAAGGCTTAAAGTCTGCTATCCTTTGTAATTTAATTTTTGCACTGCTTAATATCATCATGGGACTGTGGTGGCTTAGTGGTTAAGATGCTGAACTTGACGACTAGAAGGTTGGCATGTCAGCAGTTCGAGACACGAGTGCTGCACGATGGAGTGAGCTTCAGTCTCTGTCCTGGCTTCTGCCAACCTAGCAGTTCGAATGCAAGAAACTGCCAGTAGATAAATAGGTACCACTTTGATGGGAAGGTAAACAGCGTTCCATGCACATGCCTGCCACATGTCCAGGAAACGTCTGCAGAGCAGACAATGCTGCCTCTTTGGCTATAAGCAGAGATGAGAAAGTTCAGTCCAATAACCTTTAATAACTTTCCAAAGTATAGCTAATCCATGTACTCCTATATCTCACAAACTTGTTAACTTCACAAGGATAATCTCTTCAAAAATAGTTATCATGTACAACACTGGTCAGTAACAAAAATGAAGATGAACTTGTTGACAGCACAAGAATGTATATCCACACAACGATCCTTTTCAACCAAAAATTTCAACCAAAGAGCGAAACATAACTGTGAGTTTCTAGTAGGGCTGAAACATCCCTATATGCAAGCCCAAGCCTTCTGTATCAATATTATTCATATAAATTCTTTATATGAATAATATAAAGGGGCCTGCGCCGCCGCCGCCGCCGGCCAACCACCCCCAAGGGGGTGAAGAAGAGGAGGAGGAGAGCCGGGGCGAGCGGCAAAGGGGCCTGCGCCGCCGCCGCCGCCGGCCAACCACCCCCAAGGGGGTGAAGAAGAGGAGGAGGAGAGCCGGGGCGAGCGGCAAAGGGGCCTGCGCCGCCGCCGCCGCCGGCCAACCACCCCCAAGGGGGTGAAGAAGAGGAGGAGGAGAGCCGGGGCGAGCGGCAAAGGGGCCTGCCGCCGCCGCCGCCGCCGGCCAACCACCCCAGCCGGGGGTGAAGAAGAGGAGGAGGAGAGCCGGGGCGAGCGGCAAAGGGGCCTGCGCCGCCGCCGCCGCCGGCCAACCACCCCAGCCGGGGGTGAAGAAGAGGAGGAGGAGAGCCGGGGCGAGCGGCAAAGGGGCCTGCCGCCGCCGCCGCCGCCGGCCAACCACCCCAGCCGGGGGTGAAGAAGAGGAGGAGGAGAGCCGGGGCGAGCGGCAAAGGGGCCTGCCGCCGCCGCCGCCGCCGGCCAACCACCCCAGCCGGGGGTGAAGAAGAGGAGGAGGAGAGCCGGGGCGAGCGGCAAAGGGGCCTGCGCCGCCGCCGCCGCCGGCCAACCACCCCCAAGGGGGTGAAGAAGAGGAGGAGGAGAGCCGGGGCGAGCGGCAAAGGGGCCTGCCGCCGCCGCCGCCGGCCAACCACCCCAGCCGGGGGTGAAGAAGAGGAGGAGGAGAGCCGGGGCGAGCGGCAAAGGGGACTGCCGCCGCCGCCGCCGGCCAACCACCCCCAAGGGGGATGGGGGGTGAGGAGGAGGAGGAGAGCCAGAGATCCAGGCAAAGGATAAGTAGTAGATATATAAATGTAGAAGACCTAATATAGCAACTGACATAGAGACTTTATACTGACTAAACATAGAAACTTACATAGAGACTGTTAAAGTGTGATAATATGCATGATATTATGTTGTCTTAAATGTTTTTAAACTTTTAAAAACTGTGATACAATGTATGAGGAGAGAAAAATGGCGCAGACACCGGCAACCACGCCAAAAATCTTGCCAAGAGAACCCTATTGACCAAAACAAAAGGCAAAACAAAAGGGCAGGCTAGGTGATACAGGATGCTTAACACCACAGAGTGGAGGAAGGGGAGGGACAGGAAGGGGGGAGGGGAAATGCAATGTTGTAAGGAGCAATACTGCATAGGGACATGGAATGTGAGATCAATGAACCAAGGTAAACTGGAAGTGGTAAAAAATGAGATGGAAAGAATAAGCATTGACATCTTGGGCATCAGTGAGCTCAAATGGACAGGGATGGGTGAATTCAGCTCTGGAAACCATCATATCTACTACTGCGGGCAAGAAAACCTTAGAAGAAATGGGGTAGCCATAATTGTCAATAAAAGAGTGAGAAAAGCAGTAATGGGATACAATCTCAAAAATGACAGAATGATGTCAGTCAGATTTCAAGGCAAACCTTTCAATGTCACTGTGATCCAAATATACGCACCAACCACTAGCGCAGATGAAGCCACAATGGACCAGTTCTATGAGGACTTACAACACCTCATAGAACAGACACCAAGAAATGATGTCCAAATTATATTAGGAGACTGGAATGCCAAAGTAGGAAATCAAAAAGTGGAAGGAATAACAGGCAAATTTGGTCTGGGAGTACAGAATGAAGCAGGGCAAAGATTGATAGAGTTCTGCCAAGAGAACGCACTGGTCATAGCAAACACTCTCTTCCAGCAACACAAGAGGCGACTTTACACATGGACATCACCAGATGGCCAACACCGAAACCAGATTGACTACATACTCTGCAGCCAAAGATGGAGAACCTCCATACAGTCAGCAAAAACAAGACCTGGAGCAGACTGTGGCTCAGATCACAACCTATTGATCGCAAAATTCAGGCTTAGACTAAAGAAAATAAGGAAAACACGGAGACCAGAAAGATATCACCTAGACAACATCCCTAAAGAATACGCAGTGGAGGTGATGAACAGATTCAATGGCTTAGACTCAATAGATAGAGTGCCAGAAGAATTATGGACAGAGATGAGGGACATCATGCAGGAAGCAGCAAAGAAAACCATACCAAAAGAAAAGAAGAGTAAGAAAGCAAAGTGGTTGTCTGATGAGGCTCTTAAAATAGCAGAGGAAAGAAGGAACGCAAAAGTCAAAGGAGAAAGGAAAAAATACAATCATTTGAACACAGAATTTCAAAGAAAAGCAAGGAGAGATAAGGAAAACTACCTAAAAGAACAGTGCAGAGAAATGGAGGAAAACAACAAAAGAGGCAGAACCAGAGATCTTTTCAAAAAAATCGGGGAAATCAAGGGAACATTTAAAGCAAAAATGACCATGATAAGGGACAAAGACGGAAAGGAGCTAGCTGATGCAGAAGAGATTAAGAAAAGATGGAAAGAGTACACAGAGGAACTCTACAAAAAGGACCTCAACACTCCTGACAATCACAATGATGAAGAAGTAGAACTTGAGCCAGACATCCTGGAGAGCGAAGTCATAAAGGCCCTAAAGAGCACTGCAAACAACAAAGCTAGTGGAGATGATGGTATCCCAGTTGAATTTTTCAAAGCGCTAAAAGACGATGGCGTCAAATTACTGCATTCAATATGCCAGCAGATTTGGAAAACAAAACAATGGCCACAGGATTGGAAAAGATCAGTATACGTACCAATCCCAAAAAAGGGCAATGCCAAAGAATGTTCAAATTATCGAACAATCGCACTCATCCCACACGCCAGTAAAGTGATGCTCAAGATAATACAGGATAGACTTCAGCAGCATGTGGAAAGAGAATTACCAGAGGTGCAGGCAGGTTTCAGAAGAGGCAGGGGGACTAGAGACCACATCGCCAACATACGCTGGATCATGGAGAAAACAAAGGAATACCAGAAACAAGTATACTTTTGTTTTATTGACTACACTAAGGCATTTGACTGTGTGGACCACAACAAGATGTGGCAAGTAATTAAAGAGATGGGAATACCAGAGCACCTCATATGCCTCCTGAGAAATCTGTACATGAACCAAGAAGCAACAGTTAGGACAGAACATGGAGTGACAGAGTGGTTTGGAATAGGAAAAGGAGTAAGACAAGGCTGCATTTTGTCACCATGCTTATTCAACCTATACACAGAGCACATAATGCGCAGTGCAGGGATGGAGGAATCACAATATGGGATTAAAATCGCTGGGAGAAACATCAACAATCTGAGATATGCAGACGATACCACCCTAATGGCAGAAAGTGAGGAAGACCTAAAGAATCTCTTGATTGGGCTGAAGGAGGAGAGTGCAAAAGCTGGTTTGAGACTAAATATCAAGAAAACCAAGATAATGGCAACAGGCCCAATCAGCTCCTGGAAGATAGATGGGGAAGAAGTAGAAGCAGTGACAGATTTTACTTTCTTAGGATCCAAGATCACTGCAGATGGGGATTGCAGCCATGAAATAAAAAGGAGACTGATTCTTGGGAGACAAGCAATGAGAAACCTGGGGAACATAGTGAAAAGCAGAGACATCACACTGAAAACAAAAATTAGAATAGTCAAAGCAATGGTTTTCCCAGTAGTAATGTATGGATGTGAGAGCTGGACAATTAGGAAGGCTGAACGCAGAAGAATAGATGCCTTTGAAATGTGGTGTTGGAGGAGGGTTTTGAGAGTGCCCTGGACAGCGAGGAGAACAAATAGGTCAATCCTAGAAGAAATTAACCCGGATTGCTCACTGGAAGGTCAAATAGTAAAGATGAAGCTAAAATACTTTGGACATCAAATGAGAAGGGAGGATTCACTTGAGAAGGCACTGATGTTGGGAAAGGTGGAAGGCAAAAGAAGAAGGGGGAGGCCAAGGATGAGATGGCTAGATGGCATTGTGGACACAATGGGCACAGAGCTGGGAGGGCTGAGGGGGATGGTGGAGGACAGAGGCGCCTGGAGAGCAATGGTCCATGGGGTCGCAAAGGGTCGGAACCGACTGTGCGACTGAACAACAACAAAATTCTTTCTGTCAATTCCACTTTATCCGAAGCCAACTAGTATATAGCTTTTCAAATGCTTTCTTGAGGAAAAAACTGGAATCTATCTGTAGAATGAAAAACAAACACCAGTATTTTTCTACATTCTGATAAACATTACCCTATATAGATCCTTCCTGGTGTGAGAGTTTCTAGCCCTACTAGAAACTCTCAGTTATGTTTCGCTCTTTGGTTGGAAATTTTGGTTGAAAAGGATCATTGTGTGGATATACATTCTTGTGCTGTCAACAAGTTCATCTTCCTTTTTGTTACTGACCAGTGTTGTACATGAAAACTATTTTTGAAGAGATTATCCTTGTGAAGTTAACGAGATTATGAGATATAGAAATACACGGATTAGCTATACTTTGGAAAGTTATTAAATTTTATTGGACTGAACTTTTTCACTTGATCGGATTTACTTTCTGTATTCTCCAGCCTCAAACGGTTATTTTTCTATTGCCTGGTTATTACCATTTGGCCCTCTTTTTTGTATATTATAAACAGAGATGAGGCAACCTTTCCCTTTCCCTAATGTCATCATGTATTTGGTAGTGCTTATTTTTGAAACTGTGTATGTACTATGACCAGCCTCAACATTAATTAGTATGGAGCAACAAAAGCAGAAGGCAGTCGTGGCAGTCTCTCAGCTGTTCCTCCTGAGCGGTTTCTGTCTTTGGGAGAACAGGGCCTTCATGCCACTTGCGTGTGATCCTCCTGAATAGCCAGCTGCCTCATATTGTGGTGGAGGATGTTTTCCCACTCCCAATGTTGAAAGAATATTTAGCTGCCAATCACCTTCTGTTTGATACACTGGGGGAAAGAGGCCACCTTGCTCTTTACCTGAGGCAAAAAGATTTCTTTCCCTGATGGCTCGCATTTGACTTGCATGAGGGAAGAGAAAGAGGTGCAGGTAATTCTCATACTGCCAACCTTTGCAGGCGCACCCCCCAATAAAGGACTCAGACACCAATGAAAGTGGATAACGGCATTGGGCCACATTTATTGATTCATGCCCTAGTCCGAATTATAAATTTCTATTGGTAATTGACCAATCATAATTCTTAAGGCAAGCAGGCCGAAGTAACACTGGTAAGGTACCACCCAAAATTGCCAACGGCAATTGCTACAATGTATCCATTTGTATCAATTTGTTTGTTGACCACAAACAAATTGTTGACCGTAGTCAATATCTAACTAATGACCCCACCCTCTGACGCGTATCCGTAAAATCACGGGGTGATGCATGCTGTCTAGCTATAGCCATCACCCCGTCGCCTAGTTCGTCGTTGACCGGACAACGTTTAACCAACTTATGCCTGTCTAGTGTTGTCCAGTCAATTGCGAACTTGCCGGATACCTGTGGGTCATAATGTTTACCTTACCAGTGCTACCCGCCACACGGAGGGGCTTCAAAGAAGGCTCGACGCCCCCCCCCCAGACCGTCAGCTCGGTCAACAGGCCTGCTCGCCAATCACCCAACAGGAGGTCCATACCTCCTCGCGACAGATGGACCCCATCCCCTGCATACAAGTCATAACTTTGGAGGCTAATAGCGGGGTGACGACTGACCCTCCCCCAAGCCCTGTCAACAAGGAAACGCACCACTGCCCTATTCACCATGCGTCTAGCGCGGTCAAGGGCCAGGAGGTCAACACCCCCTCTGTAGGAATGGCGCGGGACCATGTCCGACCAAACAAGGGTTGTGGCGGGCCAGACGTAATGCAGGTAGGCGAGGTCCTCACAAATCGCATGCTTCAGCAACAAGCCGGTGACCTGGCCCAAATCATTGCCCCCCAGGTGTATGATCAGAATGTCAGGCGGGTCAGCATTCTGGCCTGAAAAAAAGGAAAGGCAGCAGCTCCCGCAATAACATCCCGGGCTTACCATGCCATGTGAGACTTGCGTATGCACCCAGTCCCAGTCGGGGTCCCCACTCTGTCGCCGCAGAGCTGTGCACGTAGCTATGGCCCACCAGCCATACTGACACCGGTGTAATACGACACCCCGGGTCTGTAAAGGAAAAAATGAGGGAAGTAGGTAAGGTGACTGGGTAGGTACTCACGGCGGGAGTGGGCGCACATAAAATTGAAAACATTGCGAACCCCACCGTCCCATGCTACGTATGTCAGCCCCTGAGTACCCAAAAGCCGCAGCGGTCGAGGCCGCCCCTATACGGAATGAATGAGTGCCATAGCGGGCGCCTGGGAGGCCCACACTGGCCAGCGCTTTGCCCGTCACCTTCCAAAATTGAAATTTAGTAAGGGGAGACCCATCTTGGTGACAGAAAAACGGGCCATGGTGCGTGCCACGCAGTGCCAGGAATTCCTGTAGGGCACCAACCGGACAGATGTCTGCCAAAGAACACCGTAGCAGTCGCACACCACTGCCGACGCCATGCTGATCGGTCTTAGAGGAACGTATCCTCAACTGAGCCCAGTCTTTGGCTACACAGACATCCTCGAGTTCCAGTGCCCTACGACTTGCATCCGCCTTAGACAGCATCACAAGCTCGCTGATGCGGAGCGCTCCAAAAAATGCCACCGTTGTGGCTGCATGGAACAGGGCTGCCTCATATGCATCAAAACAGAGGCAAGGCCAGCCCCGGGCCAACTGGGTAAGGACCCCTGGGGAAATCGGGTGGTGGTCGTCCGGGCAACGCCCGCGCTCGCGCACCCACCCCTCCAAAACATGTCTCACACGGAAGTCAGAGGTGCTGTCCACATGACCCCCCACCTTGGCCATAAAAGCCAACGCTGAAAGCTTAGATGCTATGGTGCGAGGTGCAAGGCCCTGAGAATGCAGGTAAACCATGAACCGCAGCACATGGGTTACTGGGATCGGCCAGGTTCCTGGCAATTGAAATTGAGTACAGAATGCCCTGAAAGAATTAATTGCGTGGTGATACGCCTTACGGGTGCGTGGCGCTAGCGACAGGCCAATCGCCCGGTTCACCTCTCCTTGCCAATGGTCCATATCTCCTCCGGGAGTGGCGAGGGAAATTCCTCCGCATCCGGGGCCAAGGCACGGAACCGGGAGATCTGTAGGCGGGACAAAGCGTCAGCAATATCATTATTAACCCCTGGGACATGCCTGGCCCTGAACAGTACGTTGAGGCGCAGGCTGCGCAACACAAATTGGCGCACTAGATCCATAACCCTGGGCGATTTGGAAGTCTGTGCATTTACAATGTGGACCACAGCCGCATTGTCACACCAGAAATGCACGACCGAGTTGGACCACTCCTGGCCCCATAGCATCAAAGCACCCAGGATAGGGAAAAATTCCAGATATGTGAGATCACGCAGGCGACCCGTGCCTGCCCAGGCCGGTGGCCACCCACCATAGGCCCACTTCCCATTGAAGTACATCCCATAACCAAGGGCTCCCGAGGCATCAGACTGAATCTGAAATTGAGGGGAAGCCAGGAGGTCATGCCTCCAAAATGAGACCCCATTGAACTCCCTCAGGAACTGTAACCAGAAAGCATGTCTGCCCTGATACCCCGGGTAAGCCTAACCCTATGGTGAGGCCTGGATAATCCTGCCATAGCGTCGCACAAGCGCCGGGCAAAAGCCCTGCCCGGTGCGACCACTCTGCAGGCGAAATTAAGGTGACCATGTAGCACCTGCAGTTCCCTCAGTGATGCCTTGCGCTTGGCCAACAAGTCCGAGATAAGGGCCACTATCCTTGACACCTTATCCCGCGGTAACCTAGACGCCTGCGCTATCGTGTCAATCTCCACCCCCAGGAAGACTAGCTGTGTAGATGGGCCCTCGGTCTTTTCGGGCGCTAAAGGGACACCGAGTTCCTCCATTAGCGTCTGAAATGTGTTGAGGAGACGTGTACACGTGTCCCAGCCCCGTTCACCCCCGAATAAAAAGTCATCCAGGTAATGGGCTACAGACCGGGACCCTGACCTGCGGACGAAAGCCCACTCTAGGAAGGTACTGAAACGCTCGAAAGCCGAGCATGATATGGAACAGCCAAAAGGCATGGCCTTATCAAAATAATATTCGCCCCGAAATTTGAAACCCAGCAATTCAAAGTCGCCCGGGTGCACTGGCAAGAGGCGAAAAGCCGACTTAATGTCGCACTTAGCCAGCAGCGCACCCGGGCCACATGAGCGCACCATGCGCAGCGCGTGGTCAAAAGATATATACCTGACTGAACAAAGGTCGTCAGGGATAGCATCGTTGACCGATCGGCCGGCTGGGTAGGACTAGTGATGGATAAGGCGAAACTCGCCTGGTGACTTCTTGGGAACCAAGCCCAGGGGCGATACCTTAAGGTTAGTGAACGGGGGTGCAGGGAAAGGGCCAGCGACCCTGCCCGCATTGACCTCCTTATTAATGCTGGCGGCAGCCACCTCCTCCCTCCCCCTAAGGGACAAAAGGTTGGAGGCATCCTGAGGGGACCTATCACCCATGAAAGGAATACGGAACCCCTGCCTAAAGCCCTGAAGGAGATAATCTGCATCCTCCCCCTTCGGGTACAATGCGAGCCAACGCTCCAACATGTCCACATTAATTGGGGAGGGAGCCTTTCGGTGAACCAGCTCCATCTGCGGCAGTCTTGCCAGCCCACTGTCCGCCCCTCCCTCTGCCCCGCGTCCCTCCAGGCCTGGGACAGGCAGAGGCTGCATGGGGGCCCGCACAGGTGGGACACTCATGTCTGTACTTGCAATTCTTCTTATAGCATGAACCATTAGACGAGAAAGTCCAGCACAGCAGGCGGGCTGGAACCCCCTGCCCCGCCACTTGGCGGGGAACCTGTGCTGGAGCCACTCGCTGGACTGCATGTCCACAAGGGTATCTTTCCCCTGGCGCGGGGCGCGTGGGCGTCATGTACAGAAGCCAAAGCCTCTGGCATGGCTCATCCCACCTCATCTCAGGGTGCAGGGGAATTCGCATACTGAATTCCTCGTCACAAGCCAACCACGACGGGCCCGGAAAGTCAACCATCGCCCGATAGATGTTGTCCAAATACTGGACCATCGGAATTGCCAAATCCGGCCGGGCCCTCAGATACACTGCCATGTAGATGAGGTAAGCCGGCAGCCAGTTGGCCCACATTCGTGGTGGCTTGCGACGATGTGCCTGTTCCTTATCCTTCTCATCCTGCCCCTCCCTCTCTTCCTTGGTGGGCTCCCTGTTTAGGAGTGAGAAGACATCTACATACTCCCCTCGCCATATTTTCTCTCTGGTGGCCTGTGCCAAGTGGTCACCCAGTGGCAAGGAATAGCCCGCTGTCGGCAAGGCCGAGACAGGCACAGCAGAAACTGCGGGCAACTGGAAAGGGGCTTGGACTAGCCCAGCCACCCCCAAAACATTCCCCACAGGGTAGGAAACGCTCCCCACCCCGGGGCCCTGGGTGGTGGTTGACGTCGCCTGGTGGTGCGTCAGCAGCTGTACCGCCACACCACCCATGCGAGGCCAAGGCCATTGGAAAGCCCCCCCCCCAACGTAGCGACATGTGTAGGTGCACTAGTTTGTACCGCATACTCACATGCTGCACCCCCGCGGGCCGCCCCCACCGGGGGTTCCGGCCCACTGGGGGCGTCGGAGCTCACGACCGCCGTAGAGCTCGCCGCCGGGGCTTGACCCACGCTGGCCTGTTGGTTGGGGAGCTGCGAGGCAGTGGCCGAAGTCGCGCCACGCGCCTCAAGCTGCTCGACCCGTCCCGTCGCCTACCACTGCCCAGCAGACGACGCGTCAAAGTGCACCCCAAAAGGAGCCCCAGCGTGGCTGGCCCGAGCAAGGGAAGCCTCGAGTGCCGCCACGCGGGCCAGCAAGGCCTCCACACTGGCGTGGGGCCACGGGCCAGCCGGCCCGCCCGTTACGGGCATGGGTACAGGTCCTTGCACCCCGGGGCCCGAATATGGCCATGACCCCACACCCAGGCCCGGCAGGGCCGGCGTAGGCACCTGCCAAGGGAGGGGACCACACCACCCCCCAAGGCTGGAAGGCCCTGGAGTGAGCTGCGCCCCGATAGAGGAAGGCCCAGTAGAATGAGCACCAGGAGCGGCGTCCGCCGCTTGCGGGCCACGGGCCGCAGCCCATACTGGACCCCTGCTCGGGCCCCCAGCCTCCGGCCAGGGGGTAATAGACCCCATCCCACCGGTCCCGGTGGGAGCCGGCAAAGGCGGCTGGTGGGAAGGCGCAGCCGTGGTCCTCTGACCCGGATTGCGCCTCCGAACCGCCCAAGCCGCGCTCGCGGCCGCCGCCTTCTTCGAAGGCATCTCATTCGGATCTAAGGGAAGCCGAAAAGAGGAAGGTCAGCAGCCAAAAGGCTTCCCGATCAAGGTAAAAGCGACGGAGTAAGAGGAAAAACTTCTCCGCTCCGTCGCTTCGCAAAATGGCAGCTCGGCTGCCTCGTGGCCACCCCTTTTATAAGGGAGCTGGCCACGCCCCTAACTACCCGGATGCCTTCGTCCTGTGGGGGGGCTCCCGCAAAGAGCGCAGCGGCCATTTTGGCGCCGCGCTTGCATTCTCCCAGAAAGAAAATGTTCAGAGAATGGCAGAAATTATCACTTTGGTATGAGTTCTTTCTTCTTTCGTGTTCAGGCCAAGATTTAAATTGCCCAAATGAAGCTAATTTATTGGCTTTGTTGTTGGCCAAAATTAAACCATCATTGGTACATGTTTTGACAGACAAGCAGGTGAGCCAGGATCTGTGTCAGTCTGCATCCACACAGCATGTTGTTCTCTGCCAGCAACGTGTTGGTCTTACATTTAGGCACACCGACCCTCAGCCTATTCAGGGTCCTCCACATGAGATAGGGGAGACTGGTCTTGACAAAGACCTTTTTGGTCAATTCATTCCTTAGTTCCTTTGGTTTGAGCAAAGCACAGCAATCACACTTATATACTGCCCCATAGTGCTTAATGCACTCTCTGGGCGGGTCACAAATAAATTAGCATTTTGACTCCAACATGCTGGGTACTCATTTTACCAGCATCAGAAGGATTGAAGGCTGAGTCATCCTTGATCCCTGGTCAGATCAAACTCACAACCTTTTGGTTGCAATACAGCAGGTTTTTAACCACTGCGCCACCAGGGCTCCTAGTATGAGAAAGATTAGACAGCAAAACAAGGTTGTCATTGCCTGGGGGTACACCCAATCGTGGTTCAAAAATGTAAAATATGCCCACAGTCTTTGAAGTGGCTCTTTCTGTGTAGCCAACTTTGGTATGAGTGAGAATGTGAGACCTAAATCTGGTGCAATGGGAAAAGGGAAAACAAGGGCATCCTGCAAAGCCCAGTTGCCCTCAAGGGATCTCACTCACTACTCTTTCACTGTCCAAAAAAAGCACTTGTGCATTTTTCATCTTCTTCTTTTGGGCTTCTAGTTGTTTGAAAGGAAGATACGTTCTTCTTTGTGGTCCCTGTGAAGGCACACAAATGGGTTACATTCCTGTGCATGCGCAGACAACTCAGAATGTTCCTGAGCTGTGAAAGAGAGAGAGACACACACACACTGACCTTTGGTCATCATGCTCTCCTAGGATTAGGACAGCAAGCCTTTAAAAAGTAGAAAGTAGAAAGAAATAAAACTAAATGGAAAGTGCGTAGAGCAGAAGAATCAAGTGGCCAACAAGCTGCAAAATAGACTGATTTCTTCCCTTCTCTGACTGACTACTATATGGTTAGCTAAAATGAACCAACCCACTCAGCTTGCCTGGTGCATCTTCACAGCTGATCCATTCACATTTTTCTACCTGTGTAATCACACCCTATCTGGAACTGGGTGTTAAGATTGATATTACACTTGTGCTTTTTCAACTAGCCATATCTGTTTCAGGGTCCTTTATCTATTTCAGGGTTCACTTCAAATGCTGCCTTTGACCTTTGGAGACCTGTATTGTGCACTTGAACGACTAGTCTCTGCTTAGCCTGCAATGGAGGATCACCTAAAGCTGTTACCAGCATCTGTGGTGGGAGAATGGCTAACAGAGATAATATGTTCTGTGGTAGCACCCCAAATGTGATAAAATGGGTCACAAGTTATTCAATATAGAGTCTCTTTGGTTTTTAAACTGTTTTAGAATGTAGCTTTGCTTCTTTGCAAAGGCCTCATAATTCGTTCTGCTGCACTTATCAAGCAGATGGGCCTTGTAGAAGCTTCTCAAAGCTTCAGGCCTATGTTTTGTCTTCTTCCCCAGGTCTGGAATGTCCGCTTACGTCAACATCCCGAGCCTGGGAACACCAAACATTTGTTTATACAATCCCTGGGCCCTAATTTGCTGTATGCTAATTAGGAGAGCCAAGCTCATGTTCTTTCTTTTAGGCACATGGGTTTTGGGATGAGATTCGATTTTGGGGTTTCTGAGACTTACACCTCAGAAGGGAGAGGGGGACTCTAACACCAAGCCCTTACTCCAACCCAAGCTTAGTCATGATTACCTAGATTAGTCAGGTTTTCCTTTTATTTCTGGGGGAAGGCCTGAGTGCAGATTTTCCTAACTGTACTTTTTGATTATAGTTTGTTCCCCTGCTGTATTCGTGTATCCTGAACCAATGGAATGACTGTTATTTCTAAAATATGCTTTGAGAGCAATAAACATCTTTAATTCATCAACAATGTCTGTTCTTTGGAAGATGGGGTAAGACAAGAGTTAAGCCATAAGCCCCACGCTACCATAACATACCACATAATACTCTCCACAATACTTGCTGGGCTCTGTTCATACAGGTAAGCCCCAGGTTGTTGCAGGTTTTGCAGGACAACATTTAGGCCCCGTGTACTAAGAGTCTTGGGGAGTCCCTCAGAGCTGACCGGTCTTGGAAGCTCAGAAGGAACGGGGGGACAAGGGTCAGGTCAAAGCCTATCTGTCACGCCAATTATGAAACACTCTAGAATAGTTTACTTAGTATCTCATTATCCAGCATGCAGCCTATCACATTCTGACCTTCATTACACAGCCATCATTACACAGCCAGGATTCCTAATTAGCCCAATTACTTCTGCTCGTTCATATTACATACTGTGCATTTTAAAAATCCATGATAGGTATGCAAAGAAAGTAAAGCATCAAAATATCAAAAATGTTGAGAAGAATATTTAAAATAACAATGACATCTGTGGAACCATGGCTAGCAATTTAATCATGGAAATGTCTTTAAGCAGACACTAGAAACAAAGCAATTTTGGCACATGCTGGGTATCTCAGTGGAAGCTGATCTATTAAAAGCTCCAATCCTGCTGTTCTCCAGATAAACTTCAGGCCCATGAGAAAACACCAGGAGCTCTTTTTCTGATGACCTGAAAGCACAGATAGATGGTGACTGGGGTAGGAGCAATCCTACTCTGTTTTGGAGTGAGGTGACTCCTGGTCTGGTCTGTGAGCCCCTGCCCCAATTTCAGAGACCGGGCAGGGCAAGGGAGAAGGATATCCTACTTCCAAGCTAAGAAAGGCTTCACACATCAACAAAAGCAAAAACCTCAGTTTGCACATTAGCAAATACCCAGCAAGTACAACTCTTTAGAAGAAACTCTGCATTTATTTACGTGTTTGTTTATTTCACCCAGCTAAATATATACTGTAGTTACGTTAAGTGGCATCAATAGGATAGATGTGAAAGAGTACTAAAATTAGCTAATAAAATAACAACGGGGGAAAACAATTCATAACAATAAATCCATTCAGATATAAATAACCACAACCAATAAGTCAAACATAAACAATGATGGCAGCAAAATGAATATTATTTAAGTGGCAAAGGAAAAAAATACTCAATTTGGGGGTGGGGGGGAATGTTCTTAAATTCCTCCTTATATACATAGTTCCACATTAGCCAGCTTGCAGAACGCGAGTAAAGAAGAGGCCCGATGGACATGGGCCCGAAGCACCTTCTACAAACTCGCATTCCGCATACAGTACAAAGCATCTCCTGTTTAGCTGTAGTGTATCAATTAACCTTACAGGCAGATTATGATAATCTAGTGTTGACATTGCCAGTGCTTATACGACAGTGACCAGGCTGTCTTCTTTAATGTGGTGTTGTGAATCCTGGCATAACCAGTTAGCTGTCCATTCTAAACAAAGCTAGATTAGCAATACAGCAAGTAAAAGTTGCATCTGATTTTAAATAAATGATACGTGGAAAGGTGGCTTTGATGTCTCTCTCCTTTTTCGCTACAACCACAACTAGAAGTGCAAAGTCAAAGCTACAAAATGCCACCTTGTAAATTCTGACTGCTGCAGGGCTTGCCATTCAAAACAGAAATTCTGGCAGAATAATAGCCCAGTAAATCAAAGACTGATATATATTATTGGACTCTGTTACAGAGACTTTAGCACAGCAATATTCTGCTGGCTGTCAGCAAATGACAGCTGAAGATGTGTTTTGATGTTGAATTCTGATGTGAAAGAATTGAACAATCTGCTCAAAGAATTTTTCCCCTCCCTTAAATATCCACAAGCTGTCAAATTTGGAATTAAAGGTATCCTTTGCGTACTTTGTATTCATGGCATGTGCCATTCCTGATAAAGGTTATAAACATGGAAGGATCACCTAAAGGATTCCTGGCCCAGATCCCACATTCCCTCTGCAAATACAGTAGTTGCTGCGAGATTTAAAAAAAAATCCCAGTTCACTACATAGGGATGAATGTTTACTGTTGCTGCACGCATCATTTATTTTCATTTTGCAAACTCATGATAATACACTATCCTAAGCGGATGCTGTTCTGATGTATAGCATTCCTGTTGGTTTTTTGTTTATTTTAGAAATAGCAGTACTATTAAAGAATAAATATATTGTTTAAAAAATAGGTCACCCTTGCTCAAAAACCAGTCGTATCCAACTCTAGGGTTCAGTGCTCATCTCTGTTTATAGCTAAAGAGCCAGTGCTGTTTGCATTTGCAGACATTCCCATGGACATGTCGGCAGCCTTAACTAGACACCAGAGTGCATGAAAAACTGTTTACCTTTCCACTGAAGTGGTACCTATGTTTTGTCCTGCTTTTTTAACATTGTTCTGCTTTTTTAAACATCTGCCTTTTTAACATTGTGAGCTGCCCAGAGTGGGCTGCCCAGAGTGGGAGAGCATTAAAAAAAATACCTATTTATCAACTTGCAATTTCTTGCTTCCACGGTGCTAGGTTGGCAGAAGCAAGCTGGGACAGAGATAGGAGCTCACTCCATTGTACAGTACTCAGGTCTTGAACTACTGACCTGCCGACCTTCCAGTCATCAAGTTCAGCATCTTAACCACTAAGCCATGGCAGTTGCTGGTAAATAAGAGCTACTCATATGAAGAAAAAAATAAATAAATGCTGTAGATAAGGGGTTCTCAACCTATGGCCTGTGGGCCGGACATGGCCCCAGCACCATTTCATGTGGCCTGCATTGCAACCAGAAGAAAAAGTGGATGTATTTATGACAGCTGTAAATGCGCGCGCAGCTGTTGTAAACGCATTTACAATAGCTGCGGATGCATTTTACAACAGTGTTTATGGTGGGGGAGAAACCAGTCCAGCTTGCTCAGCTGTCTGAGAGGGTGTGGTCCGGCCCATGGCTTGAGAAAGGTTGAGGAGCGGCTTTTGAGGGCGTTGGGCAGCCCTCAGGTGTTCCTCGTCTCCCTCCAGTCTAACCGCGCATGGTAATGTTTCTTACAATTTCTAGAAATACTTGACTTTAGCCCTGCTAGTATGGAAAAGGTTATCCAGAAGGGGTAAATCACTACAGTATTTGGATATTGCATTTACAATGTCGCTCCATCTTTTTGTTGCTGTTGTTACTGTTGTTCTTATGTGCCATCAAGTCATCTCCAACTTATGGTGAGCCTATGAATGAAAGTTCTCTAAAATGTCCTATTCATAACAGCCCTGCTCAGCTCTTACAAACTCAAGCCTGTGGTTCCAATAGGAAGTCAATCCAACTCATATTTGCTCTTCCTCTTTTCCTGCTGCCTCCCACCTTCCCCAGCATTATTGTCTTTTCCAGAGAGTATTGCCTTCTCATGAGGTGCTCAAAGTAGGACAGCCTCTACTTCATCTTTTTTTCTTTTCTTCCAGTGATGATTCACTGTAGGACCCACTTGTTCATCTATCTAGCCATCCCACAGACATCATCTCCAGCACCATATTTCTAATGAATCATTTCCCCGCTGTCACCTTATTTTATTGTCCAACTTTTGCAACCATACGTGGTGATTGGAAATACAATAGAGCAAATGATCTTGGTCTCCAGTGACGCATCCTTACACTTGATATTTTCTAATTCCTTCATTACTTTTCCAGGTCTTGGTCTTCTTCTGATTTCTTGCCTGCAGCCCCATTTGGATTGATGATTAAACTAGGATAATAAAAAAAAGCTTTCACTATCTCAGTTTCTTCATTTTCAAATTTAATGTTGCGTAGCTCTTCCATATTATTTTTTTCAACCAATAGTATATTTTATTAACTGTTTAAAGTTTTGGTTCCCAACCTTGGGTCTCCAGATGTTTTTGGACTAAAACTCCCAGAAGCTTTCACCATTGGCTGTGTTGGCCAAGGTTTCTGGAAGCTATAGTCCAAAAACATCTGGAGACCTAAAGCTAGGAACCACTGGTTTGAAGCAAGAGGCAAGCATGGAAGAAGCAGTGTCTCATCTTTCATGCTTTCAGTGTTTCCCAAACTTTGGTTCTTGGACTCCATTTCCCAGAAGCCTAAGTCAATTCCTCAAAGCACTGATCAGCCAATATACTGACTTAGGCTTCTGGGAATTGAAGTCCCCTGTGGGGCGTGGGGCCCACTTTGGGAACCACTGCTTTAGGCTAACAAAGTTTATTTTTCTGTGTTGACCCATTGCCAAAATCTAACAGAAAATTAAGTATGGTTAAGCCTGTTGATTATACGGTACTCCTCTCTTTGTTGAAATGTATCCAACAGGCTCGTGTTAACAGCCACTTTGTGCTTGAAATCTATGTGAGGAAAATCCTCTCCAAATGGCAACATGGAGTGTGGAAGGCTGTCTTCCAGGGTGAATGAACCATTTCTAGAAGAATGTCCTCTGTCTTTGCTGGTCCCTGCTCAACTGTAAATTAGCAGCTGCATAATAATAGAGTGCTCGGTGTTGAGAGCCATTCTGTAATACTTCATTTTTCATAACAAAAAACATATCTGCAGATACTTCACCAGCACCTGATTTCCCCAAATTTCTTGAGAAAAGAGGGAAGACCAATTTTTAAATGTTCAGAATTATGTGTAGAAATAAAACAGATGCAATACCTCACAGGGATACTATGAAGTGGAGCCATATGACAGATGCACACCAGGGGATTTGGTTAATCTGTCTTCTGGCAATGGAGATACATTATGTATACTCTCTCCTGAATAAAGAGATGTTACTCCCACCTGCCCCTCGTTTAGGATGCAGAACCATATTCATGAAGGAATGTGCATGTGGAACTACTTCCTGTATTAAAATAATCAGGAGACAATTGCTAGCAGGAGAGTTCTGTATATGTATCTATGCTTCAGTAGACATTAAGCAAAATGACTAGGCAGATCTAGAATAATATATAGATTTAATAAAAAGCATCTAATCTGTTGGGAAATGAGTGAGGGATTGTGTAGAAGGGATTCCTTATACACAGAATTTTTGCTCCTCTACAAAGCTTTTTGGAAAGGGAAGCAAGCATAATTCATATATCATCAAAATTTACCAAGTTATTTTTCCACATATCTTCTACATGCACGAGTTGCACTTCTTCAAAATTGTTCAAATTAAATTGCATTAGCTTTATACAATGTAGACTAGGGGAGGCCAACCTCGGTGTCCCAGCTATTCTTCAACTTCAATTCCCAGAAGCCCTCATCAGCAGGTGTGCTGACTTAGACTCCTGGTAATTGAAGTCCAAGAACAGCTAGACCACCAAGGTTGGCCACCCCTGCTGTAGTCTCTTTACAAGGTCAGATGTTGAAGCACGTAAATAAGATCCAGTGCTGTTTCTAATAGTTGACTTCACTAGGATCTTTCCATTTTTGGTACCATATTAAATATAAAATGATCTCCATTTCCTCTACTACCACTCTTCCCCTTGCCAAATGTATACTATTATGGGAATACAGTAATACCCTGGATAATGACAAAACTCAGTTCCACAAGTCGTGTCGTTGTCCGGTTTTTGTCATCATGTGGTCCCTATGGGAGATGCTCCACATAACGATGGGAAAAAAGCCAAAAAATGTCATTATCCAGAGTATCGATACCAAATGCCCTGCATAACATTTTTGGGCATTTTTGTTTCCTTATGTGGGGCATCACGTGGTGCATAACGACACGTCGTTATGCGAATTTGTCCTTATCCGGTGCTGTCATTATCCAGAGTTCCACTGTATGTTCAAATTCAGAGTGTGGAACAGAATAATAGCTTAGATCCAAAGTGTTCCTAAAATCTTGAATGGTCCTTGCTAGCCTACTGGAACTTTGATTAGAACAGCTAATCACAGGCTCTTAATTCCTTTGCCTTTTCAAAAGTAGCTTATTACGTAGCATAGAAGTCTGATGGTTTTTCATAAGACAGCTTTAATTCTTGTCGAGTTTAGAGAGCCAGGCAACCCTTCTTTATAGAGCAACCATATTCTCCCAGTCACCTTTTATGGTGAATCCAAATTGTCATATTCTACTTTTTTGCCCTCATGCTTTTCATACTTCATTTTTGCTATTCCAAACTATTCCTCACATAATATAAAACACAACTGCATTTCTAGCTTGTCAGGTACGTGCAGGCAAATGGCTGTTGCAGCTTTTAAGAATATCTGCGCCCTTTAATTAGAAGTCTCCTTTTTCTAAGTACCCTATATTTTCTTGCTTCCTGAAGAGTTAGTAGTGAATAAGCTCTCAATGGTAGATCTATGAAAGAGTGAAAATTAATTGATCTCACATTAGTCTTCTTTTTTATAGTGGAATAATTCTACTTTTTATGAAAGGGGGGGAAATGAAAAATAATACAAAGAAATCACTAATTTATATCCCACCGTCTACAGAAAAATACTATTTAACAAGCAGTTTTCTAGGTCTTCAGCTTTTTTGGGCAGAAAGAAAGAGACAAAACCTATAAACAAATACTTTGATTTAATATTACAAGGAACCATTGCAGAAAGAGTGAGTAAAATGATCGTGTGGATAGCTCAGTGGTTTAGAGGTTGGCAGTTCAGTTCCTTACTGTGCCTCCTTGACAAGGGCTGGACTTGATGATCCATAGCAGGCTTCCTCAACTTTTGCTCTCCAGCTGTTCTTGGACTTCAGTTCCCAGAAGCCCAAGTCAGCACTCATGCTGATCAGGGCTTCTAGGAATTGAAGTTCAAGCACAGCTGGAGGGCCAAGGTTGAGGAAGCCCGATCCATAGGATCCCTTCCAGTTCTGAAGTTCTAAGATGAAGTTTATGTGCAACTAGGGGGGAGAATACTCTTGACAAGGTGTATACAAACATTAAACTGGCATATGAGGTTCAGCCCTTGGCACACCTTGGCAGGTCAGAGCATGTGTCCCTGCTTTTGACACCAGCATACACACCACTTATGAAACAAGCCCCAATACAAACACGGACTGTTACTGTGTGGCCTGAGGGAGCCTCTCGACAGCTGCAGGACTGTTTCCAGGAGACCGACTGGAATGTGTTTGACCATCAAGATCTGGAGACCTACACATCAACGGTCCTGGATTATATTAGATTCTGCACAGCCAATGTCACCAGGGAAAAGCATGTAAAGATGTATCCGAACAAGAAGCCCTGGATGACGAGTGAAGTTCAGAGACTGTTGAAGGCCAGAAACTTTGCTTTAAGAACTGTAGACCGGGTATTGTATAATATAGAAAGGGTGAACCTGAAGAGGGTTATAAGGAAGGCAAAAGCTGTGTATGGAGGGAAATTGAAGATCACCTGAGTAGTCACGACACCAGGCAAGTGTGGCAGGGGATCCAGCACCTTACTGACTACAAACCCAGTAATTTATTGCCTGTAGAGAGCAGTGCTTCTGGTGGAGGAGCTGAATACCTTCTTCGCCTTTTTTGAGGTGACACCAGCAGTGGATCCAGCAGTGTTGCCAGAGTCATCGTCATTACTCCCAATAGGGAATGTTGCCAGGGTGGAAGAGGGAGAAGTGAGGCGAATATTAAAAAGGATAAACGCGAGGAAGTCTATGGGTCCTGATGGAGTGTGTTAACCTATGGTCTGTGTGTATGGTTTGGGAGTTGTACAGCTAGGGAAAGAACAGTGCTGTCCAGGGTCGTAAAGACTGCGGAGGGGATAATCGGGTGTTCTCTTCCCACTCTAGATCAAATCTATGCCACCAGGTGTTATAAGAAAGCTGTAGAGATTGCGCAAGATAGTACGCACCCCGGAAATGATCTCTTTCAGCTTCTGCCTTCTAGAAGAAGGTATAGGGTCATAAAGACCAGGACCAGCCACTTGAGAAATAGTTTCTACCCAAAAGCGGTTCTGGCTTTGAATGCAGTGTAATGCAGTCTATGAGGGAGCTTCTATATAGAGTTTTTAGAGTTTTTAGAGTCTTAGAGCTTTAGAGCTTTTTAGGGGTTAAATGTGTATATTTGGGGTGGGAGTATGTTGATAATTTTGTATAGTTGTATTTTGTTTAGGTTTTATTGGGTTAATAAGTTTTTTTTCTCTCCCCAATCTCATTGTTCTGTGCAGGACAATGACAATAAAGATCTATCTATCTATCTAATCTATCTATCTATCTATAAATGTAAAGAGATCTTGGCCATAGGGTTATTATGAGGTTATTCAAATGTGGCAGAAAGCATACTTTTAGTTTGTACTTCTTTGAGAAACATTCTCAATTTATTCTGTTTATTTAAGATTTCCATGAAGCCTGAACTTTTGCCTTACTAATGTGTACCTCATTATGATCATTTATGTTAGGCTACCCTTTGCTCCCCAGTGGATTAATTGCCCAAAGGTGAGATGGGAACCACCTGGATTGCTGCCCTGAAGCTAAGCAAACCAGGATTTAGCTTGCCTCCCCACAAGTTCTGACCTCAGTCAGACTGTAAGGCCGGTAGCGAGATGGAAAAAGACACATACTCCAGTCACTTTATTTCTTTGTAAATATATTGTAGGAAAATGGTTACATTTCAAAGTTACACAAGCAAAAGGGTTTCTTCAGCAAATAGGACCATTCTCAGTACAAGACTGCAGAAAATAAGACACCTGTCTAATTTGGAGCCAGTAGGGCTCTGTTATTCTCTAAACCAGGGATTCTCAATCTGCATCCTACGGTACCATTTCATGTGCCACGTACTGCCTCCACTACATCGGGAACTACCATGGGTGGAAGAAGGGCAAAATTGCCAGCCAGCCCCCGAAGCTGTCTGAGGAACATGACCTGGCCCCTGGCTTTAAAAGGTTGAGAACCCCTGCTATAAGCTAACACATGACTACATGATGCAAAGTAGATATCCAGCCAGGAATTGGAGTCAAGTGGGGAGAGAGAGCACACACTAATGGGTTTTTGCCTTTATACCTGATTCCTCCCTCTGGGACCCATCCACCTGAGACCGGCTGTCACTCATCTGATGGAACCAATCAGCATTCCCATAAGGAAGTCTAGGGGGGTGTCACCCATTCACTGAGTCTTCATGCCCCCTTTCTCCATCCTCCTTTCCCCATATTCCTTTGGGATGGCCCAGAGAATTTCAGAGCTGGCTAAGGGGTCGGCACCTGCAGTGATAAGGCCTGGAATGCATTCCTGAGGAATACCATTTTATCGCTCCAAGGCACGGTACCACCTCAAGCCTGGTCTTCAGAACCATTCCAATTTTCCCTCTTTTTGCAAACATGGTGGAATCCTAACCCCCTTCCCTTTCTCACGAACACAAAGACCAACTCAAAGGCAGGATTATACTCAATCTGCCTTTACAATTTAAAAGAAGACTATAGATAAATTCAGAGCTATGTTTGCAATTATTGTTTATTAGCAAAGCATCTGGTTATAGAAGTATGTAAGAAAAGTGAATTAACTTTTAAGAAACTTTTAAGAAATTTCATAGAATCATAGAATAACTGAAGGTGAAAGGTGCCTTTTAGGCCATTGAGTCCAACCCCTTGCTCAATGCAGGAATCCAAATCAAAGCAGATATGACAGCCGGTTGCCCAATTCTCTCTTAAATGCTTCCAGTGTTGGAGTGCTCACCACCTCTTGAGGTAGTTGGTTTCACTGTTGTACACTCGTCTAAAGAAATAAGATTGCTGAATGTGTTCACTGAATGAGAAGACACCATTAATTATTTGTAGGTATTATTTATTTTACAGAGCCTGTTGTAATAAACCAGTGCTGTCATCTCATGTAGATTTTAGATTTATAATAATAATTGAGTGTCCTCAAGTCTGACTTACGGCAACCCTTCTCAGGGTTTTCTTGATAGAGAATGTTCAAAAGTACTTTACCATTCTCTTCTTCTTGGAGTGCCCTGGGACTGTGCAGGTTGGCTCTTTTCTGGGGAGGTGCAGTGGGGAATTGAACTACCAACGTTCTGTTTTGCAACCAGATATCTAAACTACTGAGCTATCCAACATGCTTGCACATTTAGAAATGCTACCTTACATTACAAACCCAGCATTAATCCTTTCACCTAAATGATTCTCATCTTTAGTCAACTCACAATCATAATTCAGTCTTCATCTTCCTAAATTCAGTTTTCAGTAAGTTTAAAGGGATACTGTGCAGTGATGCACTGCAGCAGGTTCTGTCAGGTTCTGAAGAACTGGTAGCGGAAATTCCCCTGGCCATGCCCACTTGGTTGGCCATGTCCACCTCCATAGCCCACAATGCAGGATGTTTGACCAAGCCCACAGGTTTGGCCCTGCCCACAGGTCTGGCCAGCCCACAGAGTAGGTAGTGAACATTTTTGCAGTGCATCACTGATACTGTGTCATAACATGATAAGATATATTCAAAGAGAAGGTGGGGGGCGTGGTTGATGGAAGTTTGTTGATGATGAAATTTTTGAAGTGGTAGCCATGTAAATAAAAAGACAACTCCTGCCAACCTAGCAGTTCGAAAGCAAGAAATTGCAAGTAGATAAATAGGGACCACTTCGGTGGGAAGGAAACCGTTCCGTGCACTCTGGTGTCTAGTCATGCCTGCCACATGACCACGGAAACGTCTGCAGAAGCAGACAGCGCTGGCTCTTCAGCTTAGAAACAGAGATGAGCACTGCACCCTAGAGTCGGATACGACTGGCTTTCGAGCAAGGGAAACCTTTACCTAACCATGTTAGTCTGTGCAAGCGTAGCAGAGAGTAAACAAAATAAAAAAAGACAAAAACATTTACAGACTAATTCCTTTATTTTAATGTTAGCTTTCATGGATCAAGTCCACTTCCTCGGACATTGATATGCATACCCATCTGTTGAACCAACCAACTGTGTGCCCAGCCACTCTGGGCCTCTATACCAGATATTCTGTATAAAATGGATACCATGAAAATCCACTCTTATGTCTGATGAAGTAAACTTGATCCACGAAAGCTAACATTAAAATAAAGGAGTTGGTCTTTAAGGTGCCACAACATTTTTTGTCTTATTGTTTTATTTTGTTTTGTTTACTCTCTGATATGTTCATGATGAGAAACTAAGGCATAATCACACACAATTTTTGTAAGAAAAAAGTGGGACATGTCTCAAGAAATGAGTGGCTGCATAAGGAGCTTTCAGATGAGCTAAAATTTAAAAATGGAATGTGTAAGATTTGGAAGAAGGGGCAAATCATCTAGGGAGACTACAGACAGTTAGCCAACAATTGTAAATGTTCTCAGTCTTACAAAAGAAGTTAAAAACAACAGAAAGATCCCCCCTCCAACAAAAAGATCCCCCCCTCCAAGTTCTTGCTCAAAGCAAGAGGATGACCAAATAAATGGAAGGAAGGGGATGGAAAATATTAATGAGGGAGAGAGAGAGAGAGAAGTGAGCTAATGAACACCTGTTTTGTCTCTATATTCTCCCAAAAGGAAAGGTTCAATAAAGGAGGAAGGGCAGGGGTTGCTGCTGAAGATAGGCAAAAGAGAAGAGTAAGAGAATCAAGCTGCATTAAATGAATTCAGGTCTTCTGTGCCAGATGAACTGCATCCAAAGAAATTAAAGCAGACTTTAATTTTCCGACACACAAGCTCTAGGCTCTTTCAAAAGACATTTCCTGATAGACTGACTCTACAGAGACTACTTCTCCTGATTTACTCTAAAACAGACTTCTTTTCCTCTCCAGGTTTAAACTCTTAACTGCCTCACTACTCCCAAAACTGCTCACATAGACCAGGCTCTTCCCCGTTACTTTTCAATCATGCCAAGCAATCAAAATTTAAATGTTCAACTGCCGATCATACTAGCACTCTACCGATGCAAATCCACTATTCAGATAGACAAAGCTATTCTCATACAAACCTGGTAATGTTGACTACTATTACATATGTCCATGGAGGGATTTATACAGGGTTGACTCATGAAAATCCACATCTTCAAAAGGGGAATGAAATAAGAACTAGACAATATTGTCCAGTCAACTTGATATCAGTACTAGAAAAGGTTCCAGAATGGATCATTAAACAGCCGGTTTGCGATCACTTAAAAAAGAATGACGTGATTTCTAAGACCCCGTGTGAATTTCTCTGAAATAAGTTGTACCAAACTAATCTCTCCCTCCCTCTCTCTCACTCAACCTCTCTCTTGTGGGAGGGAGGAAAGTTAAAAGATGGTAGATAAGGCAAATGCTGTGGTCAGGGACTTGCTGACTTCCCCCAAAAGGGCACTGGACAGGCAGTGATTTGGGTGTCTAACCCTTAAAAAATTATATATGTTCCCACTTGCCTTCTAATTTCAACTCCCCTCTGGGTATTTGAACCAACAACCTCCTGTTTACAATGCAAAATTGCAACTTCTAAGCCATATCAACAGAACTGCTTTTGGTAATCTTATAACAGAGAGGATATCATTGCTTTTAAAAAAACAGGTTTGAAGAGAAATCCTTAGTGGATAAGCGGTTAGTGTTTTTGATTATGCCCAAAGGTACCGAGTTTGATTTCGGCTTAGGACTTAATTTTTTAACAAATATATTATTATAAATATAATAATGACAACAACAACAACAACAACAACAGTAGTAGTAATAATAATAATAATAATAATAATAATAATAATAATAATAATAATAATAATAATAATAATAATAATAATAATAATAATAATAATAATAATAATAATAATAATAATAATGTTCCATGTTGCATCCTTTCTTCAAACAAAGGGTCTCTCCTGAGGCAGAGCGTGATTCCCATTTAGGGCTTCTACAGCCCAGATTTTAAAACAATGATATCCTCTCTGGTTAACATAGAGTTCTCTGTTATAAGATTGCCAAAAGGAGTTCCACTGGTAATGAAGCCACTGTGGCTTAGAGGTTGAAATTTTGCCTTGTAAGCAGAAGGTTGGGGTTTGATTCCCCAGGAAGGATGGTGGGAACATGTATAATGGCCAGAAACAAGGCTGGAGGAAGGTGCCCATCCTGCTGGTGTCGCCGTCCCGCCCCTGCTTCCCCTTGAGTTAAGCCCTGTACAGCGCTGGCTTGGCTTCTCCTTCCCGCCCTTTGGTTAAGGGGAAAAAATAAAAATAAAATTCCACCCACATGGGTGGAGATTGCTGGGGCGGGGTGAGACATTGCCCGATACCCCAGCATGCTGCTGGGTGTGGTTCTAATGTATCTTGATTTCAGCAAACCTTTTGACAAAGTACCTCATGAAATTCTAGCTGGTAAAAAGTGGGCTGGACAATGTGCCTGCTAGGTATATTTGTAGTTAGTTGATAGGCTGTAGCCAGAGGTTTTTTTTTGTTTTTTTTTAACTTTCCTAGGATCTAAGATCACTGCAGATGGCGACTGCAGCCATGAAATAAAAAGACAACTGATTATGGGGAGACAAGCTATGAGAAACCTGGAGAACATAGTGAAAAGTAGAAACATCACCTTGCAAACTAAAATTCACATAGTCAAAGCAATGGTATTCCTGGTGGTAATGTATGGGTGTGAGAGCTGGACTGTTAGGAAAACTGAGTGCAGAAGAATAGACTCCTTTGAAATGTGGTATTGGAGGAGAGTTTTGAGAGTCCCCTGGAGAGTGAGGAGAACAAATAGGTCAATCTTAGAAGAAATCAACCCTGACTGCTCCTTAGAAGGTCAAATAGTGAAGATGAAGCTAAAGTACTTTGGACATCAAATGAGAAGTAAGGATTCACTTGAGAAGGCCTTGATGCTGGGAAAGGTGGAAGGCAAAAGAAGAAGGGAGCGTCCAAAGATGGTATTGTAGACACAATGGGCACAGAGCAGGGCAGGCTGAGGAGGATGGTGGAGGACAGAGGTGCCTGGAGGATAATGGCCCATAGGGTCGCAAAGGGTCGGAATCGACTGTGCGACTGAACAACAAAAGCCAGAGGGTACTCAGCAATGGTTTTTCATCATCCTGGAGAGAAGTGATAAGTGAGGTGCCACAGAGTTCTGCCCTGGGTATGGGCATGGAGGGGATATTCCTCAGATTTGCAGATGGCACCAAACTGGGAGGGGCAGCTGGTACTTCAGATGACAGAATCAAGATTCAAGATAAGCTAAACAGATTGGAGAAGTAAGCCATAGCAAACAAAAGAGAAAAGTTTCACTGTTTTACAATGTAAAGTTAAACATGGAGGCAGGAAAAAACAAATGTATGAATCAAAGATGGGTGACAGCTGCATTAACAATTGTTTGAATGAAAAGGAGCTAAGCATCTTAGTAGATGACAAGCTCAGCATGAGCCAGCAATGTGATTTGGCACCCAAAAAATGCTAAACTCCATTTTTATCAACATAAATATAGTACAGTGTCCACATTGAGGGAATTAATGGTATTACTCTACTCTGATTTTGTCAGGCCTCATCTGGAATACTACGTCAATGGTCACACAGTTTAAGAAGGATGTTGACAAGCTGTAATGTGTTCAGAGGAAGGTGACTTTTTTGGTAGAAGGCCCAGATATCAATGAAGAAGAAGTGATATGGTAGCTGTCTTCAAACATTTGAAGTGCTGTCATGTGGATTACTCAACAAGCTTTTATTCTGTGGCTGCAGAGGGTAGGATGGAAAGAAATCATTTCAGATTGTGAAAAATGAGTTTTTTCTTAAACATTAGAAAAACATTCTTTGATATAAAAGCTGTGAGGATGATACTCTCCTTTACTGGCATTTTTTAAATAAAGGTTAGGCGTCTATCTCTCAGGCATTCTTTAGCTTTGGATTTCTTGATGAAGGTTGGACTCAGAATCCTATTTTGCTGCCTTTATTCAATAGTGGAGATTTTCACTCTCAAGAGAATATTTCTTGTCCTACATTCTCATTGCTAAAATGTATCAGCCGTTCAGCATATGCTATTTGACACCTTCAGCCTAACAAAGGGTATCTTCCCAGCATCTAAATCTAATATCCTGCTTATTTGTTATGGTTTGTTGTTCAGTTGCACAGTCGATTCTGACCCTTTGCGACCCTATGGACCATTGTCCTCCAGGCACCTCTGTCCTCCACCATCCTCCTCAACCTGCCCAGCTCTGTGCCCATTGTGTCTACAATACCATCTAGCCATCTCATCTTTGGCTGCCCCCTTCTTCTTTTGCCTTCCACCTTTCCCAGCATCAAGGATTTCTCAAGTGATTCCTCTCTTCTCATTTGATGTCCAAATCAGGCTCTGTACCTGATGACTGGAAGGTAGTGAATGTAACACCAATTTTCAAAAAAGGATCCAGGGATGATCAGTTTGACATGTGTCCCAGGTAAAGTGATGGAAACCATCCTAAAAGATAGAATTAATAGGCACATAGAAGAGAAGGCGCTGCTAAAAGAGAGCCAACATGGCTTTTGCAAGGGCAAATCATGCCTCACTAATCTGTTGGAATTTTTTGAGAGTGTCAACAAGCATGTGGATAAGGGAGATCCTGTTGACATTGTTTATCTGGACTTTCAGAAGGCTTTTGACAAGGTCCCGCACCAAAGGCTCTTGAATAAACTTGCCAGTCATGGAATAAAGGGACAGGTCTTGTCCTGGATCAGCAACTAGCTAAGGGACAGGAAACAGAGGGTAGCACTAAATGGACACTTCTCCAAGTGGAGGGAAGTAAAGAGTGGGGTCCCCCAAGGTTCAGTACTGGGACCCCTGCATTTCAACCTCTTCATAAATGATCTAGAAGTAGCAGTAAATAGCAAGGTAGCCAAATTTGCTGACGACACTAAATTATACAGGGTAGTGAAAACTGTGAGAGATTGTGAGGAGCTCCAGAGGGATCTCTTGACACTGGGGGAGTGGGCAAAACAGTGGCAAATGAGCTTCAACACTAGTAAGTGCAGAGTGATGCACATTGGGGCAAAAAAACCCCAATTACATTTATAAACTGATGGGGTCTGAACTCCCTGCGACAAACCAGGAAAGGGACCTTGGTGTCCTGGTGGACAGCTCAATGAAGGTGTCAACCCAGTGTGCCTCAGCAGTGAAAAAAGCAAACTCAATGCTAGGGATCATTAGGAAGGGTATAGATAATAAGTCAGCAAGTGTCATTTTGCCTCCTTATAAATCTATGGTGAGGCCCCATCTGGAATACTGTGTACAGTTCTGGTCACTATACCTCCAGAAGGATATTATGGAGATGGAAAAAGTGCAGAGGAGGGCAACCAGAATGATTAGGGGACTGGAACACCTTCCTTACCATCTGAGGCTGCAACGGTTGGGCCTCTTCACTCTTGAACGACGACGTCTAAGAGGTGACCTGATTGAAGTTTATAAAATCATGCACAGTGTGGACAAAGTAGATTGTAGCGATGTCGGGCCGCTAGGGTGGCGCTAGGTCCCGGAGGAGACTGATCAATGACAACACAAGGCAACAGGAGCGAGATCAGATCAGTGGTTTATTGGGAAAATACATACACCTTTTATAGATCAGAAGGCAGGTAGAAAAAACCATCACCCGAAAGTCAATCACATCACCTGTTTACTCAGGTTAATTGGGGAACCTCCAAGGGGGGAAGTTAATTATCTCGGACAAACACGGGACGAGAGAGACCATTGTCTTAGGGCTTAGGCAAGGGTAAATATGGCTAGTGTTTGCACCGGGGATTACCTTGACCCGAAGATGAGTGATTATTCTAATGGGTAACTGAGGTCTGCGAGATGCTTATTCGGCAGAGTCGTCAATCAGGCTGGAGGCAGCCGAATTAATCCCTATCATTAATTCACCCCCCTTATGCCCTGACAGGGGCCAGAGGCCAGGAGTTTGCCTGCTGGTTTAACCTCTGCCAGAGACCACTGGTGCCCAACTGGGCACGGGGAATCTTCACCTCCCCCTACTTTTTTATATTAAGAGCCTGACTGGCGACTCTGCGCAAGAGCGGCATCAGCTGTTGGTCGGGAATGACGTCGCGGGGCTTCCGTCTGTGGCAGCACTTCGAGATCAGCGAGGGGATACATTGAGCAAAACAGCAGACTGCAATGCCTAGTATGACTACCCCCACCACCACCTTAATCACTGTCTGAAGCCACCCCCATGGAATCCACGACCACATCCATTTCCACAGAGAGCTCCACCAAGCCCCCCACGCAGAGCCTTCTGTGATGCCTGCGACTATGGTGTGGAGATCTGTGATCTGGCTTTGAATCTTACGAGAGTTGTCTGTAAGATTAAAGCAGCACATACCGTGAAAAGATTCGCAGCCCAGGTGGTGTAGCAATAAGAGGTAGTCGATAGCTGCTCGATTATCGAGAATGGCATGGCGAAGTTCCGCCTGCTCCTGATTGAGGAGCGCTATCGCTGAGGAGGTATGGTTGATGGCCTTAGCTAAACCGCAAGCCAAGCGACCAATCCTCTTTGCGTTGCCGACGGCTAAGCCTGGCACGCCAAAGATGCTGACTGCCAAGGAGAGGTATTCGGCAGGTCTCATTACCCTAAAGCTGCTTTCGCATGAGCTGTCTAACAGGGTGGTGCGAGTGTGCCGTACGAGTGAGGGGACATTAGATGCATTGGAAACATTGGGAACATTAGTGCGTGGGGCAATCATATCCTTGGTAGGGAGCAACAGGGTTAAACGACTGATACAACATATAGAGTCTGTGATATTAGCAGGAATGTAGTTGAACGTGTACTGGTTACACGTAAAGAACCATCCAGATGGTAGGGTGATATGTGTATACTTTGAGCCAAGCGACACTGGGTTATTGCAAGTCCAATTGCCGCTGCCTACATCGAGGCAGCGGCGCCGGGCTCGGCCGGGTCCGGAGCAACCGTGTATTCGGCCGCAGGTAGAATTCGGGCTGACCGCCACTCGGGGAGTGTGGAGAGTGGCCGCATCAGCTGGTAAGGTCATGGTCAGCCGCATCTCCCAACGAGCATATTCCGAGGAAGCTGATGGGATGTATGGGCTGAAGTGTCGCCTCACCAGCCAGTCCCCATCCCGGGGGTGTGCGCCTGGAGAATGGCACACTGGGACAAGGCAGGTGCTGAGGATTGAGGCAGAGCCGACGTCCTGCCTGAGGCAAAAATCAGACTGGTTGACAAGGGTCGCCAGCCTCTCCCAAATGTTGTACTGCATCCGGGCAGAGAGGTCTCCGCCTGGCATTAAATCGCTGGCCTCCAGTGAGGCGGCCTGAACGCCTCCCCCGAAAAGCAGGGAGAGGGCCAGGATGATGGTGAAGATCGCTGAGTTGACATTAATCTGGGCAAAGACTGCTGCAACGAAGTTCTCCGGTGTTGGCTCCTTCTCCTCGCGTCGGAGGGCGTCCTGGGCCTCATTGCAAAGGGACTTGACCATCCCCCAGGTTATCCTCAGTGCTCGGGTCCGCTGCCGCCGCTTCTCCCGGTGGGTCTCCTCGGCCAGAGTGAGGTCCTCCATCTCCGGGATCGGGATCGGGTCGGTCTGGGTCCATGCCATGAGGTTCCAAATGAGGCTTGACGCACCGAGCCGGAATCCAAACGACACCTGTAGGAGACATAACTGCAGCATACCCTCTACCCCAGGTTATGAGCGGCACTGGGCCCCTCCAAGAAGGGTCTGGTGGCACTCGGTACCGGACCATAGGTCGCGGGAGAGCTTCCAAACGGCGGAAGTGCTTCTCCTGCGGCGTGCAATCCGAAAAAACATTGAGGTGATTGTATGTGAACAACACCTTATTAAGACAAGACTGTGCTTCTCCCTGTGATTTGGGGAGGGCTGGTGGCTCCCCCCTTTCTGTTTGTTTGTCAATATAGGACTTTAGCGTCCGATTGACCCGTTCTACAATCGCCTGCCCTTGCGGATTGTAGGGAATGCCATATGTGTGTTTGATGTCCCATGTAGCCATGAAGGCGGCCAACTGCCTGGAGCAGTAGGACGGGGCGTTATCCGTTTTCACGTGCCGCGGCTTGGCCATCGCCGCGATGCAGGAGAGGAGGTGCTGCTCCACGTGGGAGGCAGCCTCCCCCTTCTGCGCCGTGGCCCAAATGAACTGTGAAAAGGTGTCAATGCAGACGTGCATGTATTGCCATCTACCAAACTGCGGCACATGCGTGACATCCATCTGCCATACCTGATTGGCCTCTGTCCCCCGTGGGTTGACCCCCCACGAGGGCCCCCCTGGTGCCCCTGCACAATGCTGGCAAGAGCGTACTATACCTTGGGCTTGAGAAAGTGGCAGATTGAACTGTCTGGCGAGTGCCTTGGCGTTTTGGTGGAAAAAGGCATGACTTTGAATTGGAGTAGTGAACACTCCCAAAACTGAACGTTGCTGAATTTCCTTTGCCACCGCATCCGCTCTGCTATTGCCCGCGGACATCGGACCCGGTAGGTCTTGGTGACTCCGGATATGGGCAATATAGAGCGGCTCCGTGCGGTTTCGCAAATGAAATTGAGCAGTGAGAAACAGACTAAGCAAGTTTTTTGTCTATCGCGGGAGTGATGTAAGCTCCCGGCAGACTGTGGAGTAAATTCCTGACATACAGGCTGTCAGTTATGATATTTAAACGTTCCTGGGCGAAGGTGCGCAAAGCAAGGTTCACGGCTGCCAACTCCGCCCGCTGCGCGGACTTCTGTGGAAGAGTCAACAGCGTGTGCCAAGCTTCGCCCTCCTGCCAAGTCAGGACACCATATGTGCGTCCCCCATCGGTAAAAACTGTCTTGGCCCCCTGAAGTGGGACCAGCGAAAGCAATTCGAACAAGCGGACTGTTCCTGTCTGAAGCGAGACAAGTCTGGGGTCTTTGGGCAAATGGTACGCTAGACTTCCCGTGAAACCTTCCAAAGCTATCGGGAGTGAGTCACCTAGCTGCATTAACTGATGGATTTGTTCCTTGGTGAACGGGACTACAATCTTAGCTAAGTCGTGCCCAGAAATGTCCCTGGCTCTCAGCCTGCCGCGGTAGATCACCACGGAGACCAGTTCTTGGGGCGGAACAATGTTCCGAGATGAGGTGTTAGGCAAGTATACCCACTCCACAATTTTCGCTCCCTTCTCTGAGTCTACTCCTAGTGCCCCCGTGAACATGGATCCTGACCGCACAATGTACAGATTCAGGATCGGGGCATATGGCCCCTGGGCGATCCTATCCACCCACCTCTGGCTGAGCACTTGGTTCACCTTCTCGAGCGCCAAGCGCGCGTCTCGAGAGATTTTTACCCGGTCTGCCGGCTGCTTACCTAAGGTTAACAGCGAGAAGAGCGGCTTTAGAAGATCCGTATCCAGTCGGAAGTACGGTCTGGCCCAATTAATATTCCCTAAGACCTGCTGTAATTCGACCAGGGTAACTGAATCCTGTAAATTTATCTGAGGCAAAACTGGTGCGGCGAAAGAGCGGAGAAGCCGATGGCCCAAGTATGAGAAGGGCTCGGTTCTCTGCACTTTCTCCGGGGCAATGAGTAAACCTTTGTCCCCCAGGCTGGCCTGGAGGTCAGAAAACATTTCGCTGCCGAGTTGCGGCATCGCGACCAAGATGTCGTCCATGAAATGGCAAACTATAGCTTTAGGGTAAAGGCTTCGGAACTTTGCCAGTGCGTTGTGAACATAAATTTGGCACAGGGTGGGCGAATTGAGCATGCCCTGTGGCAAAAATTTCCACGCGTAATGCTGCGTGGGCTCGCCGTGGTTCACGACCGGCACTGTAAAGGCGAACCTTTCCCGGTCCCTGGGGTCTAAGGGGATTGTATAAAAGCAATCCTTGAGATCTACAACTAGAATCTCCCACCCCTCAGGAATCATGTTAGGATTCGGGATGCCGCATTGAAGCGGACCCATTGGCTGTATGCATTTATTGATCTCTCGGAGATCGTGGAGGAGTCGCCACTTCCCCGTCTTCTTCTTAATCACAAAAATTGGCGAATTCCAGGGACTTGTGGACTGTTCTATGTGTCCTGCATCTAGCTGTTCTTTAACTAGCTGCTTGAGAGCAACCAATTTCTCCCCCACTACCGGCCATTGTTCTACCCAGACCGGAGTATCGGTGAGCCATTTGAGTGGCAACGCCATTACCCGAAGGTAAGAGTGGCACCGTACTGCTGTAGAATGTCTCGCCCCCAAAGATTGACGTGCACGTCAAGAATGTGCGGCCGAATTACCGCCGTGCCGTCAGCTCTTGGGATTGTGACTTCTACCCACTCTCGGCTTCTAAACGCTTTCTGGACGCCGCCTACCCCCCACACATCGGAGACCGGCTCAATGGCCCATTCCCTCGGCCACTGGCTTCTGCTTATCACTGTCACATCCGCTCCGGTATCGAGTAACCCTGAGAACACTCTTTTGTTCAAAAATACCTCGATAACGGGGCGCTGTCTCCACTCAATGTTGGTCTCCACTGTCGCCAAGACCTGGTATCCCTGCACTGCCTCCCTCGCGCTCGAGCGGTCCGCTGAACCGGACTCTGAGCTGTCACTGAGCCTTCTCTGGCTGTCTGCTGGCGAGTGACAAGGAACCATGATCAGTTGCGCTAGGGTGTCTCCCTTGTGGATTGTTTGGGGCAGGTGCGTCCAAAGCTGGACCTGGAGAACGCCTGAAAAATTCGAGTCAATGACTCCTGGGATTATAAAAATTCCGCGTGCTCCAGCTACACTACGGGGCAAAACTAAACCTATAAAGCCTCTGGGTAGGGGTCCCATGTACTGAGAATCGACTAGATAGACTGTGCCTGGCAGGTCGCATGTAACATCCGCCTGGCAAGTCAGTTCTAGCCCTGTGCTACCCTTGGGGCTGGCCTGTGCCCTCGCAGTGCCTGGAACGTGCCTGGGACCTAGTCTAGTTCTGGGGAGCTCTGGATCTGGGTGAAGGAAGCCTCTGTTTGGACTGGGGCCAGAGACGTGCCCGGATTCCGGTTTCCCGAACTCGGACAATACCTGGCCCAATGATAGCCCTTTTTGCACTTCAGGCAGGGGGTGTTCGGAGCCTTGGGACAGCCGGACTTTTGTCCGCCTCCCTTGGATCGGCACTCCCTAGCGAAGTGTCCAACCTTGCCGCAAGTGTGGCATGCTCCCTTGATCCTGCCATTGCCCTGATGTCTTTTCCCCCCCTGCACCGCTGCCGCTAGCAGACCCATCTTGTAGGAGTCTGTGCCAACGTCGGAGCATGCTCGGATCATGTCCGTTAAGGTCAAGTCAGGGCGATTGCCCAGGGACTGCAAGATTTTACGGCAGTCCAAGTTGGCGTTGTCCTTTGCTAGCTTGATCATGAGCTCCTGTTGGGATTGCTCATTATCAATCTGCCTGCTAATTGCTTCCTCCAGGCGATTGATGAAGTCCATGTAGGGCTCCTGGGCTCCCTGCTTAATAGCGGTGTAATTTTTGGCCGTTTTGCCAGACGCTGGGACCTTGAAGTATGCCCTATAGGCAGCTTCGGCTGACATCTCTAGAGTGGCGAGAGGCAAATTGATTTGAGCGTTGATGGGCTCAAAGGCACCTGAACCATACAGCTGGTCAGGAATTACCGCGCCTCCCATCCTGGCCGCCCGAGTTTGCGCCTCTAGGCAAAACTCGCTGTCCCAAATCATGTACTGGCTGGGGGTTAGCATCATCCTCATGACGGCTTTCCAATCATGAGGAATCCACATGGTGGTTTCGCACACTTGCTGAAGCGTGCCCCTAGTAAAACGACTTTGGAGCCCTGTCTCTGAAATTGCTTTCCGCAAAGCCATGAGAAGCTTGTACGGACTGGGGAGTGTACTATCTGCTGTGCGCCCGTGAGCGCGTCCATCTCCAAGCGGATTGGACAAATCTGCCTAAGTTCAGCTAGCTGTTCAACTGACAATTCCCCCTTCTTGAGTTCTATCTCAGCTGTGCGCTGAAGGGCACTCTTCACGACTAGGGAACCCGGAGCTGTCAGAGAAGCGCCAGCGCTTCCCATTCCTTGCGTTCCTTTGGTGACGTCTGCAGCTGTCACCGTGGGAAGGCTCCCTGCGCTACTCTGCTGATAGCTAATTGACGGGTAGAGTGTCGTGGGTGCAGTCGGTTCGACTGGCTTGCCTGATGGTTCGACTAACGGGGGTTCTTTGGCCTCTACCCGGACTGGCTCGATCTCAGCCAAGAGTCTCCTACACTTCCTCCAAGCACGAACTATCCCTCCTGGGGCTTTCGGGGTTTGCTGAATGCAGTCTCCTATCTGATCCCAGAGCTGCAGGGTTAACGTACCTACTTCTGGGTAAAGTAGGCAGTGTTCCCTGAGATACGCCAAAAGTCTCGCTAATTCCCTGCTGTGAAAGCGTAGATTAAAAACCCTGGCCAGGATTCTGAACTCTTCCTCACGAGTTCTTTGGCTAGCGGACGGACTTGGTCTATGAGAACAAGTCCCCATATTACCTGCGATTTGGTCTCCGGAAGATTCCTCCTCGGGACGAGTCGACGCGTCTTTGCAGGCAACAGGTTCGGGCATCAGGTGTCTGGGGTAGACCTCGGAGCGTGGACCTTCTGCCACGGGCCCTTCGATGGCCTCTGCGATGTCAGGGGCTCACAGCTGGCCCTGAGCGGAACGCGTTTCCCTCTATGGCAACCTCCTCGAAAGCGGGGAGCAAGGTGTAGGAATGTCTCTCTGGAATGCCTCGCCGCGAGCCTCTTCTCCGATCGGCTGGCTGCCGGCCGGAGCGCCGCGCTGTCCTCCGGGATGACGGGTCGCGGTTCAAGCGCGGAACCGGACCGCGTGGATCGCTACTCACGAGTAGACCTCTCCGGGGTCTCTTACTCACAAGTAGAATCACGTCGGGGTCACCAGCTGTAGCGATGTCGGGCCGCTAGGGCGGCGCTAGGTCCCGGAGGAGACTGATCAATGACAACACGAGGCAACAGGAGCGAGATCAGATCAGTGGTTTATTGGGAAAATACATACACCTTTTATAGATCAGAAGGCAGGTAGAAAAAACCATCACCCGAAAGTCAATCACATCACCTGTTTACTCAGGTTAATTGGGGAACCTCCAAGGGGGGAAGTTAATTATCTCGGACAAACACGGGACGAGAGAGACCATTGTCTTAGGGCTTAGGCAAGGGTAAATATGGCTAGTGTTTGCAGTAGATAAGGAAAAACTGTTTTCCCTATCGCACAACACTAGAACTAGGGGACACTCGATGAAACTTTTGGGTACTAGTTCTCAAACAAATAAGAGAAAGTACTTTTTCACCCAGAGGATTACTGGTCTATGGAACTCCCTGCCAGAAGAAGTGGTGACAGCTGTCAGTCTTGGCAGCTTTAAGAAAGGATTAGACAAGTTAATGGAGGACAAGGGTATCAATGGCTATAATTATGGATACCTAAGAACAACCTCCGGGTTGGAGAGATAGGCAGGATATCTCTCAATGCCATCTGCTTGGGAATACCCTGAAGCAAATGGTGAGCCACTGTGTGAGACAGAATGCTGGACTGGATGGGCTGTGGCCTGTTCCAGCAAGGCTGTTCTTATGTTCTTAAAGTACTTCATCTTTATCTTTACTATTTGACTTAAGGAGCAGTCAGGGTTGATTTCTTCTAAGATTGACCTATTTGTTCTCCTCACTGTCCAAGGGACTCTCAAAACTTTCCTCCAACACCACATTTCAGAGGCATCTATTCTTCTGCATTCAGCTTTCCTAATGATCCAGCTCTCACAGCCATACATTACCATCAGGAATACCATTGCTTTGACTATGCAAATTTTTGTTTGCAATGTGATGTCTCTACTTTTCACTGTTTATAGCATAAGCCAAATTGTAACTTTCAGTCTGTTCTTCTCTGGTAAATAAAGTAGTCCACCAAGATGTAAGAGACTTGTGCACATACACACACTGAGTCAGTGAATACACATGCTCTTGAAAATCCTGGGGGGAAAGGATGGAAAGTTCCTGTTTGGCTTGTGCTACAAAAACGATTTCAGCCAATCTATGTTAATGAAAACAACAAAACAATACAGAGTTCTACAGTATTGCTGAAATATTTCTTAGTAATGACTATGAAGACATTTGTGTTACCTTAAAGACTAGTAAGGTTTTTTCTTGCTTGGCATAAGCTTTCATCAAATGAAAGCCAGATATAGACTGAATATAAAGGGAAAACATCTTAGCTCCATGTTGGCGAACCTTGACAATCCAGGTGTTCTTAGACTTCAATTACCAAAAGCCCAAGTCAGCATTCCTGCTGATCAGGGCTTCTGGGAATTGAAATTCAAGAACAACTGGAGTGCCAAGGTGCGCCATCACTGTCTTAGCTGTTAGAGCAGTATGACAATGAATCCAATTACCTGGGGAGGTTGTTAGCGCTCCAACACTGAAGGCATTCAAGATAAAATGGGACAACCACCGGTCAGGTCTGCTTTGATTTGGTTTCCTGCATAGAGCAAGGGGTTGGACCCGATGTCCTCATTGATCCCTTGCTACTCAAATGATTTTAAGATTTGATGAATTGTCACCCTCTTCTTCAGATGCTAGTGCCACAGGTGTCTTTTGTTATTTTTCCTGCAACAGACTAATATAGTTAACTCCATGCAAAACTCATGGCAATAAGAGAAGGGTTTTTAAATTAGTAAATCTAATTGTCAGATATATATAAGTATTTTGTGGTATCCTCCTTAGTGTTTAGCTAATGAGATTGGTAAATCACTCCTAAACTATAAAGGCTATGGTTTTAGTCATTTTATTTGTATACCACTGTTCCATTTACAGTGTGCTCAAAGGAGTAAATAAAACATAATAAAAAGAAAACAATGAATTATTGTCCCTATCCACACAAAAAGTTCATAGTGGTCAAATTTTAAATACCTCGTTTAAAAGAACAATTCATTTCTAGTGTTATATTTAGGAAAAATAAATAAAACACTTTTCCAGCTTTAGTATATCCTTTGCCTGTAGTGATAGTCTCTTAAGAAACTGTCTTCTGGGCATTGTGGACCCATTTTCCGAAGCACCATCTAGGTGTCAGTAACCCTCTCCATACAACCATTTAAGTCTCTTAAGGCCAAACTACACATTACAAATACAGTAGTCCAATATTAGAACACACATTAGTGTCTCAGAAGAATTATTCAGGAAGACTTTAGTGCCTGAAAAATCAGATTTGTGAATAGAAAACATATTTATATCCTGAAGACCAAGAACAAAACAAAGCAATCTAATTTGCAAACTACAGGAACTGATAAGAGCTTGTGCTTCCCTCTTCTGTCTCTTATCTAATTTCAGTCTGATAATTGGCAGAGCATGAGCACATAGAAAAGGGTTGCTTCTGTAGAAAATGTAGCAATGTACACAGTATCTCCTAGCTGTTTCCACTGTCATTTATGAAACCTTCTTCCCTCCATTAGGAACATGAAGAGTAACATGTAACTGGTCTGGTGTTTCTATCTCAACCTTAGAACTCAGCCAGTTTCTTCTTCTGTGTCTAGGCCAGACGTGAAACTGTTAAAATGAAGGGAATTTTAGCTGAGTTCATTCTGCAATTCCCTTCATTTTGCCTAATGTGAGAAAGATTAGCCGGCAACACAAGGTTGCTGTTATGAGGGTACATACGCCCAATTGTGATTCAAGAATACCACAATCTTCGAGGAGGCGCTTTCTGTGTATCCCACTCAACCAGTTCCCAAGGCACCAAATGAATGCATCCAGTGGTATTCCTCCTCTGTTTTCTCCATGTGGGAAATGTGAGGGAGAAATGAATGGAGTCATTGCTTTGCAAACCTGCTTGAGTCTCTCTTCTGCTTCCTCTTCTTTGGGAAGGAGGGCTTATTCTGAGGTGTTCCAGGCAAGATGAGAGACCAAATAAAGACTATAGGCTGGAGGTTTTACAGCAGTATCACTGCAGATAGGGAACCATCTAGAGCAGGTCCTCTTGGGAATTTGATAGGATTACATGAATAGGAGAACCATAGATAAGCACAGTAGAAACTCAGATAAAGTCCAAACTCCATTCCACAAGTTTGGACTATCTGATTTTGGACTTTATCCAAATCAAATGGGCGATGCATCGGATAACATCCAAAAATGGACTTTATCCGAGTTTCCTATACCAAGTACCTCTGATAACGTCCATTTTAGCGGTTTTTGACTTTATGCAATGCATCATGTGTGCATGAAAACTGCGACTTTATCCAAATTGAACTTTATCCGAGGTACCACTGTAATCTTAAACTAGTCACTGTGCTTTAGCCCATCCTGCCTTACCAGGTTATTGTGAGGCAACAATCCTTGATATGCTGCCCTGAGAAAGTTGGGGTGGGGTTGAAAGAGAAAAGCATAATAAGTAGATATAATCTTTTTTTTATTTTTTTATTAATTTTTATTGGGTTTTTTTTTAAAAAAAAGAAAAAGTAGTACACAAAGAAAAAAGACATCAATACATAATAAAGATAACATAAAAATACAAATTACAAATAAAAATTAAAAGTAAAATCACATACTCAAAAATACAGTAATAACAGATAGTGTATATTCATTTTACCTTATTTAAACCCTCTTGTTTAGACATATACTATTTTAATGTGAAAAATACAGTATCTTAAAAAGAAAAACAAATCTAAACATAAGATAATGCCCCAGTGCTATGTACATTGCCTTGGGAGTTGCAGAGCTGCCCAGCATCACAAATTATAACCAAAAACTCATGTGACTTGGGGCTGGTCTGTTACCTTTACCTTCAGACAGTGTATAAACCAGAAATGGTTTCCAAATGATTCCAAATTTGTTTTTATCTGTCATACCTCTTTTTATTTTCAATTCCCATGTTAACTTATCATTAAGTGCAAGATGCCACATTTCTCTATACCATTCCTCTATATCCACTGTGGAATCATTCTTTCAATTTCTAGCAATACATTGTCTTGCAGTTGTCAATATTATTGTTAATAGTTCTATATTGTGTTCTTCCATATTCATATTATCAAATTCCATCAATAAGGTGGTAACAGACTCCAGCTTAAAGTTACTACCCATTATTTGTGATATTTCATTTTCAATTTTAAGCCAAAAAGTTTCAACCACATCACAACTCCACCACATATGTTCATAAGTCCCTGCAAGAGTCTTACATCTCCAGCACATTTTCGTTTTAGTACAATCCATCTGATTTAACCTAACCGGTGTCAGGTACCACCTCCACAACATTTTGTAGTTATGCTCCACAACTCTCACAGACATAGATCTCATAATTCTTCTTTTCCATTTATACCTCCAACTTTCCTCCGAAATTCTAATATTCATATCTTTTCCCCATTTTTTTCTTAATGTTTCCTGCGATCCGTCATCACCATTTAACATTTTATACAATTTACTAACAAGGCCCTTAATTCCTACCTCTACTTTTCTCATTTTAAATACCAACTCTTCAAAATCTGTCCTTTCTCTTATTAAGCTGGTCTCAAAAAAGTATTTATTATTCCATTTATTCAATAAAATGACTCGAAACCAGTTCAAATTCAATTGTTCATAAATTCTCAATCTTTTTTCTTTGTTTTTACATATCTGAATCCAATCCTTCAGCAGGAATACATCATTTTTCAGAAACACATCCCTCACCTTCCTATCCAACTTCAACGGAAAATTCCTCAAATCTTCCATTTCTGTAATTGGGGATACAAGTACATATAATCTTAGCTGTGGGCATAAAGTTTACTAAATGACTCACATAACAGAAGGCCTTGTTAGCTGGAAGGCCGGCAAGTCGGCAGTTTGGGACCTGGGTACTGCATGATGGATTGAGTGCCCGTCCCTGTCCTAGCTCTAGGGTACATGAAAGGAGCCTCATTCAGGCGTCCCCTGAGTGGAGTTTCTCCAGCAAAATATCCTTTCAACCCAGAATAATTTCTGACACAAAATATACAATTGTTTATTATTTTTCTCATTCCTTGAGGGCTTAAAACAGGAGTGCCCGAACTTTTTGGGCTGTGAGCTGGTCACATGGTTCAGGGAGCCAGTCACTATGGCCTGGGGGCCGGATCCGACCCCCGATGCCAATTCATCCAGCCTGTGAAGCCCTCGTCGCTCCTGGAAGTGGAAGTAAAATGCACCTCTACGGGCACGTTTTACTTCTGCTTTCAGGAGCGACGAGGGCTTTGTGGGCCAGATTAATTGGTGTCGGGGGCCGGATCCAGTTCCCGTGCCATAGCTTGGGCACCCCTGGCTTAAAAGAAAATGATTTGTTTTATTTATTTATTCATTTATTTAAATTTATATGCCGCCCCCTCGCAGCATATAAATACTTTTTCACTTGCTTAATTATTAGTTGTCTCTTATTTCCATCTATTACTGCAGTTGCTACAGAGATAGCAACATCAATGTGAAAATATAAAGAGCACTTTATGCAGATGTTATATAACTTCATGTCCACCTCATAATGGTTGTTTCTGAGCAAATTCAGCGTAATATGCATGACTTCTCAAGTTCAGAAGTTTAAATCCAGAGAAACTCAGAACAAACAAGTAATTATGTTAAGTTGCAGCAGTGAAATGTGAGTCTCAATGGATAATATGAATCTGTACTGCTTGAGGAGTCCTACTAGGCCACCATGTGGACAGATTAAGGTACCAAAAAAATCTGTGTATGGGTATTTCTTGCACTCTTACTACTGGAACCAGTGCCTCTTGCAAACAAAAGGGACTTTTGCCACTTCTGCCAGCTCTTTCAGTTTGTTCAATCAGGATCTGAGTGGAAATGAAGCAGCAGTGATGAATATGTTCCAGAAGGAACTGGATGATGAAGTGTTGGATGAGCTGGTCTAGGTAGACTGGCTCCAGATCCTGTGGGACTTAATTCAGCTGTTTCCAAATTAATGAGTGGGAGAAGAGCTCTTCTAAAGACAGCATCCAACCCTGTTAGGCCTCTCAACACTCATAGTCCTACTACACAAGCTGCCTTCCAGCCAAGGACCACAAGAAGATGGATGACCTGGACTGATTTGCAGGGTAAAACAGGAGCATCAAGAAGCCATATATACCTTTTTTGTGGCATGGTGGACCATTATACTATAGACATCCTGTCCAAGAGAAGCCAAACTATTCCATTAGGAAACAATTCACAGTCCCACCTAGGATTATGGTGGAGAAAGCAAAAGGAGAAAGAGGTGACAGAGTGGTGGGCATGGATGTGGGCAAACTCCGGAGGATGATGGATGATAATGGAGCCTATTGTTTTATGCCAGTGATGGCTAACGTTGGCACTCCAGTGTTCTTGAACTTCAATTCCCAGAAACCCTAATCAGCAGGAGAGTTGACTTGGGCTCCTGGTAATTGAAGACCAAGAATATCTGGAGTGCCAAGGTTAACCATCATTAGTCTATGTTATGGTCCATGGGGTCACAAAGGATCAGATTCGACTGTGTGACTGAACAACAACACAATCTGTGGAAAGTATACTAAAAATACAAGTGTTTCAAAAATCATGGGTTGATATTTATGCCAGTTTTAAAATGAGGACAGCAAGGCAAACTCAGGAGTGCTTTTTTAAATTCTATCTCTAAACATGTCCAGACTCACAATTACCAATTTGAGTTAGATCTTGAAAGGATGTTTTGCAGCGATTATTTCATCTCCTCTCCTCCCACTTCTGCTAAAAGTAAGCTGAAGAATTTGCATTTCTCTGCATTTTTAGACACAAGGCATTTTAATAATTTTTAAAAGCCTTGTGTTTACAAAAAAAGAATTGGGAAGGTAGGAAGCTGTCTAAAGCAGACTGAAATCCTATTGTTCGTTTGTGAATTGCCTCCAGTTAATGAGTCTTAGTAGACATTATCTATTAAATATTGAGTTGTGTGATTTAGAATGCAACAAAAAAAAATCTATGGAGATTTCTTAACTGGAAGCAATTTGGCTCAGAAAGTTATGTCTTTTGTGTAGCAGTGCAACAAGATTTTGGCCAATGACTCAGACTACTGATCATCCAATCCAAGTCTGTCAATTCTAAACAGTAGTGATACCTGAGTGTTTCAATCTAGATTCTTTGTGAGCCCTACCTGGAACCTCCAAAATTCCTTGGTAATCTTTTCATCCAAAAACCAAAGTCCAACCGTGTTTGGTTTCTGAGATCACACAAGATTGAGTATGTTTAGGATTGAATATTTTGCTCAGGCAACAAAGCTATTTCCAATCCAGCTTCTTTACTTAAAAGCAAAATTGTTCTTTCAGCTCGGATTGAAGGTTGGGCAAATAACTGGGAACTGTAAGGAAGAGTTAGAGCCTAGGTTGATTCATTCAAGTGACAGAATGAGGAGGACTTCACCACTTCTGGTTGCAATTGAGTCAGAACTCTTTTGATTCTGTTTCCACCTGAAAGACTCCTTGAACAATGAAAACTATTTGCCTTTACTGTTCCTTTTCTATTTGAGGGTGGTTTGTGCTTTTCTTCGTATAAGAGAACATACAGCACTGTGACCTCCAGTTTGCAGTCCAGAATAGCCCTGTCCATTGTGCTTCCTCAGAATAGTTCTGGTCTACTGCAGATGTAAACCAGAGCTTGGAGAAGCCAATCAGCAAGCAACACAAAGGCCAAGAGAAAGGAAAGTATCCACAAAGGAAAAATTCAGAAAGATAAACCTGAAGGAATAGAAATGAGAAGGGAGCTTGCTAATCAAGAGATGGGCAGTCTTGGCCCTCCAGCTGTTCTTGGACATCAATTCCCAGAAGCCCAAGTCAACACACCAGCTGGTCAGGGTTTCTGGGAATTGAAGTTCAAGAACAGCTGGAGGGCCAAGACTGCCCATCACTGGGCTAATCAGAGATATGTTGCTGAAGAATCCTCATGTTATTTTATTTATTTATTTAATTGGATTTATATCCCACCCTCTTGCCCTCTTGTTGTTCAGGATCAAAATATATAGAAGGCAGGATAAGATTCCCCTAAGAAAGGACAATCCTGATTAAAGATATCTTTTTGTTGGCGTGTTGTTCAATCTAAATTATAATTAAAATAAAGAACCCTAAGAAGGAAAAGTTGAAATTGCTTCTCTACAGTGAGCACCTGGACAGTAGCCTCAGCAGGCTTATAGGTCACTCCGGGTCAATTTATATGATAAAATTAGCACATCATTAGAATCAGAGCTTCCATAAATGTTGAAAGCCATCTGTCTAGCTTGAGCTTTTATCAACTCCTATATCTTGCAACTTATCTTGAGATTTTTTTCTTTTCTTCTGATTTATCATTAGGGTGTAAAATAAATGCAAGCTTTATTTGCATGTCTGGTTATTCAGACAGATGCCTACAATAAAATATAATTGCTGTAGATAAAACATGCTATAAACTTTTAATTATTGTGTAATTTTGGCCCTCTGTTACAGTCATCCCCATCACTGGTGGGACGTATTATATTTCTGTTTAAATTACATTAATTATTCCTTAATTTGCATATATTTATACAAACACATTTAAATGTTATGGAATTTTGTACCCTCTTTTTTCTTGTCTGTGTCAACATTTAAGAGGTCATGCCAGGTATCTTTATATTTATCCTTATTTATTAAAGCCTTTTGGGGGTTGAGGATTGTGAACTGCACAGGTTTTAAAGTGGTTTTAACATCTGGGTGTTTAAAAATTTTGTTTTAAACTGTTTGATTTTAAATTATTTTAAATATCTTATATGGGCAGCTCTGTAACCCTCAGGAGACAAAGAGCCATGAAGCAGGAAAGTAAGGATGGATATCAGATTAACAGATTGACTCTATGGAAATGATTAACTACCATTTAAAAAAATGAATGGCTTCAGGATTATACCAAGCCTGACCTGTCAGTAAAAGCTCAAATGACTAAACCAAGGCTATTATACTATTGACATAATATGAGAAAAACAATATTCACTGGTAAGAGACAGTAATACTAGGAAAAGTGGAATGCAGTAGGAAAAATGCAAACCTGAACATGAGGTGGATTGGCTCAGTAAAGGAAGCCATTATCTTTAATTTGCAAGATTTGAGGAGGGCTGTTAGGAAGTGGATCTTTTGGAACTAATTAATGCATACGATTGCCTTAAGTTAACAACACATAACAACAAACTTACAAGGCTGTAAACAAAGCCATAGCCGGGGGAGGCCACGGTGGGCTTTGCCCACCCTGAGTTAGCAGTTTGCCCACCCTCAAACTCCTGGCTGCTTATATATCACACACACACACACACACACACACACACACACACACACACACACCATTGTTGCTCATCGTGGAAAAAATATTTGCCCACCCACATCTAGAATCCTGGCTATGGCCCTTGGCTGCAAACCTCAGGAACCAGCCCAAATCAACACACAATTCAGTATTAAATCCCATGTTACGTAATCCAGTGGGGATTCTGTAAAAACAATCTTATTTGTTAGCTTTGCTCTGGGAGTTTTTTTCCTTTGGAAAAGATGTGCAGAGCTATCAGGTTCATTCCTCATTGTCCTGTTTAGAAACTGACACCTTGTTTGCACCTACCTGCAGTGTAAGTAGTATAGACCAGTTTGTGTATCTGACAAGCAGCCTGCTCAGAGATTGTACAGAGCGCTGCATTTGCTGCTGACCCACCCACATGTAAGGGCAGATACAAATCTTGCTGCACAGCGAGTCATTACCTTGCAGTACTCCACATCTGATGCAATAAAAGGACACGTAAAGGACCATGGGAGGTATCTCGGGAAAATGCAAGTACAGTACTGTACTCTTTCCCCAGGTGAAAGCCAACAATCAGCCATAGAGGTATGGATACACGTGGTGCAAGGAAGTAGTGAGAAAACTTAGAATGTCTGGTTTTATGCATCTGTGAGGTGTTTCTAACAAGCATTGCTTGAGATTCAAGGTGCAGCTTTGTGGGTTGGTTCAGCATGTGGGCTTCTAAGCATAAGAAGGGCACTCTGTTTTGTCCAGTTGATTTTTCAAATCTTGCAATGTTGAAGAAGCCAGTAAGAATGGCATGCATGGAAGTCATGAGGTAGGCCTTTCATGAGGTCTGCATGGTACAGCATAAAATGTGGGGACCCATTTAATATTAGACATGTTGCTCAGTGCTTCAAGCTATGCTAGAGTCTGGTTTAATAAATTTTTCTGTTTTAGTGTGCAAAATTAAAAATATGGTTTTCTCACTTTTTTTAGGGTTTGCGTGAACGAAGATCCAGTTTCTGTGATGCAATTGCAGAAGCTCTGTTGTGTCATCTCTTATTTTATTATTTTGTCACCCTCATGGCAACATTACAGAACTATATGAATTAACAAGTAGAAAAAGATGCACCTTCAGCCATCACCAGAACCTTGGCCAATGGGATTCCAAATTCTTTCATTTCACAGAGCCATTATTAAAAGATTTTTCAGTATTATACTCGTACATTTGTCCATGGAGATTTAAGTTGCTAGAGTCATTCCATATTTGTTAGAAAGAAAGAAAGAACATTGGGTATTTTTATTCCCTAACACCACCTCTGCAGACTATGTGTCTTAGAAAATGCAGGTTGTGTTAGCTTAAGGCAACAGCCAAACATTCAGTTCTAAATCCGTTTGTTAGCTTCAGTTTGGACCAGATCCAATGAATCAACTGCTAAATGTTGATACAGTATAAGAAACAGCTATCTAATCGGTTCAGTGGATCTACTCTAACTAGAACTACCAGATGGGAAGATGGACTTTCATTGTTCATTCTTAGAGCTTGCAAAAATAAAGTTGCAACAGTTGTCACCTCCATACAGAATTTGAGTTCTAGGACTACATAGACAAAACAGCTCTGTAATGCCACCTCTTCCCTTCTTCTTCTTTTTCTTTTTTATTTCTTCACTTAGCTCAACGAATCAGCTAAACAGCTTATTGAGATGGACAAGACCAATCTAGCTGCTGCATCTGGCAGTGATGTCCCTTTGCCAGCTGACACTAACTTGGCAGTAAACACGGCCCAATGCTGTACTCTGAACAGTGCCGGAGCAGTCAGTGCCATTCAGCGGCACATTGACGGCAAGAAGAATGCCAAGAAGCGTCACTCCTTCACAGCTCTCAGTATGACACACAAATCCTCTCAGGCTATGAATAACAGGCATTCCATGGAGATTAGTGCCCCTGTTCTGATCAGCTCAAGTGACCCCCGTGCTGCTGCCAGAATTGGAGATGTGTCTCATCTCTCATCCAGTGCTCCAGTCCAGGTAAACTATGCATAAATGAACCACAATGCTCTGCTGTGGAAGGGAGAGGCTAGTTAAAGATAACTTTTTTCACTCCGAGGGCTGGCCTTACAATTAAAGTGTGTGAGGCATCTGCCTCTGACAAGATTTTGGGAGTCACAAAGGGGTAGCAAATTATTAGTTATTTAATGTGTTACTAAGCCTTGGCAGTGTGATGGTTAAACTGTAGTATTCCAGCCCAAACCTTGGCAGTGTGGTGGTTAAACTGTAGTATTCCAGCCCAAACTGCTGATGTTGCGAGTTCAATCCTGACTGAGCTTCAGGTTGACTAAGCCTTCCATCCTTCCCAGGTAGGTAAAAAAATGAGTACTTAGTATGTTGGGAGCAAAAATGCTAATTACCTCATGAACCACCCAGAGAGTGCACTAAGCACTTTATAAGTGTACTTGCTATAATTGCTTATATTTTTATTGCAAAAGAGGGGGAATGGTGCTTTGTGAGATTTGCTGTCTCTCTCCCAAAAGAACTTCTATGGCTTTAGGTGTTAATGCACCTTTAATTAGATGAATAGAAATGAACATTACTACTTCACCTCAGGTAGAAAATCGTCTTGGGTTTGTATTTCTAATGGGCTTCACTTATTAGATTGCAATCCTATAAGCACCTCTTTGTTGTGTGATTAAAATTCCCAAGAGATGATGACTTTAGTGATGTTCAGGTAGAGCAGAACAAAGGCAGATGTGTTTGGGTGAGTATCCTGAGGAGAAGGGAAGGGTGTTTCCTAGCTGAATTGCATCTTAGACTCAGGAACAGAGAATGTTCCTTGCTGTTGTTTGGCATGACGACACTGTAGGCATTCTGTCACTCCTTGAACATGTATTTCTGCTCTGCTGCAAATTATTCTCAGGCACGTTGCTTCAATCTATTGTCATATTTACAGAAGGATTTCTTTCACAAGCCTTTATTTTTAGCATGTTAAAATGATGGTGTAATGTTGCTCTAAGATACCACTAGTTATGTTTCCTAAGAGCCTCTTTACCTAAATACAATTGAGTACCAACAAATTGCTCTCTGTGTGGGGCTCTGTTTGGAAATTTTAGCCTGTACAGAAAACAGCTGTTTTTGTTGTGAAGGCTAAATGTTGTGGAAGCTTGATATTGGAAACATCTTTCACCAATTCTTTGTAGGTTCCAAAAGTTGCTATTTACCTCCAGGCTCATTGGTTTGGGATTACTCTTTTTAAATGTGCTTAATACATTATTATAGATTGATATATCTCACACATTGTATCACATAAAATAGAGGAGCAGCCAAACAATTGACATGAAAAAACTCCAATATGAACTTGCTTGAGATTTACTTTGGATGCCTATCTCTGTGGCTTACTACTAAGAACTCAGACACTGATGGGTTGAAAAGATGGGGCTTTTTCAGGGAGGCCCTTTAGTCTTTGAATCTGCACATGTTTTTCCTGTTGGTGAAATGAGGAATGTTATAAAAAAATATTCTGTTCAGTTAAAGCTTGGTTAATTTAAAGATGTCTTCAGAATATTGTGTTTGATCTATTTCTAATATTTCTAATTGATATATTTAATATATTAATTGTTGCAAGCCATTATGTGAGAGACATTTCTTTAAAGTGGGATATACCATATTTGCCAGCTTATAAAACACATTGGAGTATAAGACACACACCATTATTATCAAAATGGTCTACTAGAGGCCACTATATACAGTGAATATCGTATTTGCTGGCACACAACATGCACTCCATTTTCCAGTGTATTTTAAGTGGGGGAAGTGCATCTTATATGCCAACAAATATAGTAAATACCTAAATAGGTCTGTGGAAACTAATGGATGTGGGGAAAGGGCAACTCTCCCTGTTAGCTGGTACAGTTCCTAGCTTAATATTAAAGCTAAAACTAGTCCATAAACACAAGACCAAATGCTTTACTGAGACCGTTTAAAAGATGTTTAGACCTGTACCAATGCACATGAGAGTAATAATGATAATTGTGTGAAGGCAAATCAGTTCCGACTTGTGGCAGCCCTTTTCTGGGGTTTTCTAACACAGAGAAGGGGTTTATCTTTCCCTTCTTCTGGGGGGCAGCACCCTGAGATTGTACAGCTTGCCGAAGGCTGGCTGGCTCTTCTCCTAAAAGTGAGGAATCGAACTACCAAACACACCTAAACCACTGAGCTATCCATCCAGCATCATGAGAATAAGCCCTCATATAATTCAGCAGATCTCATTTCTGAATATATGTGCCTGTGGTTTCATTGTAGGAGCACACTTAAGAACATAAGAACATAAGAACAGCCTTGCTGGAACAGGCCACAGCCCATCCAGTCCAGCATTCTGTCTCACACAGTGGCTCACCATTTCCTTCAGGGTATTCCCAAGCAGATGCCTTCACCTGCTTAGGATTCCCTGGAAATGGCATTGAGAGATATCCTGCCTATCTCTCCAACCCGGAGTTTGTCCTTAAGTATCCATAATTATAGCCATTGATACTCTTGTCCTCCATGAACTTGTCTAATCCTTTCTTAAAGCTGTCAAGATTGACAGCTGTCACCACTTCTTCTGGCAGGGAGTTCCATAGACCAGTAATCCTCTGGGTGAAAAAGTACTTTCTCTTATTTGTTTGAGAACTAGTACCCAAAAGTTTCATTGAGTGTCCCCTAGTTCTAGTGTTATGCGATAGGGAAAACAGTTTTTCCTTATCTACTTTGTCCACACCGTGCATGATTTTATAAACTTCAATCAGGTCACCTCTTAGACGTCGTCGTTCAAGAGTGAAGAGGCCCAACTGTTGCAGCCTCAGATGGTAAGGAAGGTGTTCCAGTCCCCTAATTGTTCTGGTTGCCCTCCTCTGCACTTTTTCCAGCTCCATAATATCCTTCTGGAGGTATGGCGACCAGAACTGTACACAGTATTCCAGATGGGGCCTCACCATAGATTTATAAAGAGGCAAAATGACACTTGCTGACTTATTTTCTATACCCTTCCTAATGATCACTAGCATTGAGTTTGCTTTTTTCACTGCTGAGGCACACTGGGTTGACACCTTCATTGAGTTGTCCACCAGGACACCAAGGTCCCTTTCCTTGTTTGTCGCAGAGAGTTCAGACCCCATCAGTTTATAAATGTAATTGGGTTTTTTTGCCCCAACATGCATCACTCTGCACTTACTAATGTTGAAACTCATTTGCCACTGTTTTGCCCACTCCTCCAGTGTCAAGAGATCCCTCTGGAGCTCCTCACAATCTCTTACAGTTTTCACTATCCTGTATAATTTAGTGTCGTCAGCAAATTTGGCTACCTTGCTTTTTACTCCTACCTCTAGATCATTTATTGTTGTGTTCTGTAAAGCAGTGCCTTTAACAATGTACCTTTACCATGTGTTATCAATGTAACCTTTCTGTGTGCAACATTATAACCTTCACCTGTATCAATGTTAGCCTAATAAGGGGACGCGAGCTAGTGACCACCAGAGGGCAGTAGCGAGCGTCCAGCTCTAATGGATCATCAGCCACCTGGTTCAGCAGCGCGGGAAGATTCCCCGCGACTTCCTCACCTGGTCAAGAAGGGCGTGACCTCCTACGACGTCACGCAGGCAGCAACCAATAGTCTGTCAACGAGCCACATTCAAATGTATAGCCAGCTGTATATATTGAGCTACCCATCCGCCATTACCACATGTTCCTCCGGATCATCTTGCAATAAACCTGTGTTAAGCCAACCCTTCGGCTGTTGTATTGTCTTTGGTCCCTTACACTAAATTTATGAAGAGGTTGAAATGCAGGGGTCCCAGTATTGAACCTTGGGGGACCCCCACTCTTTACTTCCCCCCACTTGGAGAAGTGTCCATTTAGTGCTACCCTCTGTTTCCTGTCCCTTAGCCAGTTGCTGATCCAGGACCTGTCCCTTTATTCCATGACTGGCAAGTTTATTCAAGAGCCTTTGGTGTGGGACCTTGTCAAAAGCCTTCTGAAAGTCCAGATAAACAACGTCAACTGGATCCCCCTTATCCACATGCTTGTTGACACTCTCAAAAAATTCCAACAGATTAGTGAGGCATGATTTGCCCTTGCAAAAGGCATGTTGGCTCTCCTTTAGCAGCGCCTTCTCTTCTATGTGCCTATTAATTCTATCTTTTAGGATGGTTTCCATCACTTTACCTGGGACACATGTCAAACTGACCGGTCGGTAATTTCCTGGATCACCCCTGGACCCTTTTTTGAAAATTGGTGTTACATTCGCTACCTTCCAGTCATCAGGCACAAAGCCTGATTTGAGGGAAAGATTATATAATTTGGCTAGGAGATCAGCAATTTCATCTTTAAATTCCCTGAGAACTCGTGGATGGATGCCATCTGGTCCTGGTGATTTGTTAGTGTTTAGCTTAACAAGCCATGCAAGGACCTCCTCCCTGGTTATTTCTATCTTGCTTAATTCTTCGGTTTCCCTCCCTATGAAGATAGGCTCTGTTTTGGGCATGTGGTCTCTGTCTTCTTCAGTGAATACTGAAGCAAAGAATTCATTGTAAGAGGTTGCTCTGTGTAGCCTAAAGTTTGGCCTTTACATGGCCATTGTCCTTTTATCCAGTAACACAATCTCTAGCCTGGCTTGTATACCTGGCTTATTAACCATTGTGCATTCCTGCAGGAACTATGATCTTTAAAATTATCAAAGTGTATGCAGTGAAAAGAAAAGCTTCTGCCAGCTCATGCATTTCAAAGATCAGTTGCACCTTTTTCTTAGTTTAGCTTAATCACCTTCTTTTCTACCTTCCTGTGTAGAGGTTTCCATAAAGGATCTCCATTGCAATTTCTCCTTAGACTGCAACATGGCTTGCCTCAGGTCACTTCCGCAAACATGGAGGGCCTCCTTGATGTTGTCAATTCACTTGACGCAGGGCCTGCCTCGGGGTCTTGCACTCTGCACTCGGGCCTCCCATGCCTGCCGCAGAATCCTGATATCAGCCATTTAGTTGACGTGGCCAAACCTTTTTTCCCAAAGAGAAATCTGCCAGGATTTTTAAAAAAAATAATAATAATCCTTCCACACATTACTGTTTTCAGCACACAAATGGAAAAGCTGTTTTATATCATATTAATAACACTGTGAACCTGCACATTCCACTTAAAATTATGTGGCCATGAACCCTATTTACGCCCAATGAGCACAGAGACTACAACCTAGTAACACAATGTACTTTTCCATTGGGACTTACCTTCAATTCAATTCAATTATTCGACTTGTATGGCACCCCACTCGCAATGCGACTCTGGGCGTCTAACAAAAAGCAAAATATCACAGTTACAATAAATACAATTACAATATCACAGTTACAAAATATCACAATTACAATATCACAATTACAATTATAAAGTAATTACCAAAACATTTCAAAAGCAAAACTCAGAAATACATTACAAACTCAGCCTGAACCACTCTGTCCATTACCCTCCAGGCCGAATCAGCTGAGGGGAAGAGTCCGGTGATAGTGGTGGGCAACGGTGGCATTTTTACCTTGGCCATAAGTGACTTTGAATATTTATTTGCACAAGCACTCGTTCACTCCTCTGGTCTAGTATGGACTTCATGAGAAGCCAAGGTTTAATATGAGGCACACTGCCTCTGATAGCTCTGTGTCAGCTCCACGGTGAGCTCAACAAATAAATTACCAATAAAGCCTGATGTCCAAACTGAGAACTCTGGCTTGTTTCTCCCACACAAGCCCAAGCCATTTCCTGTGACTCTTGGCTCCCAATTCTGGCTTGTCTGAAGAGGGTTTGAGCCAGAATATTAAGGTTGCAAAATCCTCAGGCATGGAGTTTAAGTTGTCCTCTACTTGCAGGAAGAACTGAGCCAGAACAGTTCAGGCACACTACTCCTAAACAACCTGCCCCAAGTCTCTAGAACCCTGACTTATTTATCTTCACCTCTGAATCAAGTCTTGTTCGCAAAGTGCTTTTTCAACTCCTCCGAATTTTAAATGCACAATGTTACATAGAAGAATGTACATATTGGAAAATGAGAGGGATAAAAATAAGACTCTCTCAAAGGAGCAAAATTACACAAATAGTACCCCCCTTGCAATCATACAAACTCAGATACATGATTATGTGCAAATATTTTTATTCAAAGAATGGGTGTTGGATATTTTGTGAAGGTGATTGCTTAGAGAAGGCAGCTATAATTTCTACTGGGTCCGGAGTTATTTCACACTCATGTTTTTCCAACTTAATAATTATGCACCAAATCATAAGTAGAAACTTAACCAGTGTGTGTGAAATGGGCTTTACCTTGAACAGTTCTCTTGATTTGCAAAGTGGGTAAGAGCCACAGTTCTGTTACTGATCTTTTTTTGGAGAATTAGACGAACCATAGAGCTGCTCTCAAATCATCTTCCGTAACAGAGCGATTCCGATTGGACACTAGCTAGAGCCGCTATTAGGGCCTACCTAGTGGCGATGGGGGTGGTGAGGAGGCAGTACTTCACCTCCCTTATTGCCTCTGCTGATAATCGCCCAGCCACCCTGTTTCGGGTGACCAGGTCCCTCCTGGGTAGGGCGGGGCCTGTGCCTGGTTGGCAGGGATCGGCTGAGGACTTTGCTGACCATCTGGTGGAGAAAATCAATCGGATTCGCTCGGGGTTCAAACTTGGCGTGGATGGGGAGGGTCCGGGGGGAGCCAGTGCGCAGTCTTGCGGTGTTACCTGGGATCGGTTTGATCCAGTTGCCCCGGATGAAGTGGACAGGCTCCTTGCGGCGGTCCGTGCCACTAATTGTCCATTGGATCCCTGTCCCGCCTGGCTGGTAAAAGCCTCTAAGACAGTGACAGGTGTAGAATCCTGCTAAGAAAACTGTAATTGTTACCTATCTCTTTGGGGCTCCTGTTTGAAATATTGAATCTCTAGCCTCTTAAAAATGAAATATTTTCTGGATTTGTGAAGAAAATGAAATAATACATTCTCATGTATACTAAATCTGGTCTACAATAGTCTACCAAAATTACAGGCTTGTTTGTTTCCTCGGTACAAAATACTAAAGGTTTAATGACCAAGAGGACAGATTTTATTACTTTATTATAAAATCACATGAGTATTATTACTTTTTTTAAAAAAAATTTTTAACAAGTTAAACATACTTTTAGCTGTTAATTGAAGTTGCTCTACACTTTTAATGTTACTTGCATCCCAATACTACCTATAGTTATGATCCAGCCCTCTGTCTCCGAAGAGGATCTGGATCAGGGGGGCCTCCATATGCCCAGTCCAGTTCTATCTGCACCCAAGCCCAAGGATCCCCTCTGAGCCAGGAAGCTCAGCCTGCACCAGACCCAAGTCTGTTTTCCACAGCAGCTGACCTGTGAGATCAGGAGTCTAGCTCTGACAGTCAGGGAGAGGTCCAGGAAACAGCTACACCTGAGACACAGGCAGGCTAGAGCGAAGCACCAAAGAAGGCTCCTAGCTGATACTGATTCGCTGGGAAGCATATAAGCAAGCTTCTTGCAGCCTGCCAGCGTTGGTACAACTCTTGTGTGAAGATGGACATCCTGCTTGACTCCAGACTGCCTGCCTAGACCCTGACCTGCCTGCCTGCCATGACCCTGACTTCTCTGCCAACCCTGACGACGCCCCTGAACACCCTTTGAATTAGACTACTGGCTTGAACTACCGGTGAACAGACCTCGACTTGCCTTTTGGACTTTGATATGTTGTACTATCCTCGAACAAGTCTCTATGTGTAGCACCACCATGCGGTGACTGTACCTGCCCGGGTGGGTCAGCACACCTATCCACAAATAAGGCCCCTTACATGAGACTAACTGGGTAAGGTAAAAAGACTAACTAATAGGGTCAGAGCTATACACTCACATTTCTTTTCATATTCAGAACCACATACTGTACTTTTATAAAAATGAACTTTAAACCCAAAGTTAGTACTGCAGTAACAGTATAGAATACAGTACTCATATGAACTCTCACAAAGAATCAGCATTAAAAGGTCCTGCTGTTCCTGTTATCCAAGACCAGCTGTTTATATTTGAGAAATCAAACAGTCTTAGCTATTTCCAGTCACATAATTATAAGCATATATATCTCTTTGTTACTCTGTCACAATAATTAGGTAGTGTCTTTACACACTGAGCATTAACCTTATCACTAAAAAAAAGTTACAGGTAAGATAAGCTGACTAGTTCACTAGAACTCTTCATAAGGCAAAAATGACGTTAAATGTTTGGTTGAGGAAAACAGTTTGACAACTGGGCCAGATGGAGCTAGCCCTTGACTGATGAAACCAGACTACCAATAAAGAAAAATAGGCCCTTCGTGTGATATAGGCAACAAAGATACTAGTTGGCAGCACCTTCCACCTCTGCAGGCAAAAATCTAGCTTGCCTCCCTCTCTTACAGATCTCCTAAATGCATGAGGCGAAGCTGCGCAGACCCATTTTTAGGCTCAAAGAAGAAAAACATGAAGCCAGATCTCATTTTTCTCTTCAGTAGAGCAGGAGAAGGCATCACAGTAGGCTTAAATGTCAGTTGCAGCCAAATTGATGGTCATACCTATTGAACCGGAGGAGATGGATCATCAGTGGAGTTTGGTATCACGGGAAAGCCTCTTCACCTGGCAGTGGAATTTCCCCCAGACATTTTTAGCAGCAAATCCAAATAAATACATAAAAACCATGTTATCCATTCATCGCAACAAAGTAGTATCTTGGTTGCTCTGAATCAATTTCTTCGACATTTCTGAATGTATTTGGCAATGTGGTGATCTTAAGGCTTTTCATTGCCTAGAAAGCATGGAAGTAATAAGGTATTGGATTTTGACTGCAATATGGAGATGATATAGCTCAGAAGCATAGATCCTAGTGGAATAATGCAGCAGTTGTCAGGGAAAGCGTTTGGGGGGTGCTGTGTTTTTTGTGGAGGGAGGTTGGTGGGGGAAAGTATTGTCTTGATCATGGTTTCCTGAAAATTTGCATCCAGCACATTTGATGTCTGCACATTGAGTGTGTCCAGAGAATGTTTTTTTAAAAAAATAGCTTTCTGAATGGTGACTGTCTGTCACACAGAATGTTTTTATAGGCTGGTTAAATTGATTTGTATTGAGAAGGTAGGATGACTGCAGGCCCATGATAAGACTGAGTCCGAGTGAGCTTAACAGCAAAGCTGTCTGCAAGTGAATGGCCGTGTACAGCTGAGAAGGTCCCAGTTGGCTCACTAATCTTGCCTAGGCCTCAGATGGCTCATCTTCTCTCCATTTATACCCCTTATGAATTATTCTTTGCTTCAGTTTGGAAAGGTCACAGGTCAGCCTGCTCCAAATCCCCAGGACTTCCTGACCAAAGAGGCCTCTCATAAATAATGAAGAATGGCTGTCTATCCGCCCCCCTCCTCCCTATACAAATCTGAACAGGGGGAAGAGAAAGCAAGAACATTATATGTATGTGTTCTAAATATGCTTTAATTCTGAGCAAGGAGTTAGTTTGCTCACACTAAGACCTGATGCATGTTCTCTAGATGCAGTGTAGATATTTTGAAGAGAACAACAAACAAGCTCTGTGCAGGGTTGTCTGCTGTTAAATTGTCACAATAACAAAATAATTTTGTGTCAGAAATTATTCTGGGTTGAACGGATTTTTTTTTGGGGGGGGGGGACTCCACTCGGGGAACGCCCAAATGAGACTCCTTTCATATCCCCAAGAGCTGGGACAGAGATGGGTGCTCAATCCATCATGCAGTACCCAGGTCTCGAACTGCTGACTTGCCAGTAACACAAAATGAAGCCAGCCCATCGAAACAGAGTTTTCCAGTATAAGGGGAAATGGGACATGAAAGTCAGTCCTTCTCAAGAGAAAACAAGATGTCTGTAAAATATGCAAACTGTAATAACACATTGGGAGATGGAGATAAGAAGCATAAGGATTATATTTAATAATAAAAAAAGGAGCCAAAGGCAAAAGTTTAAGCTTAACATCTGTGCATGGGAAACAGTTCAAATCCCTTCTGGTTTGTGATTTGGATAGAGACAGTGTTCTGTACAGAGACAAGTCTCTCATTGGCTGCAAAGGAATATTGTTTTTTATGCATAATGATAGTTGCATTCAAAACATATCACATGAGCTCATGCGTTTAAAATTCTTTCTGCATCAAATTCAGCCAACTCCCTAGACCAGAATGTAGCTTTGAGAGGAAGTAACCAACTTTGTGGATGACTACGCCATAAAATACATCAAGCACTTGCTCCGCTTCTAAAACAGGTGAATTGAAATTATTTTTCCTGCTCATATGAAGCAAAGGCTGAATCGAATCTATCCGTAAGTTTTTTTCCTCATAAAGCAGCTTTTTTCCCCTCTGACATTGGATGACTTCTACTTTTTTCATGTTGGAGCGATTCATTGGGTTTTCCCCATTAACTCATTCTGTCTAACAATGCCTGTACCACTTTGTCTGAGAGGTTGGGAGAAATCCAGCCAACAGCTACCAAGAGTGTAGTTTGAAAACCGCACTTCCGATGTAGCCTGCCCTTCCCCTAACTCACAATTAAGAAGCATGCCTGGCAGAAAAATCTGCCATGACATTTTGACTCCCATTTGTACAATTTCCCACGCCCCACTATTCACAATTGGTGCGCGGCCTGAAGAAATAATCATTAATCACAAAAGTTGGTTGATGGTTTGATATTTTTTTGCGGTCTAATAAAGGTATCATCTGCACCTGCATTTACGTTATATACGGATCACACAGCTCTCTTCATTTATTTATTTCCCCAGTGCATCAAGATTTTAAATACCTGAAAATCATATCAGAATGTGGGAAGCATAAATCCTCAAAATGAGGCTTGTTGGTTAGCTTATTACATTATGAACTTATGCATATACATATATCTGACAAATTTCACAACCTCCAGGAAGCAAACAATTTTTGCTTTGCTTTGCTTTTAGGAGTCCCGTGTCTTTAGAATACCTTCAGTACCATGGGAAACTAGATTATGGGAATTAGTACATACATCAGAGATGGGTAACCCATGGTTGTTCAAGTATTGCCTATAGTTTAGTTCCCTTTAAGCCAGTATTTCCCAACCTTTAGTTTTTGGACTTCAGTTCCCAGAAGCCTAAGTCAACTCCCCAAAGCACTGATCAGCCAATGTACTGACTTAGGCTTCTGAGAATTGAAGTCCCCCTGTGAGGCCCTAGAGTGGGAAATGCTTCTTTAGGTGTAATCAGCATACGGATTTGCAATGATAGGATGACAGGATTTTTAATCCAGCAATACCTGGAGGGCTGCAAATTGTCTATCCCAGTATACGAGAGAGATGTAGGTAGGTAGGTAGTTTATTGTATGAGCACATTTCCCAGTTACCGTACTTGAAAGAATTACCTCTTGGCTGTATAGTTAGGACTGCAGTGGCTCAAGTGGCTAAGACACTGACTGGAAGGCAGCAGGTCAGCAGTTTGATACCCGACTACTGCAGGGCGGAGTGAGCTCCCGTCTCTGTCCCAGCTTTTGCCAACCTAGCAGTTCGAAAGCAAGAAATTGCAAGTAGATAAATAGAGACCACTTCGGTGGGAAGGTAAACAGCATTCCGTGCACTCCAGTGTCTAGTCATGCCTGCCACATGACTACGGAAATGTCTGCAAACGCAGACAGCGCTGGCTCTTTGGCTATGAAACAGAGATGAGCACTGAACCCTAGAGTCAGATACGACTGGCTTTCGAGCATGGGTGACCTTTACCTTTAATTGTGTAGTTTGCTATATATAGGAAGTCAGTCTCTAGGTTTCTCACCTATGTCTCATAAAAGTCAATAGGGGGTGGAGTATGCTATAGGATAGTCTTTCAATGTCATTCCTTGGCTCAGCTAAAATGTCCACCACATAAATGGAGACAGAAAGATTCATATTGGTGAATTCAGCACTCTAAGCCTCCCATTCTGCTCTGCTTCATAGAGGAGATTCCGTTGTGTGATACAGAGCTATGAAGACTGCAATAGAAATAACCCAAATGTAACTTAGTCTTCAGCCTCTTACAATGGTAGGTGTAGGGAATGTTTATAAGGGCTACGATAATTCACAGGCTAGATAAATCTGTAGGTGGGATTAATGTTCATTACCTTCTGCAGCAGACAAATGGTTGGTGTGTGCCTATCTGTAGCTATAATTATGTTTATCCATACACGTAGGGGTGTTTTCAGCCTTTTGCTCCATTAAAAGAAAAGGTATATTCTTGAACCACAGGACGTTTTACCCCCCACTTTAGTAATTAAAATTTGATGAGAATGGTTAGTCATGACTGTAAATCTCTCTTGCCAGTGCTTGTAGCACAACTATGAATTAAGTACTTCACATTATTTCTAAGAACATTAAGCCCTGAAGTAAATGCGTGACCCATTGTTTTATACAGCCAATGAATTTGATAGAAATGGGTGGTGTGAATCTCAGGCATTATTCCAATGTTTTCTAGTTTAGATAATTCCAAAAGATAACACTTTGTTATCCTATATAATTAGAATGTCTGTATCTATACGTATATACATTCTCTTTAAAATATGCTGTAAGTACAAAATCAATGCCTATTTCTTTCATTCATACATTTGGAAGCACTAACTTGTAGTGAGGTGCTGCTAAATGTACGTTAAAATAAGAAATGTATGAGCATGAGGTTTACTTTAGATAACATTTGCTAATACCGTGTTTCCCCGAATATTATACACTGTCTTATATTTTTAAAATCTCCAAAATTAGCACAAGGTCTTATTTTCAGGGGATGTCTTATTTTTCCATGAAGAAGAATACCAGTCTCGATCGCGCTTCCCCACTCACAACCAAGGGAAGTGTCCCTTGGTTGCGAGTGGGGAAGCGCGATCGAGACTGGCTTCAGCTGTGAGGCGGCCGGCGTGGCCCAAATGAAGGCCTGCCGCGTCGGAGTCTCGATCCCGCTCTCACCAGGGGAAACTTCTCTTGGTTGTGAGCGGGGAGGCAATCGAGACTCCGATGCGGCAGGCTTTCTTATGGGCCACGCCGGCCGCCTTACAGCCAGGAGGTAAGGAGGTCTTATTTTTGGATGGGGCCTTATATTTCAAAGGCAGGGGGGGAAAGGGTGTGTGTGTCCTATTATGGTAGGAGGTCCTATATTCGGGGAAACAGGGTAGCAACAACCATAACAATAATGTTGGATTTTATTAGTTTACTTAATACGCGCAATGCACCTAGCCTTCAAAAAAGGGGAAAGCATTTAAATTGCTATTCAGGTATTCCTTCCAACAGTATGAATTTAAGGCTGAAAATGGAAGCTACTACTGGTACTGTATTTAACTTGAACTTTTCACTTATTTATGGAGTCATATTTTTGATGTTTTATTCTGAGCTGCTCAAAACAAAGTGACATGTAGATATGTAGACAGCAGAGGAGCAGGAAAAAAAATCTCTATTAGTAATAGAGCTATTTTTCCATTTCTGAAAAATAGTAGAGGGCAGAAGAGTATCTCCCATCTCCTCCCTAAGACTTTTAAAAACTGTCCTGTCTATGGGTTTGGCAGATCCAATGATTTGATGTCACCTGAGAGCATTACCACTAGTTATAGGAGAGATGGGTAGAGTTCATTACTTGACCTGGATGGAAGCACAGTTCACTTTGTTTCAACTAACAAACAATTTTTTTTAGGCCACAGCAATACTAGAGAAGGTAGCCACACAGCAGGCCGCAAGGTTTTGAACATGAGGCTGGACTCTGCCTATCTAAGTCCTCTGGCCCCTCCTCCAAGATGTATTATCTTTTACTATCCCATTAGAGACAAATGAGAAATAATTAAGATTAGCTGTCCAGCGCTGTCTATGTGTTTGAGGAAGGCATAAGACCTTTATACTCCTCTACTTGTGTCTTCTGTTAAGACTGGGAAACATGAAGCAGACATGATTGAAAGAAAAAGAGAAAAATGTTGTGGCACCTTAAAGACTAACTGCTGTATTTTAATGTTAACTTTCGTGGATCAAGTCCACTTTGTCAAACATAAGAGTGAGACTTCTTGGGTTGGCTAGCATGACAGATAAGTTGACAAAATAGTGTGGCTTTTCACAACTGGTAATAACAAAAGATCCTTGACTGTTATTTTGTATCTCCCCCTGTTGTGTATGTTACTCAAGTGAAATGTGAAATGTGAAATCTAGTCTCCCTCCAGACTAGATTATTGTAATGCGCTCTACATGGGGCTGCCCTTGATGACCATTCGGAGGCTGCAGCTGGTCCAGAATGCAACTGTCCGGGTCGTGATGGGGCATGAACGTTATGCCCATGCCTCACCGCTACTTCGGGAGCTGAACTGGTTACCAGTGTGCCTCTGAGTGCAATTCAAGGTGCTGGTTTTGACCTTTAAAGCCCTATATGGTAGTGGGCCAGGATACCTAAGAGACCGCATCACCCTAAGGACGTCTGTCTGTCCAACCAGAGTGGACCAGAGGGGCTCTCTAGTGGGTACCATCAGCTAGAGGGGCTCGCCTCTCTAGCACAAGGAGGAGGGCTTTCTCCATGTCCTCACCAGCCCTCTGGAACCTCCTGCCAACAGAGTTGCATCTCCAGATGGAATTGCTGCCCTTCAAAACCTGGCTGGTGGGCCAAGTATGGGGTGCAGGTGGAAGGGTTACCTCCGTGGGGTGGTTGGTGTAGTGGAACCCCTTCCCCTTCAGTCCCTGCACCCTTTTTTAGGGGGTGGATAGTTTTTAAATAGTTTTAACTATGTTATTTTAGCTGTGATTGTGAACTGCCCTGAGTCAGCCTAGGCCGTGGGCAGGTGTAGAAATTGAACTAATAAATAAATAAATGAATTCGAATTTTCTGTGAAGTTTTGCCCTGTTGAGTTGCAAATGGGAAGTAGATGGAAGCAAAACTTGGTAAGTTTATGTTACGCTAGCCATTGTGCTGCCTAACAAGTTCCCTCTTCAAGAGGGTTCCAGGGGTCAGTTTTGTCTTCACCCCACCCCACCCCATTCATCTTTAGTGTAGAAGACAAAAAGCAGGAAGGGAGCTTATAAGAAAAATATGAGCCAGAGGAAATGTGGGGCTTGATAACTTTGGGTAAGTAGATGAAAAATTGTTGATTTTGGTACAGGGGCAGCAAGCAAAAGCTGGGGATTTATAAAAGCAAGAGAAGTAAAGATTCCCCCCCCCCTCCTTCTCTCTACATTCTCAAATCCATGCAGTTAAACCCTAATCATAAATACAAACATATTTAAGGGCAAAAACAGATTTGTATTAACAGAGTAGAGAAAAATCTTTAAGGGTTGAATGTGTGTGTGTGTGTTAGGAAGAGTTTGTCTCCTCTTCCAAAATTTGCAAATTAGCTTGCTTTGTGATTGTTCTTTAGCATCTAAGTATATGATTCCTTTGAAGTGTGATTTCTCAAACATGAAAAACTGCCTCAGTCACTCCCAATCCTAATCAGGTCTCTCCAAATCTAATATGCTTTCAGCATTCATGACAGGCTATCTATAACGTCTCTTTTTGCCCAGAGGCATGGTAATTTGGAATAGCTGCTTTTTTTCCCTTCTGTTCTGTGTTTATTTGAGTTCACTTGTTTTTGCCAGAGATACCTGCATGTAGGAATAGTCAAATTGCCTTCTCCCTGCTCTGTGAAATGCTAAATGTGGTATTCAACCCAGTAAAAGATAAAATGTAATTCATTCTTCCTCTTTTCTAAATGTTGGGGCTTTACTTCTACAGGTGAAACTCGGGAAATTAGAATATTGTGCAAATGTTCATTCATTTCACTTAAAAGGTGAAGCAAATATATGAGATAGACTCACTACATGCAAAGCGAGAGATTTCATGCCTTAATTCGTTATAATTGTGATGATCATGGTGTACAGCATACATGAGATTATGTGATATTTATGGGGGACATGAGATTGGGGGGTTGGGGTTTTCATAAGCTGTAAACCATAAGCATCAATATTATAACAAAGGCTTAAACTATCTCGCTTTGCATGTAATGAGTCTATCTCATATATTTGTTTCACCTTTTAAGTTGCATTACTGAACTGAATGAACATTTGCACGGTATTCTAATTTTCCAAGTTTCATCTGTATCTTCTGCTGATCAAAATGACAGTGTAATGTACTTGGTTGTAGTTACACTACTTACAACATAATCTGATTATAAATCACTGAAATGATGCTATCTATAGGCTATTGGTCCTGTAACTCACTGTCCTCGCAAAAAATATTTAGTTGCTTGCCTTTGTTAACAACCATAATGTTAATTAAAATATATCCGTACATATGATTAGTGTGGAATAGCAAAATACTAAAGAAGCTGATATGCACAGTACATTTTCCAACAAGGTATTATGTTCTAACTATTTCTTTATGATTCTTGGAAGAGGACAAGATTAAATACGTAATGTTTGAGTAAGAGATATACCGTAGGAAAAGTTGAAGGTGTGAGCATGAATGCCTCTCATTTTTATCCTCCCCCAGACATGACATCCCATTGGTTGGCTTTGTGGGATGTTGTCCCAATTTAAAGTCTAACTATAAATGTATAGATAGCAGATCATGTTGTCTCTTCTACTTAGGGTCATGACTAAGGAATCTCACATGGAAATCCGTACTTTGGAAAGTTTGATTTTGCTTTATTTATTTATTTGTTTAAATCACATTTCTACCACCGCCCCCTCGCCAAGGCGACTCCGGGCGGCTCACAGATAAAACAAATAAAAACTTTACAAAAACCTTTAAATTTGTTTTAAAATTATTATTTTTTAAAAAATTACAATGACCTCCAATGCAGCATCACCAGATTTTTCAAAAGCTGACAGCCCAGGCAATACATAAACAAGCCAGCCCAGGATGGCTATCTCCCCAGCTGCTCCCCACACCCACTGCACAAGCCAGGTCTTAAGGCTCTTGTGGAAGGATAAAAGCTCTGCCTGAAGACGAAGTTCAGTTGGCAGGAGGTTCCACAGGGCCAGAGCAGACACAGAGAAGTCCCTCCTTCTCGTGCTAGAGAGGCGAGCCTCTCTAGCAGATGAGACTATCAGAGAGCCCCTCTGGTCTGCTCTAGTGGGACGGGCAGATGTCCTTGGGGTGAGCTTTATTTGATTTTCAGTCTTTTTTTCCCTAGTGGAGAAATCAGGCACATATGCATACACTTAGACTACTAATTTCACACATGGTGCTAGCTATATGGCAGGGGTGGCCAAACTATGGCCCATGGGCCAGATCTGGCCCATGATGGCAAACCATCCAGCCCTCACCGCTCCCGGAAGCAGAAGTAAAACACGCCTGCACATGCACAAAATGCTGCTGTAAATTCACCCACTGCTGTCATAAACACATTTATGACAGCTGCAGGTGCCTTTATGGCAGTGTTTTGCACATGAACATTTTGCCATGACCAGTCTGCTAAACCACATGACTGGCCCACGGCCCAAAAAGTTTGGCTACCCCTGTAAAAGATTGATGAAATCTTGCAATCCCACTTATATGCTTCGATTGTTTTGTTTGGGTTGCTTTGGATCCATGTTTTTCCCCATCTGAACCTTCTCTGAAGAGTTTCCAGCTTCTATATCTTTGGTCTTCAGAAGGATAATGCATACAAAGCTACATATCCAAAGCTCAGCATTGGAGACAACTGCTTTTATCCCTCTGCCCCTTGGCTAGTTTTTGGTAATGGCATCAGCTAAGTAAATGACAGATGGACGTTTTAAGATTAAGAGGCGGTGTGCTGGAAAGAAGTATTAAACTTTGTCACACTTCGCAGCTTTTAAAATACAGTTCAACTCATGGATTTGAAAACCTCCACAAAACTTCATAAAGCAGAGGAAGGATTTATAAATATATTTAATACCAAATCTATTAATAACTGAGTGAGAGAATCCATCACTTTCAAGTGAGCATAAGATCTTGGAAACTTTTTTTAGGCCAAATTCTACCTAGTGGGGATAGAATGAATTTTAGAGGAAGGGAGAGATCACAGGCTTTATTAAACAGTGTTAAATAAACCCATCCTTGCAGGACATTAGTTGCTACAACATGTAGAAGGGTAGGTTCCTTCTGATTCCATCCTACGAAAATGTCTTTTGAGGTGGGAATGAAAATCAGCATGAAATTCCAGTACTAAACTGTTATGTCAATTGTTTATCAAACAGAACACTGTTCTGGTGATGATAGAGGTATTTTCTAAATATTTTAAATTGTATGCAACCAGCTGAGCTGTTAATCATCAAGCAGCCCTTCTGCTGTAAAAAAATGTACCTATAATGTATAAAGCTAAAATAACATACTTCAAAATAATAAAAAAGTTACTGTTAAATAATAAAGCAAATAAAATAAATGTGAATTGCTTGAATCACTCAATGTTTAATTGAAAGACATAAAGTAGCAGCATATAAATGTTCAGGAGGCTCACTTGCTGCTACATTTTCCATCCAATTAATAGCTAGACTCCACTGAACCAAGAAGAGGAATTCCTTGAGCACAGTGGGGTTTCTAAGGTCCCCTCTTCTAAATGCAAGCCATTATGCTGCCTAACAAGTTTCCATCAGCATAAGAATATGAAATGGCAAAAAGAACAAGAGAACAAGAAAATCTAAGTAATCAGCAGGAGCTTCCACTGTAATTTTTCCAAGCATCAAACTAGGGTCTGTCAGCCTAATTCCTGTGCACAGTGCATGTCATCACAATACAGTGATTCTGTCTGTTTGTGCTAAAATAATATATATTTAGGATTCTGGGGGGCTCTGTCACCTTCATACCACACTCAAGGTATTTTCGTTGGCACATGCCTAAGGTCACTTCCAGAAATCATGAAGAACCCATATGACAGAGTAGTCAAGATAGGAAGTTCAACAGAAAGTATCTTTCTGTGTAAAATTGGTGTGGGGGAAACAATGCTAGTTCTGTGTTCCATAAGAATCATGCGGTACAGTGATAACTCATACAACGTCCAAACGTGGTTCCACAAGTTTGGACTTTATATGGATTTGGACTTTGTATGAGGCATGCAAAATCCTAGCCGCGATGCCTCATACAACGTCCAAATCCTAGCCGTGATGCCTCATACAACATCATTTCCATAGAGATACATTGTACTGTAACAGCACAGATTTCAGGGCATAGTCAAGGAAACAGACAGGAAACTGACAGAACTTTAAGAAATCATTGTCTAAAGGCTAAATACATTACAAAAACATGTCAAACAACCCTGATAGTCCAAGAACCTGAAGAATGCTGCAAAAAATCCCAGGAATGCTTCTAAAAATTCTGACGAAAAAATTCAAAAAATCCAAATTCGCGCTCAAAACCACTCCTAAACACTCTTCGCCTCATGCAAAACCCACAAGAGCAATGCACACATGTGTCCTGCCTTTTATACTGCCCAGGCACAATGCAGCCTGGGGAAAACCCCAATGCCTCATACAAAGTCGCAGCGACTTTGTATGAGGCAACTTTTTTCAAGGAATTAGGCGATGTTGTATGAATTTGATGTTGTACGAAGCGGACTTTGTATGAGGTATTACTGTATATGTGACCATAGCAGTATTCAGCACATCAATCAGGTGAAAAATCTGTTTGTATTCTGAAAAGCTTTTTATAACTTGGACAACAACATGAAGCTGACATGGAAAGAATTATACATCCGTGTCTGAGGCAGCTATTTGTTTGTTTGCTTGTTTACATTTATACCCCACTCTTTTGGTGCAAGCACTACTCAGGGCAGCTCATGCCTGTTCCCATCTTTTAGTTAAAGGGGGAAAGCATAGAGCAGGCTGAGGAACTCTTGACTGGTTAGATGTTTTAAATTGCAATCTCCATCCTTGAATACTGGCCTTGTTGTTTGGATAATCTGTCCAAAACCCTTGAATGGGCAGAAGTCCCACACCCCTGAAATAGAACCCTAAATTTTAATGACCCAGAGCAGGGATTCTCAACCTCTAGCCCATGGGCTGAGTGCGGTCCACAGTGCCATTTCATGTGACCCACCATCACCACCACACCAGGAAGTGCCATGTGTTGGAGGAAGGGCAAAATGGCTATCTGGCCCCCAAAGCTGTCTGAGGGAGCATGACCTGACCTCCATCTTAAAAAGGTTGAGAACTCCTGCCCCAGAGAATTCCACAAAATGATGCATTTCATTGTGTTCAATTTTGTATTATTTCTAGGATTCTGCTTCATCTGGATCTGCAACCATGGCTGTGCCCAGAACAAGTGCAATCATTGGCGATCAGGGAACACCTACAAAGGTCCAACTACCCCTCAACATGTAAGCATTAATTTCCCCAAAATTTAGTTTGAACAGCCCACAGAAGATTTCAGCATTATTGTTTTCAGCCTGAAAGATGAGGACGAAGAGGAAGAATTCACATGTAGTTATCATCCTCTTGGACATGGTCCAGGTTTCTGGCAGAACTGAAAAATGAACAGAGGAAGAAAGGTCACCTTCTTTACATACTCCAAGACATATTATTATAGTTTCATGCATCATTTTATGGCAAGCCAAGTGCCAATCAGCTAGATAAATTCTGCTCCTGTAAATTGAACCGATTATGAAGTAATGTTCCCATACAGTTGAAGACCTGAGACAATCATAGTTAGGAAAAGTAATTTGTAGCATAATCTGAAGCTATGTGTCATAGTCCAAATGACTAGATTTACTGCATACAGGAATTTTAGCTTCATTTAAAATGAGTGTAGAGTGAGTAAGCATTACACAGAAGAGTAAAATGTAATCAGGTTCAATAATACAATTTAGGATTTAAAATACACATTGCAGGCGCACCCCCCCAATAACGGACACAGACAACATTGAAAGTGGATAACAGCAAAGGGCCACATTTATTGATTCAATGCCCTAGTCCGAATTATAAATTTGTATTGGTAAAACGACCAATCATAATTCCTAAGGCAAGCAGGCCGAAGTAACACTGGTAAGGTACCACCCCAAAATTGCCAACGGCAATTGGTTACAATGTATCAAATTGTATCAATTTGTTTGTTAACAACAAACAAATTGTTGACCGTAGTCAATAACTAACTCATGACCCCACCCTCTGACGCGTATCCGTGAAATCACAGGGGTGATGCATGCTGGTTAGCAATCATCATCACCCCATCGCCTGATTCGTCGTTGACCGGACAACGTTTAACTACTTTATTCCTGTCTAGTGTTGTCCAGTCAATTGCGAACCTGCCGGATACTTGTGGGTCATACTGTTTACCTTACCAGTGCTACCCGCCACACGGAGGGGCTTCACAGAAGACCTGACGCCCCCCCCCCAGACCGTCAGCTCGGTCAACAGGCCTGCTCGCCAGTCACCCAACAGGAGGTCCATACCTCCTCGCGACAGATGGACCCCATCCCCTGCATACAAGTCACAATTTTGTAGACTAATATCGGGGTGATGACTAACCCGTCCCCAAGCCCTGGTGGTGAGAAACCGCGCCACTGCCTTATTGACCGCGCGCCTAGCTCGGTCAAGGGCCAGGAGGTTAACGCCCCCTCTGTAAGAGTGGCGCGGAACAATGTCCGACCAAACCAGGGCTGTGGCAGGCCAGACATAATGCAAGTAGGCGAGGTCCTCGCAAATCGCATGCTTGAGCGATAAGCCGGTGACCTGGCCCAAATCATTGCCCCCCAAGTGGATGATTAGAATGTCAGGCGGGTCAGCCCCCAGGCCAGAAAAAAGGAAAGGCCGCAGCTCCCGCCATAACATCCCAGGCTTACCGTGCCATGAGAGACTGGCGTGGTCACCCAGTCCCAGTCGGGGTCCCCACTCTGTCGCCGCAGCGTAACGCGCTGCCCTGAGCACATAGCTGTGGCCCACCAGCCATACTGTCACCGGTGTAATACGACACCCAGGGTCTGTAAGAAAATTGAGAAAAAAGGAAGGTAAAGCGAAGGGAGTGGTACTCATGGCGGGAGTGGGCGCACATAAAACTGAAAACATTGTGAGCCCCACCTCCCCATGCTGCGTATGTCAGCCCCAGAGTACCCAAAAGCAGCCGCTGTAGAGGCTGCGCCAATACGGAACGAATGTGTGCCAGAACGGGCACCCGGTAGTCCCACCCTGGTGAGGGCTCTGGCAGTCACCTTCCAAAACTGAAATTTAGTAAGGGGAGACCCATCTTGGTGACAGAAAAACGGGCCGTGGTGCATGCCACGCAGTGCCAGGTATTCCTGTAGGGCACCAACCGGACAGATGTCTGCCAAAGAACACCGTAGCAGTCTTACTCCACTGCCTACGCCATGCTGATCTGTTTTAGAGGAGCGAATCCTCAACTGGGCCCAGTCTTTGGCAACATATACATCTCCGCGTTCCAGTGCCCTACCACTTGCATCCGCCTTAGACAGCATCACGAGTTCGCTGATGCGGAGCGCTCCAAAAAATGCCACCGTTGTGGCTGCATGCGATTGGGCTGCCTCATAATGATCAAAACAGAGGCCTGGCCAGCCCCGGGCCAACTGGGTAAGAACCCCTGGGGAAATAGGGTGCCGGTCGTCCGGGCAACGCCCGCGCTCGCGCACCCACCCCTCCAAAACGTGTCTCACACGGAAGTCAGCGGTGGTATCCACATGACCCCCTACTTTGGCCATAAAAGCCAACGCCTAGAGCTTGGATGCTATGGTGCGAGGTGCAAGGCCCTGTGCATGCAGGTGAACCATGAACCGCAGAACATGGTCCACCGGGATGGGCCAGGTCTCTGGCCATTGAAATCGAGTAGCAAAAGCCCTATACAAATTGAATGCTTGTTGATACGCCTTACGCGTGCGTGGCGCTAGTGACAGGCCAATCGCCCGGTTCACCTCTCCTTGCCAATAGTCCACATCTCGTCCTGGAGTGGCGAGGGAAATTCCTCCGCATCCGGGGCCAAGGCGCGGAACCGGGAGATCTGCAGGCGGGACAAAGCGTCAGCAATATCGTTATTAACCCCTGGGACATGCCTGGCCCTGAACAAGACGTTGAGGCGCAGGCAGCGCAGCACAAAATGGCGCACTAGATCCATGACCCTGGGCGATTTAGAAGTCTGTGCATTGACAATGTGCACCACGGCAGCATTGTCGCACCAGAAATGCACCACCGAATTAGCCCACTGTTCGCCCCATAGCATCAAAGCCCCCAGAATGGGAAAAAATTCCAGGTATGTGAGATCCCGCAGGCGACCTGTGCCTGCCCATGCCGGTGGCCACCCACCATAGGCCCACTTCCCATTGAAGTACATCCCATAACCCAGGGATCCTGAGGCATCAGACTGGATCTGGAAATTGGGGGATGCCATGAGGTCAGACCTCCAAAATGAGACCCCATTAAACTCCCTCAGGAATTGCAACCAGACAAACATGTCTGCCCTGATACCCCGGGTAAGCCTGACTCTGTGGTGGGGCCTGGATAACCCTGCCATGGCGTCGCATAAGCGCCGGGCGAAAGCCCTGCCCGGTGCGACCACCCTGCAGGCAAAATTGAGGTGCCCATGTAGCACCTGCAGTTCCCTCAGGGATGCCTTACGCTTAGCCAGCAATTCCGAGATAAGGGTCACTATCCTGGACACCTTATCACCCGGTAACCTAGAAGCCTGTACTACTGTATCAATCTCAACCCCCAGGAATACTAGTTTGGTCGACGGGCCCTCGGTCTTTTCGGGCGCTAAAGGGATACCCAGTTCCTGCATTAGCGTCTGAAATGTATTGAGGAGACGTGCACACGTGTCCCAGCCCCGTTCACCCCCGAATAAAAAGTCATCCAGGTAATGGGCTACAGACCGGGACCCTGACCTGCGGACGAAAGCCCACTCTAGGAAGGTACTAAAACGCTCGAAAGCCGAGCATGATATGGAGCAGCCAAAAGGCATGGCCTTATCAAAATAATACTCCCCTCTAAACTTAAAACCCAGCAATTCAAAGTCGCCCGGGTGCACCGGCAAGAGGCGAAAAGCTGACTTAATGTCGCACTTGGCCAGCAAGGCACCCGGGCCACACGAGCGCACCATGCGCAGCGCATGGTCGAACGATGTATACCTGACCGAACAAAGGTCATCAGGTATCGCATCGTTGACCGATCGGCCGGCTGGGTAGGACAAATGATGAATAATGCGAAACTCACCTAGGGACTTTTTAGGAACCAAACCCAATGGTGAAACCTTAAGGCTGGGAAAAGGGGGTGCGGGAAAAGGTCCGGCGACCCTGCCCGCGTCTAACTCCTTTTTAATGCTGGCCTCGGCTACCTCCTCCCTTCCTCTGAGGGATAAAAGGTTGGGAGCATCCTGAGGAGATCTATCACCCATAAAAGGGATACGAAATCCCTGCTTAAAACCTTGGATGAGGTACTCCCTGTCCTCTCCCCTTGGGTACGATGCGAGCCAGCGCTCCAGCATGTCCACCTTAATTGGGGAGGGAGCCTTTCGGAGAACTAGCTCCATCCGTGGCAGGCTTGCCAGCCCACTGTCCACCCCTCCCTCTGCCTCGCACCCCTCCAGGCTTGGGACAAGCAGAGGCTGCATGGGGACCAGAACATGTGGGACACTCGTGCTTATACCTGCAGTTCTTCCGACTGCAGGAACCATTGGACGAGAAAGTCCAGCACAGCAGGCGGGCTGGAACCCCCTGCCCCGCCATTTGGCGGGTAACCTGCGCTGGAGCTGCTCGCTGGACCGCATGTCCACAATGGTATCTATCCCCCGGGGCAGGACGTGTGGGTGTCATATACAAGAGCCACAGTCTCTGGCACGGCTCATCCCATCTCATCTCGGGGTGCAGGGGAATCCTCATACGGAATTCCTCATCATATGCTAGCCATGAGGGGCCCGGGAAATCTACCATCGCCCTGTATATGTTGTCCAAATATTGGACCATGGGAATAGCTAGATCCGGCCGCGCCCTCAAATACACCGCCATGTATATCAAATAAGCGGGGAGCCAGTTAGCCCAGGTACGCGGCGGCTTACGGCGGCGTGCCTGCTCCTTGTCCTTCTCATCCTGACCCTCCCTTTCTTCCTTAGTGGGCTCTCTGTTCAGGAGTGAGAAGATATCCACGTACTCCCCTCGCCATATCTTTTCTCTGGTAGCCTGAGCCAAGTGATCACCCAATGGCAGGGAATACCCTGCCGTCGGCAAAGCCGAAAAGGGGATAGCTGGCCTACCCAAAGGGGCCTGAGTTAACCCTGCCACCCCAAGTACGTTCCCAGCAGTGTAAGAACCAATGCCCACCCCAGCGGGCATGGTGGCAGTAGTTGTCGCCGGGTGGGTCGCCAGCGGCGTAGCCCCTGCACCACCCGCGCGAGGCCAAGGCCACTGAAAGGTCCCCCCTATATTGGGAATGTGTGTGGATGTACTCGTTTGCACCATATACTCACATGCTGCACCCCCGCGGGCCGCCCCCAACGGGGGTTCCGGCCCACTGGGGGCGTCGGAGCTCACGACCGATGTAGAGCTCATCACCGGGACTTGACCCGTGCCAGGTTGCTGGCTGGGGAGCTGCGAGGCAGTGGCCGGAGCCGCGCCACCCGCCTGCAGCAGCTCAACCCTCCCCGCCGGCCGTTGTCCTGCTGCCGATAGCGCCTCCAAAGGTACCCCGAACGGGGCACCTGCCTGACTGGCCCGGGCCAAAGACTCCTCTAAGGCCGCAATACGGGCCAGTAAGGTGTCTACAGTAACCATGGGTAAAGAGCCGGCCGGCCCACCTGACCCTTGCATGGGGACAGTTCCCTGCACCCCATGGCCCAGATATGGCCATTGGCCAGGGCCGAAGCCCGGTAGGGCTGGTGAGGAAACCTGCCAAGGCGGGGCACCGGGCCACCCCCCAAGGCTAGAGGGCCCCGGGAGAGGCTGCGGCCCATAAGTGGTCGGCCCAACGGGTTGGGCGGAAGGAGGAGCGGTGTCCACCGCTCGCGGGCCGCGGGCCGGAGCGCCCTCCGCGCCCGCACTCTGAACGGGCCAAGGTGCGATAGACCCCAAGCCACTAGCCCCGGCCGGGGATGGCAAAGGTGGCTGTTGAGGAGGCGGCACCACGGTCCTCCGACCTGGGTTGCGCCTCCTAACAGCCCGAGCTGAATTCGCAGCAGCCTTCTTTTTGGAAGGCATCTCGAGCAAAAAAGGGAAGCTAGCTAAGCAAAATCGACCCAAAAGGCTTCCCGGCAATACCAACGAGCGACGGAGGCGCAGGGGAAAAACTTCTCCGCTCCGTCGCTGAGGCAAAATGGCAGCGCGGCTGCCTCGTGGCCACCCCTTTTATAAGGGAGCTGGCCACGCCCCTAACTACCCGGATTCTCTGTCCTGTGGGGGGGGGGCCCGCAAAGGGCGCGGCGGCCATTTTGGCGCCGCGCTTGCATTACAGATATTCCCTAATTGAAAGGAGAAATTCCTTAAGTGCTGATTGTTTTTTATTGTCACTGCCTATAATTTGCACCTTAGTTCTCTTTGTTCTGTTATTGATTTCCAATAACCAATATCATATGCTCTTAATTAGCAAGTCTGATTTCTCAGACATAAAATAACTTCCTGAATCACATCTATTGAACATTAACGTGCTTTCAGCTCTACTGATGACTTATCGGTAGTGTATAATTTGAGCTTTAGAAAATATAAATATACACTTATATAAATATAAATTGGTCAATATTATTTAGTTATTTACATAGACATGTGTGTCTATGTAACAATACTTTTACTGCTCAAAGGTGCAGTACATGTGAGTCCTGTTATACAATGGATTGCATCCAGGATTTCTATCAACATAAGTTTTTGTTGAGTAGAGTTCATGTCAGGGTACTTCAGCCAACAGTTACTTTTTATAATTCACCGTTTACTTTGCAGTTCTTATGTTAATTCTGATGCTGTTCAAAAGAGTCCTCTAACCCTTTGGTACACATTTTCAGAAGGAGTAAGAGACTGCACGGGAATGAGCAGATTGGCAACTATCTACCTCATTCTCCTAGCAGAAAAGTTTCACTAAATCAGAAGTTTTACATGGTGTGAATGAGTGCTTTAATTTGTATAAGGCAGACTCTATATCCAGTCCAGTGTATTTCCAAAAACACATCTGAGCTTATTAATCTTCTTTGCCAAAAAGAGAAATTAAAGGAATTATGAATAGTTCATCTATGACCAAATTCACTGACTTGGCTTTCAGAATAAGAGATCAATGCGTCATCCACAAATTAATTCTGCAAAGGAAATAAGAATTGCCTACTAATGGATTTAATTTTCCTATCTTGCAATATGAAAATCTCTGTGTATCATCGTTGCCAGCTGCTACTCATATCCGAGTATGCATTCCCCCATCCCCACCCCTGGAAATCATTTTCAGGAAAAATGCCATTGGCGTGAATTTGTTTACGGTGGATCGCAGCTTGCCATGAAGCTGCGATCATGGAGCCATCTCCTGCTGCACATATAAAATGAGACATGCAGGATTTAACACTAGGACCGCAATGGACTGCCACAGCCTTGAGGATAGCAGTGGGCTTTTTGCTGCTGAAGTTCCTTTAAGGCACATGGATGTTTAGGCTTTCTAGAAAGGAGCAAATGTGGATGTGTTCTGTGCTTGTTGATGGTGGTCAGAGACAAACATTCATTCTTCTCTTGCCTTTTCTGCCAGGAATCGACCAGCTGGGTAGAGACCTTGGGTTGGTAGTCTGGAAAAGAGCAATTCCAAGCATTGTAGACCATTAGGTGGAAGAGATGTTGTGCTAGCTTGGGGCCTGCGGGATGCCAGAGGCAGATTTCAGCGGACCCCATATCTCCAGAAGACTCCTGTGCCATTGAGGAAACATTGAGGATGGCATTTCCTCCCTTTTAATCAGAGCAGTACAAGGAGAAGAGAGGCAGGTTGCTTATGTCTTCCACCCCAGCTTCTTTTAAATATTCCAAATGGCATTTGCTACTTCCAGCAGGGCATGGAGCCACAACAGTAGGAAAGGAACTATCCGACCAAATATGAAAATTGAATAGTCTTGTTGTACAAATAGTAGATACTTCAATCTACAATGAGTGGATGCTTCAACTTCTATGTTCCATTTTTTAATATAAGGCATATGCTCTCTATCTTTGAGTTGTCAGTTGCCTACAGTGTTTTACTTGACTAAAGTATAGAGCATTTTTATATATATATGGTGTGGAGGAATAAGCATTCTCGTGCTCTTATTGCCTGGAAGCCAGGCTTCACTTCAAAGCAATTGTATCTCAAACTTATAATAGACCTACAGTGATGACGGTAACCATACCACCATGAATTCAACATTATAAATTCAGTCACAGTTGACTCCCTCAGGCCCCAAGTTAAAGCTGGAAATTCTGGCAGGCAGCCTTTAGTGCTGAATATCACAGATTAAAACTATGTCAGTTAACTAGTTCCTACCCTTAATATCATGAAATGTCATCCTGTTGCAACTTTGAAGGTGACTTTCCTTTGGAGGGGGGAAAAATAGTTTTATGGTTCAATAACCATGATAAGCAGTCATGTCCAGGGACTTCATAACTAGATAACACTGTTAATCTCCTTTCCTTTTCAAGAGCACTCTCCTCTCTGAAATGTATCTTTCTACTTACCTAGGCCATCACTTATCAACATTTGTGCAAAATAATTTCTGCAGGATTTTGTCAACAGGTATCAAGTATGGCTCTCTTCCTTCTCCATCAGCAAATCCATTTTTAGAAATGACAGCAGGGCTTTTTTCCTTTGCAGTGTTAATTACTCTGACGGTCAATGGAGAGGCAAAACTGGCTGCAGATATGAGTGCAGAAGAAATCTGAATCACGATACAGTAGAACCCCAAATAACGAAAAAACTCTTTCACGGAGCTCTTCGCTATGTAGTTTTTTGTTATGCAAAGTGCTATTGGCGATACCCTGCATAACTGGAAAAAATATTCATTAACCAGGGTTCCCATTGAGCATGTATACCCTGGTTACCAAAACCCCTGCATAACGAATGCAGGGTGTTGCCATAACGAATGCGGGGTGTCGCTCTTGCATAACGAATGCTTTGTTATGCAATTTTTTCATTATACAAAGCATTCGCTATGCAAGGTATTACTGTAGTTTAAAATAAGATAAGAGTGACTTGAAAGTGGTAAATGAACAAAATCAGATAACTTTCAATCTCATGTTAATCAAGGTTTATGAGATTAATCAAGGTTTATGAGATTTTGGCTGGCCAAAACAGAAATCCTGTGAACAGTTATAATCATTATGGACCAAACACAATGTTAACACCAAGTTCGGTGGATTCATTGAAATTAGTGGGACATGTGTTAGTGGTAACTAACGCCTACCATTCATTTCAGTGGGTCTCCTTTAGTTGGTACTAACATTTGATTTAGCTGAATGATTTATTTTTAAACATTTTACCAAGGTGCCATTTTTAGAGTACTGTACTAGGCTTGTTGTGTCTAAAGAAGCTACCTTGACCAAAGGCCTAATACTACACTACATTTACTAACTTGGACTTATTGCTACCAGTTGTGAAATACCTGCCAGGAAAGGATTTTGTCTCTGGCCCCAAGAGACAGGACAATTCTAGAGGAGTTTTCCCTAGCCCTAACTTTCCATGTACCTTGAAGCTACAAGAGTTTTAGGCTGTCTTCAGGAGAAAAATAGTGGGTTTAAGGAGTTGTGCAGAGTCCTCCACTGGTCAAATTTAGCAGATTAACTTCCTGGGTTCACTGCATGTAATTATCTGTATAAGGTAATTATCTGTATCAAACAAAAGTTAATTGTGAGTATCCTGGTGAAAACAACAGTACAGTACTTGATAGTTATGACTAACTGAAGCCCAATTTCTGCCAGAGGGACTTAGAAATTCCATGTAAAGTAAGCAGAGTTTTCTCATATTTTCCCAACAAAGCCTTTTTGAACTTGTACTAGTTCAGTGTATTTTCATATACTTGTGTACAGAAATGTTACTTCTAATAAACCAGTGGTTCCCCAACGTGAGGCCCGCCCACACCCCACAAGAAGTCTTCAATTCCCTGAAGTCCAAGTCAGTTCATTGGCTGATCAGTGCTTTGGGGAATTGATTTAGGCTTCTGCGAATTGAAGTCTAAAAACCAAAGGTTGGGAAACACTTTAATAAAAAGAACTTCTTGGGTTTAACTGAAGTGCAACTTAATGTTCACGTGTGTGTTTTAGATTTGCCCATTTACTCTATATATATCATTTTCTTTCTTATAGTTACTTGGCACTCTATGCATACAAGCCTCAGAAGACTGATGAGCTGGAGCTGCGTAAGGGTGAAATGTATCGTGTTATTGAGAAGTGTCAGGATGGCTGGTTTAAAGGGACGTCTTTGAGAAATGGCATGTCCGGAGTCTTTCCAGGCAATTATGTTACTCCTGTCTCCAGGTGAGAGATACTGGGAAGTGGGTGCCTCTTGAACAGAAATGCGACTATGGCAGTGATGGCAAACCTTTTAGAGACTGAGCGCCCAACAGTGGGGTGGGGTGAACTCTGTGCTAGGGGAGGGAGGAAGCGCTCCCATTGGGCTGCTGGGCAGAGGGGTGGGGCAAGCTCTGTGCTGGGGGGGAGGAAGTGCTCCTTTTGGGCTGTTGGACAGAGGGGCGGGGTGAACTCTGTGCTGGGGTGACAGCACGTGTGCCCACAGAGAAGGCTGGGAGTGGATACACTTGTTTTCAGTTACAATGGGTTGTGCTAAAAATAATTAAAACCACAGGAATCTTTGCCATCCATCATACTTTACACATTTCAACCTTTCGTTTTTCACATAACGATCACTTACAATTCCATGGGGCATTTGAAATGATAACTTCAAATGTTGTTCGGCAAGATCAGTGTAAGCATTGGGGGAATTGGAAGTGCCTTATGGTGCATGTGATCTTTGGAACCAATGTAGCCTTATTTCTATTAGCTTAGTAGCAGAGCATATGTTTTTTCTCCATGTTGTATTATCACTGGTCATCTCAATGTTAAAGTAGCAGATAGGCTGGACTGGGGAAGTTGGCTATGTAAGATCTTAGACCAGAGCAGTGTTTCCCAACCTTTGGTTTTTGGACTTCAGATCCAGAAGCCTAAGTCAATTCCCCAAATCACTGATCAGCCAGTGTACTGACTTCTGGGAATTGAAGACACCCTGTGGGGTGTGGGCCCCATGTTGGGAACCACAGGATTAGAGAGTGGCTGACATTCAACGTACATCACCATGGAGCTAGAAAAATGAGACACATTGTGACAGAGTGAAAGACTAGGATTCAGGAAAGGTGGAATCAAATTTCCACTCAGTTATGGAAAATCACTGGAGGCTAGCTCTGGTAAAACCACTCTTTAAAATATCTTGCATACCATGAAAAGCCTGTTAGAGTTACAAAAAGTGAAATGTGACTTAATGGCATGTTAATAACCAGAAAACAAATGACTACTTTGAATCTTGACTTAATTTAAATGTCACTTCTCTGGTGTGTCAAACAGTTGTGCTATGGATTAGGAATGAGTAACCTATTCCTCATATTTTGCTCTTCCTTTTGAATGAACTTCCTGATTTGTTAAACAAGCTACCCGAGATATCCGAACTAGAATCTATTGCTTCATGCTGCGTACAAACAGGATTGCAACTCCCTCAGTGTCTGAAGCAGATTAGTATAGGGCAGCTTTTGATATCCCTGTGTTTCCTTAAGCTAAACTGCTAATTCTTTTTTCCACCCTTTTAATCTTCTCTTACTCAAGCAGAGCATATTGATTTAAAATCAAAGCAATTTATATTATGACTTAAATTACCTAGAAAAAGAGTTGCTTTAAATCACTGATCTAAGTTTGTTGGCTTTTAATTCATTTACTTATGAATAAACATGCTTATCAGTCACTGCTCTAACATCTGTTTGCAACTGAATAGGGCTTTTTTATGAGCCAGGAGTAGAATCCAAAATCTCTAGTCAAGCAGCCTGTATTCTTTTAGAGGCTGCAGAATTTACGAATGCACAAGGAATTGCGGGTCAATTTTTTTGGTTTAGTTCTATCTATAAACAAGTAAGAACTCTAAACAAGATATTGTAACTTACTCCACATTAGTTCTGTAATGCTTAAACTACAGTGTAGACTCAGATGCAGTTGTACGCATTAATTTCATTGTTACATGCTAGTGATTGTATACATGTTCTATATTTTATTTAACATTTTCCTGTTGTGACTTCATTTGCACAGCACACTCACCCTTACAAAATGCATGCATACATAAACGTTTATAGTATTTGTATTCTTGTGTGTATATATTTGCTATGCTTTCATGGTTACCCATCAACCTGTGGTTGGTCATTGGTCAGCTTAGAGAACAAAGAACAAAATGTGATAAAAGTCATTTTTTAAAAATTGAAAACATGCAACCAAGTTGCCACCTCTGAGAAAGTCCTCTCTTAGTGTGGGCATGAAAGTCAGATTATCTAAAGGAGATCCTAGAGTCCAGTTAAGTAAATTTCAAAATCTAATGATACTCAACTTTCATGACTTCTATAGCATATAGTCTTTTCCTGCAAAAGAGTAGGATACTCTTAGATATCCTACTCAAGGGATTCTCAACCTGTGGCCCATGAGCTGGATGCACCCATGGCACTATTTCATATGGCCCACCTCAACCACACCAGGAAGTGCTATGTGGTGTAGGAAGGGCAAAATGGCTGTCCGTCCCCCAAAGCTGTCTAAGGGAGAGTGAGCCAGGCCCCCCGCTTAAAAAGGTTGAGAACTCCTGTCCTACTTTTTTGTGTGGGATGGTCTCTTTGAGTGGGGTAGACATTGAACTCTTTATGATAGGCAGGGATATGTAAATCACATTTGAAATGCACTCTCTAGTGGAGAAGAAAACTTCTAGTTTCATTTCTGGAACTGATTGAAGTTAAAAGTGCTTTCTCCAGAGATATGATAATGTACAACTCTTTCTCCACATTAGAGAGGCAAAAAAATCTTGGAGATTTTTCCCCAACCCTACATTCAAGTTGTTGGTCAAACATCTCCTCACAGATAAACCTCAGTTTGTTTTTTACTGTTTATTCAAGTTTTACATTTGTGTGTGTGTTAAAAGCGAGCCGTTTTCCCAAGGTTGAAGTGAAACACCACTCACATATTCCTTTCTCAGGAGACTTGCAAAAAAGTCTTACAGCTTTTCTTCGAACATGGATCTGGAACCCACCAAAAAAGAAAAAGATTCTCAGGTCCTCCAGCGTGGGAACTCTTTAATTTTTTTCAGATTTCATGGCAGCAAGTAGTCTATTCCCTTATTCTAGATGAGCTGCAGATTATTCATGGATATCTGAGGAAGCTCGTGTGTTTAACATACAGCAGCTGAAATTTATTTATTTATTTATTTTTCTAATTTGCATTGCCGTCCAACTCCAAAGACTCTGGGCGGCTCACAGAAAAGAAAACCAATGGCAGCTTTTAAAAAACCATTTAAAAAACCATTAAAAAACTACTGTCAATTTTTTTAATAAAAATTAAAAACTTGAAAGAGAGAGAGTGTGTTCTACTAAATTAGCCCGCAGGCCGGGGTCACCATGTTGCTGGTGCCCCATACTGCCCTGCCAGTAAGGTTTTTAACCCTTTCCTGAAGGGCAGCAACTCTGTCTGGAGACGCAGCTCAATTGGCAAGAGGTTCCACAGGGCCAGAGCAGACACAGAGAAGGCCCTCCTTCTGGTGCTAGAGAGGCGCGCCTCTCTAGCAGATGGCACAATGAGAGAGCATCTCCGGTCTGCTCTGGTGGGATGGACAGATGTTCTCGGGGTGACATGGTCTCTTAAGCATCCTGGCCCACTACCATGTGGGGCTTTAAAGGAATCACCAGCACCTTGAATTGCACCCGAAGGCACACTGCCAACCAGTGCAGCTCCCGAATGCAGCTTAATATCAGTAGAAGTCCTCTCAATCAGGGAGTGATTTTACAACCAGATTCAGCTTGGTTTCAGCATGTTGCAGAAAGTGGGAGAAACACCCCATTGAAGGGTCCTCTGCTCACTGCAGCAAGTGAAGATATCATCCTCTTCAGTTTTCTTCTCCTTTTTCTTTGATATCACATGCAGCCATGCAAAGAAATGTGTGCATTTCAAGGTATTTCTAGCAAATGCGTTCTCTGTTTAAAATCAGTAATTCTCTACAGTTTCAGCTGCATGAGTTGAGAATTGTGTCAAAGTAAAAAGCACAATATTTATCTCATTTATCTTACCAAATATTCATCAGCAATTTGTGCATTAGCTCTACAGTAATTTGTGCACTGGGCATAATTTGCAGGAGAAACCTACAAATGTGAAGTTCAGCAGAGAGGCTCTGAAGAGTGCCATCCTGTGACCTCTTGTGGGTTTCCTGAAATATTTACCTGAACATTGGTGGTGGCGGGTCCCCATCTCTCTCTCTTTCCAGGGTTCCTGCAGGAACTGGTCAGAACAGGAATTTAGCAGGAGGCTCCCCAACAGCAAAAGGCTCAGGAGGGGTTGTTCACCCAGGCAGTCCAGCTCATACCAATTGTGCTCCTGTGATCAGACCAGCGGTTCCAATCACTACCCCTCCCAGTCAACCGCAGCTACCAACAGCCTCCCCACAGATGAATAATGGCTCACGGTATTCCCCTCAGCAAGCAGGGATTCAACCTCGCAGCTCTGCACAGATGGGTAGGTAGAGACTCTTCCGTGCATCCTGACCTTCCGTTCTTCAAGCCCTGATACTCTCTGTCTTAATGTGGATTGAGCTGCTGGAAGCCTTTTGTCTCTGTAGGCTTCCTCATAATAATCTTTCACTCTATGTAGAAAATCAGAATGGCATAAGAGCATGTTTTTCTTTGCCTGCAATATTTAGGGTAGTATTAATTGATTGCTGGGAACTGCGTTTTGTTTATCAGGCTGTCCTGTTGCCGCAGCTGAAATCAATTTCAGCGCTAACAAATATTTACGCAAAAATCATTCCGAGAGCATAAAGCACTTTGCATGCTAAGAAGAGTAACACTTCTAAGTCCACTTAACAAGCAGTGCACGCCTTAACATTTTTAAAACATTTTGCTAGGCTTTGAAGGATGAAAGGTGTTTATTATGCAGAGAGCAAACACAATAAATAAATCCAGGAGCTTAATATACAGGTATTTTGTTAAGGAGGAGATTTTGAAATTATGCTTAGAAATATTTTCAATTAAGAGGTATGGGGAGTGCTTCTTTGGATTTGCATGGACCATTTGAGAGACTATTGACTTGGACTTGAATAGTGGACAATAGATGCTCATTATTTAACTTATAATATTCTATTTTTACTGTCATGTTGGAGAAGATGTGCTTGTGGGACAGGCTCCTCTATATGCTAAAATAAATGGACCGGCTATAGGTAATACAGTGGTACCTTGGATAAAGTCTGATTCAGACAAAGTCCGGTTCGGATAAAGTTGAGGTTTTCATGCACCCGTGATGCATCGCATAAAGTCCAAAACCGCTAAAAAATGGACGTTATCCAAGGTATTTGGTATAGGAACCTCAGATAAAGTCCATTTTTTGGACGTTATCTGATGCAGCGCCCATTTGATTTGGATAAAGTCCAAAATCGGATAAAGTCCAAACTTGTGGAACGGAGTATGGACTTTATCCAAGGTTCTACTGTAAGTACCTTGACGTGGTTACTATGATGCTTCACGTGTCTGAGGAAGTGAGTTTATATAATCCATGAGCTCTCACAGAAGTAGTACTGTTCATCCTTAAGATGCCACAACTTGTTTGCTTTTACTTTGTTATACATGCTGGAACAGACTTAACAGGGCTAGTTTGTTGAATATTTCTGCCAGAGATCCTCAAGATCTGATCCCACTCAAAGTTGGCCAAACTTAAATTGGTAGATAAATGGTGTGGTTTGGAACAGAGTAACCAGTATTAGTAGGCTAGTATTACTTTGTAGTTTTTTAAATAGGGCATCCCTTTTATTGATTTTTGTGGGAAATAGTGTCTGTTATCGCTCCTCTCAAACTTACTCTAAACATGTTTGCTTTCAATGAAGGTTAGTTTTAAGTCCTGCTATGGATTGCGAAATAAATTAAACGATGGAAGTGTAAAATGGTAGTGTGCCACTTTTTCAGCCCTCCATAGACCCATCACATTGGGCCGGTGGGGAGGCATTTTTGCACACACCACACCGATTCTTTCTCTGCTGTTCCCATTGCAAAATTGCTCTTTCCATGCTGCTACCAGCAGTAAGTGAAGAACCATCGTGGTATTGATAGAGTAGTTGGGGTGAATTTGACAGAAGTGAGTCAAGGGTGTGTGTCTGTCTCTTCTTTAATGTTGTAGGTCAGCCACTACCTGTACACTGTGTATCTTTGTTGTACAGCCTTGTTTTTGAAACGCTGTTGTTGCCTTGTTAGCAGTTCCAGCTCACTCTGATTTCTTTTTGATATTAAAACGTGTGATAATTCCCACATGGCACATTTTATATTTCAGCTAAAATATGCGTTTCTTGTCAGAGCTTCAGCCTGAACTAGGCTGTTTTAAGACTTTTGGAAGTGCTTATTATGCAGTAGCTTAGCAGTTAAGACTCTGAACTTGATGACCAAATGGTCAGCAGGTAGGCAGTTCGAGACTCGAGTGCTGCATGATGGAATGAGCTCTTGTCTCTGTCCCAGCTCCTGCCAACCTAGCAGTTCGAAAGCAAGGAATTGCAAGTAGATAAATAGGAACCACTTCAGTGGGAAGGTAAACAGCATTCCATGCACTCCGGTGTTTAGTCATGCCTGCCACATGTCCACGGAACTGTCTGGAGACACAGACAACTCTTGCTCTTTGGCTATAAAGAGAGATGAGTACTGAACCCTAGAGTCGGATATGACTGGCTTTTGAGCAAGGACAACCTTTAGCTATTATGCCTATTGCTATTTTGACCAGGTTAGTGACAGTCATGCTACTTTCTCACTGTTTGCCTTCTCTTTCCCCTTTCTGTTCTTAGTTGTGCACCCTTCCGTGCAGGCGCAGGACAGGCCCACCGCTACAGTCTCACCCCTGAGGACCCAGAACTCCCCATCGCGCCTCCCAGCAACAGTGGTGAGGCCACACTCTGTGGTATCTCCACAACACATCCACCACCACTCCCCAGTCCATGTCATCCCAGGAGGCCAGTGTGCCAGGCCTATCATTCCTCTCACTTCCGCAGCAGCAGCAATTACTCCTCCAAATGTCACTGCGGTCAGCTTGAATGGAGAAGCAGGAGGTGGGGCTGTCAGTAGCCTAGCAATGTGCAGCCCAACCAACTCTGCTTGCAAAACAGAAGAACGGAAAAATGAAAAGGTACTTATTATATTCCCAACAAAGCAAAGGTGGACTGGGTCAGCCCTGCCTTTAGATGGAGCAGGACAAATGTCTCAAGCAGCAAATTTGTGCTGTTACAAAAGGATGGAAATATTTATTTTTAAAAAAGTATATTATTGGCTGAAATCCTCTCAATGTTCATATACATTTTGCATAACATGAACTGACAGATTGAGGCAAATTGGTAAGGTGCCATGGCTCTCAAACACCTGTTTGCACAACTGAGATGCTCCCTGCACTTCAGCAGTTAGCCACAATTAGCCACAACAGGTTACAAAAACCTTATACAAACAGCAGTATGTTCTTCATGGTCTCCATGAATCAGCTAGAGGGTATTTTTATGCCAGTGCAAAAATCATTGGAACATTGTAGAGCTTAAAGTAAGCAGTTAGAACAGCTCCCTTTACTGCATATGTCTCTGGGTCCAGCGATCATTTCTTAATTTGAAATGTGTTCTCTGAAGTGACAACAAAATCCTCCTCACCGATGGACTTTCTGAGTGCTTATACTGCCTCGGAGAATGGCACCAGATGTAGACTTGTCAACATTTTATAGTCCCAAAGAAGAATTGAAGGTTTGAGATCTCTTTTGGACCTGAGAGATCTAAATTTTTACATAGACATCAAGAAATTAGAATAGTGATACTAGGAACAAAATTATCACTTCTCAAAAAGGGAGACTGGTTTTCTGTGATAGACTTCAAGGACACTTCCATTTTACTGTCAGTTCAGATCATTGCCATTCCATTTTACGTTAGACGATATCTACCAGTACCTCCTTTTGGTCTTACTACAGCACACAGAGTCCTCACAGAGTGTGTGACACCAGTCACTGCTTACCTCAGACTCGGTAGCATAATGGTGTTTCTGTGTATAGATGACTGGTTGATTGTCGCCAACTCCAGGGGCAAGATAGAAAAAGATGGTTTTTTCCCCACTTTATGTCTCTTGGCTGATCTCAGTCTTCAGGAGAATCTTTACAAAAATCAAATTTAAAGCCACATCAGAAAGTTCATTACATCTGTGCATTTCTGGACTCCAGAACTGCAAGAACATACTTACCTCCAGGAGGGATAAAAGAATTCAAACAAAATGTGGATGTTATAGCATATATGACTTCTAGATCTCATGACATCATTAAAACTCATAATTCCACATACACAGTTGAAGACATGGACCATCCAGGCTTGGTATCTCATTACATTCAATATGTTGAAAGAGAGCAAATCCAGGATCCTAACTGTGATTCCTGAATTAGGACTGCAACTCTGGTACTGAGCCAAAGTAGCCAACTTTAACCATGGGAAGACTATTCAAAAATCTCATTCCCAGAATTCAGGTGACAACCAAAGCAACTCTTATGGGCCTGAGGTGCCCACTGCCTGGATCTCCAGGTCCAAGAAAGAATGAAGCATGCACATAAATGATCTGGAGATGCTCAGAGTAAATAGGCTTGTGAGACCTTCAAAACAATGATTTTGAGTAAGGTAGTTTAGGTGGCTATTGACGGCAGAACCACAGTGTACTATATCAGGGGTTCCCAAACTTTTCACGCCATGGGCCTGACCACACTCCCAAACAGCTGGGCAGGCCGATCACATGGTTCCTCCTGCCGTAAATGCTGCCATAAAATGCATCCATGGCTTTCGTAAATGCATTTATCACAGCTGCAGATGCATTTATGTCAGTGTTTACAGCAGGTGTGGGCGTACACATGCATGGGCGCATTTTACAGCTGTCGTAAATATGCCCACTTCCGGTAGCGGTGAGAGTGGCAGTGGACTACATGAAATGGTGCCGTGGGCCAGGGCCGGGTTTGGCCACCTCTATACTATATAAACAAACAGGGCTGAAGGTACTCCATGCCTCTTACTCCTCACAATCTACATCTGGGATTGGTATCTCCTGGGTCACATCTTCCCAAAGGTCATCGATGTGGCTGCAGAGAGCAACTGTTATCCAACAACCTGAGCAGACAGATGGCTCAGAATCACAGATAATACCACTGCCACCCAGCGTAGCATTGCAGGTTCAACAAGAGAGATACAACATTATTCTGATAGCTCCATGGTGACCATGCCAAGCCTGGTTTGCAATATTGAAACTAATGGCATGAGACATTTACCAGCTGTTTATAATCCTCATTAATCTCTCAGGAAAATGGATCAGTTCACTGTCCAGACTTAACCTTGGCCGAGGTTGACAGTGTGAGAATTCTCCAACACTAATGTGGATCATGCATGAATCTAAAACACCTTTTGCTAGAAGCAGAGCCGTAGCCAGGGGGTTAGCAGTTTGCTTATATATGTGACACTTTTTTATGACATTGTTAACCATCCTGAAAAAATATTCACCCACCCACATCTAGAATCCCGGCTATGGCCCTGGCTAGATGGAGTTTCAAATATAAATGGCAAAGATTATCTCCTTTTGCTCATTCAATCAAAAAATCTGATCCTCCACACTTACTGCATATGGTGTTGCAGTTTCTTTTAAACCTTAAGGAGGGTAAATTTGTCCCATTCTTTCAAAAAAAGTACTATCTATCTACTGTAATGGCAAAACAACCCTCCCCTGGCTCCAAGGCATCTCAGTATTTCAAAAAATCCAACTTTGAAGAAGTTCCTTTGAGATTAGCAGAATGTCTTCACTGATAGTTGTCACTTTTGCTGATTCTCAACTAGCTTGTTAAACCACCCTGTGAACAAGTGGCTATAGTGGACCTGAGACTGCTTACATTCAAAACTATGTTCCTATTAGCTGTCACTTCAGTGCAAAGAGCAAGCATGACCCACTTTTCCTGAATTTCTACAAGGATAAGGCTGCCATCTTTCCTGACATGTCTTTCCTATCTAACATGGTTCCTGATTTTTACTTGAACAAGCCTCGTGCTTTTGACTTTCTTTCCATCACCTTCTATGGCAGCTGGAGAAAGTCCTTTAGATATTCAAGAATCCCTTGTCTTCTCTACCTCCGGTTCATTAGCTGTCAGGGCTCTGAAATGGGTGGTCAGATCATGACACAAAGTCTATCATAATAAATACAATCAGATTATCTTGCCAACTGGCAAAGAAACCAGTCCCTGAATCTCTCAAGAGACACTCCACTAGAACTACTGCTCTCTTAACAGCCTTTCTCAGAGTGATCCAGTTAAGAAACATTTGTAAGGCAGCAATGTGATTCCAGCCCATTACAAATTGGGCGCTGCTTTAGGCAGAGCAGTAATTTCATCTGTGTTAGTGTGATATTCCACGAGGCAGGAAGTGAGTTTGTCAGTTACCCATATGTGGGATTCACAGAGATCACGAAGAACAAGAGCTGGGATTCTTCGATTGGTTATCTGTGAATTCACACAGCACATCCTCCTCTCAGTCTAATAACATGTTTCTTGGTGGGTTGGGAAAACGTAGAGATAATTGCAGGGACATGTGCGGTGTGGGGCTATTCAAAAGATTCTTTCTTGAAGTTTTAAGAATGTTCTGACAAGTTCTGAGCAGGCACAGAAACACCCACATATTTGACTCTGCATGTGCTCTTAAGCAGAGCTGCTGCTGAGGAGAGCCAAACAAAGGAAGTGAGCACTGGTAAGTTTTGCAGTTGGAGTAGAGCTGCTTTAGAGGCCTCTACTAATTTAAATTGATAATTGAAACTGCTGAGAGCCACCTCTGTTCAAACAGAGGAAGCAGTTTGAAGCTTCCAGAAGCAGGGGGGCAGGGCCACACCAGGCCCTTCCCTGAACTGTGACTCATAGGGGCGGAGCCACACTAGCCTTTAAAAGCTCTGAGCTCTTTCAGAGTCAGCCATTTTGACTCTGCATGTGCTCTTAAGCAGAGCTGCTGCTGAGGAGAGCCAAACAAAGGAAGTGAGCACTGGTAAGTTTTGCAGTTGGAGTAGAGCTGCTTTAGAGGCCTCTACTAATTTAAATTGATAATTGAAACTGCTGAGAGCCACCTCTGTTCAAACAGAGGAAGCAGTTTGAAGCTTCCAGAAGCAGGGGGGCAGGGCCACACCAGGCCCTTCCCTGAACTGTGACTCATAGGGGCGGAGCCACACTAGCCTTTAAAAGCTCTGAGCTCTTTCAGAGTCAGTCATTTTGACTCTGCATGTGCTCTTAAGCAGAGCTGCTGCTGAGGTGAGCCAAACAAAGGAAGTGAGCACTGGTAAGTTTTGCAGTTGGAGTAGAGCTGCTTTAGAGGCCTCTACTAATTTAAATTGATAATTGAAACTGCTGAGAGCCACCTCTGTTCAAACAGAGAAAGCAGTTTGAAGCTTCCAGAAGCAGGGGGGCAGGGCCACACCAGGCCCTTCCCTGAACTGTGACTCATAGGGGCGGAGCCACACTAGCCTTTAAAAGCTCTGAGCTCTTTCAGAGTCAGCCATTTTGACTCTGCATGTGCTCTTAAGCAGAGCTGCTGCTGAGGAGAGCCAAACAAAGGAAGTGAGCACTGGTAAGTTTTGCAGTTGGAGTAGAGCTGCTTTAGAGGCCTCTACTAATTTAAATTGATAATTGAAACTGCTGAGAGCCACCTCTGTTCAAACAGAGGAAGCAGTTTGAAGCTTCCAGAAGCAGGGGGACAGGGCCACACCAGGCCCTTCCCTGAACTGTGACTCATAGGGGCGGAGCCACACTAGCCTTTAAAAGCTCTGAGCTCTTTCAGAGTCAGCCATTTTGACTCTGCATGTGCTCTTAAGCAGAGCTGCTGCTGAGGTGAGCCAAACAAAGGAAGTGAGCACTGGTAAGTTTTGCAGTTGGAGTAGAGCTGCTTTAGAGGCCTCTACTAATTTAAATTGATAATTGAAACTGCTGAGAGCCACCTCTGTTCAAACAGAGGAAGCAGTTTGAAGCTTCCAGAAGCAGGGGGGCAGGGCACACCAGGCCCTTCCCTGAACTGTGACTCATAGGGGCAGAGCCACACTAGCCTTTAAAAGCTCTGAGCTCTTTCAGAGTCAGCCCTTTTGACTCTGCATGTGCTCTTAAGCAGAGCTGCTGCTGAGGAGAGCCAAACAAAGGAAGTGAGCACTGGTAAGTTTTTGCAGTTGGAGTAGAGCTGCTTTAGAGGCCACCACTAATTTAAATTGATAATTTAAACTGCTGAGAGCCACCTCTGTTCAAACAGAGGAAGCAGTTTGAAGCTTCCAGAAGCAGGGGGGCAGAGCCTAACGGCGCGCGAGATTGCAAACTAGTAACAAAGGAAGAATATAGTCTTACTAGGTAGAAAGGTAGTAAACGTGTACATTTTTGAGGCCCAGAATACTGCACTTGTTAAAATGGATTCTGAGGGAACAGTTGTAGTTACCTGCAATACTTGTGCCATGTTTGTGTTCTTGTCAAAGCATATGGAGAACTACACTTGTAGCAAGTGCAAGCTGGTTGCACTACTAGAAGAGAAGGTCCAGCAGCTAGAGGCCCGCATATCTAACCATCAACAAATTAAGGAGCTTGAGCTGTTCTTGGACAGAGCGGAGCAGACTATGCTGGACAAAGAAGAGACAGGGCACAGTTCTGAGGGAGAAGGCCCTTCACTAACTCAGGAGGGAGATGGTTGGAGGAATGTGACTCAAAGGAGGAGAAGAGTAGGGGATCACTCTGAGAGTCTGAAATTACAGAATAAATTTGAGGCTCTTTCCCTTATCACACCTGACGAGGAACACACAGAGGAACAACTGGTTCCACCTGATGATCTCTCCTTCATCACACTTGATGAGATCCAGGAAGATGAACATCAGGAACAAACTGAGGTTCTCTCCCTTAATATGGTTGATGAGGTGCATGTAGATGAACAGATTGCAGGAGAGAGGCTCCTTGTACTAGGCGATTCAATAATTAGAAATACAGAGAAATGGATTTGTGATGCACATGATAACCGTATGGTGACTTGCCTGCCAGGTGCAAAAGTTGCAGACATCACAAGAAATCTAGATAGATTGTTAGAGAGAACTGGGAACGAGCCAGTTGTCATGGTACACGTTGGTACTAATGATGTTGGGAAGGCCAAGCGGTCTGTCCTGGAAGCCAAATTTAGGTTGTTAGGAAGAAGATTGAAGTCCCGGACTTCCAAGGTAGCATTTTCAGAAGTGCTGCCTGTCCCTCGCGCAGGACCTACCAGGCAGGCAGAGCTCAGAAGCCTCAATGCGTGGATGAGGCGGTGGTGTCGAGAGGAGGGCTTCAGATTTGTCAGGAACTGGAGAACATTTTGGGACAAGCCAAATCTGTTCAGGAGGGATGGGTTGCATTTAAACCATGATGGGACCAGATTGCTGGCACTCAACATCAAAAAGGCTGCAGAGCAGCTTTTAAACTGATAACTGGGGGAAAGCCGACAGGAGCTGGGCAGCATCCGGTTCGGGAAAGTGTGTACTTGAGTAGTGAGGAGGATGCAAAAATTACTGAGCAGAGCAAGGAGCTAGTCACTAGCATTCTAGCAGAAGGATGCAAGAGGCAGTCTAACAATGCAACTGGACACAAAAGACTGTGTCAGAAATTCATATATAAATGCTTGTATACAAATGCCAGAAGCCTCCGGAACAAAATAGGGGAGCTGGAATACTTAGCAATAGATAAAAATATTGATATTATTGGTATCACTGAAACCTGGTGGACGGATGATAACCAATGGGATACAGTTATCCTAGGCTACAAATTGTACAGGAAGGATAGGAAGGGGCAAACAGGAGGTGGTGTAGCCTTGTATGTCAAAGAAGTGATAAAATCTTATGAATTGGAATATCTAGGTGATTTAGAGTCACCATTAGAAGCTCTGTGGGTAAGAGTACCAGGCCACAAGGATGGTCTAACAGTAGGCATATACTATCGGCCTCCGACCCAAACTCTTGAGGGAGACTGGCAGTTGGAGAATGTTGTAAAGGAGGCATCCAGGAAGGGAAGCCTGGTTATAATGGGGGACTTCAATTACCCTCACATAGACTGGGTGAACTGTTGTTCAGCACATGATAAAGAGATAAAGTTCCTAGATATGCTCAATGATTGTTCCCTGGGACAGATGGTTGAAGACCCAACTAGAGGTACAAGAATCCTTGACTTGATCCTGAGTAATACTCAGGATCTGGTGCAAGATGTTAATGTGACTGATCCAATAGGGAACAGTGACCACAACTCAATTATGTTTAACTTGATCATAGACCGCAAGTCACTGATAAAATCTAACACAGAGACCTTAAATTTTCAAAAAGGAAATTTCCCAAAGATGAGGAAACTAGTAAAAAAGAAACTGAAAGGGAAAATTGAGAGAGTCCAAACACTCCAAGTGGCATGGAGGCTGTTTACAAAAACAATAACAGAGGCCCAATTGGAATGCATACCCAAAAGGAAAAAGGGCACTGCCAGGTCCAAGAGGAATCCAATGTGGCTTACAGGAGCTGTTCGGGAAGTGATCAAGAGCAAGAAAAGCTCATTTAGAAGATGGAAGGCTTGTCCAAATGAGGACAGCAGGCAAAAACATAAATTCTGGCAGAACAAATGCAAGGCAACAATCAGGAAAGCAAAGCAAGACTTTGAGGAGCGTATAGCTAAAAATACTCAGAGGAATAACAAAGACTTCTTTAAGTACATTAGAAGTAAGAACCCAACTAGGAAGGCCATTGGACCATTAGATGACAATGGATGGCAAGGGGTTATTAAAGAGGAAACAGAGATTGCAGAGAGACTCAATGAATTCTTTGCTTCAGTATTCACTGAAGAAGATAGAGACCACATGCCCAAAACAGAACCTATCTTCGTAGGGAGGGAAACCGAAGAATTAAGCAAGATAGAAATAACCAGGGAGGAGGTCCTTGCATGTCTTGTTAAGCTAAACACTAACAAATCCCCAGGACCAGATGGCATCCATCCACGAGTTCTCAGGGAACTTAAAGATGAAATTGCTGATATCCTAGCCAAAATATATAATCTTTCGCTCAAATCAGGCTTTGTGCCTGATGACTGGAAGGTAGCGAATGTAACACCAATTTTCAAAAAAGGATCCAGGGGTGATCCAGGAAATTACCGGCCTGTCAGTTTGACATGTGTCCCAGGTAAAGTGATGGAAACCATCCTAAAAGATAGAATTAATAGGTACATAGAAGAGGAGGCGCTGCTAAAGGAGAACCAACATGGCTTTTGCAAGGGCAAATCATGCCTCACTAATCTGTTGGAATTTTTTGAGAGTGTCAACAAGCATGTGGATAAGGGGGATCCAGTTGACATTGTTTATCTGGACTTTCAGAAGGCTTTTGACAAGGTCCCACACCAAAGGCTCTTGAATAAACTTACCAGTCATGGAATAAAGGGACAGGTCTTGTCCTGGATCAGCAACTGGCTAAGGGACAGGAAACAGAGGGTAGCACTAAATGGACACTTCTCCAAGTGGAGGGAAGTAAAGAGTGGGGTCCCCCAAGGTTCAGTACTGGGACCCCTGCTTTTCAACCTCTTCATAAATGATCTAGAGGTAGGAGTAAAAAGCAAGGTAGCCAAATTTGCTGACGACACTAAATTATACAGGGTAGTGAAAACTGTGAGAGATTGTGAAGAGCTCCAGAGGGATCTCTTGACACTGGGGGAGTGGGCAAAACAGTGGCAAATGAGCTTCAACATCAGTAAGTGCAGAGTGATGCATGTTGGGGCAAAAAACCCCAATTACATTTATAAACTGATGGGGTCTGAACTCTCTGCGACAAACCAGGAAAGGGACCTTGGTGTCCTGGTGGACAGCTCAATGAAGGTGTCAACCCAGTGTGCCTCAGCAGTGAAAAAAGCAAACTCAATGTTAGGGATCATTAGGAAGGGTATAGAAAATAAGTCAGCAAGTGTCATTTTGCCACTTTATAAATCTATGGTGAGGCCCCATCTGGAATACTGTGTACAGTTCTGGTTGCCATACCTCCAGAAGGATATTATGGAGTTGGAGAAAGTACAGAGGAGGGCAACCAAAATGATTAGGGGACTGGAACACCTTCCTTACCATCTGAGGCTGCAACGGTTGGGCCTTTTCACTCTTGAACGACGGCGTCTAAGAGGTGACCTGATTGAAGTTTATAAAATCATGTACGGTGTGGACAAAGTGGATAAGGAAAAACTGTTTTCCCTATCGCACAACACTAGAACTAGGGGACACTCCATGAAAATTTTGGGTACTAGTTCTCAAACAAATAAGAGAAAGTACTTTTTCACCCAGAGGATTACTGGTCTATGGAACTCCCTGCCAGAAGAAGTGGTGACAGCTGTCAGTCTTGACAGCTTTAAGAAAGGATTAGACAAGTTCATGGAGGACAAGGCTATCAATGGCTATAATTATGGCTACCTAAGGACAACCTCCGGGTTGGAGAGATAGGCAGGATATCTCTCAATGCCATTTCCAGGGAATCCTAAGCAGGTGAAGGCATCTCCTTGGGAATACCCTGAAGGAAATGGTGAGCCACTGTGTGAGACAGAATGCTGGACTGGATGGGCTGTGGCGTGTTCCAGCAAGGCTGTTCTTATGTTCTTATGTTCTTATGAATTCACAGATGACCCACTTAGAATGCCACAGTTTCAGGTATGTAACCTGTTCATTGCGACTTGAACATGAGACTCAACATCAAGAAAACCAAGATAATGGCAACAGGCCCTATCAGTCACTAGAAAATAGATGGGGAAGAAGTAGAAGCAGAGACAGATTTTACTTTATTAGGATCAAAGATCACTGCAGATGGTGATTGCAGCCATGAAATAAAAAGGTGACTGATTCTTGGGAGACAAGCTATGAGAAACCTGGGGGACATAGTTAAATGCAGTGACATCACCTTGCCAGCTAAAATCCGCATAGTCAAAGCAATGGTATTCCCAGTGGTAATGTATGGTTGTGAGAGCTGAGCACAGAAGAAGAGACGCCTTTGAAATGTGGTGTTGGAGGAGAGTCTTGAGAGTACCCTGGACAGCATGGAGAACAAATAGGTCGGTCTTAGAATAAATCAACCCTGACTACACATTAGGAGGTCAAATAGTGAAGATGAAGTACTTTGGACATCAAATGAGAAGGAAAAATTCACTTGAGAAAGCCTTGATGCTGGGAAAGGTGGAGGGCAAAAGAAGAAGAGGGTGGCAGAGAATGAGATGGCTAGATGGTATTGTAGATGCAATGAACACAGAGCTGGGCAATTTGAGGAGGATGGTGGAGGACAGAGGTGCCTGGCGGGCAATGGTCCATAGGGTCACAAAGAGTCGGAATCGACTGTGCAACTGAACAACAACAAACAACAAAACCTGTTCATTCCACCCATCGTATTTTTACTGCTGCAGTAGGGAAGATGTGCTTGTTAGAAAGGCTGCTTCATGTGCTCAAATAAGTTGACTGGCTATACGTACCACCTCCTTGACTTGAATGGGTGTGCCTTGGCTTGGAAGGATTTGCACTGATCCTTAAAAATAGTAAGCATACAACAACAACAAACAACAAAACCTGTTCATTCCACCCATCGTATTTTTACTGCTGCAGTAGGGAAGATGTGCTTGTTAGAAAGACTGCTTCATGTGCTCAAATAAGTTGACTGGCTATACGTACCACCTCCTTGACTTGAATGGGTGTGCCTTGGCTTGGAAGGATTTGCACTGATCCTTAAAAATAGTAAGCATACGTTCTGGTCAACAGTTAGGAAACAGCTGGTGCTGCAGAATTCTTGAAATGAAGGTGATTTAAAAGTGATCGGTAAGCTGGCTGGAAGGAAAGTGGAGTACAATCTTAAGAGCAGTGTTTAAATTCAAGAAGTAATTTGAGTTTTTTAGTATCATCAATAGATTCATCAGAATACAATTGGTAATTCTTATCAAAATGTTATGTTTCTGGAAAGTTATTTTTTTTTGCCTTAACCCTATTAATAATTTTGTGTCAGAAATTATTCTGGGTTGAAAAATATTTTTTCAGGAGAAACTGCTCATGGGACACTCAAATGAGGCTCATTTCATGTCCCCAACAGCTGGGACAGAGACAGGTGCTCAATCCCTCATGCAGTACCCAGGTCTCGAACTGCCAACTTGCCAGCCTTCCAGGTAACAAGACGAGCTTCTTAACCACTGAGCCCCTATTAATTTTCAGGATCATTGCAAATTTCATTAGTTTGCTTGGATTTGCATTATCCCTTGCTAGCATTTTGTGTGAAGAATAATTGTCCTTGTAGAAGTACCTAAATAATATCTATATGCATTTCATGGTGGAGAAGGGAAAGCAGAAGCTCTTTTAGTGTATCCAGGTCACATGTGCATTAATAAAAAGAGATTTTAATGCTGACCAGGTTCAGCCTGAAGCGGCTGATGGGTTGAGTGCCCACCTGCACATGAAGAAATCAGTTCAGGTCTCCATCTGTTGTTTCTCTCCCACTCTCCTGACCATTTAACATGCTCTTTGTCTAAATCTTACAAATTTTAATCAGAACAGAAATGCATCAGAGAAGCATCACAGACTCTACCACCATATGGCCAAGTTTGTAGAGAACTGTCTGCCTAGTTAGACAGAAGATGTTATATGAGAGTCAGGCCTTGGGGGCTTGGAGTCTGATGCATAGTAAAACACTGACTTGTAAATGGCAGAGGCTGTAAACATCTCTATTTCTTTCAGAAAATTGCATTGCCATGCTTCAGTAAAACAGAGAGGGGATAAAATTAAATATGACTGGTGGCAGTGTGTGATTGATACATTGGAGGTGCAGGCTTCTAGGATTTAGCCTTGGGAGCAATCTTTCAATGTCAATGCTCTTAAAACATGTTGTTAATGAAACCTAGCACCAGGCTTTTTTAAAACATGCTAAGCCTGGCGGGCTCTTAATAAACATTGGTATTTTGCTTTCAGATAGTGTCTAGGCTTTGTTCACAATCCTTGTACATCAGTGATGACATTAGTCCATGGGGAACCAGTTGTAGAGCCCATTGATTGCAATTTGCCTGTAGGAAGAGGAAGACAATCTGGTCCTTCCTCTTAGTTTACCGATTTCATTCTTGAGCTGGGGATGGTCATAGTGATTTGGCTAGGGCCAATTGGAAGATTCAACTCAACATTCCCCTCCCCTCTTCTAGATTAGACAAGTTCATGGAGGACAAGGGTATCAATGGCTATAATTATGGATACCTAAGGACAACCTCCAGGTTGGAGAGATAGGCAGGATATCTCTCAATGCCATTTCCAGGGAATCCTAAGCAGGTGAAGGCATCTGCTTGGGAATACCCTGAAGCAAATGGTGAGCCACTGTGTGAGACAGAATGCTGGACTGGATGGGCTGTGGCCTGTTCCAGCAAGGCTGTTCTTATGTTCTTATGTATTGTCTGCTCTGCCCTCTTTGAACCTCTGTGGCTTTCTGTAGAGCAAAGTGTTATTGCACCCCAAATGTAAACCACAGGACATTTTTATCCTTTCCAGATAATAATTGTATGGCTAAGTAGTGGCCTATTATATTTAATTAAACTGATTAATTTAGCAAAGTCTGCATTGCTTAAGCAAAAAAAAACCATGCTGCTGATATCGTTTTTTAAATTCAATTAATTCTTTTATAATATTTTTTAAAAGCCAAGTAAGAATACAGAACAAAGTAGAACAAGGAATGAATGAGCAATGTGATTATGGATTTGCTAATCTGCTTTCAAAAATATTTTAGTCACTGAACATTTGCAGAAAGTTGTGCGGTGTCATTTTTCAGGCTTCTTTAAATTAATAATAATTTCATGTCAGAGATTACTCTGGGCTGAAAGAATTTTTAGGGGACACCCAAATGAGGCTCCTTTATGTTATGGATATGGAAATGGCAGGATAGGCTGGACTTGTTTCTGAACCCTTTCCAAAGTACCATCACTCTCCCAATGACATCAAAAGCATGACAGGAGCAAATCCCAAAAGTGAGACAGTTCCATTTTCCCCTGCAGTCTGAAATGCAGCATGCCAGCATCCAAAGTGCCAGGAAAACTGGGAAATATAGATTTCAAAGGTGCCCAGTTATTTAATAGGCAGACCAGGACCCCTGGAAAATGTTTGTCTAGGGACTCCGTTTCAATTTTTGAGGCGCCAAGAATAAATGAAGGCTTTGTAGAGGAATTTATGTATATTTTTAGTACAGGAAGGGGAAGGCTGTAGTGCCAGGCTACTCCTATAATCTCTTTAAACACAATTTCCAATTTATTTATACAAGGCAATAAACATTATACATTAAAACATATTCCAGCTTCTAGCATCATGTAAGCCTTTCAGCAAGCAAGCTATGAACTTTTGGTTTTAGGTCAGAATGATACTAGCCATGTAATGTGGACATAAGCCTTTAACATTCAATGTCAGAAAGCAAACTTGTTACTGCTTCCATGTGGCAGGCCTCCTTACATTTAAAAATGGCAATCATATCACTTCTCAGCCTTTTATTTTCCAGACAAATATACAAACTCCCTCAAACATTCTTCACTGAGCTTGATTTTCATATCTTATACCATCTTGCTTGCCCTCTTTTGGACACAGGCTAGCCCTTCCTTGTATGACTTTAACAAGTCTTACGGGATTTGTAGGAGGGGTTAAAGCCAATGAAAGAGGGAAATCTGCTTTATTATAGATCTTGAGCCATGGCATTGCATAGCTTGTACCAAACAGAAAAACTTCAACAGCTGAAGTTCATATATTTGGTAAGATTACTTGTGCACCAGTTATTTAACCTCACTGAGTTCAATGGAGCTTAAATCTTGAACAAGCATACTTAGAATTGCAACCTTAAGCACTGAGTGTTGTCGAATCTCACTTGACTGTTCCTGGCTGGCTCCCATCATTATCATCTATAAAGCAGGAAATGTGCCTATACACTGAGTAATGAGGAATGATAATAATGAACAACACATGCCTTCTCATTTTGTTAAACTGATCAAACAGAAAGAAAAGGAAGAAGGAAAAATAAGCAGGTTCAGGTGCTCAAGGATTTGCTGTAAAATATACAGTTCGGAATATCAGGAAATGGCCGGTATTGTTGTACAATATTGTGTCCACGTTGCTAGCAGGAAAAAGGATACCAAGATTTACATAACAAAGGGCAGCTTAAATGTTGACAACACCTATGGCAGCAGGCAAGATGATAGACCAGTGGTTCCCAACCTTTTTTTGGCCATGCCCCAACTAAGCATCTCTAAAATCCTGATGCCCCCTCCCCCGTGACATATAATTCTTATTATGGTATTCAAAAAGTAAACTCCTATTCACATGGAGGAAGCCTAAGAGACCATTAACTGTTAATAACTCATTCTCAAATCCTAAAAATCAAATTGCCCCCCTATGGGACGTGTACCCCATTTTGGGAACCATGGGTCTAATGTCTAGTCCAGGGGTCCTCAAACATGGCTCTCTAGGTGTTCTTGGACTTCAATTGCCAGAAACCCAAATCAGCACACCTGCTGATCCGGGCTTTGGGAACTGAAGTCCTAGAACATCTGGAGAGCCAAATTTGAGGACCCCTGGACTAGACATTAGACCTGTGGTTCCCAAAATGGGGTACATGTCCCACGGGGGGGGGGCAATTTGATTTTTAGGATTTGAGATTGCTGCCATAGGTGTTGTCAACATTTAAGTTGCCCTTTGTTATGTAAAGCTTTGCATCCTTTTTCCTGCTAGTAATGTGGGCACAATATTGTACAACAAACAATACTGGTCGTTTCCTGACAATCTGAATTGTAGATATAGAAAATCCAATATTCATATATCTGAGGTTTTTGGGGTGTGGTTTTTGTTTTGTTTTGTTTTTTGAATAATTGAATATGATTAAAGAATGTAAGATAAAGAGGTTTTATCTGTTCTGCTTCCAAAATAAAAATCCATCTCTGGTAAAAGTCAGGAAAAGGAGCTAAGCTTCTAAGTGTAGAATTTAAGCTTCAAGGGCATTTCATCAGCAATTCTTATTAGCTCTCCAGAACATTCAGCATATTTGTAACTTTTCTACATGTGTGGGTGTTTAAACCCCAGCGACCAAGAACTCATTTTCTTCCATATATATAGTGCAAAAACCTGACAGTATCAGTCAGTAATATTACCAATTCAATGTTCATCTCATTTCTGTTACATTGAGAATCTCATCTATCTCAAAGCAATGCTTTTTCTTCTGTTTCCTTGAAAGTCTCCTCAAGTTATCTGTTAAGTATACTCTAAGATTTCTTTTACATTACAGTATATTACTCATACCTTCATTACTGTGGCAGCATTTTACGCAAGCTTTCTAATTAATGTAAAGGTTGTTTACATGGCTGAGTGCAGTCTTTTGAAAACATGCCCATGCCTACTTGAAAACCAAGTGTAGGATGAAAATGATCCATAGGGAGATACTTTTGAAGAACTGGAATATTTAGCACACTATGTCGCTCTATATCCTTTTGTTCAAAAAAGATCTGTTTTAACATATTCAGAGCTTTTGTAGACCATGTTTATTGCAAGTATTCTAATGATTAAGAGCGCAACTTACCACATCATTTTTACACAATCATCTTTAAAAGAGATAGTCACTAGGATGGATCTTATACTTTCTCTCTTTCTACAGTAGACTTTTTTCAGGAATACACCTTCATGTGATCAAATCTTAATAGAGTGCTCACTTCTTAGTCACTGTGAGGTTTATTTCAAACTTGGTCATGTGCAAGATCATCTGTAAGACTATATTAGCCACCAATGTAGATGTCCAGCAGATCCCCAATAGTAGATCTGGGCAAAAGATATGTAGGCCGAGAGAGCTTCTTCTGCAATATTTAATTTGGAACTATAAAGACCATGAACCAGTTATGCAACAGTGTACAGTATCATAGCATATCCTTGAACTAAATGTGTTTTAGGGAAGAAATGCCAAACACACCTATCTCCATGCACAAAAATGTCACTTGCATAATTGAAGGAATGTGGAAGACTTGGTTAACAATAGCAAAATGATTATTAGGAATCAAGATTATGACTGTGAAGGGAGGAAGACAGACAGGATTTTAAAAAACATTCTTCTTACCATATGCCTGAAACAAACATATTATTCTCCTCTCTTTGATAATTCTTAGGGCACTGAACATGATTGCCCATTTTCCCCCTGTTACTACCTTTTGGGATAAAGTCACTAGTTAGTACATCTCTCTCGCACACATATGGGCCTCTCACTTTCTGATATAAAAATCAATAGAAAGAGGTGTTGCCTGGACCTGATTCAGCCTTAGCATTATCCAATCCACAATATATTTTTTCAGAATTATAGCAGTTTAGGTCAAATTTGATAAATTGTCTTGGTTTTGGGGCTTAAATATATCCCATATTGTCAAATACCAACTGACCAGTTCATTTTAATAATCTCATCCCTTTTAAAATATAGTAGCAAGCGGTCCTTTGGACCCCTGTCCCACCTGGTTGGTGAAAGCCTCCAAGGTGGTGACAGGTGGCTGGGTCGGGGCGACAATAAATGCATCTTTACAGGACGGGGTGTTTCCTACACCGCTAAAACATGCTTTGGTGCGCCCCTTCCTGAAGAAAATGTCCCTTGACCCACCTGTCCTTTAACAACTACAGGCCGGTTTCCAACCTTCCCTTTCTGGGTAAGGTATTGGAGAAGATGGTGGCGTGTCAGCTGCAGAGTGTCCTGGAGGAAGCGGATTATCTAGACCCCTTTCAATCAGGATTCAGGCCCGGGTATGGTATTTTAGTGTATGAAACTAAGACACAGGACACAGCCTCGGGCTGGGTTAACTCAGGTTTATTGCATCGTGGACAGAGGGAACATGAGGTAATGGCGGATCAATAGCTCTTTATATACAGTAGGAATACATTTGAACGTGGTGCCATGGTAGCCCATTGGCTACTGTCTGCGTGACGTCATTGTGGGTCACGCCCTTCTTGTCCAGGTGTAGGTGGTGGCGGGAAAGCTTCCCGCGCTGTTGCCTTTGATGAGTTCGGACCAAGAGAGCTTGGACGCTCGCTGCTGCCAGCTGGTGGTCATTAGCTCGCGTCCTATTACAGGGTTTATATGATACAGCTGAAGGTTACATTGTTGCTATAGGCAAGGTTACATTGGCTCAGATACATTGTAATCCATGTGGAAGGTAAAACCATTAGAACACAACATCCCTCCCCCCTAGGACGAGACAATGTCTCGAGCCCACCTTCAACACACTCCCCCCCCTTAGGAGACAAAGTCCCTCAGCCAAGATGGCTTATTTCGAACACGCTGGGGTCTCGATGCGGGCTGCCTTTCCCCGGGTTTGCTACCTTCTCTCTGTCCCCTGGTTTCCTGCCCTGTAATTGGAGAGGGAGACTTGTTAGTGACTAGCCGCGGCTCCGCGGCGTTGTTGGGAGGTGTGCTCTTTCTCGGGGAAGAACCGGGGGCACTGGGGGCTAACGAAAAACCCCTCTTCTCGCTTGGAAGGGTGGGGGAACACTCCTGAAAACCCCCCCGGCTCGCAAAACCAAAATCAAAATCAACATTACATTCGGGGGACGCGGCGGCGGCCGCACATTCCTTTTCCCTCCCCCCGGGCTCTGATAGAACTGGGGTATCAAAAGGATATGAGTCGGGACCACCGCTTTCCCCCCCGGTTTCGGACTGCTGTCCCTCAATGTCTCCCCCTTGGGCTAAACGGGTGGGGGAGAACCCTATCGCTGAATCCTGTTGCTGAGCCCCACTGACCGGCCCTTCACTCACTCGGCGCCTCAGTTGGTCAGCGTGTCTCCTCCAGAGGAGGCCGGTGCTCGTTTCCACCCGATATGACACTGGCCCTGTTTGTTCTATTATTGTTCCTGGCACCCAGGCTGGCCCTGCGCTTGCATAGTTCCTGCAGTAAACAAGGTCGCCGGCGGCGAACCCTTTCGAGACTGCCAATCCTATGTTTTTTCCTTTATCCTCGACTCTCGTCGGGTCCAGCCTGGTCAGAAGCGTGGTCAGTTTTCGCCGCATCAAGAGTTCTGCCGGCGAGTAACCCGACGCTAAGGGGGTCACCCTATACGCTAACAAGAACTGACATACTTGGTGATTTAGGTCCCCCGGGCCCATGCGCCGCAGCGCATCCTTTGTTGTACGCACCAACCGTTCCACTTGGCCATTCGTGGCCGGGTGAAACGGCGCGGATGTGACATGCCGAATGGCGTTTGCTCCCATGAATGCCTCGAACTCCGAGGAGGTGAAGCAACTCGCGTTATCGCTGACTAAAGTGTCGGGTAAACCGAACGTGGAAAAGACTCTCCGTAGCTGGCTAATTGTTGTGGCGGAGGACGTGCTCTTTACTGGGATAACCTCCAGCCACTTGGAGAACGCATCCACCACCAGGAGAAACATGGTTCCTCGGAATGGGCCAGCGAAATCTACATGTACTCTGGACCACGGCCCCCTTGCTGTGTCCCATTCCCTATGCGGGAGGCGGGCCGCCTCTGGTCGGGATCCCTGGCATGCCTCACAAGTGCCGACCATATGCTCAATGTCCGCGTCCAGCTGTGGCCACCAAAAGTAACTGCGGGCCAGCGCTTTCGAACGAACGATGCCCGGGTGGCTGACGTGCAGCAGTTTGAGCACCCTCGGCCGCATGGCTGCAGGAACCACCACCCGTTGGCCCCACAATAGGCACCCCCTTTCTAGGGACAACTCTAGCTTTTTCCGAAAGAATGGGTCGAATTCCGTGCTTGGGGACGATGCCGGCCACCCCTTTTGTACCCATGAGCTGACTTTCTCGAGTGTCCTGTCCTTGCCTGTCGCCCTCGCAATATCGGCTGGTACTATTGGGGGTGCATCTAAAACCTCAATTAGTAACACCTGGCGGTCTCTTCCTACTCTAGCCTTCTGGTCGTCCGACAAGGGCAAAGGGGATCTCGAAAGTGCATCAGCATGGCTGATCTCTTTTCCGGGCCGGTACACCAACTCGTGTTGGTAAGCGTTGAGAAAAATGGCCCATCGCAGCATTCTCGGTGATAGGATCTGCGGGGTGGGCTTGCTTGCCGTGAAAATCCCTAACAGGGGCTTGTGATCCGTCACGATTTTGAACGGGCGACCATACAAAAAATCGTGAAACTTTTTGGTCCCCGCTACAATTGCCAATGCCTCCCTGTCGGTTTGTGCGTAATTTCGCTCTGCCTGGGACAGGGACCTTGAATAAAATGCAACCGGGGCCTCCCTTCCGTCATCCAACACGTGGCAAAGTACCGCCCCCACCCCCACCGGTGATGCATCACAGACTAGGACCACCGGCCGTTTGGGGTCGAAATGTGTTAGAATTGCGTCAGAGGTCAAGAGCTGCTTTAATTCTTTGAACGCCCTCTCGTGCTCGTCACCCCACATCCAAGTCTCCTCTTTTTTAAGCAACCGATGAAGCGGTTCGGCCACGGACGCCTTCCGCGGAAGGAATGTATGGTAAAAATTGAGGAGCCCCAGGAATGACTGTAGCTCGGTTTTGGATGTGGGGCGAGGGGCCTTTTTGATGGCTACTACTTTGGATTTGGATGGCTTGATACCCTCGGGTGTAATCCTGAACCCTAAGAACTCGACCTCGGTTTCGAAAAAGACACATTTGTCCTTCCTCAGTCTCAGCCCCGCTTTCTCGAACACCGTTAGTACTTTGTCCAATCTCTTTGCCAGTTCGGCCTCACTTCCCCCTGTTATTAATACGTCATCAAAATAAGGCAACACCCCCTCCAGCCCTTTCAGGAGGCGTTCCACAAGCGACTGAAAAAGGCCGGGTGCCGAGTTCACGCCGAACTGTAAACGCGACACCTGGAACGCTCCTTTATGTGTGACTATCGTTTGTGCCGCGGCCGTGGCGGGTGTTACGGGAAGCTGCTGATAGGCTTGTGCCAGGTCGAGCTTAGCGAAACACTTTCCCCCATTTAGCCTGGCCAAAAGGTGGCTGACCACCGGCACCGGGTATGCGTTAGGGCGGATCGCCTTGTTAATTGTACACTTATAATCAGCGCAAATGCGCACCTCCCCGTTAGCCTTCAGAGCTGTTACAATTGGAGTTTCCCACTCCGCGGAATCAACAGGAATAAGAATCCCCTGGCCCACCAATTTGTCCAGTTCCGCCTCTATTTTGTCCTTTAGTGCGAAGGGCACCCTGCGCGGTTTGAGTCTTATCGGGCGGACCTCCGGGTCTAGGTCGAAAGCTACAGGGGGTCCCTTGAATTTCCCAAGTCCTTTTTCAAAAACGGCGGGATGCGCATCGCACACCGCTTGTATTGGGTCCACCCCCACTGCATGTACTCCCCCTATAAACAGGCCTAGAGGCTGGAACCACTGTGTCCCTAGGAGGCTACAACTCCCCCCCTTGAGGACAACTAAGGGCAGCTCCGCAGAGTGTCTCGTAAACTCAACCCGAAATTTCCCGACCCCCAACACCGGAATGCTGTTCCCCTGTACATCTCGTAGCGTGGACCTCAAAGTTTTAAGTTTGGGCCGCACGTGGGGGTCGATTTTTAAAAACTCTTTCTGGGGAATTATGGAATAGGAGGACCCCGAGTCAATTTCCATCCTGATGGGGGCCCCTTGTACTAGTACCTCAACGAAATAATGGGACTGTTCCGCGGACACACTGAGCACTGGGACGTCGTCCTCGCTGCTGTCCGAGACGCGGCCCACGCCGTCCTGCTTCCTCGTGGTCTGGACGCCATCTTTGGGCCTCGCTGAACGGTCCGGCCTGGTCGAACGGTCTGGTGACTGCCTCCGGCCCTCCTTCCGTTTTCTGCATGCCTTGGCGATGTGCCCCCGACGGCCGCAGGTGTAGCATTCGGCCTTTCTAAACGGGCACCTCGCACGCTCGTGGGCCGCTCCGCAACCATCGCAGCGGCGCCCCCCTTTTCGGACCTTCTGGACCTCCTCGCCGTCGCTGCTCTCTGAGGACGACTTTGAGGCCCGTTGAGTTGCGTGCACCGACCTTTCCGCCTTGCCGGCTCTGGGACGCCACTCACGCCACTGGTGCATCTCGTCCACTCCAGCATTCGTGGACTCTGCGGCTTCTGCGGCCTCGACGACCTCTGCCAGCGTGGGTGGCGGCTCCTTATTCATCAAGCTGCGCTGCACCTCCTTGTCTTTCAGGCCACACAGCACGCCGTCCCTGAGGGCAATTTCTAGGATGCTGCCCCATTTACAGGGGGCAGCGGCTACCCTCATGGCGGCCACGAATGCCTCGACCGACTCGTCCGGCGCTTGGACTCGCCTCCAAAACGCGCTCCGAGCGGGAAACATCGCCCTCGCGGGTTGGAAGCGCTCCCGTAGCAGCTTCATGATGTCGTCCGCCTTAAATTCGCTCACCTTCTTTGGAGCGATGATGCCCACCAGCGTCCGCTTGGTTTCCGTTCCAAGCATGCGGGTGAGGATGGCCCTCTTCCTCTCCTCATCGTCTTCCTTGACTTTAAGCTCCACCAGCGCCGCATGGAAGTCCATCTCAAGCAGCTCCCAGTCTTGCGGTTTGGTGATGTTGAACCCGCTCTGTGCCCTGGCTGCTCCTTGGGAATCCATTGATCCCACCTTCGTCGCCAATTTAGTGTATGAAACTAAGACACAGGACACAGCCTCGGGCTGGGTTAACTCAGGTTTATTGCATCGTGGACAGAGGGAACATGAGGTAATGGCGGATCAATAGCTCTTTATATACAGTAGGAATACATTTGAACGTGGTGCCATGGTAGCCCATTGGCTACTGTCTGCGTGACGTCATTGTGGGTCACGCCCTTCTTGTCCAGGTGTAGGTGGTGGCGGGAAAGCTTCCCGCGCTGTTGCCTTTGATGAGTTCGGACCAAGAGAGCTTGGACGCTCGCTGCTGCCAGCTGGTGGTCATTAGCTCGCGTCCTATTACAGGGTTTATATGATACAGCTGAAGGTTACATTGTTGCTATAGGCAAGGTTACATTGGCTCAGATACATTGTAATCCATGTGGAAGGTAAAACCATTAGAACACAACAGGTATGGAGATGGCATTGGTCATACTGATGGATGATCTCTGGCAGGAGCGGGATGGGGGTTATCCATCCGTCCTTGCTCTTCTTGACCTCTCAGCGGCTTTTGATACTGTCGACCATGGTATCCTTCTGGACGGCTCAAAAGACTGGGGATCCAGGGCACTGTGTTGTCCTGGTTTTCCTCTTTTCTGGAGGGCCGTACCCAGTCGGTGTGGTTGGAGAGTGAGAGGTCCAGCCCTAGGCTTCTCAGGTATTGGGTGCCTCAGGTTTCGGTGCTTTCTCCTCTCCTATTTAACATCTACACGAAGCCACTGGGTGAGTTCATTTGTTCCCATGGGGTGCGGTACCATCATTACGCGGATGACACTCAGTTGTACATCTCGGCCTGTTGTGAGTCCGGCCCCCGGCCCAGCTCCGGCCCCTGAACCGGCCCATCTTGGGTATGAGGACTCTGAGGATGAGGGGGAGGAGCTGGCAGGACCCCTCTCCCCAGGAGTGGCCCCCACGACATTGCCTCAGCCTCCGTTGGAACTCCAGCAGCAGTCGGACGGAGAGAATGTTCCTCGACAGCAGCCACAGCTCACAGACAGCTCTGGTGACGAGGCGTCGCTTGACACCAGACATCAGAGCAAGGCAAAGCATCTCCAGCAGAGGCAGAGAGACAGGAGGGCCAGGAGGTAATTAGGAAGCATCGGGCCACACCTCATGGGGGGATATAAGGAGCCAGAATGCCGGGTGTGACTCCGTGACGGACAAAGTTTGAGCTTCCCCGTTCCTACCCCTGTTTGCTCGTCTCCTCGGCTTATTGAAACTCTGGACCGAAGTCTTGGACTGAACTTGGACTTCTACTTGGATTTACCGTGCTGTGAGTGTTTCCCCGGCAGGGAAAGTAAGAGGGAGGGGGAGACAGAACATGCCCTGTGGGGACCCCAGTGAAGCCATTGAAATCCTATCCGGATGCCTGGAGGCCGTTGGGGTCTGGATGGGGGCCAATGGGCTTCGGCTGAATCCCAGCAAGACAGAGTGGCTATGGATAAGGGGCCCCGTGTTATCCCAGGAGCTACCATCTTTGGTTCTGGATGGAGCTGTTTTGCCCCAGATAGACCCGGTGCACAACCTGGGGGTCCTTCTGGACTCGCGGCTGCTGCTAGAACAGGTAGCTGCTGTGGCCAGGAGGGCTTTTGCCCAACTTTGGGTGATTCGCCAGTGGCGCACGCTCCTGGACCAGGACTCCTTGCTTATGGTCACCCACGCTCTGGTCACTTCCCGACTAGATTACTGTAATGTGCTTTACATGGGGCTGCCCTTGACAACCATTCGGAGGCTGCAGCTGGTCCAGAATGCAGCAGCCCAGGTGGTGATGGGGTGCAGACGACATGCCCATGCCTCACTGCTACTTCGGGAGCTGCACTGGTTACCAGTTTGCCTCCAGATGCAATTCAAGGAGCTGGTTTTGACCTTTAAAGCCCTATATGGCAGTGGGCCAGGATACCTTAGAGACCGCATCATCCCAAGAGTGTCTGCCCGTCCAACCAGAGCAAACCGGAGGGGCTCTCTAATAGTGCCATCAACTAGGGGAGCACATCTATCCAGCACCCGAAGGAGGGCCTTCTCCGTGTCTGCACCAACCCTCTGGAACCTCCTGCCAACAGATCTAAGACTTCAAAGAGATTTGCTGCCCTTCAGGAGAGGATTGAAGACCTGGCTCGCAGGGCAGGTGTGGGGCCCTAATGGGAACATGGTTCCCACCTGCTGGTTTATGTAAACAATTAAGAACCCTCCCTTCATTTTTATAGTGGGATGGGTGGGTGGGTGGGATATCGGTTTTTTAAAGTGTTTTTATATGTTTTTAGAACTTGTTGTAATGCCACCCTGAGTCGGGTTCTACCTGAGTGGGCGGCATATATAAATATAACTATTAAATTAAATTAAATTAAAATGGGGTGGGGGTATATGATCCCTTTAAAATACTCGCCCACTCAAAGTCATCTCTTCCAACCTTAAGCCTCTTTTGTGGCATGCCAAACAATTATTCTCAAGCTGGAATAAACTAAAACAGTCTTGGCTAAGAAGAACTTCTGCTGTTGAAATGATCATCTCAACCCAACCACCAGAAAAGAATCATACCTCTCACAGTCACAGAAATTTTCAAATCATAAACAAATTAGAGAAAGTACACAGCATTTTAATCTACATATTTATTACAAATTTTATTACAGTTTTATGACTTTTATCAAATAAGACAAAGTTTACATAGTACTTATGTGGATGCTTGATTCACCATTAAAATAAGAAGTTAATAAATAATGTAAGGGACTGTTTTTTTCACTGCCAGTAAAATCTCAAATATAACATCCATAAGTAACTTTGCCTGCAAAGTACCTTCTATATCTGGAAATTCTGGCAAAAGAAATTAATTTCCTTCCCTTTTCCTTTAATTCCATTTTTGTATCCTCCTTTGTTGATGATCGTAAACTCGCCCTTTTTAAATCTAAGGATATTTTTCATTTATATGAGGATATCTCCCAAAACGGAAGCACAAATTTGTTTATAATTTGAACGGGCCGTAATACCTTGTTTCCTAGTTCATCAGGTAATATATTTCGTCCCTCAGTACCTTGGCAAAGCTCAAATGCTTTCCAAAGCACACTTAACTGTTTCTGAAAATTTGATTCTACAGTCTAAGCCAGACTCCTGTGGGCTTGCTTGTAAGAATAATGTTTTGATGCTTGACCTTCTATATGACATGGTTTCAGATTGAAAAAGGGACTGCGGTGCCTTAGTGGTTAAGATGCTGAACTTGATGATTAATAAAGCTCTTCTCAGTTGTATTTAAGGAATACATGAGCACATGGTTTTAGCCAAATATCAAAGAAAGACAAATTCTAATCAGAGTTTTTAATGTCTCTCAAAATTATTTCCTTGAGTTGATGTGAGGATAAAATGGAATGTGGGAGAAAAACCATGAATGTGATTGGATAAAGGGCAGGGTAAACATGTAAGTGGGACTGAGGTGGCGTAGTTGGTTAAGATGCTAAACTTAGACACTAAACTTGACAACTGGAAGGTCAGCAGGTTGAGACCCGAGTGCTGCATGACAGAGTGAGCTCCCATCTCTGTCCTAGCTCCTGCCAATCAAGCAGTTCGAAAGCAAGAAATTTCAAGTAAATAAATAGGGACCACTTTGGTGGGAAGGAAAACAGCATTCCGTGCACTCCGGTGTCTAGTCATGCCTACCACATGTCCACAGAAACATCTACGGACACAGACAGCACTGGCTCTTTGGCTATAAACAGAGATGAGCACCGAACCCTAGACTCAGATGACTGGCTTTTGAGCAAGGGCGACCTTTACCTTTAGTTAAACATGTAAGTGAAGAATTTCACTTACTATTACTTGCCTGGCTACAGAGTTTTAAGATATGGTATGAATGCTGTTGATTTCTTATTGTGGTATGTAAAAGCTGTCAGGGTATTGAAATACCTTGAGCTTAACCTAGTTCCAAAATGGAGATTTCCAAGAGCAGTGGGGGGCAGGGGGACTATGGCACATTCCATAGAAGGATTGTTCATCAAAACATTGGCTTGGAAGAAATGAAACTTAAAGTTTGACAGACATGTGAAACTGTCTGGTCATTGGCTGGATTCCTTTAGGGGAATGGCAAGAGGGTGGAACATGTGTGAGGAGATAAAACTCAGAGGGAAGAACAGAACTTTCTCTTGATCCGGGGCTTTGTGCTAAGGATGAGCTGTTAACTTAGAAACATATAGGGGTTAAGTTAGAAGGGGGCCCTCTGCGCTTCCACAATTAGAGAAGCTTTCTTTGTTTTGATGTGCTTTCGAATATTTTCTTCTGTCACTTACTTTGATTGCAATATACTTTTAAAATACCGGAAGATGACTGGAGTGTTTACTTGGCTATGTGCTACCTTATTTACAGTAAGCTAAAATCCTGGGTTGCTTAGCTAGGAGGCGGCAGCTCAGAAGAAGCAATCCCAACCACTTGTGGGCAAAGTCCTACTCGTGAGTAACGGCATTTCCTGACAAAAGTCTTCAGCATTGGGATGTAATTAAATGAACACAGATAAATAGATAGAACCAGGCAAGGAAGCAGTGATCCCGAAACTGCATCCAATTTATCATTGTACTACATCCTGAACACTCAATTTGTCAGTGTAGCGTTATAAAATAAAACAGTGCTTGGTTGGCCCCATGAGTAGAATGAAATGAGATTGTCTTTTCAACTTCCAGCTGTGTTGACTTGCTTTTCCCCCTTTCTGGATGAGTCATTTGCTTTATGATAGTGGAGATGCAACACAACCACAGCTGCATGTCTCTTTTATAACACATAATGATATGGTTCTCCTAGCAGAGATGAGTTGCAAATGATGTTCACTTTTATTGTTTACTTTTCTACCTAAATGAAAATGATCCTCCGCCACCTTAGCAAAATATAAATTGACAGGCTACTGCCTCTTGCTTTATCTTTGATAGACGGGCATCCAACACAGAGGGGCATTGATTTAAAATTTGTGTAATTAAAAACAGCTAACTTTGAATGTTTTGTTTGATCTCTGTACAGAAAGAAAGGAAAAGTGGACTGTTGAAACTTCTAGCCGGAGCATCGACAAAAAAGAAACCTCGCTCTCCCCCGTCAATGTCTCCAACACATGACCCCCTGGCAGTGATGGAGGGCATACTGCAGGGTGCGATGGGACCCGAACTGTCCTCTCTGTCTAGCCATGGAAGGGCGGGCTCATGCCCGATAGAAAGTGAAATGCAAGGAGCCATGCGAATAGAGCCTCTCCACAGAAAGACAGGCTCCTTGGATTTGAATTTTTCTATCCCTTCTCCCATAAGACAGCTGACACCTTGCATGGCAGCCATCCGTCCAGAACCCAAGCCATTGTCTCGAGAAAGGTAGGTTACCCAAAGACAAACACCCTGTACCAAATGTTTGTGCTCCTAGATTGTGTACATCTCTTGGCATGTGTTTTTATTTAATGCTAGCCCAGTGATGACGAACCTTTTAGAGACCGAGTGCCCAAACTCAACAGGCTGCCATCCGTGCTGCAGAGGGGCGGTTTGACCTCTGTGCTGGGGGGAGGGAGGAAGCGCTCCCAATGGGCTGCTGGGCAGAGGGGCAGGGCAAACTCTGTGCTGGGGTAGGTAGGAAGCGCTCCCATTGGGTTGCTGGGCAGAAGGGCAGGCTGAACTCTGTGCTGGGTCGACAGTGTCATGCCCAAAGAGAGGGCTCCAAGTGCCTTCTCTGTCACACATGCCATAGGTTCACCACCACAGTGCCAGACTGTGTTTCTGAGTTAGTTCTTTTGCCACAGAGACTCTTCCTTTGTGGTCCTTCTTTTGCCACTGGTTGGGCAACTTATGCAAAGCAGTTTTGCAGACAATGATAATTGTGTGCCGCTAAGTTCTGACTTATGGTGACCCTTCTCAGGCTTTTCTAGGGAGAGAATATGTAGAAGTGGTGTTCTGTTCCCTGCCTAGGACTGTGCAGCTTGGCCATGGCCATGCAAGATGGAGAACCAAAGTCCCAACCTGTGGCTCTGCATTCAAAAAGACAACCAAGGGGCCCCTAGAACAAATCAAACCTGGAATGTCTGTGAAAGCAAAAATGAAATGGAGGCTGCCCTACTTTGGGCACATCATGAGAAAGCAAGACTCTCTGGAAAAGTTAATAATGTTGGGAAAGGTTGAAGGCATGTGGGGGGGGGGAGAGAGAAAATACAAGATGGATTGACTCCCTAAAGCAGGGATTCACAACCTGCAGTACTTGCTCTTTGGCTGTAAATTGAAATGAGCCCTAGAGTCAGACACGAATGGCTTTTGCGCAAGGGCGATCTTTACCTAATACCATGATGGCAAACTTTGGCACTCCAGATGTTCTTGGACTTCAATTCCTGGAAGCCCAAGAACCCTGTGAATCCGCATGAATGGTTTTACTGCGATTTATCTGGCCCGCACTGCCCTCGTTGCTCCTGAAAGTGAAAGTAAAACACGCCCATTCGTGTCTGACTCCGTACGGACACGTTTTACTTCCGCTTCCAGGAGTGACGAGGGCAGTGTGGGGCAGATGAATTGCAGTAAACCCATTCATGTGGTTTCACAGGGTGCTTGGGCTTCTGGGAATTGAAGTCCAAGAACATCTGGAGTGCCAAGATTCACCATCACAGACCTAATCTCTCTTGACCTGCTTGCTCTCCCACTCTCTGACTTACCATATCATTAGATACTTTGCTGGGTGTTGGAGATTTTGATCTGTCATCAAAATACCTTCTTCTTTTAACAGCTTTCAGAACTTCATGACAGAGACACAGTCAATCACAAATATATGACCACAACATCACACGGCGGCCACCAATGACTCTGCTATTTAGTTGTTTTTGTGAAGAGGAGCTGAGAGAAAGACAGCTTAACTCTGAAAACCTGAGGGTGGGGAGGAGGTAACTCTGCTTCTGCAACAGTGGGAAAAATCCACTTAGTATCTCTGTAAGGGCTCTCTCATCTATTCCCACTTCACATACTGCAGGTTAAAGCCCTAATGCTAAATTTCTTAAGTATAACCCTGCATTAATTAAGCTGACTCCACACAAAATCCCATCACACTTTTGCAAGAATTTCTGGCCTGTATACCAGTGTAGCCATGGGCTTATTCAGCCCTTCTGTGGCTATCAGTAGCATATGCTGTGTTCTTCCTTTGGCCACCTACAGGGCCAAGTGCTAATTTTTCTCTTGTCAACTTCCTTCTCTTCCAAATTTTGCAAGATGCCAAGGAGACATTTCCCCCAAAAACAAATAGCAGCTTCAAATGAGCTAGTCATGAGGATCACAGCAGAGATAGGAAAAGGTGAACAGCCCCCTTCCTACCCTATATGATCTCAATAATTATCATGTTAATGAATGTGCACATTAAATGCAACCTTACAATAGTGTGGCCTTATGAGATTGTACACATTTGTACAATTGATGTATGAATGGGCATGGACAGTGAATCTTGTCTCCTAATGAGCAAGGTTTAGAAAAGTTAGTTTCCTCTCTCAGACTTCACCTGCCTCCAATTACAGTGAACATGGGAGTGTTTGAGTGGGAAGAAAAAGGTTTTTGCACACTTATTGGCAAGGCTGTTTGCTGTAGTTTCCCCCAAGATAGGAAACAGCCTTCTCAATAAGTGTGCTAGGATTAAAGCAGTAAGATTTATCTTGCTGTAAGTCAAGATATGTCCAGAACATAAAAGCAGAAAGGACATACCGGTCATGCTGACAGTTGCATTACTTGCAGAAAAGGAAAACATCCATTTTTCATTCTAATTTTCATTTTTGTTTTTTAAAAAATAATGATGCCACTCTATCATGCTAACTACATGAGAAGGGAAATCAAGACAAGATTGTGCTATCATAGGATAGATCAGATTGTTCTTCTATGTGTTTATTATCTGATACTACAAATGAACGAACCACAACTGGGTTTATACAAACGAATCCCTAAAACATTACAGATCATGTTATGCATGCCATGCAGTCTTATTTCTGAGAGCAAACTCTAATTGAAATAACCTTAATTATACTCAGCAGGCATGATTGTCTAATTGGTTTGTGAATTAACTTCCATATCACTCATTTTTTCTGTGTTCCCTAATAGATCATGTGGTTCTTTATGCCCGTAAATGAAGACTATTAAATGCCTTTCTGCACAAAGAAGAATAGTGCCTGTTCCTAGAATCATCTGAGCAGCTGCATTATGCACTTGTCTGGAAGTTCATTCCACATCCGTTTGTGTTCATTAAATCTCCAAATTGCCATGAAGTACCATTAAAATAAAACCACCTACATATCCTTGCATTTCATATCTGGTAATACAGGAATGTCTCTAAACTCCATATACCTGCACACATGCAGTGGACACAAACTGGCAAACCATTGCTGCTCTATGCCCCTGCTGGGTGTCCAGTCCACACTGCATGCACCACCCAGTTTTTATTTTATTTTGAGCCTTCATGTTTTAATCATAGATGTGGTAACTAAGTCTCAAACTATATCTGTGGCAGTACCTGCACCCTTAAATATAGCTCTGTCGCATCCAGGGTAAATGAGAGCAGAGGATAAGTAGCCACCTGTAAGGGTCCAAGAGGTGTACAGGCAGCATAAGTTAAATCTTTCTTCATCTAATATTCTTAACCCCCCTTATCCAAAGTCCAGCTAGGAGGAAAGGCAGGGGTGCCTAAACTATGGCTGGCAGACTGGATCCAGCCCCTGAAACCAATTCATCCGGCCCACACCATCCTTGTTGTTGTTGTTGTTGTTGTTGTTGTTGTTGTTGTTGTTGTTGTTGTTGTTGTTGTTGTTGTTGTTGTTGTTGTTAAGTTTTATTTCTATCCCGCTTTCCTGGCACAAGTGCCACTCAAAGCGGCTTACAACATATATAAATACAATAAACAAAGCAAGATATACAATAAAATACAAAAGGCAATACACAATACAATCAAAGCATCAAATATGCAAAAATACAATACAAAATAAACAATATACAATACAGTATAATAAGAATACAATACATATAAGTATAACATCATACATAAGATTACAATTGGGGAAAAATCACATAAAAAATAAATGCCGCTCCTGGAAGCAGAAGTAAAACATACAGGCCATAATTTGGACACCCCTGCCTTAAGCAGAGAAAATGGCAGCCTAAAAATCTATCTCATCCTTTTGCAAAACAGATTTCAAGGTGTGTTTTACTTCCGCTTCCGGTGGGAGGAACCACATAACTGGCTCGCTGAACCACTTGACCAGCACGTGGCCCAAAAAGTTTGGCCACCCCTGATCTAGGGAGATGAGGGTCAAAAGGCTGTACAGGGGAAAATCTCCAAGTGAAGATTCAGTAACTCTCCACTCTTTGAAAACCACAAGTAAATGGGCCAAGTTTCAAACCTTCCACTGCCATGTGCATTCTGGAACTAAGTAGAGACAGGTGACTTTCTCAAAATTATCCTCAAATTTATTCAAATATATGCAAATTTGTCCCGCTCCCACTGAGGATGGGGAAGAAAACAAACATTACAATCCCAAGCCCAGCCCTTGGGCTGATCTCAGAAGCTTGTGCTTCAGCTCTCAAAAGTTCTAATGTGGGACCCTCCAGAGAGTGTTAGACTGTATCTCCTAATATGCCTTGGCTCTTGTCAGTGCTGGCTCAAGATGAACGGAAGTGTTGTCTGACACTATCCAGATCCAATAAAACCATTGATTTTAGTTGAGATGTTGAGGAATGCTTCAGGGATAAAATTAACAGAGGCAAAAAGCCCATCCCTTGACACTCCCTCCCTCAAACCATTGGCCCCAGTTGGCTCCACAAACATGTTCTGCTCCATAGGGACTATAGGACACATTTACTTCTGTACAGGTGAAACTTGGAAAATTAGTATATCATGCAAATGTTCATTCAGTCCAGTAATGCAACTTAAAAGGTGAAACAAATATATGAGATAGACTCATTACATGCAAAGCGAGATAGTTCAAGCCTTACTTTGTTATAATATTGATACTTATGGTTTACAGCTTATGAAAACCCCAACCCCCAATCTCATGTACCCCATAATCATCACATAATCTCATACACTGTACACCATGATCATCACAATTATAACAAATTAAAGCATGACATATCTCGCTTTGCATGTAGTGAGTACATCTCATATATTTGTTTCACCTTTTAAGTGAAATGAATGAACATTTCCACGATATTCTAATTTTCCGAGTTTCACCTGCATGTGTGGTGAAGGGAATGGATCAATAGGCCTTGAAATAATGCAATGAGGTGGACTTGCTTCCTTCTACCTATGTTGTTATCCAAGTGATTTTTACTTCACCCATGCAAACTACTGGAACTGTTCTCTACATCCCACCATGAGGGGAAGGGTGCAGGTGGAATTAAGTCTTCAGGCACAAAATTGAGAGTGTGGGAGGGCACTTGACAACATCCACTGGTCCTTAGAAGAGATCTAGTGTCCCACCACCACCACCAGTATCTGCCCTTAAGAGTAAATTCCTCTGCCCTTGCAGATGAATGGTCCAATGCCAGTCCATTAGCTTTCATAGGGTGAAGGGAAATTGCTACTGGATTTCATTCTTTTCCTGAGATTTTGGGTTTTAAGCACTTAGGAAAGGAATTTCAGGGTGTGGAAGGCTTGAGTCTGGTTTGAAGTTGTGTCTTTCAAACTTACTGGCTTGAAATCCAAACCAGATGTAGGCAAACCTTCCTGCCAACTGCTCCTTCCCTCTCCTGCCAAGGAAAGTCAACTTATCATTCACTACAAAAAATAGATCATTAGTTAAATGCTGTGTATCTGTGAGATCTCTAGACTCCCATCATCTTTGTTTGTTGTCACTTCTATGGATTGACTGGGATGAATTTTAATCTGCAAAATAGCATTAATGGGTCAACAACCATACTGACCAATTGATTACAGCTTGCAGTGCCGATTCAGAGACTTTCTTTTCTGTATTCTATAGAAGGTGTTGCAATGAAACTAAACAGTTATATGTGGGTGGGTGGGTCTGATTTCCTTCCCGTTAACACATTCTCTGCAGCATTTATTTCCCTTATATTACCCTAACATCTCCTTTTTTTCCAGTACTACTTGCCAGAATATATAGCCTTTGCAATCAGAACAAGTGAGGGCCTGTCCACATTGCCCCTTATGGTGTTGGCTGGGATCACACTGGCTAAGGTCACTTGGAGACAGATTAGGAGCTGCTATATGATATTTAGCCCACTTTCCTCATCCCCTCATCCAAATAGCAACGGCGAGCTACTTGCTGATATGGTGAAGTGGTAGACAAGCCACTTCACCATAGCAGCAAATGGAAGGCTTCTCCTGGGGATGGTCAGGAGAAATGAAATTATTTTTTTCCTTCCGTTGATTATCACTGTTGCAAAGTGTTGTTTAGACTCATTGGATCTTTGTAACTTTTTAGAACTCATCTAAGCCAGTGTTCCTCAAACCGGGCTCTCCAGGTGTTCTTGGACTTCAGTTACCGGAAGCCTAGGTCAGTACACTTGCTGACCAGGGCTTCTGAGAATTGAAGTTCAAGAACATCTGGAGAGCCGAATTTGAGGACCCCTCATCTGAGCAATGCACCACAACAGCAATCATGAACCCAAAAGGGGAAAAGTATTTTCACTTCCCCTGACCGTCCACAGACAGGCAGGAGAAATATTCTGTTTGCTCTGATGGTAAAATGATTTTTCAGCTACTTCACCTAACTTAGGAGTTCTCAACTTTTTAAAGCTGGGGGCCAGGCCAGGCACCCTCAGACAGTTTCAGGGGCCGGACAGCCATTTTGCCCTTCCTCCACCACATAGTACTTCCTGGTGTGGTGGGGGCCACATGAAATGGTGCTGTGGGCTACATCTGGGCCACAGGTTGAGAATCCCTGACCTAACTGTCCTATTCAAAAGGGAATCAGCCTTTGTGTGTGTTAATGTGTAGCGATGTCTGGCCGCTAGGGCGGCGTTAGAGCCCGGAGGAGACTGATCAATGACAACACGAGGCAACAGGAGCGAGATCAGATCAGTACTTTATTGGAAAAAGGCAACATCATTTATAGGGAAAAAAGCGCAACGGTGGCAAGCTGTCACCTGACAGGAAAATTACCTCACTCACGTACACGGGTTAATGGGGAATTCTTCAAAGGGGAGTTTAATCAGCTGGGGCAAACATGGGTTCAGGGACCTCATTGTCTTGGGGATTAGGCAGGGACAAACATGGCTTATTTGCGCCAGGGATTTCCCGAGCCGGGAGATGAACTATGTACTTAATGCTTGACAGAAGTCAGCTATCTGCTTACTTGGCCGAGTCGCAGGTCAGGTCACGGTAATTGGGTGAATCAAACCCTATACTTTATTCACCCCCCTTAATTTGGCGGCCGCAGAGCCCACGGGCTGGGAGCGTCTCTCACCGCGGTGGCCTCTGGCGGGCCGTTCCATGCCCTGCGGGGCACGGGGAAACCGCATTAATGTATTGTGGGCAGTTTCTCAGGTGGCAATATACAGACAGGCAAAAAAAAATTTTTTTTTATTCCCCTCTTCCAGACAATCAGGGGAAGTTTTGACTTTTCAATATTCTGAAGTACAGGAAGTTTACAACAGAAGCAGCTTTGGTGTCTTCAAGGCGCCTATATGTCTGATCTCCAGCATCCATATAGGCACTGGGAACATCATATATGGGAGTTTGCCTAAAGTAGCAGAACATCCTGATATTGGCTCAAAAGGCCACACTGCGGGTAACTGGGCCAATTCCAGTATCCAGCATGTGTAAAGGTAAAGGTATCCCTTGCTCGAAAGCCAGTCGTATCCGACTCTAGGGTTCAGTGCTCATCTCTGTTTCAAAGCCGAAGAGCCAGTGCTGTCAGCTTCCGCAGACGTTTCCGTGTTCGTGTGGCAGGCATGACTAGACACCGGAGCACACGGAATGCTGTTTACCTTCCCACTGACGTGGTCCCTATTTATCTACTTGCAATTTCTTGCTTTTGAACTGCTAGGTTGGCAGAAGCTGGGACAAAGACGAGAGCTCATTCCGTCCTGCAGTACTCGGGAATCGAACTGTTGACCTGCCACCTTCCAGTCAGCGTCTTAGGCACTTGAGACACTGCAGTCCGTATGGGTGCATTTTACTTCCACTTCTGGGAGTGACGAGGGCATCATGGGCTGGATGAATTGGCATCAGGGGCCGGATCTGGCCCCCAGGCTGTAGTTTGGGCACCCTTGGACCACATGACCGGCCCATGGCCCAAAAAGTCTGAGCACCCTTGCCCTTGATCCTGCCTATATCTGGTCTGTCTGAGCAACAGGAGCACTAAGACTAAAGACATAGATCCCTACATATAGGGATAAGAACCATTTCTTCTCGGGACAGTAGTTAGGGTTGTTCTAATTCTTTTGTCTTCTTTGTAAAAGTTTATGAAGCACCAGTGCCAAGGAGGGTGGGTTGTTGTTGTTTTGCGGTTGTACAAAACCACTGAAGAGTTCTGGGTAATGTATGGTGTTTGCTTTTTCTCACAACAGCCCCAATTGTATCCCAATAAAATGATGCCCTGGTTTAAAAGTTCCATTAATCTTAAATTTCTGTAAGGTTTGAATCTGGCATTGTTTTAGCTAAAATTGCACTAATCTAATAATGTAATTAGTCAGCATTGAACCAGCATGTCTAAAGTAATGTAAACCTTCATTTACATAATGGCTGGAATTGGCGATGCTTCTTGAAATGGAACAGCTTTGCCAAGGACAGTATGATGGATTCCTTTTCCCCTCCATTGCCAGCCAAAACATCTTCCATTTCACCCTGGCCTTCGCAAAGGTAGAAAAAGTTACAGCCACTTTGCTTGTGAAGGGGAAAGTTGGCCTCGTTTTGAATGGCTTATATGTGTATTTTTCAGGATATGCTTACCATGTATACATTTACACCCAAAAACCTGACATGTTTGTAACAAGTCTATTGCTTGATATTGAGACTCAATATCAAGAAAACCAAGATAATGGCAACAGGCCCAATCATTTCCTGGAAAATATATGGGGAAGAAGTAGAAGCAGTGACAGATTTTACATTCTTAGGATCAAAGATCACTGCAGATGCGGATTGCAGCCATGAAATAAAAAGGCGACTGATTCTTGGGAGACAAGCTATGAGAAACCTGGGGAACATAGTGAAAAGCAGAGACATCACATTGCAAACAAAAAATCGCATAGTCAAAGCAATGGTATTGCCAGTGGTAATGTAAGGGTGTGAGAGCTGGACCATTAGGATAGCTGAACGCAGAAGAATAGACGCCTTTGAAATGTGGTGTTGGAGGAGAGTTTTGAGAGTCCCCTGGACAGCGAGGAGAACAAATAGGTCAATCTTAGAAGAAATCAACCCTGACTACTCATTGGAAGGTCAAATAGTAAAGATGAAGATGAAGTACTTTGGACTTCAAATGAGAAGGAGGATTCACTTGAGAAGGCTTTGATGCTGGGAAAGGTGGATGGCAAAAAAAGAAAAGGGTGGCCAAAGATGAGATGGCTAGATGGCATTGTAGACACAATGGGCACAGAGCTTGGTGGGCTGAGGAGGATGGTGGAGGACAGAGGCGCCTGGAGGACAATGGTCCATAGGGTCGCAAAGGGTCGGAATCGACTGTGCGTGCGACTGAACAACAACAAATTGCTCAGTTAAGCTGTTCTTTAAATTAGGAAATACTGTGCCTGCTGTTGTTGCATTGTGAAAATGAAATGGTTTAAGGGACCTGAAATGTGCATGCTAAGGGGGAAATGAAATCAGTATAGGAATAATAAATAAACCTGTGAATTGTATACATCTCCTTCTTGCTGACGACATCTTCTCCTTCTTTATTTCCTCTTTTACCCTTTCGAGTGTCGAGGGAAATACAAGATTCTTGTTCTGACATCTCTAAGTGGCCTCCACTGTTGTTATTTAGTGTTCTTGTAATATTTCTTTGATGTTGTCTCTCCACCTTCCTCTGGGTCTGCCTCGTGGTCTTTATCCTTCTCCTCTTTCCACATACGCCTTGTATAGTATGGAAGTCTAAGACATTCTCTCCAGATAGGCAAACCACTTTATTGGTTGCCTCTGTATGCAATTTAAGATTGGTTCTTTTCCAATTCTTTTCCTTATAATCTGATTCCTGACTTTATCCCTTCTAATCATAAGCACCCTAAAACGAGTTCATACAGTATGTCCAAGCATAAAATAAGTTAATATGGTGGCATGAGACCTTTCCACGCTGGCTTCCAAAGGTATATATGGTGGCTAAGTCCAGACCTTATGGCTTCTATGTTAATCATTGTCCATTCCAAAGTGGTAATAAAATGGTAGTTAGGGTGATGTTTTCAACCATAACAATAACCTATTTATTTTCCTTTCTTTAAAGGTATCGTGTTGTGGTCCCGTATCCCCCCCAAAGTGAAGCCGAGATTGAACTCAAAGAGGGTGACATTGTTTTCGTCCACAAGAAAAGGGAGGACGGCTGGTATAAAGGGACCTTGCAGAGGAATGGGAGGTCAGGCCTCTTCCCTGGAAGCTTTGTGGAGAGCTTCTGAGAGCATAACGTGAAGGACATGAAGGACTTGTCAGAGGAAATTCCATAGCACAATAAAATAAAATAAAAGCCACAGCAAAGGGAAAGTTCCCTAATAATTCACTGCCATAATTTTTAAAAATGTAATTATTCTTTCCAAAGACTCTCTGGGCTCTTTGATATTTAGCCCTTCAGATGAGATCTCATGCTGTGCTTTCAAACCCGCATACAGTACGTACACCGGTATGTTGGAGCAGTGCCTTCTTCTTGGAATCAAAGACTGAGAGAGGACAGGCGTTCAGGTGGCATCTAAGCTAAAAACCCATCCGCTATACTTTGTGTAAATGACAGAGAAAATATGTTTTAAAAAAAGAACTAGAAAACTTATTATATTGCTATAATTTATTTGCCTAAGCTGCAGTGTTCTTATTACTGGCCTATGCAAGAGGGATTTGTGTTTCAAGAGGAAAACAAGGAGACTCTTGAACAGTTAATGCGTTTGTTTCCCCATGTGAGAATAAGCGTGCACATGGAGGAAAGAAAAGCCAATTAAATCTGTACATTATTCAGCTAGACACAATTAGGAGCTAAAAACATCACTAGACTTTCTTTGTAAAGATATCTTCAGAAATACTTTGCTTACAAATTACCAGTGTAGAGTTCTTCACCGACTGTGCTGCCCAGCAAAAATGCCTGAGGATGAAGGCTCCCAACTTTACTTGAGTCAATTATGCACAACAGCTGTCTTTGCATTGGATTTAGCTTGCAGCATCCCAAGTGCTTTCCAGCCCATTTTGAAAGCCATGTCTGGTGTACAGCACAAGATGACATGGCCTGCTCAGGAGAATGAAGAGTAGCGTTTAGCAATAGCAATTACTGTACTTACTGTATATACTGCCCCATACCACTTAGTGCACTCTCTGGGCAGTTCACAAGGTCATTAGCATTTTGCTCCCAACATGCTGGGACTGACCTCAGAAGGATGAAAGGCTGAGTCAACCTTTATCCCTATCAGGATCAAAGTCACAATGTCAACAGCAGTTTAACTACCACGCCACCAGAGTACCACCCACAAGTTTTTCTCTGTGTCCACCACATTTCCAGTAGTTACATTAATAGGTCCCCGTGCATGAAAGATTGCACTTGAAGAGCATAGTAATGTTAGTCAACTGAGGAGTCCTTTTTTGCCCATCTTCTTGCAACATATTTAATTTTGATTGTTGCGCTATATCAGTATAGTACCAAAGTGCTTTTTTTTGTACAATGGACTTCTCTAAAGGAAAACATGTTATACATTATATATTCCATATAGGCAAGCAAATTCCTACTTTACAAGCATATGGTAATACATTTCATTTTTAAAAAAACTAAGAAATTCCTGGTTTAGGATACTACAGATAACTATTAACATTTATTAAATTGCAAACATTCAAATGATTTCCCACTTTTCACATAGTTGATGACATTGATGCTAACTTTGGACTAAGATCTAAACAGGGCCAAAAACAAGAGAAGGCCAGCCCTTGTGCACTTCTGGGTTTAGATAGAGACAGAAGGCTTTAATATAAGTTTTGCACTTTTTAGCTGTATGAACATGAGGAAAGCATGTTCTGAATTCATCTTGACCCCAGCCCCCCCTTCATGAATGCTGGTTTCAGTAGGATGGGGGGGCATCTGCTCCGTAAATTGTGTAATTCCCCAAAAAAGACAGAGATACCAAACAATCAAATACAGTGATACCTCGCTTTATGAATGTAATGCATTCCAGGGGATGTTTTGTATTACAAAAAAAATTGTAACGTGAAACAGTTTCCCATAGGAGTGCATTGAAAATCATTGCAAAAAATCATAAAGCAAAACGCGGTTTCCCATAGGAATGCATTGAAAACCAACTAATCAGTCCAAAAAAATTCGTAAAGCAAGGCATTATTTTCAATGGATTTTCATTTGTAAAGCAAAAATTACATTAACCAAAGTGTTCGTAAAGCGAGGTACAACTGTATTTGACTTGAATCCAGGGAAGCATGAAGAGAAAGAAAATACCTACCAGTAGAAGTGATGAGCAAGAGCTACTGGTACATTAGGTGTGCTCCATAGCACCTGTTGATTGAGAACATCTATTGATATTATTCCCTTTATTTCATGTAGTGAGCGGTAAAACAGCTCTACCTATCATGAGCTGAAGATACCTTTCTAATGTGGAAGGAGACCCCATTATCGTTTGCTGAATGAACTTTCAATATATTTCTTTGGCAATTTGCATATTGAAAAACATTGCTGTCTATATCTTGTATCACCTATTGTTGCTAATGTTAAATTCCTGAAGATCAAAGCTTTTTACTCCTTTGTTAATACAACTCTAAATGGGAAGACATCATATGGGATGCTGCTAAATATGATGGTCTGTCCTTCACACAGAAATATGTTGTGTCAGGAGCCTCTTCAAGCCACAGTGCTCTGTCTAGACAGTGATAATTTGGGAGCTTTTCCAGAAGGGTTTGATTTAATTGACTTCTTCATGGCAATAAAAAGAACACTGCAGGTTCCCGGAAGCACACAACTTTGAATTTTTTAAAAATCTCTTTGTCTTACTATCAGAGAGAAGATGGCTGTAATTACCATTATGAACATGTGATTTGTTACTGTAAACATGCATAGTTTTAACACTGTTGGGTTTGCTAACCTTGGTCAAGATACATAATAAAATATTTCAGGCAATAGAAGCTTCCAGCTACCAGAAACTCAAAGGTGCAATAAAAATGAAATGAGGGAGAAATAATTTGTAATATGTCAGAGTGTGGCATCTGTTATCACTTTTTTAATGGAGAGTATTTTTAGCCATATGTGCACTTGGCCTTGTTTTAGCAGTATGTACTAAAGACTTCCCCCTAGATATTAAATGTATGACTTTGTCCTGCATGGGATTATACTGGTGTTGTGAAACATGCAGATCATTCCACCTTCAAAAGGGAGAGTGATTATTTAAGGCTCTTTTTAATGCCATCAGATTAATGATTCAAAAAAGTACTTGAATAGAGCAGACCCAGTGTTGGTGCTCAAGTTTTAAAACTGAGATGTTGGCCGTATGCTGGGAAACAACTGATAACTAGAACACTTACTAATGGGAAGGCCTAGATCATCCATGGCAAACCTTGGCACTCCAAATGTTCCTGAACTTCAATTCCTAGAAGCCCTGATCAGCAGGAGTGCTGACTTGGGCTTCTGGTAATTGAAGTCCAGGAACACCTGGAGACCCAAGGTTGAGAAACCATGGCCTAGATGATCTATACCAGAGATCAGCAAACTTGGCTCTCCAGATGTTCTTGGACTTCAATTCCCAGAAGTCTTGATCAGCAGGTGTACTGACTTGGGCTTCTGATAATTGAAGTCCAAGAACACCTGGAGAGCCAAGTTTGCTGCCCCCCGATCTATAGAGTTGTTTTGCAGAAGTTAAGAAACAGAAGCAAGAACGCAATTCATACTGAAGTACCCTAGGAGTGTTTGTCACACAGTGGTGTGTGCAAGAGGTAAAAGTGGCTTCAATGATGTTTTAGCTGTCATTCACGAGTTCCTTCTTTTTGTATAGTCACACAAAAGTCCCTTGTATGGGATCTAGATCTAGCCAGAGTTGCTGTCAAAGCATTCTAGTGCTTTAACTTGGGAAGTGGAATTCCTCTCTGCCAATTATCAACCCCAGTGATAGGGTTATTTCCAGCTTCCATGTGCATCCTCAAAACCCAACCTGTTTGTACTAACAGGTTACTAACCCAGTATATGGCTGCTCCAGGATATTTATTATCATCCAGCATTCATACCTTCTGAACTGGAGCAATTTACACAGTCATCCTACCAACTGACCCCTAAAATGCTAAAAGCAAGCTTGCCAGTTACCTGTTAGAAGCACTGGTTTTGGGCATCACGAGACATAGAGCAGTAATGCTACTTCAGGGTTATCCCTATCCATCCATCTAAATCTGCATGATCCAGACATACCGGTAGCTGGGCGCTGTTAATTTTCAGTGGGAAATGTTTAATGTTTTGCTCTGCTTTTCCATCAAACTTTAAAATGCATTAGAGGCAAGCTGCACATCACCAATGCCTGCAGGTAAGAAAGTCTTAGCTTTTTTTTATTTTAAAAAAAGCTGCTTTAGGAGGGAGATTTAAAATGGAAATTCAAAGGGAAGAAACAAAAGAAGGCAGGCCAGCATTTCAACCCCATGTTTGCTTGAATCTGGCACCATCTTTGAATGAGAGCTGCTTGAGGGAGTGTGATCTGGAATGGAGAAACCCGAGAGGTTAAAAGGAGTAAGCCCTTCCCTTCTCTAACACTTGCTTTCTATCCTTTTTCTGACATTTTGCCCCTTATTTTCATGCACAGGGTGGTGGTGGTGGTGTACTTTCACATATGTTTGCATGCAAATATAAATTTTCCCTTAACTTAGCTATTGCCAGGTCACAACAATGTCTCTTTGTTGTTTTACTTCAGGTGCCAGATTATCTATAGCTAGTATTGTAAAAGTGCCATTTTGTTCCTCCTGGAAGAGTGAAAAGAAATTATGATCTAGCCGCCCACCAAATGGGAGCCTGACAGGATGGAATTGGTTGTTTCTAGCTCCTGTGGTGCAGAAGATGTACGGAGAGGGCACTAGGCTGAGGAAGGAGGTTTATTATCCTCTTTGGCTTTAGAATGGTTGTGTCTGATTGTTTGAACCAGGCCAATGGCGAATTCTTCTAAAGCTAGAATAAGAACATTGCTTTGGGAAATAAAAATAAAAAAGATCATTTTGGATGTTTTCTTTTTAATTAAAGCCTAAACAACCCCAGTTGATTATACTGCATGTCATCATTTGCTTATTGATGCCTCTCCCCAATTCACCTAAAATTTTAGTTTGCCAAGTCACCACTGTTTTCTAAAGGGTTGCACACAAAGTGTTGGGTGTTCAAAGGTGTGTAGTGCCCTGTTGTTAGTGACAAGGACCAGGATCCAAATCCTACAGCTCTAGTGTGTGCATGTAAGGGAACTTCAACCCTGAATTTCCTGTATTATTCCTCACCACCACCATTACAAACATGTACACATATCCGATGGTGAAACACTTAGCAGAGTGCCAAATGAGCTTATGATATGGCATAAGGTGGGTTGCAACTATTTAAATTTTTTTAATAGATCAGATGCCAGCACATTCACACAAAAGCTTGCATATACCAGTCGACAGCTCTTATCTTGAACTGGTTTCTTTGCTATGCTCAGAATGTATAACACCAAAGAATCTTAGTTCTTACACAGTCTGGTTTAGCCAGGCATTTAAAGCTACCACACAATAGCAGCACAAACATCATAGCCAAATACGATGGCTAAAAGCCGTTGTGAATCTTGGCATACCCATTTTAACCCATGAACTCCACTAGGACGTTCACAAAACACGTCAGCCATTACTTTACATGAATATATATATATATATATATATATATATATATATATATATATATATATATATATATATATATATATATATATATATATATATATATATATATATATATATATATATATATATATATATATATATATATATATACAGTAAATTAGTTGAATTAATGTAAATGATATATTTTAAATTTAAATAGTACATTTTAATGTTGATTTTAATTGTGATGCTTCTGACACGAATAAAGAAAGCCATTAATTTACAAATACCGGTTCCAAACTCAGTATTTTAAGGGGCATCCCTCTGCCCTGGTGCTCGATGCTGTCAGTCACCACTCCTTTGAGGAGAAAGAGTGTATTTGACTGTTAAATGCTTTGGGGAAAAATTAGTTGTTTCCTGTGGTTTACTGGCCACCATGTAAGTAGCATAAGTTTAAAAAAAAAAAAACAAGGCTATGCTAAAACCTCCAGACAGTGATCTCTGTGTGAAATAAAGATGGCATAGAGAGGAATTTAATTCTGACAATGATCTATTGATAAATGGCATTCAAAGGAGAGAGCAAAAGCACATGGAAGAGGAGAGAGAGTGTGTGCGCGTGCGTGTGTGTGCACCCACATGTGCTCATTTCTTACGATAGAAAGTGACAAACCAATTTATCCTGGCTGCTTTGTTTTGTAAAAGTGCCAGATTTATTGTACCAGAAAAGGTTTTCTGCTAACTGAACAAACCTTTCACACATTTTGCACAGTTAAGGGAGGGGAAAGGGGTTTTTGTTACACATGGATGTTAATGTATAATTTAGAAAATGTCAATGATTATTATGAGTACAAATGAACTGCCAGTGACTGTGTTTTCTCATTCTTTCAATAAAATAGCCATTAATGTAACCCGTGTGAAAAGGCTTTCTTTAATTTGACTTGAGAGCTGCACCAGTGAAGAAAAAGGAAAGTCCAAACGCTCTGTAGCTCAGTTTACACAGAATGCTTGATGCTATAAGGCAGTGAAGGCGAACCTTGGCACTCCAGATGTTCTTGAACTTCATTTTCCAGAAGTCCAAGCCCCCACAAATCCACACGAAGCGGTTTCCTGTGATTCATCCAGACCGCACTGCCCTCGTTGCTCCCGAAAGCAGAAGTAAAACATCTGGAGTGCCAAGGTTCGCCATCACAGCTATTGGTCCCAGCTCTGTGATCTGCTTCCCATCCTCCCTCACCGTACAATCTGTTTTTTTCTGGTTTGTGACAAATCGCTAATATCTTTAATTCGAAGCAGCATGCTGTGATCCCCATTTTTCTCCCAAACCAAACTTGCAAACCACATTGCACTTCCTGGTGTGGTTGAGGGGGCACATGAAATGGTGCCGTGGGCTGCATCCAACCTACAGGCCACAGGTTGAGAATCCCTGCTTTGGAGAGTCAATCCATCTTACATCTTTCCCTGCTGCCTTCAGCTTTTTCCAGCATTATTGTCATTTCCAGAGAATTTTGCCTCCTCAAGGTCCATCCAAAGTAGGTCTGCCTCCGTTTCATCATTTTTGCCTCCACAAATAGTTCAGACTGATTATGATTTAGGGCCCACTTGTTTATCTTTCTGGCAGTCCAGAGTATCCACAAAGCTTCAGCACCATCTTTGAAATGAGTAATTTGTTTCCTGTCAGCTTTTTCTACTCTTATGCTTTTATATTTATACATACTTAACATTGTATGTTTTTTTTTCTCCTCTTCTTTTTCTTTATTTTTTCAGTTTACTGTTTTGTTCAGTTTATTTGATTTATACACATTATATTACATTGGAAAATTCAATAAAAATATTCCTCCACCACCACCACCTGTGGACTATCTGGATTTTGGTTTCTAGTGACATATCTTTACACTTGATCTTTTCTAATTCTTTCATTGTTGCACTTCGGAGCCGAGTCTCAGGTTTTTTCCAATTTCATGGCTGCAGTTTCCATTTGGATTGATGATTTTTGAACCAAGGTAGACAGATTCTTTCACTATTTCAATTTCTTCATTGTCAGTCTGAAAGTTGTGAGGTTCTGTAGTAACTATTTTTGTCTTCTCAATGTTCAACTGCCGTCTTGCTTTAGTATTTTGTTTTTTCACTTTCAGCAAAATTCATCTTAAGTCTTTAATAATTTTTGACAGTAACATTTATCATCTTTATTTGTTTCACCAATTTTTACTCCTTCATCTTGCTTTCTATATACAGTGATACTTCATACAACGTCCAAACTTGGTTCCACAAGTTTGGACTTAATACTAGCCGCGATGCCTCATACAACGTCCATATCCTTGCCGCGATGCCTCGTACAACATCATTTCCATAGAGATACATTGTACTATAACAGCACGGACTTCAGGGCAAAGTCAAGGAAACAGACAGGAAACTGACAGAACTTTAAGAAATCATTTTCTAAAAGCTAAAAGCATCACAAAAAGTTGTCAAACAACCCTGATTGCCCAAGAACCTGAAGAATGCTGCAAAAATCCCAGGAATGCTTCTAAAAATTCTGACGAAAAAATTCAAAAAAATCCAAAGTCGTGTTCAAAACCACTCCTAAACACTCTTTGCCTCATGCAAAACCCACAAGGAAATCCTTCTGTCTCTCTACAGGTGTATTCTGTCCTAACAGTAGCTTTTTATGCACAAAATATGTTACGTATCAAATTAATCAAGTGCTAAGGCACACCCATTTGATTCGAACAATCCATAGTTTCTCATGATCCATCTGACTAAAGGCTTTGCTGCCATCTATATAGACTGAGCTTCTTCTAAAATTCTTGTTACAATACAGTAGCAGTGTATATTTGCAACATGATCTTAAACACCTCTTCCTTTTCAGAATCCAGGTTCAAATCAAGCATTTTTCACTCCATACAAGCTAAAAGCTTTTATTGCAACACCTTGAGCATCACTTTGCTAAAATGGTAATTACAACAATGGTTCTATAGTATCACTTTTCATGGGGACTGGAGTGTATGTTGAATGTTGCCACTGTGGACTATTGTTTTGTTTTCCATATTTGTTGGCACATTCTTGTTAGGAGTTTAACAGATTCAGTATCTGGATTGAAATAGTGCATATGCCTCTGGTGATTTACTTGTTGGTAGTGCTTTTAGAGCAGTATTCATTTCACTTTTTAGAATTGTAGGTACTTCATCATAGGAGTCCTCTTGAAAGGAGCCTGTTGTTCTTTTCTTTCTTTTGTATCTATCTTTAGCATACTATTTCCACTTTCTTTTAAATTTTGCCTGGTCAGATAGTGTGCTTCATCTCATGCTTCTAAGTACACAGTCTGTTTGAGTTCTACATTAGCCATCTGGTGGTGTCCATGTGTACAGTTGTCTGTTCAGTTGTTTGAAGCATGTATTTGTTGGCTTTGTAAAACTCCATGAGTATTTATCTTGCTTCATTTCTATCTTTTAGGCCAAATTTTCCACAACAACATTGGGTTCTGCTTTGTTCTCTACATTTAGGTTCCAGTCACCTATGATTATAAGAATGTCATGTTTTGGTGTGTGATCAATTTCCTCTTGAGTGTTTTCATAAAAGCTTTCAGTTTCATCTCTTCAGCATCTGTAGTTGGAGCATACACTCAAATGATTGTTATGTTTATATCTGACTAGCTGGGTACCCAGCTTCACCCAGGTTGTCATTTGGCAGGTAGGCGGAGATGGGTGCGGGCGGTTGCTGCATCCGCGCAGCCTTCCCCTCCCCCCAGTGTGTGGACGGTAGTCGTAGGTGCACTCGGGCAGTGTCGGCAGCCATGTGGGTGCATTCCCCCCTCCCTGGAGCTTTGTGGGCAGCCGGAGAGCATCTACCCTCCCCTCCGGTGTTTGGAGGGCAGCCAGAGGTGAGGGAAGAAGGCTCGCTGCCACCGCCAGCACCCAGGATCACCCCCGGCCGTACTCCAAGCACCCGCAGTGAGGAGCTCCTGCACTTTCCTGGCCAGACATGGTCCGGCTCCCCCGCTAGCTGGTGCCGCCATCGCATGAGATCACCCCCGGCTGCCTTCCAAGCACAGGGGGTGAGTTCTTCCCTTTGCTTACCCGGCCAGGTATGATCCAGCTCCCCCGCCGCCCCGGCCAGCCTGGATCCTGCCGAGGTGTCTTGGGTCCAGAGAGGTGTCTGTTTTTATGTCCTGTATGCGTTCCAACACCCCTGGACTGAACTCCCTGAAATTTGGCACGCTCCTAGTCTATATATATAGACTAGCATGGATACCCGGCTTCGCCCAGGGGGGCCCCCTCTGCACGGTAGCCGCCGGCCCACAGCATGCAAGGTGAGCCCCACCACCTCAGTCGCATTTTCCCACCCACTCTACCTTGCCAGCAATGGTCTGTCTCTTCCACCAGTTCTGGCACTCGCACCCCAGCACAGGCTTCACGGGCATGATCTGTGGCCCCGTGCAACGCCCTTTCTGGCCAGGAGTTTTCCACATCCCTGGCCATGCTGGCATCTGTCCACCCGGACTGTGCCACCTCAGCTCCCGTGGCCAGCTACAAGTGCCACAGCTGCTCTTCTCCCTGGCCCCAAAGGGAGTTGTTCAGGAATCAGCTGGTCAGTGTTCTCAGGGCTGTCGGAAGCACCGCGGCCCCTCCTCTTCCTGGCTCCGAGGTGACTATCTGCAGGGTCAGCTGGGCAGTTGTGTCTGGTCAGCTGCAACTAGACCACCACCCCCGTGCACCCACCCACTTGCTCTGGTGCTTCCACTGGCTGCACCGTGGCCAGGCCCAGGGTTCCATGGCACTCTGATGCAGCAGTGATGTTTCTACACCCGAGGCACCCTGGGAGGTGTAGTTTCTGCCTTTTTTTGCATTTTGTAGGGCCCACCCCCACCCCCCGTGGGGGACCCGACCCTGACAGTGAGTGGCCGCATTCCCCCTTTCTGTTCTGCAGAGGCAAGGGAAAAGCCGTTGGGCAACTGACCCCTCGTGCCCCGTGACTTTCCATGGAGGGGTGAACATTGCCTGAGTGCAATGGCCTGATGAAGCTGTAGTTTCACTGCTCATTATTCTCCACGGTGGCCATCCACCCAAAGAACTACAACTCCCAGGATGCACCGGGTCAGTCATTTTGTTGCTGGTTTTCCTGTGGGGGTGCCCCCTTTGTGGCCCTTTTTTGGATGCCTAAACCCACAAATGGAGTCCAGTCCCCCCCCAAACCTTCTCGCCAGCCCAAGGTAAGTGTGTGGCAAGTTTCAAGGGGATCCGTGCAGGGGTGAGGGAGCCCATTCATAACAAGACCACACCTTGGTTTTATATGCTGTATATAGATTTATATGTCAGTCATACCTTGCATTGTAGATCCTAACTGCTTGTACTATACCTTGCTTCAGTAACAGAGTCACTCCATTTCTTCTGAGTTGGTTGTTTCCAAAGTAGAACTCTTTGTAGTTGTCTGATTCCAAACATCCTATTCCAGTCCATTTTAGTTCATTGATACCAAGCACCACAATGTTTATACATTCCACTTCTTGCTTTACAGATTCTAGTTGGACCTTTATTCAGACTCCTTATATTCCATGTTCCAGTTTTGTTTGTTGTGTAGCCCTGGACTTTCCTTTTACTTCTTTGCATGTCAGCTACTGGAACACATTCAGGTTTAATCTAGTTTCCTTGTTAGCAACAGAGCTATTTGTACTTTGTACCTTGCACTTCCTCAGTTAATGATTGTGTCTTCTCTAATCTGGGAAGCTCATTCTCCCACACTATCTCATGTTTCATTTTGGACTGTCTCATTATAGGGTTTTCATGGTAATGAAAGGTCAGCGGAGATTTGCTACTGCCACCTTCTGTGCAGTCCTAACAAATGTTAGCAGGAGTGTCTCTGCCATTGCCTCTTCTGCCAGTGTCACCTTCAGCTACTGCTGCCACCATGGAGGTGCCTTGAAGACAATGGATGCATCTTAGTCTATGCTTGGGCTCTTTGGTCCTTGGCAGGAGTGCCTTCATCTTCTCCTCCAGAGCTGTCTACCTCCCTTGTTTAGGGGCTCAGATGCAATGAGCATTGTTTCTCCAAGTCATTGGGCTCTCTCAATGGCTGCTCTCTGGCTTCTGTGGTGGTGATGGTGAGAGCTGGTGATGGTCAAGCTTATGGAGCTGTGCCTTGGGCAAGATGATGAGTGGAAGAGGTAGAAAAGAAACAAGGGGAGCCTCCTGCATCTGGGGTTTTGGGGAAGAGCACACGAGGATGGAGACATCCTGCCAACCACAGCATGGAGGACTCAGTGGGGTGGCAGGAGTGGGGATGTTGCCCATAGCTTGAACTTCAAGTTTTTGCTCTTGCTGATGTTTAGGTGCTGCTGGTCCACCTTCACCCTTTCCATGGAGGACTCAGTGGGGTGGCAGGAGTGGTCATGTTGCCCATGGCTTGAACTTCAAGTTTTTGCTCTTGCTGATGTTTAGGTGCTGCTGGTCCACCTTCACCCTTTCCAATGACAATTAAATCTTATTCATAAGAAGATCCTTCTAATCTGTCATTTGCTTATATACATGAATCCATTGAGAGAAACTACTGTATGGTGTGAACTAACAAATAACTAAAAGTGGGGCATGACAGGACGTGAGAGAGAGACATCAATTCAGCAAACCCAGCACTCAGCCTTGTAGTGCCAAAAGAAGTGAACTGACAGAGACAGTCAGACAGTAGTCAGCTTTTTTTAAAGAAGCAACACATTAAGATTAAAATAATAACTTGCAGTCCATTTTCTTATGGAGATCTTAAGATCTGCATCGAAGTGGGGGAGCATTTTTGTTGCTATTTATAATTCATTTAGTTCATTTATGTCCAAATTTCTATTGTAAAGATTTTTAATATACAGTAATACCTCATACAACGTCTTTAGTGTTTGGGAATCAAGACAATGGAAACGGCTGTAAGCTAGCCTAACACATCTTTATTGCATGGAGTACAGCACGAACATGTGGTAATGGTGGACAAACAGCTCTTTTTATACGGTGGCTATCTAATTGAATCTGGCTCTTCGACAGGCATTGGCTGCTGTCCAAGTGACGTCATCCTTGGTCACGCCTTTCTTGTCCAGGTGAGGTGAGCGCGGGAATCTTTCCCGTGCGGCTGAAGGCATTTGAGTAATGTGAACCATGTGAGCTGGGCGCTCGCTATTGCCCCCGGTGGCCACTAGCTCGCGTCCTCATACAGAAGGTTACAGTGTTACCTGTACCCATTCGTGTGGTTACAAATACATTCAACACACTACATTCAGTACACAACATCCCTCCCCCCTAAGATGGGACGAAGTCCCTTAACCAAACTGGTTTCCTGCATGTGCGTTTTGGCCGTGCGGCCGTTATGCTTGACTCGGCCATGCCCCCTCGTCTGTGTCCTCCTGGTTCTTGTCCTGCAATTGGAGAGAATGACTTGTTAGTGACTCGCCGCGGGCTTGCCGCCTTGGGATGGCCAGGAGAAGGGGGAGGAAGGGTTTCCGACGTGGATGTGGACAAACCGGGGGCACTAGGGGCTAAAGAAAAACCCCGCTCTTCGCTTGGACGGGTGGGGGAACACTCCGAAAAAACCCCCCGGTTTGGTAACTCAAAATCTAATTCAGGGGCAACAGTGGCAAACTCATTCCCCTCCTTCGAGGGACTGGGTAGAACTACAGGGGCAAACTCGTTCCTCTCTTTCAAAGGACTGGGTAAAACTGGCGTATGAAAAGGATACGAGTTTGAACCTCTGTTCCCCCCCCCCTTGTTTGGGACTGTTGCCCTTCGTTTTCTCCCCCTTGGGATAAACGGGTGGAGGAGGACCCTAACGCTGAATTTTGCTGCTGAGCCCCTCTGTCCGGCCCCCCAATCACTCGGTGCCTAAGTTGGTCAGCGTACCTCCTCCAGAGGAGACCCGTGTTGGTCTCGACACAGTATGAGACTGGTCCTGTCTGATTAATGACTACCCCCGGCACCCATGCTGGCCCTGTGCTGGCGTAGTTTCTGCAATGAACAGGCTCTCCTGTTTGGAAGTTTTTGGTGGGGCTGTGCTCAATGTTCCTTCCTCTATCCTCGACCCTGGTGGGATCCAATCTAGTCAATAATGAGTGTAACTTCCTTTTCATGAGGAGTTCCGCGGGGGAGAATCTCGACGCCAATGGCGTCACCCGGTATGCCAACAGAAACTGGCAGAGCTGCCGGTCCAGATCCCCGGGACCCATGCGCCGCAGCCCCTCCTTCATTGTGCGTACCAGACGTTCCGCCTGGCCATTTGTTGCAGGGTGAAAAGGGGCTGAGGTAATGTGCCGAATGGCGTTGGACTCTAAGAACGCCTGGAACTCGGCTGACGTGAAGCAACTCGCATTGTCACTAATAATGACGTCAGGTATCCCGAAGGTGCATATCAGTTTGCGCAGTTGTTTTATGGTCCCAGCTGATGAGGTGTTGCGCATTGGAATTACCTCTAACCACTTGGAGTATGCGTCCACCACAAGCAGAAAGAATGAACCCCTGAATGGCCCTGCGAAGTCTATGTGGAGTCGGGACCATGGCCCCCTAGCTGTGTCCCATTCTCTGTGTGGGAGGCGGGACTCCTCAGGTCGAGAGCTCTGGCAACTTTTGCAGGTGTTCACCATGTGTTCAATGTCCGCGTCTAGCTGAGGCCACCAGAAGTAGCTTCTGGCCAGCGCCTTAGAGCGCACAATCCCTGGGTGGCTGACATGTAAAAGCCGTAGCACCCTTGCTCTTAATGCCTGTGGGACCACCACCCTCTCCCCCCACAACAGACACCCCCTTTCTGCGGACAACTCAACCCTCTTCCTGAAAAATGCCGCAAACTCGTCTGCGGGGGGAGCTGCGGGCCACCCCTTCTGTACCCAGGATCTCACAAGGGCTAACGTTTTATCCTTGGCCGTTTCGGCAGCAATTTCCTTGGGCAAAATGGGGAGTGCATCTAGGGCTTCAATGAGGAGGACTTGGCTATCCTGTTCTACCTCACACTTTGGGTCCCCCAGGTGGGGCAGAGGAGACCTTGAAAGGGCGTCCGCGTGGCTTATCTCTTTCCCGGGGCGGTACTCTAATGCCCCCCCTGTATGCATTCAGAAAAATCGCCCACCTAAGCATCCTGGGGGAGAGGATCTGTGGAGTGGGCTTGTCTGAGGTGAAGATACCCAACAGCGGCTTGTGATCGGTGACAATGGTGAATGGGCGACCATACAGAAAATCATGGAACTTCTTTGTGCCCGCAACAATGGCAAGAGCCTCCCTATCTGTTTGGGCGTAATTTCGTTCTGCCTTGGACAATGATCTCGAGTAGAATGCAACTGGGGCTTCTCGCCCCCCCTCTTGCACGTGGCACAGGACCGCCCCCACCCCCACTGGTGAGGCGTCGCAGACCAAGACTACCGGCTTCTTTGGGTCGAAATGGGTTAGAATAGCCTCCGAGGAGAGGAGTTGCTTGAGTTCCCTGAAAGCCCGCTCCTGCTTCTCCCCCCACCGCCAAACCGCATCCTTCTTCAGCAGCCCATGCAGGGGCTCTGCAATCGTCGCTTTCCTGGGCAGGAAGGAATGGTAAAAATTCAGCAGCCCCAGGAAGGACTGCAGCTCCGGTTTCACAGTGGGGCGAGGAGCATTTTGAATGGCCGAGACTTTGGACTCAGCGGGTTTCACCCCCTCAGAGGTTATACGGAACCCCAGAAACTCCACCTCCCTGGCCAGAAACACACATTTGTCCCTCCGCAACCTCAACCCTGTGGATTCGAAGGCTGTAAGGACCTTATCTAGTCTCTGGGCCAGTTCTGCTTCGCTCTCCCCAGATATCAATATGTCATCGAAAAATGGCAAGACCCCCGGTAATTTCTTTAACAAACGTTCCACAAGAGACTGAAATAACCCCGGCGCCAAGTTCACGCCAAACTGTAGGCGCGTCACCTTGAATGCCCCCTTGTGAGTTACAATGGTCTGCGCAGCAGCTGTGGCTGGGGTTACTGGAAGCTGCTGGTACGCCTGCGCCAGATCTAGTTTAGCAAAGACTTTTCCCCCAGCAGATGGCTAACTACCGGCACCGGATAGGCATTGGGGCGGATCGCCTTGTTAATTGTACACTTATAGTCAGCGCAAATTCGCACCTCCCCATTTGCTTTCAATACTGTAACAATAGGAGTCTCCCACTCTGCAGAGTCCACCAGCACTAAAACCCCTTGCCCCACTAATTTGTCCAGTTCCGCCTCAATTTTGTCCTTTAGGGCGAATGGAACCCGACGTGGCTTTAGTCTCATTGGGCGGACCTCCGGGTCCAGGTCGAAGGAAACTGGGGGCCCCTTGTACTTCCCGAGTCCCTTCTTGAATACCTCTGCGTGTGCGTTGCACACTGCCTGAATCTCATTCCCCCCGATGGCATGGACGCCGCCTATGAAGATGTCCAGGGGTTTGAACCATTGAGTCCCCAAGAGATTACACCCCCCTTCTCTTAGAACTACCAGGGGAAGTTTCCTTCGGAGTCCCTTGTACCGTGTCTCGAAGTCCCCAATCCCCAATACTGGAATTACATTTCCCTGCACATCTCTTAAGTTCGGCCCCAACTCCTTGAGTTTGGGTCGCTCCTGGGGGGGAATCCGCAAAAATTCCTTATGAGAAATGAGGGAATATACAGACCCCGAGTCTATCTCCATCTTAACAGGGACCCCTTGCAACAGTACCTCAGCATAAAAACGTGGTTGCCCTAGAGGCACACTGTGGACGGCCACGTCATCTTCCGCATGCACTCGCAGGCGCACGTGGTTCCCCTCTGGGTCGTCGCCGCCATCGCAGACCCTGCCGACGCCATCCCGGCTGCTCGTGGAGCTCTTACTCTCTTCCCGGTGTTGCTTGCAGACCCTGGCGATGTGGCCCTTCCGCCCACAGTTGTGGCACTCAGCTTTCCGGAATGGACACTTGCTCCTCTCGTGGGACGCTCCGCACCCATCGCAGCGCCTCCCCCCCCTTCCCCTTCTTCTCGCTCAGCCCTTTCCTGACCTTCCGGACCCCCTCATCCTCACTGGAGCCTGGGGTGGCAGAAGCCTCTGAGGATGTGGGCGAGCGTGGGGCAGGGGTCGCTCTCCAGGCCGCCTGGACGGCGGATGCAGCTGCCTCGACTGGTGGGGGCTTTGCCTTGAGAAGCTTGTACCCGGCCCACGTGGATTCAGCTGCTAGGGCCTCTTGTAGTACCTCTTTAAAAGTGAGGTCGTGGCCTCGGTTCATGAGCTTCCTCTGGGTCTCCCCGTCTCTCATCCCGCAGAGCATCCTGTCCCTTAGGGCCACGTCTAGAATTTCCCGCCATTCGCATGGGGTTGCCAAGACGCGGAGGGCCGCTGCATACTCGGATACTGACTCACCCGGCTTTTGGTCCCTCCTCAGGAAGGTTGCCCTGGCGGAGAAGAAGGACACCTTGGGCTTGAAGTGGTTCCGCAGAACCGCCAGTATTTCCGTCACCGAAACCTGGTCCACCTCTCGTGGTGCCACCAGATCCATCAGCGCTTGCACGGCGTGGAAACCGAGCATCGTGATGAGAAGACCCCTCTTCTTCCCAGCGTCGGTGATGCCCGCATACGCCACCGTACTCTTAAAATGCATTTCAAACCAGTCCCATCGCTCGGGATGGGTCACGTCGAAAACTGGCTTCTGAGCTATTGTCTTGTCCCCGTGGGAATCCATAATTTAGTGTTTGGGAATCAAGACAATGGAAACGGCTGTAAGCTAGCCTAACACATCTTTATTGCATGGAGTACAGCACGAACATGTGGTAATGGCGGACAAACAGCTCTTTTTATACGGTGGCTATCTAATTGAACCTGGCTCTTCGACAGGCATTGGCTGCTGTCCAAGTGACATCATCCTTGGTCACGCCTTTCTTGTCCAGGTGAGGTGAGCGCGGGAATCTTTCCCGCGCGGCTGAAGGCATTTGAGTAATGTGAACCATGTGAGCTGGGCGCTTGCTATTGCCCCCGGTGGCCACTAGCTCGCGTCCTCATACAGAAGGTTACAGTGTTACCTGTACCCATTCGTGTGGTTACAAATACATTCAACACACTACATTCAGTACACAACAACGTCCAAACTTGGTTCCACAAGTTTGGACATTGTATGAATTCCGACTTTGTATGAGGCATGCAAAATCCTATCCGCGATGCTTCATACAACGTCCAAATTATTGCCACCGATGCTTTGTATAACGTCGTTCCCATAGGTGAGAATGGGGAGGCGGGAGCGAGAGGCTGACCTCAGCTGTAAGGCGGCCGGCGTGGCCCATAAGAAGGCCAGTCTTGCTCCCACCTCCCTGCTCTCACCAGGGGAAGCGTCTGGCGGCTCCGGTGCTGCAGGTCTTTTCATGGGCCAAGCTGACCGCCTCACAGCTGAGACCAGTTTTGCTCCCTCCTCCCCGCTCACAATCAAGGGAAGGGTCCGGTGGGTGTTGTGGCTCCGGCATGGCAGGTCTTCTTATTGTGAGTGGGGAGGTGGGAGCAAGACTGGTCTCAGCTGTAAGGCGCCCGGCGTGGCCCATAAGAAGACCTGCTGCATCAGAGCCATCAGAGATGCAACACCCACCGGACGCTTCCCTTGGTTGTGAGCGGGGAGGTGGGAGCGAGACTCTGACGCAGCAGGTCTTCTTTTGGGCCACGCCGGGTGCCTCACAGCTGAGACCAGTCTTGCTCCCACCTCCCCGCTCACAACCAAGGGAAGCGTCCGGTGGGTGTTGCAGCTCTGGCGTGGCAGGTCTTCTTGTTGTGAGCAGGGAGACAGGAGTAAGACTGGTCTCAGCTGTAAGGCATCTGGTGTGCCCCATAAGAAGACCTGCCATGTCAGAGCCGTCAGAGATGCAACACTCACCTGACGCTTCCCTTGGTTGTGAGCGGGGAGGTGGGAGCGAGACTCCGACGTGGCAGGTCTTCTTATGGGCCACGCCGGGTGCCTTACAGCTGAGACCAGTCTCGTTCCCGCCTCCCCACTCACAACAAGAAGACCTGCCACGCCGGAGCCGCAACACCCACCGGACGCTTCCCTTGGTTGTGAGCAGGGAGGTGGGAGCATGACTCCTACGCGGCAGGTCTTCTTATGGGCCACGCTGGGTGCCTCATAGCTGAGAACAGTCTTGCTCCTGCCTCCCCGCTCGCAACCAAGGGAAGCATCCGGTGGGTGTTGCGTCTCCGATGGCTCCGACGCGACAAGTCTTCTTATGGGCCACGCCGGCCGTCTTACAGCTGAGACCAGTCTCGTGGGAGCGAGACTGGTCTCAGCTGTAAGGCGGCCAGCGTGGCCCATAAGAAGACCTGCCGTGTCGGAGTCTCGCTCCCGCCTCCCCACTCACAACCAAGGGAAGCGTCTGGTGGGTCTTTCGGCTTCTTTCTAATGTAAAAACTCTAATGCCTCATACAACGTCCGGCAATGGTGTATGAGGCATCTTTTTTCCAAGAATTGGGCAACATTGTATGGATCCGACGTTGTATGAAGTGGACGTTGTATGAGGTATTACTGTATTGTAAGCCACCTAGAATGGGAAAATATCCCAAATGGGTGGAATGTAAATGTAATAAATAAATAAAAAATACTATTGTATTACTAAAGAGCATGGCAAGCCCATCACCTCACCTGTGGACACGCAGTCACCTAATAGTACAAAGTATCCCTTCCATGAGCTGTGTTTTGTTTTGTTGTTTTAAACAAAGGTGCTCCAAGATAAGACAGGAGTGGCCTCTGAGGATCAGTTGGGAAAGTACAGTAGGGCAAAGAAATAGTGTACTTCTAGTTGTCATTAATCCACAGGATCCAATGGAGATGGTCACCATTGGGCAGATAAATTGGAAATTAGCTTCAATTAGACAAGGCTATTTGTCCACCTCACCTGATGTTGGCTCCTGAAAGACTTTCCCATCTCTGGTCATCTTGTCCTGTTAAAGAGGAGCTGCAATCGAACCCTGTGTATACTACTACTTTTCGTAGTTACTCCTGGGCAAATCAATTCCACTTTAATTTACTCTTGTTATGAAAGAAACTGTTCAATTGATTATTTTTTGAGGGAGGACACTCCCCCCCCCAAAGGTAAAAATGGGCTGAACTTACAAGTGAGTCCCGGGGTGACCAGATTGTCAAAAGCATTCTGAGGTCTCACCCACAGCAATGTAACATGTAAAGGCTTTCAGCCTAGTCATATTTAGCATCTGTTTTGTGATTTAGTTGAGGTGTTCAAATGGGGAATATTCCCATTTGAAATGCCAGCTTGCTGGACTGTGTTCTGTAAACATATATTGGGCCAAAAATGAAACTTACAACCATCCTGTCATTAGAAGTTGAAATCCAATAGTGTTCTAGAGATGTAATTCAGGCAGATTTCTGTGATTGAATAATTGTACTTGTGGACAAAACCTCTGCTTGCCTCTCCATGACAAATCGCAAAACAATGCAGTCTAATATCCAGGCTATGCAAGGTATGGAAATCTCTAGCTATGACTCAGATATTGTTAGCACTTAAGGAATGTCATCTTCTAGCAAGAAGTTGTCTATAATATATGTTTGGCCTTTTTGAGACATTTTGATGGAGTGCTTGAAGAACCCATATTCTGTTTCACATGTCTGAGTCCACGGGAAGTCTTCTACGAAGAACCGTGACTGGGAGTAGTGCTTGTGGAAGAAGCATGTTGACAGCAAAACGAGGTCACAGAACACAAGGAAGTAAAAGGCGACACGGGGAACCAACTGATTGCCGAGACTGAATCCTTTGCAGCTTGAAGAGGTTTTCTTCTAGGAAGGGCCTTGGCCTTTTGTTTACAATAACATTCCAAGTTGGTTTCAAAAAAATTTATGCTATGCCTATTTCTAAACCCTCCTGGAAAACAGATCTCAATTTGTGGTATTTCCATCATTCCAAGAGCACTTCCTGACCTTGGCAGCTCTTGACAGTACAGCCGATCTAATACTAAGTTAGGTAGTGCCAAGGCAAATATCTGTCACAGCAAGAGAGCCAGACTATGATACAGATCTGGGGTGGGGGGTGGAGAGAAACCTTAGCCTCATACAGTCACCTCTTGTCTAGTTTCAAGAACTTTTTGAAAGCATTTACAGATTGTTTTATAGCTTCTTTTTTAAAAATGACTACTCTGTTTTTTAACTATGCAGCACTAAAAATGTTTTTTAACTATGCAGCACTAAAAATATTCAGTGATATACTCTGAGGGGAGGAAGGGTCTATTCGAACATGATGAGATGAAATGAGGGCCAGAGAACCTTTACATCTGTCACTAGGACCTGACTGCCTAGCAGGGTTGAGGAGGGCAGGCAGATGATGCATTAATAGCAAAGAGCAATTGCCTTCAAAAATAGCATCCTTTAGCAGGTGATTGCCTCCTGCACTGAGCATGTAAAGAATGTGACTCATTCTACCCACACACAAATTGGAATTTCAGTCTTCAACATCTGCTCCACAAGTTAACAGCAGCTATTGTGGGGGAAATGGAAAACTCTCCTTGTATGGGAGGTGTTTGGTTATTACAATAACTACAGCTGAACAGAGAGCAAAAAATGAGAACCAGTGTTGGTCTTGAGAAAGATTAAGAGAGAGAGAGAGATGCAACCAATGACAGCTCTTAACATATGTAGAATGCTAAACTATTACATTTGCACTTTGAGCTCAGAACATTTTTATTGTCTTAAACCTGTTCAACCAATTAATATTTCTACCATCTTGAACAGCACGGTAGAGCTTTCACTTGAGAAATATGTAGAGTACCAGAAGACCATTAAGTGGCATTGCACAGTGTATGTGGTACCCCCTAGTCACTCAGATAGGTGGAAGTGCTTTTAAGATGCCTTCCAACTTGATCTTTCTATGACCATTCTGTGCCATTCTGTGCCATTCCTTTTTACAATGGCATTTAAAACAAATCATTGGCTTATTGGAATGTGTCTCCACTAAATATTTTGCTACAGCTGGTAGCAGTTCGTATGTGGTGCTGACAAAGGTTGTTCACAAAAGTCTACAATGCAGTTATAGAACATATGCTTTGCATTCTCATGATCTTCTTTTAGTCCCCAGTGAGTAGGCATAAAGGGTGAGATGATGAAAGAAAAGGATATGATGGACAGATATTTCCAATAAATCCAAACCAATACTGGGTTGGATGGAGAAACTATTGCCTGAATGAGGTACAGTATAACATTTTCCAACAGTGCTGAAGATTCAAAGGCCAAGTGAAAATATGGTGATTAATAACCGCTTAATAAAGAACTAATCAAGTTTCAGGTTTTGATGAAAATTTATTGCTGTCCAAGAATAGCTTTATTATCCAGCATTGCAGGAGCCTGATAGATACAGCAAAAAGAAAGAAAGAAAAAAGGAAGTAATCATAATTTTGCTAACTTCAATTAGACTAATTATAGCAAAAAAAATGATGATAAGATTTGGGTTTCAACTTATTTAATTGTATAAAGAAATTTGGAATACTGTATTGCTATTAATGATAAATTGACATGTGAGATTTCCTTGTAAATGACAGCCTGTGTAAATGCGGAGAAGTACAAACTATCTCCCATATGATGCAATGCCCCTCAACGTGCACTGAGGAGGACCTTATGTTGACAAGAGGGAATGCTATTGATGTGGCCTGATATTGGGCCGATGTCATCTAGCCCCTTTTAATTCTATTTTATTTTTAAATGTGTTAATTTCAGCTTTGTATGTTATTATATGCTGGTAGTGCATCTGACACAAATTTTAAAAATGTGAGATTAAAGCAAAAAAAAAAGACTGTGGAAAGTGAATAATATGGAGGAAATTTTATAGATTTTGTCCTATTGAAGGGGGGAAGTCAGGCACCAGCGCATGAAACAATGTCTTTTCGGAGAGAAGTGAGGAGTGGTAACTAAAGGAAATAAAGTAAAACAAAATTAACAGCTGTTTTTAAGGTCCCAAAGGTGATGGGGATCACATAGTTTGTATTATGATGTGTTATTATGTGCTTATTTTATGTACTGTGTACTGATTTATGTTTATGTCATAAAATGTGCGTTGAGTCGACTTTTATTGTGCCCTGTTCACAATAGACTTCTAAGCCAGTTAACAATTTTAAAAAACCAGTAACAAAATAAATCCAAACATATAAGGAAAATGGCAGCACATGCCTGCACTTGTAAAACCAGGGAGAACAGGCAGATTTTCACCTGGCAATAAAGACAAGGCAGTTGACAGCAGATGGACCTGTCTGGGAAAGGACACCCTTCAATGAGATGCCACCAATGGAAAGTCCTTCTATTCAGTTCCCATCCACTGTCTCTGATCTCATTGTGTCTTGCTGAGTGAAAAAAGCTGCCTAGACTGACAGTGGTTTGAAAATGGACTGTCTGCATCCAAGACTACTTGCTTTGGGGACGGAAAAGGTGTGTTCCCTGATTCTTCTTCATTGGACTGTTGACACTCTTTTGTGCTGCCCAGACAACTTGCTTATGTGCTGATTTCTGTCCCTCTCCCCTTCCTTCCCTCCCTCTGCCTCCCCCGCTACTCACAACTGTTAACCTAGACTTGTCCCTCTGATTAGGTACCTGTTTGCCACCTACCTTCTTCTCCAGGTTGACTTCCTCCTCAATCTACTTTCTATAGCAGGGGTGCCCAAACTATGGCCCACGGATCCGGCCCCTGACACCAATTCATCTGTTTCGCACCGCCCTTGTCACTTCCAAGAGTGACGAGAGCAGTGCGGGACAGATGAATTGACATCAGAGGCTGGATCCAGCCCATGGGCTGTAGGATCCGGCCCATGGGCTGGAGTTTGGACACCCCTGGTTTAAGCAGAGAAAATGGCAGCTTAAAATCTATCTCATCCTGTTGCAAAACAGATTGCAAGGTGTGTTTTACTTCCGCTTCTGGTGATCAGTGACCACGACCAGCCCGCTGAACCACGTGACCGGCCCATGGCCCAAAAAGTTTGGGCACTCCTATTCTATAGGTCTTCTCTTCTCTGGTGTCTGCTCTTCTTCCCTCTAGTCTTGCCAGCATGAGTCTTGTTCTCCTGCCCAGCCTCCTCCAGGCTTGACAGTAATAAGAGGGTCCCTTTATCAACTTCTGGATTCTATAGAAATTGCAGACAGAAGGCTGATTTCATTACATCCTTTTTTATTTCCTCTGATAATTGTCTGGGATCTAAGTTAATGGAAATGTAAATTGACTGCTTCTGTGCTAAATGACAATCAGGTTTTGTTTGACAGAGCTGAAAGTATCTTATTGAGAACCATTGGCACCAAACAATCTAAATGCAAATTGTAGTAGGGTTGGGAGGAGGGTGTTTTAAGGTTATCTGATGAGGTTATCTGATAATGTCGGGAGGTGGAATTGGCTCCCAGTTCATAAAAACAGTCATTGTGGGTAACAGTTCAGCTAGAGAGGCCAGTGATCCTACATGGATTCAAACACAACACATCTAACTGTTCTGCTGGCTGCCTTGTTACACATGGAGGGGATGGGGTGTTCCCTTAAAAGAAAAGAGCTGCTTGGAAATTTTTAGTCATCTTCCAACAATTTGCATATTTAGAACGTAAGATTTGGAAATTACGAGGAAGTCATCAATTTAATCCTGTTATTTCTAAAGCCTGTTCTGTCATCTGCTTTTACTATGCACCGGGGGATGGGGTAAGCGAGCAGGAGGCATCCATTCTCGCTCTTGACATGTTCCATTTACCAGATTAGCAGGTGCTTATTTGTACCGGCATTATCAAATTAGCAGCAGGCAAAAACAAACCTTGGCTCACCTTATTTTCAAAATAGTCACAGGGTTACCGGAGCAATCAACTTGACTGTCCCTGCAAAAACCTTATCTGGCCTCATCATGCGTACCACGAGGTAATTGCAGAGGGTTTTTGCTACACTGCGAACCCGTTCCTGTGAGTTTTCACAGTCAGGTCTAAAAAGGAAACTTAAAAGCAGACAAAAGTCTACCTTCCTCTTCCACTTGAGGCGTTCCCAGACAGCCTAGACATGTTGCAAACCAGATACTTAGAGATTAGAGAAGAATGGTGTCAACGATTTTTGTCAGCAAAATCTTGGCAGTCAGCTCAAATATGATCCAACTGCCCAGTTTGAGGGTGAGGGGAGACAGGAACAATTGTGCTTTAAAAACTGACACATAAATTACAACACCATCTGTCTCACTGACACCAAATGCCATTGCCTTGTTACTGTCAGGAAAGAATAGCCTATATATTAAAAATATATTATTTTGTCCTTTTTCACTATTCTTCCTTTCTTTTTGAAGTCCTGCACTTCTTTCCTCCTCTGCCACTGCTCCGATGGCTAGCCAACTGTGGCAGCGGCAATGCCCTCTATTTTGTGGGTATGGAAAGATCACCTAGGTCACCCTTGCTCGAAAGCCAGTTGTACCCGACTCTAGGGTTCAGTGCTCATCTCTGTTTATAGCCAAAGAGCCAGCGCTGTCTGCATCTACAGATGTTTGCGTGGACATGTGGCAGGCCTGAAACACCAGAGTGCTTGGAACGCCGTTTACCTTCCCACCGAAGTGGTCTCTAGTTATCTACTAGCAATTTCTTGCTTTTGAACTGCTAGGTTGGCAGAGCTTGAATGCATAAAGACAATTGCCTCCCTCATGCCACCCCACCTGGAAACACACAAACACACCATTACCAAACCATGAGCTGAAAGATAAAGCAAGGAGAAAATCCAGGTTTTTGTTTCTCTCAGAAAGGAAACTACAGTACAGTGGAACCTCTGTTAACATAATTAATGCGTTCTCCAGGACGGTTCTTACAGCAAAAAGTACTTTAAACACATTTCCCATAGGAATGCATTGAATGCAATTTCCCATAGGGATGCATTGAAAACCAAACTACATTAACCAAAATGCAGTTTCCCATAGGAATGCATTGAAAACCAATTAATCCATTCCGGGGGGAAATCCATAAACCGAGCCACTATTTTCTATGGATTTCCTTTTGTTATGCAATTTTTTATGTTACCCGAGCCATTTGTTAACCGAGGTTCCACGGTATCAGGGAATCTCCCAAGAAACAATTTCATCTGACTCTTCACTCAGTCTGATGCAGAGATTGTAAAAGGCCACCTTGGCATTTTCAAATGGCAGAATTGATTATGTTCACAAACCAGGGCTGTGTTGCTATCCCAACACCTGGACAGAGGAGGAGGGACACTCCTCAGTTATGAAATAGTATAGATATGAAGAAACATGCACAACCTGCCAAAATAAAGGCAGTTCCTGTAATCCTGTTCTTGGTTCTCCAACTGAATAAAATGACTTAGCAGAAAAAGCCTTCAGATATTATAGTTTTGATTCAAGTCTGTGGTTTGAAGTTCTGAAATAACATTGCAAACAAATATACTACTGTTCTACACATCTGCACACTGGCCAAATGTGGTACTTCCAGAGGTGTGCAGGGCACCATGGGAAGGTGCTGGATAGGGAATGGTGGAGCACCTATTTGGGGGTTGGGGTTGGGGGGAATTCCATACATTGCTATTGGTGCCACAGGGCACCAGAGGTGAGAGTGGAGCGGGACAAAGCCCGATTGCCCAATATACCAACACATGCCTGGGCAATTCTGGATGATGTCAGCCTGGCAAACAATTACATTGTAAAACCTCTCCATATGAGTGTAAAATGCTGTTCTTCATTGTTACTCTGGGACTGAAATCCCACTTTGGTCTAGTATTTGTTAGACCTTCATTAATGATTTCCTTTCAAGCTGTAGCTGTGCATGATGCGGGGTCAGAATGGAGGCCACCTGCTCAAGTGACTAATGGACCAGTGTGAGCTGTGCAAGATTCTTGAAAAGGGGGCCATCCAGGCAAACTGGATGGATGATCTGTGCCCATTAGCCAACAATATGGCTGGGAGCGATATAACTCTGGTTCATTAGTCTTTGCTCACTAATTTCCAAGTCTGGGTGGTTTTCTTTCCAAATTTGGTGCCTACATTTTTGAAATCCACGTTTTGATGGTTTAGATTGGTAACAGGCTTAAGTAACTGAATAGCTTTCTTTCCTCATCCAGATTTTTTGGGTTTTTATTGTCTTCCAGTCTGTCATCAACTCTATGCAGTGGTGGGCATCAGCAGGTTCGCATCAGTTCGCCAGAACCGGTAGCAGAAATTCTAGCTGGCCCTGCCCATCTAAGTATAGAAATAAAGTAGTCCTAATTCAGGTGCAATGCAGGGCTTTCCCCCTGGCCATGCCCACCATACCACGCCCACAGTGTGGTAGTAAATTTTTTGGGGCCCACCACTGACTCTATGCCCTGGTTGTCTAGCAAAAGGAGTTGAGCCCTTCAGCACATTTTTAATGGATGCCCAGGATCCATAGTATCAAAAGCAATCCTTGTTAATCCAGGAGACATTTGAGCAAGCATGGTACAGTATTAGAATTATGTGTTCTCACCATACTAAATAGGTTGTAGAACAGATTTAGTCTGCTTCAGACTCTGCCATTCATCAGGCAGAGGTACTTCATTATATACCACCCTAAATAACTGACTACGTCAAATGCTTCTGTGATATGCTCTCTGAGGTAGCCACTTCTCTCTGCCTAATGGTAGGGCCATCACCCAATGAGAAGAAATCTCTCTTAGTAGCTGGCTTTTCAGTTTTGACAAAAGAACTTGATCAGTGCATCCAGGCTGTTGATCAGTGTTAAAGGAACAAAGCCTTAGCTTGGTTTATGCATGGTTCCTCACCTATTCTATGACACATGCTTAGGGATCTGTTCCTCTGGGAATATATTTTAAAAATTACATCAGGGATCACAGGATGGCCCATTTTGACATTTCCCCCCATAAAGGACCATATGGGTAGAGAAGTATTTTGAAATCTAAAACAACTGGATTCTGCCAGAAATAGACACAATAGAAGGTATAAATCTAGACTTCTTCACACCAAGCTTCCTCCCAGCATATTCTCTTGTGTGTCACAAATGGCCCTACATAGAGAGTTTCCATCAAGTCAAGCTGAGATTTTAGCCAGTCCTTGATGTAGCAAACCTATGAGCTGAGCAAAGGTTACTGCGCTCACCCAAGAGTTCATTAGTCATAAAGTTCCATTGCTAAATGAATACAAAAGTGATTTATTTTGCCATTAGTCATATCTGGGTTTCTAAAGCAAAGACTTTAATGAATATGCAAAACCTCATATATTTTTTAATCTTCTTCATTTGATAAATGAACCCCTCAGACAGCTGCTTTCAGAAAATTATGTATATTTCAGCTTATTTCACGAAGAACTTTTCACCCTCTAAACCGACAACTTTACTGATAAGAACTGCCTGCAGTGAAATCTTCTTAAGTCACAGGCCAGCATGTTAGTAGCATCAAGTCATCCCCCATTTTTCAGAAAAAAAGAAATAACGCCCTATTGGTGCCCCACATCAATAAAACCACTTGCATTTTCCAATGTAATAGCTAAGAAATGAAGGGCGCAATAAAATGCTACCATGCGCTTCCCACCTACCCAGGGAACCATCAGTTTCAATTAAGAATACAGGCTGAGGCACACAATGAAGACAACCAAAGCACTCTGTTCAGTTTCATTATGGCCTCATCCAGATGAGCCCCTTTTCTTTCCATTGTTCACATCAGGACATTCTATATCATCATAAAAGATCATGGTTTATAGCCAAGCCTTCTGGTTTTAACTCAAGTCTACCTCTTAGCAAAAGAAGACATGAATCACCTTCCCTTCTACCCCACCCCATAAAATTTGCAACATTTACAAATAGAGTCTTCTGGGGGCCCTTTGGAAGTTATGTCTGGGTTGTGCCTGTACCAAAAACAAAAATCTCCCTGCTCCATAGTCCCCAATCAGCAATAAATATTTGTCAGTGCTGGGCTATTCTCTACCTACTTTTCTTATCAACCTAGTTCCGTGATGGCGAACCTTGGCACTCCAGATGTTCTTGGACTTCAATTTCCAGAAGCCCAAGCACCCTGTGAATCCACACAAATGGGTTTACTGTGATTCATCTGGCCCACACTGACCTCGTCACTCCTGGAAGCAGAGGTAAAACACGCCCGTACAGTTAAGGCTTTTCCAGGTTAACCCTCCATACGGGCACATTATCATCACAGTAAACCCATTCGTGTGGGTTCACAGGGTGCTTGGGCTTCTGGGAACTGAAGTCCAAGAACATCTGGAGTGCCAAGGTTCGCCATCATGGAACTAGTTACACTTAGCTGTTTACTGTGTTCCAAATGCAAAACAAAATAAAAAACAAAAAAAACCACATTTTTGCAAATCAACTGGTTGCAAAGAGATGAGCAATTTTGCAAGTGAAAGGAGAGAGAGCATGCAGCCAATACTGCCTTTCACTTAATAAAAACATGGCAAATCCAATATGTTACCCTGAATTCTCTTTTTAGTACTGTGTTTAAACATTCATCATAGCCTCATAAAGTAACTCAATTTCCCCATCAATTTTTAGAAAGCATTCCAGGGAATACCTCTTTATACTACACAGAGAGAGCAGACATTCACACAAAAACTCTCCATCAATATATCTCTTTGAGTAAGGTGTATCATATATTATAAAGTGATTGTTCATTACATTCTCCAGTTTCCTTTCAAATGTTTTTGGAGCAAAGGAATTACTGATGAGACTCTTGGCCCCACAAAGAAATGCGCATTTAGTACGATACAGAATCATTTGCATCACTGAACTTTTGGAATCAAATATTTGGGTGAACAATTGGAACTGAAGTCTTTATGAGACATGTGCCAAAGAAAAATAGGCACTTCTTCTTCTTCTTCTTCGTCAGGTGCCATATCCATTCTAGATATTGCCTATCATCAAGATGTTAGTCTTCCTGTTCTTAACTCCTCAGAGCAGTTCTTTGGAGGACATGCCACATCAGTCTCTTAGGTTCTTCAACCATGAAGTCCGTCGACATCCAGGGCCTCTTTTCCCAGGGATCTTTTCTTGCAGAGCAAGTTGGAGTATTTTATATTTCATGTTGTTCCTCATATGGCCCAGGTATTGGAGCTTTCCTTGCTTGATGGTCTTAAATGAGTTCTTGTTCTTTATTCATCCGGTGCAACACTTCTACGTTAGTCACATGGTCAACCCATGATATCCTTAGCAGCCATCTGTAGATCCACATTTCAAAAGCTTCAGTTCTTTTTTCAAATCCTTCAGCAGTGGTGGGATTCAAAAACTTTTACTACCTACTCTGTGGGCGTGGCATGGTGGGAATGGCCAGGTGGCTATGTGACTTGCTGGGAGTGGCCATGTGACTGGGTGGCTGTGCTGCTCTGGCAGGAGGCAGACGCAGGCCTATAACCTGAGGCTCCAGCAACCAGATGAGGGAAGCCCGGGCAGGCTGCACCACCGGCACAGGAGGCTCTGGCAACCGGATGGGCGGGGCCAGCTGGAATTTCTGCTACCGGTATGGATGTACCGGGGTGAACCAGCTGAATCCCACCACTGTCCTTCAGTCAGTGTCCAAGCTTCCACTCCATATATTAACACTAGGAAAACATAACATCTCACTATTCAGATCTTTGTAGTGAGAATTAGATCTCTACTACGTAACAAATGTCACATTTTTATGAAGGTGGCTCTTCCTTTTTTATTCATATTTAAATCTCTACCTCAGGATCCCAATTTTCATTTAACATACTCCCCAAATAGACAATTTTATCTATTTTTTCGATTTCTTGTGCTGTCATTAGCTTGCCATGAGCTGGTGTTCGGCTTATAACAGGTCTTCTTGGTTTTGAGATCCAAACCATATTCTGCACTTGAAGCTCTAACTCGATCCAGCATCAACTGAAGATCTGCAATGTTTGTGGTCAACAACACTGTGTCATCAGCATATTGGATGCTGTTCAGGTATTCCCCATTCATTTTAATGCCAACATTTAAATCTGAGAAGGCTTCTGAAAAAATATTCTCTGAATATATATAAAACAGTGTGAGGGATAACACACAGCCTTGTTGCACTCCTCTGTGAATTTGAACCTGCTCTGTCAGCTGCTCTTCAACTCTGACTTGAGTTGTCTGATTCCAATAAAGGTTGGTGATGATTCTGATATCTTTATCATCTACACCTATTTTCTTCAGTGCTGTGATCATCTTCTCATGCTGGCATCTGTCTAAGGCTTTTGCATAATCTATAAAACATGCATGTACGTCACATCTCATGTTTCTAGATCTTTGTATGAGGACCTGCATCGTAAACAGTGCCTCTCTGGTACAGTACTTGTAGAATTCTGGAAGCCAAATTGTGTTTCACCTGTGCTTTTCTTCACACTTCTTATAAATTCTACTATGGATGATTTTCAAGAAGAACTTAAGAGCATGACTCATGAGGCTAATTGTTCTGACCTCTTCACAGTACTTCTCGTTTGGTTTCTTTGCCAATATAACAATGGCTGATAGCAACCAATTTCTTGGTACAATCCCTGTGTCATAAATGGTGTAAAAAGGGCAGTTCTTTGATGTTAACTTTGGACAGAAGTTTTAAAATTTCTACTGGGATGTCACCTGGCCCTCTTGCTTTCCCATCTTTGGATCTTTGCAATGCTCTTACAACCTCACTCTCCAGTATTGGTGGTCCAGTATTGCCATTTATGACAGGCTGTTCACCTCTTTCATCACTAAACAGCTCTCCTATGTATTCCTTCCACACATTGATCTTATCCCTTATTTCCACTGCAAGATTCCCATCCTTGTCCTTTAACAATGCGTGTTTCTTCTGTTATCTTCTGCCAGTAACTTCCCTGATCTTTTTAAGTATGTTGAAAAAAATCATGCTTAATCTGGTATTTCTCTATCTCCGTGCATCTGTCAGCCATATACGCTTCCTTTGCAGCTCTTATTTTGCGCCTAATCATCATCTTCTGTAGATCATTACATTTTTCTTTGTCTTGATTCTTATAGACGCATCTAAAGTTGCGGAAATCTCTGCAAAAGTGGAAGTCCCATATTGCACATGTGGTAAGTTACAGTAAAACTTTCAGGACAAGAAAAAATGTTAAGTTAACTCATAATGTAGAACAGGGATTCTAAAGGCATCTCAGTGCACAGCACAAACTTTTCATACTAAATGCAATTTGAAACTATTGTTTTGCAAGTCTTATAGGCTTAAGCACAAATCTGATTTTCTCGAACCTGACCATCTACCTGGTTCATACTTCAGGGCAATTTGGAGTGAGCTGATTGGATACTGGAGTTGGTCAACTCAACCCCATCGCATGTCTTTTGAGCTTCCACCAGAAGGTTCTACTATTCTGATGCACCTGTGGGCACAGGGTATAAAATAACCTTGCAGCAGTTAGAGCTCCCAAAGCCCCCGGGCCGGGCGCCCGCCAAGTGCTGGAGGTGAAGAGGGAAGGAGGGGGGCCCCACCATCGCTCCCAAAGCCCCCGGGTGCCCACCAAGTGCTGGAGGTGAAGAAGGAAGGAGAGGGGCCCCGCAATCGCTCCCAAAGCCCCTGAGTGCCCGCCAAGTGCTGGAGGTGAAGAGGGAAGAAGGGGCCCCCACCATCGCTCCCAAAGCATCCGGGCACCCACCAAGCCCTGGAGGTGAAGAGGGAAGGAGGGCCCCTGCCATCGCTCCCAAAGCCCCCTGGGCACCCACCAAGGACTGGAGGTGAAGAGGGAAGGAGGGCCCCCCACCATCGCTCCCAAAGCCTGCCTGTATATTGCTGACTGAGGAACTCCCAGACAAAAAAGCAATGGTAGCTTCCCCTTTGATTTGTCAGTAAGGGGGAAGTGGATATTGAGCTGCTTCACAATACCAGCAAATTGAATGCCATAAATTATGTTTTTGTGTTTGGTAAATTATTGCAGTTGTGATGCATGACTTTGACGACAATAATTTTTTTAACTGGTCAGGCATTTCACGATACCGGCAATTAAGTCATTTATGCTGTTTGGATAAAGGAAGAGCAATAAACATAATGCAGCTCCTGCCCCATCCTCAAGTGGCCCCAGACATCCCAATCCAGCCTACAACACAAGGGCCAGTGTAAAGAGGCCCACTTCTCTTTTAAGCTTTAATCCACATACTTCCTACAAGGTCAGTTTCTACCCTCAGGGGCCCTTATAATTATGTCGGATAGATGAGGAGTTCTGGAATGTTGCTCATTTTAATTTAACAATAGGATTCTCCAATTAGTCCTTATCTCTTATAGTAACTGGATTTAGGGATGGGAAGAATCTAGAGGTTCAATTTTTTTTAAAAAAATGAAGTAGTTTATTTATTTAAAATTGCAAAAGATGTAACTATTGAAAACATGTTCAATTAAATATTAGAGATACTAAAAGTGTAACTCTGTTATCTTCAATAGTATAATAGGTTGTGTTCCTTTGCTCAAGGAATCATGCATACAAAGATTGCCATAGTAATGGGAAAATGAATACAGTACAATAATGTGCCATTTCCTATAGATTATGCAAAAGCCTTAGACAGACAAAACACTGACTGGTTCTTAGTTAACTGTCATTTCCTTTGCAGGCGCAACCCCCAATAAAGGACTCAGACACTGGTGAAAGTGGATAACGGCATTGGGCCACATTTATTGATTCATGCCCTAGTCCGAATTATAAATTTCGATTGGTATTCAACCAATTATAATTCTTAAGGCAAGCAGGCCGAAGTAACACTGGTAAGGTTCCTCCCAAAATTGCCGACGGCAATTGGTTACAATGTATCCATTTGTATCAATTTGTTTGTTGACAACAAACAAATTGTTGACCATAGTCAATAATCTAACTATTGACCCCACCCTCTGACGCGTATCCGTAAAATAACGGGGTGATGCATGCTGCCTAGCTCGTGCCATCACCCCATTGCCTGGTTCATTGTTGACCGGACAACGTTAACCAACTTGTGCCTGTCTAGTGTTGTCCAGTCAATTGCGAACCTGCCGGATACCTGTGGGTCATAAATGTTTACCTTACCAGTGCTACCCGCCACACGGGGAGGCTTCAACAAAGGCTCACCGCCCCCCCCCCCAGACCGACAGCTCGGTCAACAGGCCTGCTCGCCAATCTCCCAACAAGAGGTCCATACCTCCCGGCGACAGATGGACCCCATCCCCTGTGTAAAGCTCATAATTTTGTAGACTGATGGTGGGGTGTCGTATGACGCGCCCCCAACCCTTGTCCAGAAAGAACCGGGCAATAGCCCTGTTCACCGAGCGCCAAGCCCGATCAAGGGTCTGGAGGTTAAACTCTCCCCTGTAAGCGTGCCGCGGTATCATGTCCGACCAAAGCAGGGTTGTGGCAGGCCACACATAATGCAAGTAGGCCAGGTCACCGCAAATCGCATGCTTCAGCGATAGGCCCGTGACCTGTCCCAAATCATTACCCCCAAGGTGTATAATCAGGACATCAGGCGGTTCAGCATTCCTGATGGAGAAAAGGAATGGCAACAGTTCCCGCCATAACATTCCGCGCTTACCGTACCACCTGAGACTTGCGGATGCACCCAGTCCCAGTCGGGGTCCCCACTCTGTCGCCGCAGCAAACTGCGCTGCCCTGTGCACATAGCTGTGGCCCACCAGCCATACTGTCACCGGTGTAAGACGACACCCAGGGTCTGTCAAGGAAAAAAGGAAACAGGGCAGTGACTGAACTGGTACTCAAGGTTGAAGAGGGCGAACATATAACTGAAAACATTGTGATCCCCACCTTCCCATGTTGCGTATCTCAGCCCCGGAGTACCCAAACGCCGCTGCAGCGGAAGCCGCCCCTATCCTGAATGAATGGGTGCCGTAGCGAGCCCCAGGGTGGCCAACACTGGCTAGTGCCTTACCGGTCACCTTCCAAAACTGAAATTTAGTAAGGGGAGACCCATCTTGGTGACAGAAAAACGGGCCAGGGTGCGTACCACGCATTGCAAGGAACTCTTGTAGGGCACCAACCGGACAGATGTCTGCCATGGAACATCGTAGCAGTCTTACACCACTGCCTACCCCGTGCTGATCAACCTTAGAGGAGCGTATCCTCAGCTGAGCCCAATCATTGGAAACATAGACATCTTCGAGTTCCAGTGCCCTACGACTCGCATCCGCCTTAGACAGTAGCACCAGCTCACTGATGCGGAGCGCTCCAAAAAAGGCCACCGTTGTAGCCGCATGAAACAGGGCCGCCTCATACCTGTCAAAACACAGGTCATGCCAGCCCCATGCAAGGTGGGTAAGTACCCCTGGAGAAATCGGGTGGCGGTCGTCCGGGCTGCACCCACGCTCCTGCGCCCACCCTTCCAAAACATGCCGTATGCGGAAATCATTTGTGCTGTCAGCATAACCACCCACCTTGGCCATGAATGCCAGCGCTGACAGCCTGGATGCTATGGTGCGGGGAGCTAGGCCCTGGGTATGTAAGTAAACCATAAATTGGAGGACGTGGGCCACTGGGATGGGCCAACTTTCAGGTAGCTGGAATCGGGCACAAAAGGCCCGGAAAGTACTGAATGCATGATTATACGCCTTACGCGTGCGGGGCGCCAGCGACATGCCGATCGCCCAGTTCACCTCTCCTTGCCAAGCGTCCATATCTCGTCCGGGAGCGGCGAGGGAAATTCCTCTGCGTCCGGGGCCAAGGCATGGAACAGGGGGATCTGCAGGCGGGACAAAGCATCAGCAATATCATTATTAATACCTGGAACATGTCGAGCCCTGAAAAGCACATTGAGGCGTAGGCTGCGCAACACAAACTGGCGGACCAGCCCCATGACCCTGGGAGATTTCGACGTCTGTGAGTTGACAATGTGGACAACCGCCGCATTGTCGCACCAGAAATGGACAACCGAATTGGCCCACTCCTCGCCCCATAGCATCAAAGCTCCCAGAATGGGAAAAAATTCCAGGTACGTGAGGTCCCGCAAACGATCCGTGCCCCACCAGGCTGGCGGCCATCTGCCGTAGGCCCACTTCCCTCCGAAGTAAATCCCATAACCCAGGGACCCCGATGCATCCGACTGAACCTGAAAACGAGGGGAAACCAGAAGGTCGGACCTCCAAAACGACACCCCATTGAATTCCCTCAGGAACTGGAGCCATATGAGCATATCTGCCCTCATGCCCTTGTTCAGTCAGACCCTGTGGTGGGGCCTGGCCAAGCCAGTCATGGCGTCACACAAGCGCCGAGCAAAGGCTCTGCCAGGTGCAACCACCCTGCAAGCGAAATTGAGGTGACCATGTAACACCTGTAGCTCCCGAAGGGACACCTTGCATTTGGCCAGCAAGTCCACGATCAGTGCAGTGATCCGTGAAACCTTATCGACAGGTAACCTGGATGCCTGCGCAACCGTGTCGATCTCCACCCCCAGGAATATGAGCTTGGTTGATGGGCCCTCGGTCTTTTCGGGCGCTAAAGGGACACCAAGTTCCTTCATTAGCGTCTGAAATGTATTTAGGAGACGCGTGCACGTGTCCCAGCCCTGTTCACCCCCGAATAAGAAATCATCAAGGTAGTGGGCTACAGACCGAGACCCCGACCTGCGAACAAAGGCCCACTGTAGGAATGTGCTGAAGCGCTCAAATGCCGAGCATGAAATGGAACAGCCGAAAGGCATGGCCTTGTCAAAATAAAATTCACCCCAGAACTTGAAACCCAGCAACTCAAAGTCACCCGGGTGCACCAGCAGGAGACGGAATGCAGACTTAATGTCGCACTTTGCCAGTAGTGCACCCGGGCCACAAGAGCGCACCATGCGCAGGGCCTGGTCAAAAGATGTATACCTGACCAAACAAAGGTCATCAGGGATAGATAGCATCATTGACCGAACGGCCGGCCGGGTAAGACAAGTGGTGTATCAGGCGAAATTCCCCCGGTGACTTCTTGGGCACTAACCCCAAAGGGGAAACCTTGAGATTGGGAAATGGTGGGACAGGGAAAGGGCCGGCGACCCTGCCAGCATTAACCTCCTTAGCAATGCTCACGGCAGCCACCTCCTCCCTGCCCCTGAGTGACAACAGGTTGGGGGCATCTTGGGGGGACCTGTCCCCCGTGAAAGGAATGCGAAACCCCTGCTGGAAACCCTCAATCAGGTAAGCTGCATCTGCCCTCCTCGGGTACATCGTGAGCCAACACTCCAACATGTCCACATTAATTGGGGAGGGGGCCTTTTGCTTGACCAGCTCCCTCCGCGGCAGTTCTGCCCGCACCCTGTCCACCTCTCCCTCTGCCCCACAGTCCGCCTGCCCGCGGACACGCAGAGGCGGCATGGGGGCCAGCATAAGAGGGACACTCGTGCCTGTATCGGCACTGCTTCCTATTGCATGAACCATTGGCCGAGAAGCTCCAACACAGCAGGCGGGCTGGAACCCCCTGCCCCGCCACCTGGCGGGGTGCCTGGGCTGGAACAGCTCGCTGGACTGCATGTCCACAATGGTACCTCTCCCCTGGCGCAGTACGCGTGGGGGTCATGTACAAAAGCCACAGCTTCTGGCAGGGCTCATCCCACCTCATCTCTGGGTGTAGGGGCACTCTCATGCGGAATTCTTCATCGTAAGCCAACCACGACGGGCCAGGGAAATCAACCATCGCCCTATATATGTTGTCCAAATACTGGACCATCGGAATGGCCAGGTCAGGCCGGGGCCTAAGGTACACTGCCATGTATATGAGGTATGCGGGTAACCAATTGGCCCACGTGTGCGGCGGCTTACGACGACATGACTGCTCCTTGTCTTTCTCGTCCTGCCCCTCCCTCTCCTCTTTGGTGGGTTCGCTATTCAGGAGGGAGAAAATGCCCACATACTCCCCCCGCCAGATCTTTTCCTTGGTGGCCTGGGCCAGATGATCCCCAAGGGGTAAGGAATACCCTGCTGTCGGAAAAGCCGACACCGGAACATTGGCAGCGCTGGGCACCATGAAAGGGGCCCGAACCAGCCCCGCCACCCCCAGTAGGTTCCCTGCCGTATAGGGTCCCCCGTCCCAAGTGGGGCCTTGGAGTGGCAAAGCTGTACCCGAATGGGCCGGCGGCGGCTGTCCCGCCAGCCCAACCAGGCGAGGCCATGGCCACTGTAAGCCTCCCCCCCGTTGTGGGTTGTGGTGTGGGTCCACTAGCTTGAACTGGATACTCACAAGTTGCACCCCCATGGGCCGCCCCCACTGGGGGTTCCGGCCCACTGCAGGCGTCGGAGCTCGCGACCGCAACCGAGCTCATAGATGGGGCCTGACCACTACCTGCTGGCGGCATCAGCTGCGCGGGGAGCTGCAAGGTCGCGGCTGTCGCCGACCCATGTGCCTCGGGCAGCTCGACCCGGTCGGCCGCCTGCCGAGGGCCGGCGGCCGTTGCGTTGACCTGTAAACCAAAAGGTGCCCTGGGTGGATTGACTATCCCCAAAGATGCCTCTAGAGCTGCTACGCGGGCCAGTAGGGCATCAACGTTTACAGAGCCCCCAACGCAGATGGGGGTCATAGGGCCGGCCGGCCCACTGGTAGCAGGGGCCGGGCCAGGCATCTGGACACCGGGGCCCGAATATGGCCATGCCCCAACCACCAGCCCCTGAGGGACCGGGGGCATGCCCGGCCAGGGAAGGGAACCCAGCCAACCCCCCTGGTTGAAGCCCACCGCTGGAAGCCGCGGGGCAAGGTCCGAAGGCCCAGCCTGGGCATGCCCACCCTCCGGGCCGGCCTGGGGCTGCCCAGCCTCAGGCCAAGGAGCAATCGACCCCATCCCACCGGTCCCGGTGGGTGCCCCCGGAAAGGGGGCCTGCTGAGGGGGCGCAGTCGCGGTCCTCCGACCCGGCTGACGCCTCCTGGAAGGGCGAATCGAATTCGCCATTGCCTTCTTTTTGGAAGGCATTGCCACGAATTGCTGGGAAGCCTGAGAAAATTAGCAAAGAAAAAACCGCTGCTCAAAGAGGCTTCCCGGCTGAAGCGAAGAGCGACGGAGCAAGTGGGGAAAAACTTCTCCTCTCCGTCGCTTTGCAAAATGGCAGCTCGGCTGCCTCGTGGCCACCCCTTTTAAAGAGGGATGGCCACGCCCCCTAACTACCCGAATGTCCAAGTCCAGTGGGGGGGCCCCGCAAAGAGCGCGGCGGCCATTTTGGCGCCGCGCTTGCATTCTAGTACTTGGACACATACCAGGATTCTCTCTTAATGTCTCCTTTAGTCTTCACTTTGGTTCAACAGTTATTGTCATCTCATATCCACCACTAGGAATGGGCATTTTGTGTTCACATTAATAAAAATAACAACAAAGAACTTCTCCCCTATTTTCAAGTCCTTTTGTTGATTCCAAGACAGAGACTCAGTAACATAGATGAGTCATTTGGAACAAAAGCAGGGAATGTGAGAGTTTTGTGTTTCCCTCTTATGTTTAACCCAGGCGTTCCCAACCTTTTCAAGCTGGGAGTTGGGCCACGCTCTCAGTCAGCTTCGAGGGCCGGATGACCATTCTGCCCTGACTGCATGATGGGGATGGCCATTTTGTCCCAACAGCTTCAAACAGGGTGGCCATTTTGTATCTCGAATGCCCTTGGATATAGCCCTTGGATATAGCCTTAGGCTGGGAACCCCTGGTCTAACCTTTCCTTCATTCTTTGTCAAATGGCCTAGCAAACCTTTTCTCCCAATAGCATTGTAAGGCCTATTGTCTGCATCCAACCTGAATGTCCCAGAAGGGGAGAGTAGCACACCATTGCTTTCCCTATGGCAGTGATGGTGAACTTTGGCACTCCAGATGTTCTTGGACTTCAATTCCCAGAAGCCCAAGCACCCTGTGAATCTATACAAATGGGTTCATCCGGCCCGCACAGCCGTTGTTGCTCCTAGAAGCGGAAGAAAAACGAGCCCGTTCCAAGGAAGGGTTAACCCGGAAGAGTCTTAACAGTATGGGCACGTTTTACTTCCACTTCCGGGAGTGACAAGGGCAGCATGGGCCAGATGAATCACATTAAACCCCTTTGTGTGGATTCACAGGGTGTTTGGGCTTCTGGGAATTGAAGTCCAAGAACATCTGGAGTGCCAAGGTTCACCATCACAGCCCTATGGTAATGGGCCTAGGCTTCCAATCCTTGGAAGAAAGTGTTCCTTTTAAACAACTGGACAATATAAACAAGGAGAGGCAACCTCAAAATAGGTCGAATGGGATCCTTCAAGTTCCTCTGCTTTGCATTCTGCATTTGTCGCTTCAATGGGTACAACGTCCATATTTCAGAGTTCTTTTATTACTGCCTTGCTCAGCTGGGAAGTGAAACAAAAAAGTCAATTAGATCAACCAGTGAACTGGGACGTTCTGTTTGAGTAATGGCCTAATTCAGCTGCATGTACAGCAGAGAAGTTCACAAAAGCAGCAGAGCTTGCCAGTTCAGCTGGCCTGTGGCCCATCTATTAGCATCAATCCCACATTACAAAGCTGGAGGCAGGATAGAGCAAAGGAAAATGGGGGCCAGAGGTGGAAGGGAGAATAAAACCTGAACAATAATGAATATCAAAGCTGCTGAAGACTGTAGAGGAGTACGAAGGTAGATTACCCAGCCACATAATTCTTTACTGTCACGAAATGCTTGGATTGAACTCCCAAGGCAGATTCCCAGAGATGCTCCAAAGCTTATCATTCGGATTGTGTGAAGCTGCAGCAGGTTTTAAAACTGGGTCCCAGAAAGATCTCAACCAGTGAGACGTGTTTCATAAGAATTACTAAGAACTGGCTCTTGGTTCCTCCTGCAAATATGATGAGCATATTTTGTTTTACAATTACACTACTACATAACCAATAGTGATCAGATTAATGAAATTATGGATAATGTGGAATTATCTCTCTAATTCACTGAGAAATATTATTGTAACTTTATATCCTTAAAAAGCACTGTAGATGATAAATCTGCTACTGGTGTAATTGCATTGTGATATTAATAAATAAATATCACTCTTGGATAATGTGGCCTTTACGTCTCTATCATGCTGGAACCCTGAAAGTCAACTTGCTCACCAGAGAAACAGATGGGAAATGGAATTAATGCTTATGCTCCACGTGAACTTGCTTCCTTTGCAGGTGATGGTCTATTTCCCTCAGTCCACAAACGTATTTGCTTTCTTCTTCAATAAAGGGAGGAAACGGAAACCTTTGGCATATAACTGGACTGTTGGGGAGATGAAGTTCCATAGGATCTGAGCTAATCAAAGAGAAACAGCCTTATTTCAAGTTCCCAGGCATTCATTTGTGCTGAACCCTTGCTAGATAAAATAGCTGCCTCATTAAAGGCACTCATAGAATAATATTGATCAGGTGAATCAAGTCAACAAGCCAAGCCATACATCTGTAAAGAAGAATCACCTGCAGCAGCTATTTCACACTGAAAGGGTTCTTATCTTCATTGTGGTCTAGTTTATCTCTCAATTGAGTGATCCTTCAATCCATAATGGAGATTTATCCCGTGATAAGGGTCCAAACAGCCCTTCAGAGTGCTCCAGTTTATTGCCTGTTTGATTGCCCCTTCTTGCCCCCTGCCATGCCTTTTTCACAGCCGTCATTCGCCAAACCACAACGCCTTTTCTTAATAGTATGTGGAACAACGCTACAGCGATGCATTTTCAAAACATCATTTGGAACCTTTCCAGGGAGAACATGTATTGTGAGGCAAAGTTCCTGCAGCATCAGAAAAAAATATGTGCATATAAATCAGAATCAGGAGAGCATTAGGACAATGAAAGTACCACCCACTTGAAACCGTACAAGTTTTCCTTTCACTTATTCAATCTTGCATTGTCATCAGGTACAATCCAAGTACCGAACAACACTTCCAGAATATCTAGAATTGCATAGCATCAGTTAGGGAAATATTTATTAAGACACTGAAGAGAAACATGTAGGAAAATAGAGGGACTTCTCCATTGCCCATTTAAATGTCACAACCCACTGCATAGGTTACAGGGTTGTCATCTCAGATAACACAGACCACAGCTGTATTTTGGTGCAAACAAACTATCCACACAGGCTACAAGGCAAGATATACTAGAGTGCTCTGAAAAGAACAAATCCATAACACTGTGCCAGAAAGAAACCACAACGCCTATTAAAAGGGGCAATACAGAGTGTAGTAAACTACAGAGTGTAGTAAACTGCAGAGTGCGGTAAACTTCACTTGGCAGCAACAACAGAACACTCTGTATCAAAACATTTGTAGACACATGTTCTTATCTCAGTGGTACCCACAGGGGAATGAGAGGATTTTGGATCCAGGGTAGCTCAAGCCTCTCCTGTCCTGCCCATAAAACAATTTACAATCTGCTCCATTTGCCTTTCATTTTGGAAAGGTGTATCATACCAAGCCTTCTAGAGGGGCTAGGAAGAATGCTGAACCAATTTCTCCACCCTCTGGGAGCAGTGTTCTGAATTATTCTACAAGCCTCATAAAGTTCTTTCCCCCAAAACCATAGTGTCCCACTAGGTCAGGCGAAAGGAACTACAGAATAAATTCACCAAAAGTTGGCTTTATTTTGGCAGTTTCATGTCTGGCCTAGAAGACACAGAAGGGGAAAAAATAGTCACAGCCTACACTTGCCTGGAGGATAAAATTATAGGTGAAGAATGAATCCTCCCCCCCTCAGCCACCATGCCAATGTTAAAGGGGGTTGCTTCTTGATCTCAAACATGGTGATAGATCGGATGGATAGGAAAACCTACCAACCAAATAAATTAGCCCATGATCAATGACCTCAAAATGATTGTTTTCCACCTAAAGAGGAAATTGGAGAAGTATCATCAAAGCAAAACTGGATGAAACGCTTATCTAAAAACAGTGTTTCCTTGAGTAGTAAAAGATGTCTGGTTGTTAACACGCATGACAAACAAAGCATTGATCACTGGATTGTTAACGTTGGGTTCTTGTGCAGTTTTGATAGACACTATCACAGGGTGAAATGGTTTAAGAGCAGAAAATGCATGTTTCCCCCAAATGTCTCTTTTAACCCTCAGTTATGAAGAAACCAGATGTAACTGGTAGAAGCTCCTGGAAGTAGTTTTTGTTGAGTATTCTAGTGCAACCTCAGCATGCAGTAACCAGAGAGATGGGGGAAACTAGCCTAACATAAAAGAAGTTGTTTTGCATTGTTTGTCTGTAGTTACAATTAGCAAGGTACTTTCCTGCCTCAGAGGTTACCTGACCCTTTTTGCATCTCTTAAGGTCTTTGTTTGCTCTGGCCTTCTCTCTCTTGCTTTCTGCTTTGGACAAGGAAAGATATCCCTTTGAGCTCCTCCATCTTCCAAGCCAGATGGCTGGAAGAAAGACTTTACTTCTTTCTAAACCAACTTTACAAAGACACATGTATCTTCTGACCTCATTTTGTGAGTAAATGATCTTTCCCTCTCTCTCAAGTATCTAGTCCAAATGTGTTTATTAGCTGGGCTGAAAAGGGATGGTCTGGGAGACTTGCATTCAAACATAAAATTGCCTAAAACATGCCCCACTTTGCTGTGCAGCTGCTACAAATAACAAGTTGGGTCAAGACCCAGTGGCCCAGCTGACTTTTGAGGGACAGGATGGGAGAGGCTTTATGCTCATCTCATCATTTCATCCCAATCTCATCTCCTTAGAAAGCCCAATTCTAGATATGGCATTGGCCTCAGGAAAAGATGAGTCAGGATGTAGCTAAGAGGTCATCTCCCATGTTTCTTCTTTTCTGCCTATTACTAATGAGCAACAATATACATCGTCGCCAAAACAAAGATTGGGAAACAAATGTGTTACTGAGAAGAGTAAGGATATCATCCATTCTTTAGCACATGTCTTCCTACTGATACATAATAGCAGGCTTCTATACATGGAATATTTTGAAGCACTCCCCCACCCCCCCAAAAAAAATTTAGAGCACTATGAACATAGAACATAAATCTTTGAACAGGAACAGGATTAGTTCAAAAATTTGTAATTTCCCATTTTACACGAGCTATAGGAGTGTAATTGACCTTTTTAAAAACAGCAGGAAAACCAGTATTTTCTCAGCAAAATTACGTGGCAGTTGGGCATTCTGCTCTAACAGATTTCTCCATCTGTGAGTCCCGTAGAATATGATTTTCACCCTTCGCAAAAAAAAAATTCTTTGGAAAGATTATCAGACTTTTTTTTCCATTGTCACACGATAACGAAAATTGGATCGTATTGAACCAAATATGGCAAATTGAAGCAGGGTCAGTTCCACTTCAAAAGCGATTTCCTTAATTTGTCTTGTTGTATCATGAGAATAACTTGACCCAGTAAAAGGTTAAAATGTTTATTTTCATCCCCCCACCCAAATGCTTTTGATGAGGAGCAAGCTACATGGAAATGTTGCCTAGCAACACGATATCTATTCCAAAAGAGAGCAGGAAAGAAACTGCTTAGTGGAAGCTCCCATTGCCTCATCATAATGGACAGAGAAGTGATTTGGACTCTTGAGAGGCGGAACTTCCTGTTGGTGATACCAGAGACAGAGAGCAGAGGTTTGGTCTGAGCAGCCAGGCCTCGGCTGGACTGGCTTTAAGGTCATATGCCCTTCTATGGGTTTTTTGAAAACGAATTCTTACCTGTAGCATTATTGCAAGCCCACTGCTTTGACTGCCTTCTATTTTGCACTGTGAAATAAAAGTAGGGCATAAACAGATTTTGTGTGCCTGTGCATGTGAATATGCAAATTGCCTTCCCCCACAATCAACAAGAGGGGCAAGGGAGTCTTAGGCTGGCAAAGGAACATTATTATTTTTAATTACTTCAGAGCTTCCAGTATCAAGAAAGGTCTGGAGGTTGACAATTTTTCAGTACATTAGACCCTCACATGACGTTGCTTGGTTCCTCAAGTAGTGTTGCTATAGGGGAAACATCGTTGTGCGGTTTTCAATGGCAGCTGCGCCATCTAGCGGCAAAAAACTGTCATTATCCGCACGTTAAAAAAAAACGTTAAACCGCACAACGATGGTTTTTTCGTCATTGTGCAGATAGTCATGTGGCGAATGACGATGCATCATTAAGCGGAAATGACGCTATTCGAACGCGCCGTTAATCAAGGGTCCACTGTAGTGGGTTTAGTGCTCGAAAGATCTTCATGGCTTAGGCCCATTCCTTAATGGAGGAACATGGTCTGCTGAATGCACACTGGGCCTAAGCCTGTGATGGCGAACCTTGGCACTCCAGATGTTCTTGGGCTTCAATTCCCAGAAGCCCTAGCCCCCATGAATCCACACGAATGGGTTTATTGCGATTCATCCGGCCCACACCGCCCTTGTCGCTCCTGGAAGTGGAGGTAAAATGCACCCGGACGGAGGAAGGGTTAACCCGGAAGAGCCTTAACCATACGGGCATGTTTTACTTCTGCTTCCAAGAGGGATGAGGGTGGCGCAGGCCAGATGAATCGCAGTAAACCCGTTCGTGCGGATTCATGGGAGCTTGGGCTTCTGGAAATTGAAGTCAGAATATCTGGAGTGCCAAGTTTCACCATCAAAGGCTTAGGCCCAGTGTGCATCCAGCAGACCGTGCTCCTTCATTAACCTTACCAGATGCTGAGCACTTCCTTGGAGGTAGGGAAAGTGGCGACCTTAAGAAGGGAGACTTCAGTAAATAACACCACATCTTTGGGATGCCTACCTCCAACGCCTTCGTTGCTTAGTGGTTAAGATGGTAAGCTTGATGACTGGGAGATCGGCAGGTCAGCAGTTCAAGACCCAAGTGCTGCATGACGGGAGTAAGGGCCTGTGGTCTTTCCCAGGTCCTGCCAACTTAACAGTTTGAAAGCAAGAAATTGCAAGTAGATAAATAGGTACCTACTTCGGTGGGAAAGGTAACAGTGTCTGTGTGCTCTGGCGTCTAGTCATGCCTGCCACATGACCACAGAAATGTCTGCAGATGCAGACAATGTTGGCTCTTTGGCTGTAAATGGAGATGAACACCACCCCATAAAGTCAGATATGACTGGCTTTCGAGCAAGGGAGACATTACCTTTACTACCTCACATATCCCAAACTGATGCTATCTTTATACTTTCTAAAGGGGAGACGTGTGATTGCCCTTCTGCTCTGTGCTGCAACTACCGAATTTTTGCCTGTTTGTGCTACCTGTTTTCCCATATTTATTTGACAGTTTGACTGATTAGTGTTCCTGTTTGCCACTTTGTAATGGAAAGGTGGGAAAAGAAGTAAAAGATTGTTTTTGTAACATTCAAGTGTATGATCTGAACTTATAATAATTGACATACTTCCTGCATAATTTTATTGTCTATGCACTTAAGTGACTTGTTTGTTTGTTTAGTACCTCCATTTTTATACTGACCAGCTGACTTAAATGTCACTCTGGCAGTGAAAATAATAGATAAAATATTAAAAATATATAAAATCCTCCTTTCACTCTATAACCATCCAAATATATCTTTATATAATACATAATAATCCAAGATTAGGCAGCGATAGATTAATCAGTGATAAAAAAAAACAAAGCAAGATTAACTCGGGGGCATGAAATTTACAAATGCTTTCTTTAGTTCTGCCATGACCAAATTTTAAAAACTCAGATTCCATGGTATTTCTTGCCATGTGTAGCACTATTCATTCTTATTTTGAAGGTGGGGGGAGGATGCAAAAATAAGAACAAGTTCTTACAAAAGAATCCAACAATCCAGTGAAGCTCCACAGTGCATGCATAACCAGAGGGTTGTGAATTGGGTTCCTATCATTGAAAATACTAAGTGTAGGGAAAATGCACATTTTTGTCGCGTAATTTATTTCAAACACTCTTAAATCCAATATAACCCCAATGATCTTGCCTTACTTGCATACTGCTTGTACTACAAATAAAAGAGCCCTCTTGCCTGGCCTTTAATTAACTGTCATTACTAAAGTGAACAATCTCTGTGTGTGACAGCCCAGGGTGCCAACAGAGGTGCATAGCATCAAAGTTCTTCGTTACGAGGGAGCCACAAGATAAATATACCAAGACCTTTTTAGATTTTTATGAGCCGTAGTTTGCGTTTTCTTCGTACCTACCACCGTGACCGAAAAAGAGCTGTGCAGACATGCTGCTACTGCCTTGTAACATTTGCTTCCTCGCATTCTGGAACCTAAAGGAAGGCATGGAGCATTTCTTGAGACCCCCCACTCCCCCTAGTTTGAACTCCAAATGGGCACACCTTTGCCCCTTGCCATCCTTGCAAATCAGCTCAAAGTTCCCAAATGAATTATCTGGCTAGAGAAAGTGTAGGAAGCAACTGTAAGGATAATACACCTAAATTATTCTACTATTATAGGACTCGTTCCACCTTCCAGAGACCTGTACCCATTCTGGAAGTTCTCACCACCTTTGCGCTGCTTCAGAGTACCTGTGGCCCTGCTCCAGGCTAGAGAAATCTATGATAGGTTTCAATCACTGACTGTTTATGCTTACAAACCAGCCAGATCAAGTAGGATGCAGTGTGAATTAGTATATTGTAGTGTTGCCAATAAATGAGTGAAAGAATTAAAGGAACTGGAAACTCTCCCACCAGCTTAAGCTCTACGTGATAAGTACACGTCTTCTGTATCAATCAGGTTTATTTAGATTTTAAAAAGATTTTTAAAAAGTTCAGAATCAGGTACAAAATAGAAAAAAGGAACCTTTTTATTTTCTACTCCCCCAGAATAAAACAAGAAAGGCACATCTAGCTATATTTCCTAGCCTAGCCTTGAACTAGACATTCTGCGCTACAAATCTGCAAGGGAAAGCGGGGTTCTACCAGTGGATCCCTTTAGCTCAGTGAAGTGTAGGTATCTATCATATGTGCTCTGGAATTCCAGTTGGCTATTTGCCCTATGCCAGTGATGGCTAACCTTGGCACTTCAGGTGTTCTTAGACTTCAATTACCTGCTGATCAGGGCTTCTGGGAATTGAAGTTCAAGAATACCTGGAGTCCCTAGGTTCACCATCACGACCCTACCCTATGCTGCTTTCAATGGAATTCAGTGCATATCAGCAAGTATGTTCCAATACATCTGTAAAAAAATTCCACTGAAAGGCAAGGTACAAGATTGCCAAAGACCCAGACCAGTTGTATACGTGTTTGCCATCAAGTCAATTTTGTTTTATGTTAACCCATTGCAGGATTTTCTAGGTAGAGGATACCGATGTGGTTCCCCATTATCTTCTTCTGGGGATGCTCTGGGACTGTGCCGTTTACCCAATAGCAATGAAACTTATACAGCATAGCACCCAGAGCACTCTCTGGGCAGTTCACAAGGTAATTATAGTTTTGCCTCCCATAGGCTAGTTACTCATTTTACGAACCTCGGAAGGATGGAAGGCTGAGTCAACCTTGGACTTGGATGGTGAGCAACTTAGGCTGCAGAACTGGATGGAGGCTTTTTTGGCACAAGATTACACAAACTTGTTCTTTGCCCGAGAAGCACAGTGTGGCATTGAACTCCCAGCCTTTGGCTCCACAGCCAGATTCTAAAACCACAGAGCTATGCAAGCAGCTGATCCAGTTAGTGTGCATGATTTATTTATCTGATAACTCTCAACTCTACTTTTCCACAGGGGAAAACCTCCCAGAACAGTTTACAGAAACCAGTTGTAATCGACACCCTGCCCTTAGGTCTGTCGACAAATAGGTAAGGTAAGGTCTCCCTTACTCGAAAGCCAGTCATATTTGACTCTAGGGCGTGGTGCTCATCTCCATTTCCACTCTCTGTGTCTGCAGACATTTCCATGGCCATGTGGCATATTGGTCAACAAACAGCCAAAGGTAAACGGATTGGGATGGAAGAGGGAGGCTACAAACTCAAGCACTCATTCTTTGTCACAATGCAATTACACTGTCGACTAGCTAGAAAAGCAAACAGTTCACAGATAGGAAGAGCCAACAATTTCTTTCATGGAGCAGCCTATGTACCCTTCATTTGCTACCAACTGCTGCAGAAAAGAGGTCAACGTGGCAGCCTCTTTCCTTGCCTTCCTCTGGCATAACTGAAGCACTGTGGCCAGAATCTGTACACATCATAAGATGGTTTTATTTTGATTACATCAACGGTTTGGGGCAGCTTGGTTGGGATGCCATGCTTTCTTTGTGCCTGCTCCTAGGTCCGTGGTGAACCTTGGCACTCCAGATGTTCTTGGACTTCAATTCCCAGAAGCCCAAGCACCCTGTGAATCCACACAAATGGGTTTACTGCGATTCATCCAACCCACGCTGCCCTTGTCACTCCCGGAAGCGGAAGTAAAATGTGCTTTCCGTACGGGCGCATTTTACTTCTGCTTCCGGGAGCGACGAGGGCAGCGTGGGCCGGATGAATTGCAGTAAACCCATTACGTGTGGATTCACAGGGGGTTTGGGCTTCTGCAAATTGAAGTCCAAGAACATCTGGAGTGCCAAGGTTTACCATCACGGTTCTAGGTTCTGAATCAAGTTTCCCTGGGAGGCTTGTGGCATCTACTTCCCAGTGATTTTCTTCCATCAAATGAAGATACTTTCTCTTTTTCAGGTGGCTTTTGGCTTGTACACCTGACTGCCCTCCTAACTCATGATTTGCCCTATTAAAGCAGTGGTCTTGTAGCTGTTTAAACTACCTAAATTTTTATACATTTCTCTGGTCTTGTTTTTTTAATTACTTGCATGCTTGTTATTTGTCAGATAGACAAGGAGTGGCAGGCCATAAGTTTGAATGTGGTTCTAACCATCAGGTATTTCTTTTTTTTAAAGTCATTTGGGGGATTTGAGAAAGTGACATTCAAAGCCCAACTGGTCCTTGTCATAGCCAGGTATGTCTACATCTTTTGGATTCTTTATATCTCCCCGGCTTAGTGGTTAAGATGCTGAACTTGATGACTGGAGGGTCGGCAGAGCAGCAGTTCGAGACCTGAGTCCGGCACGGCAGAGTGAGCCCCTGTCTGTCCCAGCTCCTGCCAACCCAGCAGATTGAAAGGAAGAAATTGCAAATAGATTAATAGGTACCACTTTGGCGGGAAGATAAACAGCGTTCTGTGCACTGCGGTGTCTAGTCATGCCTGCCACACGTCCACGGACACATCTGCAGACAGACAGCACTGGCTCTTTGGCTGCAAACGGAGATGAGCACAGAACCCTAGAGTAGGATACGACTAGCTTTTTTTGCTTGATAAAATATTTTCTAAACTACAAGATGCAACACATTTTGACATTTAAATTATAGTTAACATACGTTTATTTATATAAGTCTATTTAGTTAAAACAATTATGTAAAACATTTGATTTCTATACTGACTGTACAACAGAGAGCAGTACGGCAATGGCTATTGAGCAGCATCTGCTGGTGAATACTATGCACAGCAGTTTGTTTGTTTTTTAAAAAAAATCTGCATGGATAGAAATTGTAAACAGAAAAACGAGACAGAAACAAAACCCCTATTACTCTTGAAAACAATATTTTAAGACTAAGAGGAAAAAATATATGGATGAGAAGACCTTGTGTTTAATGTTAACCAATGCTGCTCCCTGTGCTAGTCTATTGAAAGGTGAACAATGAATCAATCTGGCTTGCAAACATGGAGGCATGAAATATATATGTTTGTTTCATGGATGTTCTTAACTTGTATTTAAAATTATATTGGCCAAAATACTATTAGTTATTACTACGAAAATTGACTATTGAGGGCATGTGATGCAGCTCACTTAACAATCCCAGCTGTGTGTCAGTGCCAGCATACAATGGCCAAATTCTGCCAGCACCTTTTGCTGGCATAAGTGCAATGGCTTAAATAGCAATGGAGAACTACTCCTTGTCTTATTTCATTATAGGTAAAGGTCACCCTTGCTCGAAAGCCAGTCGTATCCGACTCTAGGGTTCAAAGCGCATCTGTTTATAGCCAAAGAGCCAGCACTGCCTGCATCTGCATACATTTCCATGGCCGTGTGACAGGCATGACTAGACACCAGAGTGCACAAAAATGCTGTTACCTTCCCACCGAAGCGGTACCAGTTTATCTACTTGCAATTTCTTGCTTTTAGACTGCTAGGATGGCAGGTGCTGGGAGAGGCGGGAGCTCACTCCGTCGTGCAGCACTCAGGTCTAAAACTGCTGGCCTGCCAACCCGCCAGTCATCAAGTTCACTGTTGTCACTTCCACTCTCCAAGAAGTGAACAGCTTTTGAGTAAATAGCTCAGTCAGAGAGGTTTGAAATGGAAAAAAGAGAATTTTATCTAAGTTTTTCTGTCAATGTACAACAAAATACAATTACACATGATCATGGCACATATGATGTATTTGGGTCATCCTTGGATGAGGAAGGTGGGGTAAAAATATACTAAATAAATAAATAATGCATATATGCATGGTATTGGATCCATCAGATCCAAGGACCCCCATTAAAGATATAGCCAGCTTTTTATACTTTTCACGAAGCCTCGCACACGTGTCTTCAGTCCAGATGGCCTCCCAGGGCGTTAGGCATTTCACTTTTATCTTGATGTTACACATTCTAACTCACATATGCAATGATGTACATTCTAACATGTTCAGTGGTAAACATGGCTGCCTATTTCAGATAAGACCCTTTTGGGTGTGTTCCTCAGCAAGCTAGCGGTAAATAACTTAACTAGAGGCTTTCAAATAATTCCAAGATGGCTCTGCTTATGCATACCTTGTATACATTGCTTTGTGAAGGAGTATGTTAACACACATAAAAAATGCTAATTTACACTAGAGTGTCAGTCTTACCACTAAGCCATTGCAATCCCATCATTCTATACTTCAGTGTAAATAACTGAAATGATTCTGGTCAACGTGTAGTTTTGCCAGCATGTGCCTTTTTCACTCTTCATTGTTATGCTAAAGCAGAGCAGATGCTGAATAAATCTGAATACAAATACTGTACAAAAAATACTAATACAAAAAAAAAAGTGGTGGTGGTGGAGCCATGAACTTGCAGATCTTGAGCAATGTTTCCAAAGGCAATTCTTAACTTGCACAAGAGGGATGTTTCTGTCAAACTCATGATAACAGTCTTCTGTGACAGAGCATGGAGAAGAAAATTTTTGACGGGCCTCATAACTGGTGTGTAAAACCTTTTTCAATCTGTGGAAGGCAAGATGTGACTAAAACCCAGAGAATAGTTGTTGGGAGTTTCCCAACAGGGACAGGGTTCCTGGCAAGTGTGGTATAAAAACCAACCCAATGACCTCAGTCCCCATCAGCAAACATTTTGGTAACCTCAAGCAGGACCCAGGGCCCATTAATGAGTTTCTGCAACATTTCACAGTAAGCTTCTCTGCTATCTGCTTCATTTATCAAATTTTTTTCTCATCAGCAACCAAATGTCTGGAATAAAAATCCAGCTCTTCCCAATGGAACATTCATCATTCTGTTGTTGTTGTTGTTGTTCAGTCGCACAGTCAATTCCGACCCTTTGCGACCCCGTGGACCATTTTCCTCCAGGCACCTCTGTCCTCCTCAGCCCACCAAGCTCTGTGCCCATTGTGTCCACAATACCATCTATCCATCTCATCTTTGGACGCCCCCTTCTTCTCTTTCCCTCCACCTTTCCTAGCATCAAGACCTTCTCAAGCGAGTCCTCCCTTCTCATTTGATGTCCAAAGTACTTTAGCTTCATCTTCACTATTTGTCCCTCCAATGAACAGTCAGGGTTGATTTCTTCCAGTATTGACCTATTTGTTCTCTTTGCTGTCCAAGGGATTCTCAGGACTCTCCTCCAACACCACATCTCAAAGGCATCTATTCTTCTGCGCTCAGCCTTCCTAATGGTCCAGCTCTCACACCCTTACATTACCACTGGGAATACCATTGCTTTGACTATGCGGATTTTTGTTTTCAAGGTGATGTCTCTGCTTTTCACTATATTCCCCAGGTTTCTCATTGCTTGTCTCCCCATAATCAGTCGTCTTTTTATTTCATGGCTACAGTCGCCATCTGCAGTGATCTTAGATCCCAGGAAAGTAAAATCTATTTTATCATTCTATTTGATATAAAATTATTCAGCTGTACTTAAAAATGTATCTGTACCTCCAATAATTGCCACTTCTAGTCCATCCTGTACAACCAAAAGCAGCTATTTCCCAAGAAAACTTGTAATTTAAATCTCTTTTCCTTTCCAAGTGAAACAAAGGGGCCATGATGGCAGTGAGCATAATAATAATAATAATAATAATAATAATAATAATAATAATAATAATAATAATAATAATAATAATAATAATAATAATAATAATAATAATAATAATAATAATAATAATAATAATAATAATAATAATAATAATAATAATAATAATAATAATAATAATAACAACAACAACAACAACAACAACAACAACAACAATGATCCTCTCAATTTGCAGCATAATTTAGCAAGATATTATATAGCAGCTATCATCATAAAGGGCTATTCCTATTTTGTTTATATCAAAGTACCAGATAGCATTTAGAACATGTTTTTACATGCTAATCTTCATAGCGTCACTCTGTGGGATCCAGACTGAGGCACCTGAATTAAGTAGGCTTAGTTGCATAAAACCCACTTGACGAACAAGCTGCTGATTTTCCTTTGAACAGAACCCTCTTCTTATACCACAAACTGACTTTACAAGTTTCCTTAAACAAGATATAATTTCCCAGACAGCATGGGGGACTGATGCCTAAGAAAAACTAGATCGAATGTCTTTAGGATTCAGGGAATTAGTTCTATTCTGATTTAGAACCAGTTCCTGTTAAACACAAATCCATATATAGTCCTTGTGAAAGACATGCTTACCTTCTGTCCTGACACTATGAATCCATTAATAATTGTTACTTCCGGTGCTATTTAAGACCCCTCTGCCAATACTTCCTATAGTTTATAATAATGTCGTGTAGAAATGTCAAAACACTTGGACAAATAAAATATATGGGTTTACTTGACGTGCATTTAAATTTATATTGGCCAAAATACAATTAATTATCACCACAAAAAAGCAAACGATGTAACTTCTGGAGAATTTCTGCAGTTACAAAGTAAGAGCAGGTATCTATTTCATGTTGAGTTGCAAGGCTCAGTGCATGATACATTATGTCTATATTAGGAATGTGATCTTTAATTGGTTCCCAAAAGAGAGCCTCTAAAAAACAAATAATTCATATTAACAAAAGAGGGATGCATGAATGTTGCTTCTTTTGCTTAACCTTTCTTTCACCCTTTGTCTGTCAAATTCCCTGGGAAAAGTTTTTCTATAGCAGGCATACCTGTCAAGTTTTGGGAAATTTCTGTAAAAACCCCGTATTTTACACTCTTTCCTGCCATCATCCCGTATTAGTTAGACTGCAATTTAGACTAGAGTTAGACTGGAAGCCAGCACAGGATAAGCACAGCTGTCTAGTTTCCTGTTTTGGCCGGGAAATTTCCCTTATTTGACAGAAATTTCCTGAAACTTGACAGGTATGATTGCAGGGGTTTCACAACCTATGGCCTGACGCCATTCCATCTGGCCCACAGCGACAACCCTGGAAACAGACGCATTTACAACAGCCATTTGCTTTACGGCAGCATTTGCGGCAGGGGGAAACCATGTGGCAGACCGCTCAGCTGTGTGAGGCCCATGGCATGAAATGGTTGAGAATCCCTGTTCTATAGTATTGCAACAGCTGCTGCCAATCAGAACATCTAGGAGTAAAGTTTTCAAGCTGTAAAAAGGTCTGGAGTAATCTTTGTTTCACTCCTTTGTGTGCATGTGAGCTCCTGGGAATCTCCATCTTGTACTGCCTGCTTCAGCGTGAATGATTTCTTTTCTTCCTTAATTTTAATGGAGGATCCCATTCTGCCCCCCTACTCATTTACTCGGGTTGTTTTGTTACTGCTGACAGTCAGCCTGTCTGTGCCAATCTGCTTCCTTAAGATTATTATATATATATTTTAAACCCTGATTTTGGGGAGGGGGATTTCCATCCCAATTTCCTATCTTGGATTGTTTTTTCTGCCTGCCTGCTGCTGTGCAGCAAGAGAAGGCATCAAATTGGGGGGTGGGGGAGGAAATCTTCCCCTATGCTATTGGTTGAGGGGAGGGGGCATTTATATTTTTTTTCTTTAGGTAAAGGTCACCCTTGCTCGAAAGATAGTAGTATCTGACTCTAGGGTTCAGTGCTCATCTGTTTATAGTCGAAGAGCCAGTGCTGTCTGCGTTTGCAGACAATTCAATGGACATTTGGCAGGTATGCCTAGACACCAAAGTGCATGGAACACTGTTTACCTTCCCATCAAAGTGGTACCTATTTTTCTCAGTACTTGCAATTTCTTACTTTCAAACTGCTAGGTTGGCTGGGACAGAGATGGGCACTCATTCCGCCATGCAGTACTCAGGTTTTGAACTGCTGACCTTCTGCCTCCCAGTCAGCATCTTGACCACTTGAGCCACTGCAGTCCCTATTTTTTTCCCTTTACATACTTAGTTTTTTAGTTTTAGGGAGAGGGGTGTCTATGTATTTTATTTTGCTATCTTCTCTGTTTGTTGGGATACTTTTTGTTTGATTTTAAAAAACTGTTTAATTTAATTTAGTATTTTTGTTTAAGATGTATATTCTGAGTATTTGGTTGGGACAGTTTTATTTGATGGTGCTGGATGGTTGGTTGCACTGTTACCTGCTTTTTGGAGTAGAATGATTCTCTGTTGCCTTGCCTCTGCTTTTTGGGAGTAGTTCTTATGGGTTCTCTTCTATGGCTTTTATTGGACTAGCATCAGAAAACATGAATGGAGGGGAAATGAAATGACCCAAGAAAGATATTTCACTATAAAATGACAACAAACATAAAACAAAAACAAACATATACTCAAATATTCAAAACAATGAAAATGTTTGGCATTCAGATCCCTTGTCTACAATGAATTTGCAACCTATGGTTGTGTTAAGTTGCTTGAAAATAGCAACAGAATTTTGACCCTTGAAGTATTAAAAAGTCACCTTTTTCAGCAAGTAAAATTCACATGCAGAAGCAGAAAACAGGCTGAACTATATGTTACATATACATGATCATTAGAAGAGGGGATTCTTTAAGCACTGATTATCACAATAGGAATTTTCTCTTTCCTCCCAATTCGTATATTACAGTAGTTTACTTAATATAGTGACTTGCCCTCAGGATACAGGCATATTCTTCACTTGCAAAGTTGATTTTTCAGAGATGAACATTTGCTGAATCACATATGTGAAACATAAAATGCAATTTGTTTTAATAATGAGTTATTGATAATATATTCATGTATTCAATACACATTCATGCATATCCCCCCCCCCAATTTAGATATTTACTTGCATGGACACATACACAAGTACATCTACATCACAACATTCAACTGGTCCCAAATAAATGGACTGAATGGGGTCAAGTACTTTTATCCAGGGCTAATCTGGGATCTGTGAACTATGCTAAAAACATACAACACAAAAAGCATCAGCATATCATATTGCATCAGATAATAGGTAGGATTAAACATTTGTAACAATGCTTAAAGGACAAATTTGTAAAATACAAGAGGACATGAAGTCCAAAATAAAGAACATCAGTAGTGATTTTGTTTCCCAATATACAATGGCAGTATTGGGCAAAAACCCACAACCTTTTCCAGCCCGTTTCACCACTCGTTACATATATATGCTTATCATTTTAGTGGTAAAGGAATTATGTCAGTACACATCTATTTTGCAATGCATTTTGACTGAATTCTATTTGTATGGAAGATTGAAACAATGCAACATACTATAGCAACATCAATAATTACTAAATATGTAACCAAATACATTTTTATTTATTATATATGCATTTATGTATTATTGTAAAAAAAGTATGAGGATTACACAGCTTCTGTTGCTTGTTAGTAAGCAGAAATGACCATAAAATTAGCAACTGTTTTCCAAATGCAGCTGCTTATATACTGCCCCCAACAAGCTGACAACTTTAAGAGTGCAGTACAGTTTTACTTAAGAATACAATATTTACTCAGAAGTAGTAATGCTCCAAAAAATTTACACTGGTAAAAGTTCATAGGACTAGAATCTTATACAGTGTAATATGCTGATTCTCAACACTTAGCCTCCAGATGTTCTGTACATCAACTCTCAGAATTTCTGAACACTGGCACAAGGCTGTGTCATCTGGAAACTAAAGCCCCAAAGATCTAGAAGGCTGAACCACTTGTGTAGCATCTTACAGACAGAATATTCTATATAGTACTAGCATATTTTTGCCCAGCCTTGCCGGGCATTTTTAATGTGTGTGTTGGTGGTTAGGGGTGGTTTTGGGTGTGCACAACCACCCCCACCCCCACATGAAATACCACTCCAAATACCAACACACACATTAAAAATTCCTGGCAAGGCAGGAGTGTCATGTGTGTGTGTGTGTGAGAGAGAGAGAGAGAGAGAGGAGCAGTGTGTGTGAGAAAGAGCAGCAGTGCTTGAGAGAGAGAGTGAGAGAGAGAGAGAGAAAGAGAGAGTGACAGATAGACCACCAGAGGGGGTTAGTGAGTTAGATAGAGGAGACAGGAGACAGAGGAGACAGGAGAGCAGGGCGGAGGCTACCTGCTGAGGCTGCATGCAGGTAAGTTGGGAGGGAAGGTTTGTCTGCAAGTGGGTGGTTGGGGTGGTTTGGGGGGGTGTGAACCCCCCCAAAAAACAACAACAACAACACCCCAACCACCAACACACAGATAATAATTGGCCAGCAAGACAGGGGTGGTGTGTGTGTGTGAGAGAGAGAACGACACCCCTGCCTTGACAGGCAATAGTGAGGTGGGTTAGGGGGTGGGGGATGGGGGATGGGGCAAGGTAGTGGGGTGGGGTGGGTGCCTGGCCCGTGCTTCCCTCCCCCACCCCCTAACCCCTATCTCACATACCCTTCTTTGTCGATTGGGTCTCTCCCCCCGCGCGGCCTTCTTTGTTGGGAGGCGTACTGGCATCTCCTTTGTCCCTGTGGGCGACGAGGCCATGACGCCCGCAGAGACAAAGGACAGGCTGGTGCGCCTCCCTCCACAGAAGGCTGCACTGGGGGAAAAGACCCAGGGGTCAATGGGTATGTGAGGTGGGTGTTTGGGTTGGGGCAAGGTGGTGGGGTGGGTGGGCGCCGTGGGTACCGGGCCTGTGCCTCCCCCCTTCCTCGTCCCACTTACCCTTTGCAGGTTGGGCCTTTTTTCCCCGGCGTTTATTTTTAAAGTCAGCGCGTCGTACTTTCCCGGCCTCCTCTGCGCTTGCGTCCCTCAGCTTGATTGGCTGAGGGGTTGCGCAGCGCAGAGGACTCTGGAAGTCGAAGTTTTCTCTTTTTTTGGGTCACGTTCGTGGGGCGGTTGCCCCACTGGTGACTTCTGGAACCTTGCGGCGTGGCCGGGCGGGGTTAAGGTAAGTGCAGGCGGCTCGGTTCGGGACGGTTGGGCCAGGTGCCTTTGTGACATTCCAACGGTTAACATCCCTCCTTATAGGTAAAGATATGGGTATACTGGACATGGTCATCACTGAACACAGACACGTATTCCCAGGCAAGCAGTCAGAGTTTGGAAAGAATTTATACTAACTTGGCTGACATGATACAGTACTCTCATTTTTAGTCAGTTAAGTATTAATACTGAAATAACTGTTCTCTTTAAGGAGCATTATTTATTTATCATGCTATAAATGACTTTCATTTCCATTAAAACAAATCAAGGTTTATTTTATTTATTCTTAAAACCTCAGTTTCCACCCAAGGGATGGCATCTTAAATGGAAAATATATTTTAACTAAATTCTCAATAGGTATTTTAAAGTGACATTCATGCTTGCATGAATACTATAATGGTAAGGTAACATGATCTATCTTAATTCAAAAACTGATCATCGTAACCGAAAAAAAGTGCATGTATAAAAAGCATTTTCAGAAATAGAAATGGTTACTTTAACAGCTTTACATTTTTTATACAGTTCACAAAATGCTTCTAAAGGGGAAAGCGTATAGTTAATGTATCAAAAAGGCACTAATTCTTTCAAACAGTTACTATGTATATACACTGAACACTTTCGCACTGTCTATTCATTTCAGCACATCTTTGGTAAACACTTGAAGTGATTCCAATCGGGATGGGACTAGTCTTACGTTGTTAAGTGCATATCAAAAGCTGCTTAAAAGAACTGTCCACTTAGATATATTAACACAACAGCAACCTATAGTACAATATGCAGGGCTGATTACACATTTTAATGTAATTTTCAATGTTAAGCAGTGGTTAGTTTTCAAGCTAGCTTGCATTAAGAAACTGGAGGGGAAAATATACACATTTCTTCATAAAGAATCATGAATAGTTTCTTCTGCTTATCTTCGGTTTCACATAAACCCAGAACTGAAACAGAAGAGGTACAATTAGTAGTGCCTTTTTCTACAAAAAAACAAAAGTAACAGTTCTCTCTTCAAGAAATAAGTTTATACTTTTAATAAATACTCAATGGATAAATCCCTGAACTGACTTACAGGTAGATGATGTAACACTCCTTAGGCTTCAGCACTTTAACACTTTCTTCATTCAAAACTCAACTCCACATTAAAAAAAAAACCTTGGCATGGACAAGGTACCTAGCTTTGCTATTTTCCAGATAAAGAGTATACAAACTCTGCCTAAAATACAGAAGAGGTATGTTCAAGAAACAACTGTATAATGTACTTTTTCTGTGCAACTGAATCCATTCTAATTCTGAATTAATAATAACAGGGCCCTGTATTCTGATTTTAGTAATGTTTAAACTTGATTTTCCAGGCTAGTTCTAATAATTTCATAGTTATAATTCTTCAAAATTCTGTTTATTTTTCATTCATTCTAATAAAATATAAGCAACAGAACAATTCTATGGACCCTAGATTTTATTTGATTTTTGCATCTAACAGCAGAGAGAAACCTTTATTTATGAATCATTACCCCTCAACTAGGGGCTGCAGTGGCTCAATGGCTAAGAAACTCGTCTTGTTCGCTGGAAGGCTGGCAAGTCAGCAGTTCAAGACCCGGGTACTGCATGATGGACTGAGCACCCATCTCTGTTCCAGCTATTGAGGACATGAAAGGAGCCTCATTTGGGCTTTCCCCGAGCAGAGTTTCTTCCGCTAAAATCCTTTCAACCCAGAATAATTTCTGACACAAAATTATTATTATTATTACCCCTCAACTGACACAACTGAGCTATTAAACTTAGAGAAGGTAGAATGTGCTGGTGAAAGCTTTAGATTAAGACATTTCTCATGTTTCTCTGAAGAGTTACCCAGAGGAGAAACTTTATTTTTCCAGTTTATTATGAGAAATTTATAACTGTTTTCTTGTCTTTAATTATGACACATTACAGAATTCATTGGTAATGCACAAGCTGCAATATTCTAATGCAGAGTTATCGGTTGACAAGGATATACCAATTAAATGTGGATAACAACTGCTGGATCTGGCTTGCCCAGTTTATCTTTATATATACTTTTAAATTTGCCAAAGTATTATTATTATTATTATTATTATTATTATTATTATTATTATTATTATTATTATTATTATTATTATTATTATTATTATTATTATTATTAAAAGATGACATTATTTAACATAGATATTGACTGAACACAATCTTACAAATATCTATTTCTAATTATTTTCTACTGAGTTCAACAGGATTTATTTTTATGTTAGTGAGTAACCTACAAACACCAGGTATCATTCAACATTACTATGTTCAGATATTTATTCTATTTCATCAGAACGTGTTTTAAAAGCTAGCAATTTCATAGGCACACAATCATAAAAAACCAAAAACCTCTCTGAAACTTTTATTTCTCTTTCCTTCTGACTTTGCCATATTTCAAGGTTCATAAAAGCTTAATTCCAATTTCCATTTATTGGAAATAATGGAGTTTGCTGTCATCTATATTTTATCTAATATATCCTGAAATGCTGTTATACAATTTTTCACGAACATATCTTATTTCCCAGTAAATATTGTTCACTTGGTTCCTCACAGCAAATTAATGTTTCCATTGCCAAGACAGCTTTTCAAAATGCTAAGGTTAAATAAGGTATAGAGCAGTGGTGGCTAACCATGGCAATCTAAGTGCTATTGGACTTCAATTGCCAGAAGCCCAAGTCAAGCACACCTGCTGATCAGGGCTTCTGGGAACTGAAGTCCAAGAACAGCAGGGGGCCCAATGTTGAGAAACCCGGGCTAGAAGACTACTAGAAATAATTATTGACTCATGTTTCTTTATTATACTTATTCATATCCTGCCTTTCTTTCATTGAGATTTCAAAAGCAGAGTCTGATTCAGACACAGATTATATCCAACCCTGTTTAGCTTCATTATAAAGGCTTTATCATGTTATAATGTTTGTAATGTTAGTTACTTTTGTAGTCCTATGTGCAACCTTCAGTGTTAAATCAGACTTCAAGGGACATTTGTCTTTCCTAGGATTAACTCATGTTTCCCTTTTACAACGTGATTCCCTCAATATAGGGAATCTGGGAAATCAGATCTGCTAACTACACCTGTGCTTAAATTCCAGTAAGCAATTACATTTCACTGAACAAATCAAACCAGAAGGCAAGATATAGCAGTGAAGGAAAGCATGCACAATGAAACACTTCTTTTCATCATTTGAGAACACTGTTTCTATGTAAAAGCTGAGCATATTGTGTAATTTCACTCTGAATATTGAAAGCCAAAAAGAAATAAGGTGTCACACTAACGCCTCTGTGTTTGTGGGGAGGCTCTGCAAAAGACCTTGCCACACTCTGTAGAGCAGAGGCTATCATAGAAGATGTTGAGGACAAATCTGTAATTTGTCAATGCAAAGTTCCTCTAGTCCCAGTGAGGGCCTGAATTCGGGACACTTACTTATGCCAGCCAGGGGCTGGTGTAAGAATATTTTCGCTTGTTGTGAATCAAAGAAAGGGGGGGGGGGGGAATCGCCTCCCCAAGTCTCACTCATGATTATTCGGCCAGTCACAATTTGATATGAGTATTAGAACTGTAAGAATTAAAGATACTGTACTGTGAACACATGAATCTTTCTTCTATGACTTTGAAAACTAACATACCCTAGCCTTACAACATCTGTCAACTGCTTCCAAATACTATTGATGGTATTCCCTGTGATGGATTCTGTCCCTTTCTAAGTTCTCTCTTTCTCTCTCCTCCTGTATATTCACAACTTCCTGATCTCTGACATCAAAACACAGGAGCTCAAGCCGAAAACCTGGATCCCTTTGGGAGAAAGCATAAAAAGAAAAGTTCTCATCAAAAGAGCCTGAGAATCACTGCAAGACTATTTCCAAACAGTTTGGAACAAGAAAAACTGGTTAGACAATTGCAGTCTGAAAAATGTACACTGCTTCAAATATTTATCCAAATATCATAGTTTTTCCTGTCTAAATCCTAGATCCTCTGGAACTGATGACTTACTTTTTGCGGTCCTTTTCTTTTTTCAAGCTAACAGTAGGCGTTGGGGGCAGGGGCCTTCCTTGGAGAATATCTGAGGCAGCCTTTCGTTTATTAAATGCCATAATCTCGTCTTCCAGAAACCTTCTTTTCTCCTCCAGTCTCCTCCTCTCTTCTTGATGAAGTCGCTTCAAATGCTCAGACTTGGCTTGTAGCTAAAGTAAAGCACAGGGGGAAAATTCACATCTACCACAAGGTGGTAGCCAAGCACTTAGCTTGCCTTCTCTGTAACCACATGGCAACACATAGAGGCCAGGTTTCCTAAGAAATGTTTAGTATTCTGAGCTAACAACTACTTGATCTTCACAAGCCGCTGCATAATATATTTCCTAGAGGTGAATGTATTTTTTAAAAAATCATGGATGGAAAGGGGAGTGTCGTGGCTTAGTGGTTAAGACGCATGTTCAGAAGAGCAAAAATACCGTATTTTCCGGCGTATAAGACGACTGGGCGTATAAGACGACTCCCAACTTTTCCAGTTAAAATATAGACTACCCCTCTTCCAATGCACACCAAATAAAAATTAACCCACACTCAATCAAGACGAGCAGCCCTCTGAGTCGAATGGGCAGGTTCTGGTGGAGAGCCAATCCACGCTCACGTTCTACTCCTCGAGGTACAGGAAGATTGTGCAGCTTGCTTCCCCTTGCTTCATACTCCCCGCACAGAGCAGGGACTCAGCCGCGGCACCCCCCACCATATGCGCCGGACATATGAAGCAAGGGGAAACAAGCTGCAGTTAAGTACCTGTCCTATAAGACGACCCCCGACTTTGGCACAGATTTTTCGGGGTTAAAAAGTAGTCTTATACGCAAGAAAATACAGTAATTATGTTAGTTGTCTTCCTAGAGCCACAGACCACTGAGGTGCTGGAACATGAGCTTTTAAAAAGGAGGAAACAAAAGGAGTAAAGGAATTTATCTGCTTAAGTCCCTTACAATGTCCTTAAATGAGAGATTAGGGAGCTTTGGGGGATAGTATTGATCAGTATTGGTAGTATCTTGGTGGGGAACGCTGGATAGGAGATGCATGCCATTTGCATGCAATGGTCAGCCATAGCCTCTCCTTGTTCCCAATCCAGCATGCTATAGACGCTAAGAGCTACTTACAATTAAAGTAAGTTCAGAGTAGATCTGATTAGGACGCCCACATAGCTTTCATTCACTGACCCTGACCTCTTGGTTGTCTTTACCAGAGGTCAGATGTACCATAATGCTACCTTGCTAAGGCTCAGATTGTATAGGGAGATAATCAACTAGCAGTCTCATATTTGTGCAGTTCAGATGAGCTTTTCCAAACATTTTTATCTTCCTCACATATTATATAGTACTGTAATAAATATCTCATGATCTGCCCAATTGGTAACTTATGTTAATGGTATTTCAGCTTCTAATAGTAGTGTGCAGTGTGAATTTTTCCAAACAACTTTACAAATAGTTTCAATGCTGAAAAGCTTTTTGCTGGTGGATACTGCATCTTCTTCCTCAATCTGACAAAAGGCAATATATTAAAGGCATAAAGATTCTTATATTTGTATACTAAGAACTGCATGAAGGTCAGTAAAGCTGCCCTTAGTACTTTTATCAAACAGATTCTCTGGTCTCTGTTTTTAATTTCTTTTCAGAATCACAGCAACTAATGTTCCTCTATTTGCAACATCAGGGAGCGAACTTGCAGTGCCATGCACTTTGTGGAGTTCCAGCATCCAACGACAGCAAATGGACTAACCATGTTACTGTATTGCTGCATGTTCAACTTGTCCTGATTTAACTCCAGCCTTCAGTCAGGATCCAAATCCTATAATCAAAGCTCTATTTGCTGGTTTTTAAAGGGCCAGGCCACTGTTCCATTTTAAAAAGACCTGCCTTTCTGAGACTGGAAGCAGCAGGCAAAGTTTGTGCTCATGTGATTGTTTAGCAGGATCTTTATTAGAAGTCTTATTAACCCATCCTTCCTTCTTTTAACACACAATCAATCAATCAATCAATTTATTGTTACGGTCAAAGATCAGCATAAAAAACAAAACATTCAGAACATGGTTGACCATACTATAGCAGGACTACAAAAGAGATTTTTGAATGTTCTAATCAGACTCAACCAGTAGGATTCAGTTAAAATCACATTACAGTATATGCAATTATATTAAAATACTAGCTGTTTACCCATCCTTGCCCGGGTATTTCTTCTTTTTAAAAAACCCGACTCTCCCCCTCCCCCTCTCACACACACACACAGACAGGTGTGGATGTACCGTGGCCAAGGCGAGGCTGTTCTCGGCTAGCGCCAGGTGATGGGCTCCCACAGGAGGTTGCCACAGCAGGTGGGCTCAAGTTTTGGTGGTGGCGGCTTTGGCCTAGTGGAGCGTTGTGGGGAGACGATTCAGGCCTAGGGCCAGCCTAGCTAGGCCTGTCGTGTGGTCCACCCCGGCCCTTCAGCAGCAGCACCGCCGCCACCATCGTGTCCTCAGCCGCCCGACTGGGCCACCCCAGGCTGAACTGGTGATGGAGGTGGTGCAGCAGGTGATGACGGCGAAGACTGGGCAAGCTGAGGTGTCCACAGCAGTAGCAGCTCATGGTGTGCAAGGGGAGGCTGTGGGCTGGGCCTTTGCGGCAGGTGGTGCAGGTGGCAGTGGCTGTTGCGGCGGTGGCTATTTCTTCTTCTTCTTCTTGGGCTATCGCCGTCGCCGGCTGGCTGCCTCCCAGGGTTCCACTCGGCTCAGTGCTGCCAGGGCTGCTCCATTGAAGCCACTGTTGCAGCTGCGAGGCTGTGGTGCATGTGTGCAGTAGTGCTGTTTCATCGCTTGTTCTCCCGTTGGAGAATCTGCACGCGACCACTCGCCCCCCCCCTAGAACTCTACACGTGCAGTACTTTTCCCCCAATTTTGGGGGCTCAAACCCCCAAATGGGTTTCGGGACCCCCACAGTGCTGATCTCACAAGGCCAAGGTAGGTCTGTGCCAAATTTCAGCGAGATTGGTCCAGGGGTGTGGGAGCCTATCAAGCACATACAAACCCACACCTCTGTTTTATAGATATAGATGATACAAAAGGATGTGATATAAAATGTAATATCTACTAAAATTACAATGTGTAAAAATGCTAAGATAACCAGTGTTAATAGAAATTGTAATATCAGTAAAAATAGAAGTATTTAGTGATTTAAATATTTACTAAAAGGACTACGTTGCAGGAATTGGCACACACATTATTTGTTCTATTCAAACTACCACAAACAACCAGACCACAATCAATGTAACAGGGAGACATGCTTACTTCTCGCTCTGCTTCGTTCAACAGGGCGTCTTTCTCTCTGACCCTCTGCACAAACATTTGCCTCATCTCTCCTTCTTTTCGCTGTGATTCACCAAGGAATTCATGCCGCTTAGCTTCATAAGTCTCCTGCAGACTGATGACCATAAAATGTAAACAGCCTTCATCATTTATAAGAGACACAGCAGGCAATTGCTGATTTATGCCTAAACAGCACATGTACAAGTTTTACTTACAATTTCATTAGATCCTGCATCAGCATAGACTTCAATCTTTTCAGGCAAGCATAGCCAGATTTTTTAAAATTCAACATATTAAATAATTTGATCTTAATCTTAATAGCAAAGATGCTGGCCTATTCTCCTGTAAGGCACCTTGCTCTTCTAACGACAATTGAGAGAGATGGAAGTACAGGTTATTCAAGTTGTTATAAGACTTTACAACTGGTCTCCAAAATTATGTGACACTGAAAAGCTTCATTTTATATGTTCTCCCACTTGGAATAGTTGCAGCTAGTTAATGGTCTCCTATTGTTTTAAAAAACACCATGCACTTTTGGAATCATGCAAAGCTAGAATGTCATATATCAGTGGTGGCAACTCTATGGCACATGTGCCAGAGGTGGCACTTGGAGCCCTCTCTGTGGGCACCCATGCAATCACCTCGGCACAGTTTGCACCGCCCCCTGCCCAGCAGCCATTGGGAATACTTCCACCCTCCCCCAACACAGAGTTCACCAACCCCTCTGTCCAGCAGCCCAATGGGAGCGCCTCCTCCCTTCCCCTAGCACAGAGTTTGCCCTGTCCTTCTGCCCAGTAGCCCAATGGGAGCGTTTACTTCCTCCCTTGTTGCTGTGTTGGCACTTTGCGATAATTTTTTTTTTGGGTTGCAGTTTGGGCACCCAGTCTCTAAAAGGTTTGCCATCAGTGTCATATACAAAACCCAGACCTGATAGTCATACAATGTCAAACAGAGGCTTCACAACAGTTTTGGGAATCAAGAGAAACACTAAACTTGCTCAGCAATTTGTCGCTGCATATTAAATGCTATGTTTTAAAGAAGCTAGCAGCTTAGAAGTTTCATCACATACATCTGACTTCATAAAGGGACTAAGCTTCAGGTCAATGTCTCTTGATAAAAACTGCCAAATTTTTTAAAAATGGGACACAAAAACAAATGTAAACCTCAGGAGAGCAGAAGACATCATAAGCCAATGCCCTCTGGTGGCAAAAGCAAATACAAAACAGCTTATAACAAGGAAATTTTGCAGTCTACTTAACATATAAATATAATTTTCTAGTTGCATAAAATATACGTTTTCAAGTTTTTGCAATTTTTTAAAAAAATGCAGTACAGTATCTGGATGTTGGTAGTAAGTATTATGAATATGGGCAAAACTGAAGACCACAAGAAAAAACTGATTGCCATGCTAGCAACACAATACAACTGACTGGATGGTCTATTTAGAATTTTAAAACATCTTCACAAGCCATTTCCAGGCACAAACTAAAGCCTTGTTGTCAACTTATAAGACCCCATGTTGTCCTTGGGATGGAGGGAGGTGTTTTGAGATGGAGGAAGGTGTTTCTAAAAATGCAATGTTTCACAAACAAAGAATGGATACAGTACAGTAATCTAGCAAAGTCATTTCAGGCAGGACAATCTAGATCAGGGGTCAACAAACTTGGCTCTCCAGATGTTCTTGGACTTCAATTCCTAGAAGCCCTGATCAGCAGATGTACTGACTTGGGCTTCTGGTAACTGAAGTCAAAGAACACCTGGAGAGCCAAGTTTGAGAAACCCTGATCTTGGTGCATGGTATAGGCATGCACTTGTTTGTTCTATCTTTCCATTTCAGTGATATTTCAATCTTTTTCTGAAACAGAAAGATTTGGGGGCCCATAGATATTTAGAGGATTATTACATGCAATGCACATTGGGAGAAGTGCAGGCAGCCTGTTCTTTCCCTACAGCTTCTGATTAAATTATTCAGGACTGAAGTATTAACAGGCTAACACAATTCTGAGTTCCTGACAGGACACTTAAACGAGCAGAAGGGGTCTGGCACAACAATCAGTTTACTGATGCATCTAGTATGTTGTAGGAAATCCAATTCAGTTCAATATTTGTATATTTAGGGACCTGGCAGATCTGCCTACATTGTTTACTTGGTCTCATGTTCCCTCTGGAATTACTGTGACATTTCAATATTCCTCCCTCCTTCACATGTCAAGAATATATCCTATGATTTGGAAAAGAGAGCTTCTAAGTTCCCTCTCAGATTGGCTAAAAGTGCCCTTCTGTTCTGACACGGTGACAACTTGATATCCTCTCAGTTGTTTTCTTCTACAAAGTGACTTTCCAGTAAAGACACAATTCTGAATCGAGCATTCAATAAACCTGCTGATCTATTTTTTTTAAAAAAAAAAGTTGGAAACTGATTCCAATCTCACAAACACAAGCATTAATAGCTAGAGGTTTTCTAAATATTCCACAAAGAGCACACCTTGAAGGACAAATGTGCACTTTCACTAAGAAAATATTATCAGTTAAAATTGCAACAACAGCAAATGTGGTGTTAAGATCCCATTGTATTGCTTATACCACATCTATTAAGAATAAGGTACAGTGATACCTCGTACAACGTCCAAACTTGGTTCCACAAGTTTGGACTTTATTCGGATTTGGACTTTGTATGAGGCATGCAAAATCCTAGCTGCAATGCCTCATACAACGTCCAAATCCTTGCTGCGATGCCTCGTACAACGTCGTTTCCATAGAGATACATTGTACTGTAACAGCACAGACTTCAGAGCAAAGTCAAGGAAACAGACAGGAAACTGACAGAACTTTAAGAAAACATTGTCTAAAGGCGAAATACATTACAAAAACATGTCAAACAACCCTGATTTTAGAGGACAAACCATCCTGGGGAAAAACTCCAATGCCTCATACAAAGTCTTTGTATGAGGCAACTTTTTTCAAGGAATTAGGCGATGTTGTATGAATTCAATGTTGTACGAAGCGGACTTTGTATGAGGCATTATTTTTCCTCCAAGTTTAGCTGCCACATATCCCCACCTTACTTCTTTTCCCCTTTTTGCCATGGGTTTAAAAAATCATCTCTCTCTCCTTCAGTATCCAATCAAGCTGCATGTGTGTACATATACATATACAGGTTGACTGGGTGTTACAGAACCGCACCCATTCTATTTATCAGATGTCTTCTTGCAGAGGCCCGAAGTCAAGAGCAACTCATTCTTCCTGTTTCTAGTAGAAGCTGGCTGTGCAGAAGACTAACTATCCAGCCCTTGTGGCAATGACAAAGTCACACCTTCAAAAACCAATACATAAATGTTTAACCAGAAAAATTTCAATGTCTAAGCAGGTCTATGAGGAGACAGCTTCTTGTAGAATGGGGGTGATCAGGGAGGAGGGCCAAAGTTACTGCTGTTTGCCAAGTCACATTCCTATGACTTTAGAGGAGTGTATCACCCCACAGGTGAGATCTTATCAGGTCTGACTGGAAGACCAATCTGCACACCTTTGTAAAAGGCTAAGTTTATGTCTTTTCCCCTCACGGTTGATCAGATGGCAGAATGAGTCCTCTTTCCAGAAAGACTGCATCAGCAGCAAGATAGTCCTTTTTTATGCTTATCTCAACAACTTTCCTTCAAATACAGGAAAACTAACATTCAGTGTCCTCGTTCTTACAGGACTGCTGTGACTTTTATCTTCACATATGAATCCTGCTACATATGATGTCAATCGACATCCCACACATTTCCACAGGACTTCACTAAAGAAGAAAAATGTCACAATTATTGTAATTTAAGAACTCACAAGGTTACTTCATATCAAGTCAGTCCACTTATTCACCTACCCAAGTACTGTTACCTGACAGAGTTTCTCAGATCAAGGTCTGTCACATGAGCTTACTACATGATCCTTTAAATGCAGGCTTTATAGAAACTTGGCATAAGCAAAGCATCTCCTTTACCAGTGAGTGATGGTTTCTCCTCATCCTTGTAAGATGCTGAATATACACACTAGAGGGCATTCTAAGCTGCACTTAAGGTGATTCATGAATTAATCAGAACCAGTAGTGATTTAAAGTTCATGTGAGATCATGTTAACTCATTCTATGATATAAAAGGTAAGATTTTAATTATTTATATACTAAGACTTAAATGCAACCATACTACACTCTAAGACTACATACCTTTCTCTACGAGGCATCTTTTTGCTATCTGGGATCCTAAAAACAAAGGTGTAGATCCATGAAGTTCTGTTACCTATCTAAAGAGCCTAACAGCACACATCTATACATGTCTACTCAAAATTATGTCCCACTGAATTCAAAATGGGGCTTACACCTAGGAAACAGGCTACATCATTGCAGTTTTAATTGCATTTTTGCTCATAACACATTATAAAGCATTCAAAGCTAAAATTTAAATTCACTTACGGGTAATGCAGTATTTTAACAGAAAAATATTACTGATAAGATCCAACTCTATTTTAGATCTGCATTTTGTGCTTACCAATAATATGACTGTAAAATAAACATGACTTTACTATTGTTTTACAAGTTAATTAAAGTAAGTAATGCCCAGTATCTATTCATGGGCAGGAGGAAGAGGGTAAAATTTAAGGCAAAGGCATTCAAGAGAAATACAGACATCAGTTAAAAGTAGAACATGTGGTTCATATTTAGGTACCTAGATAATATCGTGCATCTTTGCTTGTCAGCATAAAATAATGCCTTAGTTCCTCCTCACTTTAAATCAGACTTTCAATGTTTAAGATAGTCTTAGGCCAAGAATTACAGTAAAAATGCCATTCTGGCAACTGAGCACCTTTAAGCAATGAAGCTGGAGGCCACAACCGTATTTCAAGCACATGTCAACCTGGACACTGTCTTATAATGTAAGAAACACCAGCTACAACAAAATATTTCACCAACAGACTGCATCATTCTCACCATACCAGTTATTAACTTTCTTTCTGCATACCCAAAGTGTTTAAACTAGGTGAGTATCTCCTCAGAACTATATTTTTAATCCTCTTAAAACTGGAAATTATGCCACAGGAACATCATTTAGAAATACAAAGCCAACACACTTGGAGGACTATCCAGCTGTATACACTTGTAGAGTAGATGTAACTTGCACGCTACATGGTCACACTCTTTCTCATGCAGGAAAACACTGAGCATGTCTCATTCAGCTTCTTTAAACAAGACTAATAAATAGACAGCTGTTTATTTTTCTCTTGTTACTTGTGTGATATTCAACAAATGGTATTGCCAAATGAATGTGACTGTAAGGGGACACATATGGGAGAATGTGTAGCACATGGTCTTGGCTAACTTCTCTGACGGAAATAATTTAGCCATTATATGTGCATTATACAGTTCTTGTCTACAGAATTTTTGGAAGACAAGATGATGAAGAGAAAGACCGCTCCTTCTAAACCCAGTAAAATCTTGAGTTTCTTTAAAATATGCACCTACATATTTGCAGAGGCTTGGCTCTAAAGATCTTATTGAAATTCATACCTGTTTTCCAAGATATTAGCTATTCCACCCAATTTTGCATCATCTACAAATCTGATAAATATTCCCTGCATCCACTCTCTTATCCAAGTTATTAATGAAAATATTAAGAGGCATCTGGTCCAGGATTGAGTCTTCTAGAGAAGATAAATCCCTCTTCTTTATCCTTTGTACTGTATTCACAATAAAAACTGCTCTATGAACTGCCTTGAACTCTAACTATTACTGAAGTTGGCACAAATGGTTCAGGAAGCTTGCAAATCTTCTTCCCAGGAGATTAGGTCCTAAGAACAGTCTAGAAGAGCATCTGTCAGCAACTGTGCTAAATCCTGGAAACCTTATCACTATCTGGTATTCAAACAAGAATCCGCTAACACACACTTCCCATAAACTAATCACAAGAGAGCTTTTATTAGCGCTGAATTGCTCCAAATGGCTGACGTTTCCTAACAGGACTATAATTTCTTGGAAAAACCTGCCTTACTACAGATACCCAGGAGTATCTCCAGGAAGTTTCAGTAGTAGCTTCAGCTTTTTCTGATCTTCATGCTCATGAAGCTTATGTTTCAGGTATTAGTAACAGAAGTAGAACAGTAAGGAAGAAGCATTATAGAGAAAGGTTATAGAAGATGTACTTACATTAGTTGCAAAGAAAAAAGAAAAAAGAAAAGAGGATAGTGTGCAGGAAGACCTGGCACTGCCAAAAAGGATTTCTGCAAGAAATTAGAAAACATCTTAGCTATATATCCTCCTGGCCTGAAAAAACAATTCTTTTTTACTACTTTAGACATGGACAATCCAACTTTAACCAACTTTAGTCCTACTTTAACCGAGGACAATCTCAAGAATATTATTCTCTTACCATCCTCCTCAGTAAGGAAGTAGTACAAGCATTACTACATGACCACAAAATGAAACAAAATGACATCTGTCACCCTCTCTAGTACTTCAAATTAAAGCTGACACAGACTACATCTTTGCAACTGCAGCAGGTCAGTAATCAGGTAATGTCTCAGATGATTTGCTTTCTAATATTTGCTTTGCCACCATATATTTCGCACAGCCTCAATCAGAGAATTATAGATGTACCACTCAGAATGTTGATCAAATAAGTAGATTAAGTAAAATGTTATTGATTTATTTTGTTTTTCAATCACCACTTTAAACTTAAGATTTCTACTGATAATTATAAAATGATTTACCTTCCCCTCCTGCTGCTAAAACTAGTCTTAGCAGAGGAGGGAATGGCTAAATACTTTTAGTTGAGGGGGGGGAGCGAATTAGTCCCTTTTCTTACCTGACAGGTTTGTTTTCTGGACCAATGTCTCGGAAACCCATTTCTTCCAATCTGCAGCGTCGGTATAATTCATAGTGGCGCATATGAGTCTGTTCTCTCAAATCCTCCATATTTGTACAAATTAACATTTCCCGGAGCTTCACAAAATCACAATGGTTCTCATGCTCTACTAATGAATTAATACATTACAGGCATGCCATTAGCAGTCAGCAGGGGATGAACTGAGAACAGGACATACAAATAAATAACTCCCCTGCCAGCCTCCTATATTGTTGCCCCTTATCCTTCATGAACAGCTTCTTCAAGCAGAGGCTGCAGTGGGAAAAGAGGGCATCTGGTGGCAGAAGGCTGAGTGAGAACAGCTACTGCACACTGTTGCCACTCCGTTTCCTTGTGTTGTTCATATGTACAGCCCCTAAAGAGAACCCTGTCTCACACCTCTGACATTTCCTGAGGTGCCTTGATCAACAGGGCATTTTTAAGCGACATGATTGTAGGGCATTTCCCATGTGTGAGTGCTGCTGGGTTGCGTTTGTAAAATTCTGCCCAATTGATAGACAACTGAACATCTCCTGTCTGACAACTACATCTGTGGAATACAGTGGTGCTACATTTTCATTCTTTGGTTGATCTATGCCTCACAACTGTAGGCATTTAGTATAGAGAGGGTAAAAGAACTATTACAGGATCAGGTGTTGTCAGCGCACATGTTTAAGACAATGGCAATAAATACAGCAACTAAGCAGCCATCTGTGTACTGATTCACCATTTAATAAATGACTAGCCACAATAAAAGACTTTCATTTACGCTCAGGGTAATGTTTCCTTCCATGCTATCTTCATGCATTATAGGGCAGGCTGAGAGAGTGGTTTTTTCCTACCATGAAGGAAACTCCTAGTTCTAATCTAATATCATAAGTAACACATCATATTCAGTCTCAAATTTGAAAAAGAACTATACATTTCTCCTATAATTCATGTAACAATGCCTTCACATTCATGGGAAAACATCCATTGGTTGATTGAAAAGACAGATTTATATTACTGACATCTTTGGTAGTCTTAGAACTCTCCAATTTAACTTATTGAATTTAGTTTATCTAGTTGACAAAACCAACATTTTCTTTCTTCTTCAAAATAAAATAGTGGTAGTTCTTTTTAATAGGCGGTTAGATTGTTGCAAAATGTGAATTTCTATCTGTTAGGAAGTAGAGAATACACATGATAAAAGAACATTTAACCTGCCTGCTGCTTTAGTAAACTAATTGTGAATAAGTAAGAATCTAAACGTGCATTTACCTTGCACAATGCCCCAAGGATACTGACGAGCTTTTACTGCTTTGTTTCCTATCATTACCTCTTCTGTACTTCCCACTATAGCAAATGGCAAGAATCCCTGGGAAACAAACAGTAAGTAACATTTGTATTTCTGGCAAAAAATAAATTACAAAATGTAAAACATATGGAGCACATAGGTCAAACCAGAAGAAAGCAAAAACATGTCCTGTGAAATACATAGAAGAGCTGAGTGAAGATGCATGAAATAGCTTTTCAGTGGAGACAAATAAAGTTCTGAGAGAAAGTGAAAAGGAAAACATTACTATAAAATTCAACTAACCTAAAGAAAAGAAGAATTATAAAGGGTAAAATAGCTCTGTGGACAGTGTAAAGCAACCTCCTCAACATTGCCTTAGAGCAGGGGCGCCCAAACTACGGCCCACGGGCCCAATTAGGCCCGTACATATCATTAATGCGGCCTGAAGTGAGTACCCGGGCTCACCGCGGACCGACTCTCCACCCGCCCCCACCGCCTGATGTCAGCAGTGGTGGCGGCGGCCATCACGCTTTGTCCTGGGTGTTCCGAGCTGCCTCTAGCTCGGTCCCATTCCCTCTGCAGCCTTTGCCAAAGCCGATCACAGCGTTGGGGAAATTTTTGGAGCCTCATGTTTCAAAATCTGTGGCGCTAAGAGAGCACCCTGGTGCGCCCAGGATGACATTACCACAGCGCGCCAGGTTTAACTTTCCAGCGCCAAGGATTTTGAAACAGAGGAGGCTCTGAAAATTTCCCCAACGCGGCGATCAGCTTTGGCAAAGACTGCAGAGGGGATGGGACCAAGCCAGAAAGCGTGATCGCCGTCGATGCTCACATCAAAACTGTCAGCAGCAGGAACAGCCCACCTCCAGCCCCCACAGCTGTGTGTTGGGGGCGGGACCGGCCCACAAAAAAAGGTTTGTGCACCACTGCCTTAGAGTCACTAACTTGCCTCTGAAAACCAAGAAAGATAAACATCTGAAGGTCAATTTTAACTTTCAGGATGCAAAAGCAGTATCATGACTAAAGCGAGGTGCTGCTGTTGCACAAAACCACACCTCAAGTAACATATCCTTGGCTCAAAGGTTCTACTAGGCCAGGGCAAGTTGTTATAGCATCTCATAAACGTATTGTCCTCTAGAAAATATCCATCTTCCTCTTTGTGCTACAATCTTTTTCTCTCTTACCAACCAAGCCAAATCTTGGGAAGGTAAACCTTTCTCTACTCTGTGGGTATCTTCTCTAGTGTCTTTGGATTCTTTCCCTCTAAAGAAATACTTTGTAAAAGTACATCAACAAAAATTCATTTTCCTTAAAATCAAATATTTTTATCAATTGGACCCATAAGGTTCTTGACACAACTAACTTGTCCCCTTATCCTTCTTCAGGATGTACCAAGAAAACCCACATTTGGCTGAACTGTCTGATACTTCTTAATTTTAGGATGAATGTTGAGAAAGGACAGTGATTGTCATGCATTAAGTAACAATCTCCCACGTGCAGACACCTCACCTAAAACAGCTACTGAAGGGTGGTGTTCAGTATCAGCGTGCAAGGATAATTGGTTCTGGAAGCCTATGAAGGCACCCTGCTCCATTTTAGAAAGGGTCATTCCAAACGTACTCTTACAGCGAATTCCTAGTTCAGACTCAACACAGGAAAGACTGGGAAAGAAATATACATGATCTACTACACAAAATTTTTGAACAACTAACTCAACCCATTCTGTCAAACAGAGATCAAACTGCTGAGCAGTAAGGGCATATACTGTAGTCCTTGTGAAGGAATTATCTACTTCAAAATGTTAAACAAATGTACTGTACCTAGTTATAAATTCTAACCTTCAGACAGCCTTTCAGGAGATTGGACATATGAGCAATAATGGCAAGCAGTAGCAGTTCACTCAGTTTGAATACAGTATTGCATGGTTAGTGTGGTACTTACATTCATGGTTGCATTTATTTCAGCAATGCTCTCATCATCTGTTGGAAACTGATATATCTGGACTCCACTACTGACCAATTCACTCACAATCTTGCTCTTAAATCTCTGCAGTTCAGATTTAGAAATTGTATCTGCTTTGGCTATAATTGGAATAATATTCACCTATTAAAGAAATAAGATATTTCCAGTATTGTAACATTTCCAAAAAAAATGCAACATATGAATACAATTCAAAGAAGTATTCTTGGCACATCATCTAAACTTTTTAAACATCAGCTCTGATCACGAAAAAGGTAAACTCCTTTCTAGCCTGAGCAACAAATGTTTGCTTCAACTTCATACCATGTGTATAGCTTGGCTGGAGCCTGATCCTATAATACAGGGCTGGCCAAACTACAGCCTGTGGCCCAGATTTGGCCTGTGGCACCAAATCATCCGGTCCATGCCGCCCACAGAAGTAAAACACGCCCACACATGTGCAAAACGCTGCTGTAAATAACCCGCGGCTGTTGTAAATGCATTTACGGCAGCCATGGGTGTATTTATGGCAGCGTTTTGCACATGCACGTGTGTGTTTACTTCTACTTCTGGTGGGAGGACCCACATGATCTGCCCACTCAACCATGTGACCAACCCACAGCCTGAAAAGTTTGGCTACTTCTGCTATAATACATATGTCTATATTAAGGAAGGCTTAAAAGTGGCCATGTATCAATTCTCTCAGAAAAGATGGACATTTTTTACTTTTAAAGGAAGAGAAATTCAAAACCAAACCAGCAAAATGTATATCACTGCCAACAGGAGATATCATCAGCTATATATTTAATACTGTATAAAATTTTACAGATTATTTTCTGTATAACCTGTTGAATGCATTGCTCTCTAACAAGAGTATTTTACGATCAATTGCATCTTACTTGTGCTCCCAAAGTACTGAACTTCTAGTATCAATAATTCAAACAGTCATCATTACTGAGAAGTAACTCAGCACATAACAATTATTTATTTATTTGATTACCTTGTCTTCCTCACAGGCAAGTACTGTATATTTGAATACAGCCTCATCAGCTCGCAAACACTTTATAACTTTAAAAAAGTTGGCAATAAAATGAAATCCTCAATATGGGAACGAATAATAGAGGCTGGTACGTTTCACTCACTGCCCACCCTCCATTTATAAAGAGATTGCTTATACTGCAACTTAGAGTACAGTGTTTCTTTTGCATTCTATCAATGCTTGCAGTTGCTTTCCCCTGACACAACTCCAAACAAGAACCACATCTATTCTTTGCACCCGTCTTTTCAACCTGACTCTCCAGCTCATTAGGAGAGTTCTTCATGACAACATACTCTCTACCTCAAGAGATTCTCCATCTATACTGGATGAGAAATGCATGCAGAATACTTAAGACGATGGGTCAAAAGGCTGACTGGAGTTGTAGAATATAATTAGAAGTGATGAGACAGTGAAGGAAAGATGAAATCTGAAAGGGCTAGAACTCTGATCCTCTCCAACTCTTTGTCTGAACAACCTATCTACTATTCCACTGCTGGTTAACCATAAAGGTTCTAGTGGCAATTCAGACTATCAGTAAGGTATGCACCTATGTGATAGTTTTTATTATACAGTAATACCTCACATAACGAGCATTATGCGTTCAACGGGATTGCTCTTTAAGCGAAACACATGGAAAAAGTGCCACTGCTGCCATGGTGACCAATGGTGGGCTTCAAAAAAAATTACTACCACACTGTGGGTGTGGTATGGTGGGCGAGGCCAGGGGAAAAGCCCTGCGTTGCACCCGAATTAGGACTACTGTACTTCATTTCAAAATTTGGATGGGCGGGGCCAGCAAGAATTTCTGCTACTGGTTCTGGCGAACTGGTGCGAACCTGCTGATGCCCACCACTGTAAGTGACCGATCGTGACTTCTGGCGGGGGTACTGCAAACCCCGATTTAGTTGTTAAGCGAGTTTTTCGTTGTTCTACGAGGCAACCATTTGGAGAAAATTCTGCTCTGTAAGTGAGTTAGTCTCTATGTGAGGCACTCTTTATACAAGGTTTTACTGTATTAAAACTTGAACAACAATTCTCATGGGTTTATAAAATAAATTTCAGCTTTTAAAATCCATTATTGTTTTCACCTTACATATCGTTGAAGAGGATCTAAGTTTCTGGAAGCATGGCATTTCTTTTCGACCCAAAGACGTCAATCTCTTTTGTATGAAAAAATATTTATTTAATCATTTGAATGCCCATCTAAAATCTGACAGTACAGTTCAGGCACAAATTTGCTAGCTTGGTTAAAACTAGGCCATTCTGAACAGTAACAAGTGAAACCCAGAAGAGAACAAAAGTGATGACTGGCAAACGAATAGGGAGTTAACTTTTTAATTAACTTACCTACATTTAGTGGTGCTATTTATGATGATAAATTACAGCTCTAGAAAACTCTCTGCTTTAAACATAACAGAGTAATGCATTATGATTTATTATTTAAACATAAATAGAAGATGGTGTTCTTAAACTTAATTTTTTTATTCTGTCTGAAGAGTAATTGTTATTTTTGGTGCAGTATTTGCTCTTAAAATAATAACAATGAGCTATTTAGTGCAGTAAAAAGCACTAGAGTAAAAGTAAAGATTTCCCTTGCTCGAAAGCCAGTTGTAGCCAACTCTAGGGTTCAGTGCTCATCTGTTTCAAAGCCGAAGACTGTCAGCTTCTGCAGACGTTTCCATGGCAGGCATGACAAGATGGAGCGCTGTTTACCTTCCCACCAATGTGATCCCTATTAATCTACTTGCAATTTCTTGCTTTCGAACTGCTAGGTTGGCAGGAGCTGGGACAGAGACGGGAGCTCATCCAGTCCTGCAGTACTCAGGAATCGAACTGCTGACCTCCCGCCTTCTAGTTGGCGTCTTTAGCCACTTTGCACTCTTTTAGCACTAGAGTACAGTATTGCAAACCATCTCAGACCCTTCTTGCCCTCTTTTGAGACATTTAGGCATTTATTTTTATTCTGCTTTATGATGTTGATAAACCACTTTGATTTGGTAGTGGAAAAGCAAGGTATTCATGTTATAAACAATAGTTACTTTTTGGTGAGTTTTTAAAATGGGAGTTCGGGGATTAAAAAATAGGTGGAACCCTCAAAGGTCCTAGGCAGGGGAACAGAAACAATCCCTAAGCATGTACATGTACTTATCCACGTAACTAGTTCATTTGATTTAATAAAAAATACCAAAATCCTATTTATGCCTAAGAAGAGAGCTTTCTAATGTTGGCAACAACAGAGAAAGCACACAATCTACTCCTACAACTTCATTTGCTGCAGCTGGCGATGAGAAGTATAGACATACAGGAAGCTTTGGCTGGTAGCCATAAGCAAAGATGTTGATGAACTGATTTAAGCAAATTGGCCCTTACCAGAACTCTATCAGAAAATAAAGTACAGTAAAACCCGACTTACAAATGCCTCAAGTTACATAAAATTCGACTTACATAATGATTTTATGCTAAAACCATGTCCTGATTTACACAATTTCCTATGGGCTTGCTTCGAGTTACATAAAGATTATTTTTCCTATGGGTTTGCTTCGAGTTACGTAAAAATTCATTTCCCTATGGGTTTGCTCTGATTTACATAAAAATTTCATTTTTCCTACGGATGTTTCGAGTTACAAAATAATTCAATTTAAGCAAAAGCCTACGGAACGGACTCCCCCCACCCCTAAGTAGGGGTTTTACTGTAAAACAGCAGGCCACATAATATTAGATAAAACAGACAGCTTATATTAATTTGTTTTTTGCTGATTATAATTAAGCAGATATAGTCCTTGGAACATTGTGTGAACATTACGTTCCCATGAACTTGATTATTTTTTCTGACAATGAAGATCAGAGCAATTTTGTCCTGGGCCCAATTATCAAATAGGATAACAAGGCCCTACCCTAGGGGATGTAAATGTTGTGATCCAGCCGGCAGTCCTCATCAGACTCTGAAGACGACTTGGTTTAGGAGGCACTTCCTATGCCCAGCCCAGTTCGGCCTCCCCAGCCTGCATCGGAACCTGAACCCCAGCCTGCAGCTGAACCTGAGGATGTCTTGAACCAGGAACCTCAACCAGCTTCCTTAGGCAAATGACTTGTCAGATCAGCGATCTGACTCTGACAGCAACCAGCCCTCAGCCAAGGAACTGTGCAGAAAAGATCTACAGCTGAGACGTAAAAAAGCCAGAGCTCATTATCAGAGGAGGCTCCCAGCTGATACCAATTAGGTGGGAGACTTGTTAAGCAAGCTTGTCTCACCAGACAAACGTTGGTACAATTTTCCTCTGTGCAAAGACTGACACCGTGCTTGACTTAGGATACCTCTTGTAATTGCCTGCCGTGACTGTTCTGTCTCCCCCTCCCTCTTACTTTCCCCGCTGGGGAAACACTCACAGCACGGTATATCCAAGAAAAGTCCAAGTTCCATCCAAAAATCCAGTCCAGAGTTTCATTAAGCCGAGGAGACAAGCAAACAGGAGCAGGGACAGGAAAGTTCAAACTTTGTCCGTCACGGAGCAACACCCGGCGTTCTGGCTCCTTATATCCCCCCATGGGGTGTGGCCCGATGCTTCCTAATTACCTCCTGGCCCTCCTCTCTCTCTGCCTCTGCTGGAGACGCTTTGCCTTGCTCCGATGTCTAGCGTCCAGCCACGCCTCGTCACCAGAGCTGTCTGTGAGCTGCGGCTGCTGTCAAGAAACATTCTCACCATCAGACTGCTGCTGGAGTTCCAACGGAGGCTGAGGCAATGTCGGGGGGGCACTCATGGGGAGGGGGGTCCTGCCAGCACCTCCCCCTCATCTTCAGAGTCCTCATACCCAAGGTGGGCCAGTTCAAGGGCCGGAACTGGGCCGGGGGCCGGACTCACAACAGTGACCTTGACTTCTCTGCCAACTCTGAAAATGTCCCCTGGCATCCTTTGGACTAGACGCTCACTTGAACTACCGGTAACCAGACTTCAGCTTGCTCTTTGGACTTTGCTATTTGGATTCTCCTTAAATAGACTTCTACCAGGACTCCCTGCCCATTGTGATAGGTCAGCACAGTAAACAACATAGTACCACCCTGATTCGGTCTGTTTATTTGTATCCTTTAAAAGTTATTACTTAAAGCAGGGGTTGCCAACCTTTTAAAGTCAGGAGCTGGGTCACGCTCCCTCAGACAGCTGAGGGGGCCAGATTGGTGGTCCCCTGCCATTTACAGCTGCCATAAACGTGTTCATGGCTGTCGTAATCACATCTACAATTGTCATAAACGTGTCTGCGGCTGTCGTAAACAGGTCCATGGCTGATTCCGGCAGCGGTGGCGAGGTCGTGGGCCGGATGAGTTGGTGCCGTGGACCACTGGTTGAGAACCTCTAACTTAAAGGTAACTTCACTAAATCTGTATTCACACAGGCTAAAACTGATAAACACTACATCGGACTTCACACAATTTTGCACAGGCTATGGTTATTAAAATTTAGAGTGATGTATATGCTTTGTTTTAAAGACTTTTTGAAAAGATGAACAGTGAAAACCACAGCAGTTAAAAAAAGTCCGTCTACCAATACAATACTTTCTCAAATACAAGGCTACATGGCCTTAAAAACACAGCCATATGTGAACTGTTTCAGACAAAAGTAGCAGCTATAAGACATTCTTCCAACAACAATCTCAAAGGACTTCAATTTAAATATTATCACTGACTTCACTGAGGCTTACATTTAGGAAAGAAGTACAGATTGCACTTCAATTTATTTTAATTTCATTTTTTATTCACACACATTCTAACGAAAACAGCAACCGTAACTTAGTGAAGTATAGAGGCGATATTTCTTTTGAACAAGGGGTAATTAAACAAGTTTAAACTAGAGAAGATTTAATTAAAATCAAGAACTGAGATTTCTATTGAGCAGACTAGATGCTGCACTAGTTAGGGAACTTGTTGGTACCAGCTGGTTCGTTTCTTCCTTGCATCCTGACTGTCTTGGTGAATATGAAGTACAATTGTATGAAGCTGTAAGACTAACAGGACAATGAACTGGCTCTAAGAATGCTGAATGGTTGCCTTTCTTTCCCTGTGTAATTCCTTTCTACAACATCTTAGTCTGGGATGAGATCAGCAAATCGCCATTTGCAGAGAGGCAAAAATACAGTTTTATTTTCAACTTTCTCATTTGACTGATTCTTAGATGTGCCCTCTTGACTATACAATTGTCAAGAGCTTAATATGTCAGTAAGAACACTGATCTCTAGATAGTCAGAACCAACTGCATAAACCTGAATTTTAAGATGCACTCTTAACGTGAATGTTAATAGACACTAGATTTCCAAAAACCAAACCAGTAAATTCAAAGGAATAAGTTGATTTTAAATAAGCATTTCAGAACTATATAAAAAATATCTGCAGTTGTCTTCTCAATTTTTTACCAGGACAAGTACATTAGAAAACACTTTTAATATACCACATTTTAGTATTCTATATGCTTATTTCTGCTAGTTTATAGTTATCTCTACCTAGTCTATTTAATTTATTGAAATTCATTAATACTTTTTTTATTGTACTTATAAAGCTATCTTGTAAATATTTATATCCTGAAAGGCAGGATATATAATGCATCATTTTAGTTGCAATTCAGTATTTTTGCACAATTTTCTCTTTTCATTTAGCTGACTACTTGGAGACACTCTGTTTAGTCTTCTTTCTGCCAATTAATCATTCATCCTTATCAAGTATAAAGGAAGTAGGGCTTTCCTTGGAAGCTGTGTTTAATAGACTTTTCCCACTGGTGCCCATGAGTGGCTGCTTCCTTAGGTATAATGACAGCATTGGATACAGATCCTTCCGCTGCTTCTAACATAAATGTCCACCCTAACTGGTCATCAGACAGACAAAAGACTAGCACCAAGTTTTCATTCCCATTGGGAAGGATGAAGCAAGACCACCTCCACAATTTTTCATTCCACCATGATTTAGATTTCACCTACAGATGTCAACCATTATTGTCATTGCCAATTTGGGCAGCAATAAAAATAGAGTCGTTGCCGAGTTGGGCGGCAATAGAAATTTGAAGAATAAATAATAAATAAATAACCATCATCCTACATACATCCTTTTAAGACACACTTTCTGTTCCATGACAAAATATCTTAACTTTTGTTCAAAATAACTGACCTTAAAATTATAAAAGATTATATTCAAATGAACTACAGATGATGAAGAATTTACTCAACCTCTCTAGTTTAATACTTTACTGAAACCTTTCCAGTTTTGTAATCAAACATTCAACTGCATTGTTAAAATTGTATTTTAAGTATTATTTCACAAAGTAACTATATTTAAAACATCAGTACCATAAGAGATAAGTAAATAAATAATTTTGTCACTTTTGCTAAATCTCATTTATAAAACCTTACCTTGCTATCCAGAGTTTTCATGGTTAATAAATCAAGAGCTTTAAGAGAATGACCTGTGGGTGAAATAAAGTACAGGCACACATGGATGCGGGTGTCATGGTAATTATATAAGGAACGTTTAATTTTCAGCTCTTCCTGGAGATAGGCCTCAAACTGTGCATCTATATAATCCACTATTGGCCGATAGCTAGAGAGAGAGGGAGAAGGAGAATTAGAAAAGAAGACTGAATTTCAATGTAACACATCCCTGTTGTAAAACAATAAGACAATAAAAGCAATTAAATTCATACCCATTGTACAAAATTATCCTCCACATTAACTGCTCAGTGGACTATAAAATATACCAGCTGTCTTCTTGACAAGAACCCTGCTATTATATCCCTAAAAGGTAGGGCAGTTTAGAAAAATAGATACATTTTGGGCGGCCTTCAAAGCCTACTGTACATCAGTGTTACCATGACCCTGCCTTAGAAGGGCTGGAAGTTTCTCTGACATCGCAGTGAACTATAGCTGCAAGCACCCAGAGTAGTTGACTGCCTACTCTGTTAATACTGCCATTCCTTTCTACCTTTTCCTCCATCATTTACTTGATGTTTACAGGCAGCTCTTCCCATTCCACTTGCTATAATGAGAAACAACATTCCATATCTACCTTCTCTCTTTCCAGTCTCTCCGTACTACGTGCTCTGTGTGAAAATTGCTACCACTGTCACCCACACAGCTTATATATAGCAGCACTAGCAATTTTTTGCCCAGCCTTGCCGGGCAGGTATAGTATATGTGTTGGTGGTTGGGGTAGTATATACACACACACTCACACAGAGACAGAGACAGAGAGACAGACAGACAGAGAGAGAGAGGAGGCTGCAGGTGAGGAGGTGGCGCCTGGGTGAGTAGGGAAGGGTGGGAGGGAAGCTTTCCATTCCCCCTTTCACTGCGGGGGGCAGGGAAGGGGGGAAGCGTTCCCTTTCCCCTGCCGGTGATGGGGGGAGGCAGGGAAGGGGGGAGGAGGAAGCGTTTCCTTTCCTCTTTCCCTGCCAGCGACGGGGTGGTGGAAGGCAGGGGGGGAGGGGGAAGTGTTCCCTTTCTCCTTTCCCTGCTGGCGATGGGGAGGTGGGTGGAAGGCAGGGAGGGGGGAGGGGGAAGTGTTCCATTTCCCCTTTCCCTGCAGGTTACGGGGGGAAGGCAGGAGAGGGGGAGGGAGAAGCGTTCCCTTCTCCCTTTCCCTGCTGGTGATGGGGGGAGACAGGGAAGGGGGAAGCATTCCCTTTCCCCTTTCCCTGCCGGCGACGGGGTGGTGGTGGAAGGCAGGGGAGGGGGAATCATTCCCTTTCTCCTTTCCCTGCCAGCAACGTGGGTACGCAGGGAAGGGGGAAAATCGTTCCCTTTCCCTGCCAGTGACGTGGGGGACCTACTGGGTGATCTCAGCTGGGCCGATGGTGTTGAGAGGAAAAGGCACGCGTGTTGGCCGTATTTTGTTTTTACACACGCGCCCGCTTCCCCGCCTCCTCCACGCTCGCGCCCTTCAGCCTGATTGGCTGAGGGGTTGCGTGGCGCAGAGGACACTGGGAAGCGTAGGGTTTTTTTTGTTCAGGTTCATGGGGAGTTGGCCCCACGGTCAGCTTCCGGACCCTTGCGGGGATGCTCGGAGGGTCAAAACATAAGTGTGGGCGGCTCGGTACAGGATGGTTGGGCCGGGAGTGGCCACGCATGCCAGACACGCACTGCCCAACCCCCTTCTTATAGGTAAAGATATATAGGCTGCATGGGTGACAGTTGACGCTATATATTCGGCTATATATAGGGGGAAAGTGGTCAGATTATAATGAAAGCAAAGTGTGGTAGTTTATGTACTGACCAAGGCTTTGCACTGTGACATTTTGGAAGATGACACTCTTTGCCACATGGTACAGGGAAATATGTAAAATGAAGAGGAACTTGGATGAAGGGAAGACATCAATACTCACAAGCGAGAAAAGGAGGCCTTGCCAGGGTTAGCATACCTGTATTTACAAAAAGCCAGCACAAATTAAATGCTTTAAGTAGCCATGGCTATTACTATTCCAATGTCACCTTAGTTCCCTACATTCTAATTAATAGATTCCATTAACTTTCACTGCATTGTGTCAATTACTCCTAAGATTCCAGTTAACTGTTCAAGTCTAAAAGGATTTCTTTGAACAGATGCTTCCCTTCGGCAAGTAGTATACTACTTTAAAATTGAAAAGATATCTAATTGTGCCCTATGCATAAGCAAGCCTTTAGGAAAATACAGGCCCAAATCCTAATTATACTTGCCAACACAATACTAGTGATGTACATTACAGCAGCAAAAGGAGACTGATGCAGACATTTCCAAGTACACATCGATCACGTAACTCAGGGGTTCTCAACCTTTTCAAGCCATGGGCCAGGCCACGCTCCCTCAGACAGCTGAGTGGTCCAGATGGCCATTTTGTCCTGCCTGCATGATGGGGTAGCCATTTTGACATGGCCATTTTGTCCCAGCAGCTTCAAAGGGGTAGCCATTTTAATTTTCCCCAGAAGGGAGGGAAGCGCCAACTGTCAACGGAGGCTTCGGAAACCCCCCCCCTCCCCTCTCCAAACTGACACGAGATTAATTGCCTACTTGGGGAAAGGGTGACTGGGGCTTTTTAAAGAGGCTAGTCCTTCCTTGTGGGGCTGGAGGTTATCCTTGGGGCTGGGGTCCTAGAGGATGTGTGTATGAGTCAATGCCAGGAGCCCAAAGGTTCCTTCCCCCATGGCACCATTCCATGTGGCCCACCGCCCTCGCTCCCACTGCTGGAAAGTGTGCCATGTGTGGTTCCTTTTTAATGTAGGGCCGCAGGTTGAGGACCCTTGACGTAACTCACTGTGCAACACCTACTCTGACTCCGTAAATAGTGGTACTTCACTGCTGGCATTACTCTGGTCAAAATGTACAAAAGGCTTTCAGCCACAAAATAATTCTTTTGATACTGAGCAATTTTTCTAGGATTAAAGGTGCTTTTATAAAAACATACTGACTCTATAATAATTGCTCTCTCCATGTTAATTGTAATAATATATATGTTATAGCATAGATAGTATATTTGATTTGGAATAAGAGCTACTGTATTTGCTGGTGTATAAGACCCACTGTTCCCCTCTTAAAATACATTGGGGAAATGGAGTGCATCTTGTACTATATATAGTGGCCTATTTTGGTAATAATGGGGTGCGTCTTATACTCCGATGCATCTTATATGCCGGCAAATACGGTAGTTAAAATAGCATTCTACAACTGAATGCAGGTAGCTATTACAAGGAAATAGAGGATTTTTTTATTATATATTACCTATTGATATAGAGGTTGCATAATTTTACCTTTATGAACTGTTACAATTCCTGCTGTTCATTTAGGCACAATCATATGGGAAATTGGCACATTAAAAAAAAGATGATGATGCCATCGTTGGGCAAATTATCTGAATAAAGAGAAACTAACCTATCTTGTTTGTCTATCTGGTCACCAAATCCAACAGTATTTACAATTGTCAACTTCAAATGAACATTGCTTTCCTGGAGTAAATAAGTGTCAGCTTTAAGTCTCGCATTTGGCTGAAAGTGTGTCGACATACGATCATCAAAACTGGTATTAAACAAGCTATCAATCAAAGTTGATTTTCCAATTCCAGTTTCCCCTAAAATTAAAGAGAGGTAAAAATCTATATATACATGACAAATTAGAATCACATAAATTGCACTATAACATAAAGAAAGTAGAACTGCACTCCTGCCACAGCCATAACTTACTAATGGATGTAGGCAGAGAAACACAAACTTTATTCTTTTGTACCAATGTCTGATTGCTAGGCCATGACACCTCCACCACCCCCACCACCCCCAAGACATATGCAATACTATAATTTCGTGGCCCCAATAACCACTCTGTGGCCCGGTTTTGTTTCTCTTCTCACCAGCTACACTTCCCAATCCAGAGCTGCTGCTCGGCCCGGTTTTGTTTCTCTTCTCACCAGCTACACTTCCCAATCCAGAGCTGCTGCTCTATTTCATCCAAACTGAGATTTCCTTCTACCTGTGCCTTACAATCCCCAAATGTCACCTCAGTCTTGTTTTTCTTGTTCTGTGGAAATAGCATCTAGGCTAAGACTATTTGTGGCTAATTGATTAGGTCCTTCATGGGTAAATCCTTCAAAAGGCAAGGCACCTGGTACATTAAAGTAACTTTACTCAGCCTAAAAATGTTTTCAAGGAGATAGCCATAGGTTGTTGCAGCAAAACCCACAAGACCCTTTGGACCCCTTCAAGATTAACAGGTTTTATTGGTACTGTATAAACTTTCATGGATTGCAGCCCACTTCTTCAGATCTAAGAAGTGGGCTGGAGTCCATGAAAACCTATGCCAAATAAAACTTGTTAATCTTACAAATACTACAGGACTCTTTGTTGCTTCTACCAAACTTAGAGGTTTTCCTGCCAAGTCTGCATGGAAACTGCTTATCATGAGAACATGGTTCCAATGGCTACTTCTTGTTCCTAAAACTTCTGGGAATAGGATGTAGCTTGGATCAGCACTAGTGTGAAGTCAAGTGTTGACATTACAGCACTGGAAAGTCTGGATTTTACAGAGTATCTCCACACACATGCTATTCTTTTGAAAACCTTCAGGGCTGATATCTCTTACATGGTACCCCAAAACAATCTGGATAGCAATTTCTACTAGTCTAAGTTGGCAGAATCAGCAGTCAGAAATTATGGGAAGTCTGGAAACAAGAACACCGCCTGAAGCCTTATCCAATTGTTTCCAGGCATTGTGCATTTCATCTGTTTATCCAAACTACTATTAGCAATATGGAAATAGGATAGTAAGTTGCCGAACATTAATTAGAATACTGTTCCAATAAACTTTCTGCATATTGCATCAGGTAGTAAATTTCACTAGAATACATCAATTGACTCAATGTGGATTTGGTGAGTCAATTCCTTCATAAGTTCAATTTATTCAAATGGCCCATTGTAACCGTGACTTCCTATGTTAAAGTAGAGAAATGACAAAATACTTTAAAAGATCGTATTGCCTACAGTTCTACAACTTATTTTAGCTGTGCAAAAAACAGAGTCTTTGAGGAAAAGAAAATGGAAGAGAATGTGAATTAACTAAACACAGTGATTGTGAAGTACACAGTTAAATATGAGGATCAATTTAGAATTACTGTACTGTTAAACATAAAAGATTAGCAAATATTGTATAAAGAATGAAACCTTGAAGAAAAAGGAGAAACAAAGAATCCATCTAGAAATGTCAGGTTTCTTCATGAGTGTCTGGGAGATGCTGGCTGAGAAATATTTGCCAAATAACAAGAGGGAAATAATGTCTACAACTGATCTCTTGTTAAACAGGACATCAAAGACAGTCTGCTTCCTCCTTGGAGCCATACAAATTGAGGGAGGATTATAACTGTGTGAAGGGCGAGGGGCAAAACGTGTTTTTGTCTCGGGAAAAAAGTTGGTTGGAATGGTCTGGAGCAAAATATAATACAGTAATACCTCATACAACGTCCGCGTCATACAACATCGAATTCATACAACATCGCCTAATTCCTTGAAAAAAGTTTCCTCATACAAAGTCGCTGCGACTTTGTATGAGGCATTGGGTTTTTTCCGAGGTTGCATTGTGCCTGGGCAGTACAAAAGGCAGGACACATGTGTGCATTGCTCTTGTGGGTTTTGCACGAGGCTAAGAGTGTTTAAGAGGGGTTTTGAGCGCAATTTTGGATTTTTTTGGATTTTTTCATCAGAATTTTTAGAAGTATTCCTGGGATTTTTGCAGCATTCTTCAGGTTCTTGGACAATCAGGGTTGTTTGACTTGTTTTGGTAATGTTTTCAGCCTTTAGACAATGATTTCTTAAAGTTCTGTCAGTTTCCTGTCTGTTTCCTTGACTTTGCCCTGAAGTCTGTGCTGTTACAGTACAATGTATCTCTATGGAAACGACGTTGTATGAGGCATCACGGCAAGGATTTGGACATTGTATGAGGCATCGCAGCTAGGATTTTGCATGCCTCATACAAAGTCCAAATCCGTATAAAGTCCAAACTTGTGGAACCAAGTTTGGATGTCGTATGAGGTATCACTGTATATAAAATGAAGTCAAAAATCTGTTTAGGTGGCTCGGCCTGGCCCTAAGACGGTAACCTTTGATCAGCTGCTGGCCTGTGATATCCGAAAAACTGTACTCTGTGTGTGCCTCAGAACTATGCACTAAGCTGTGAGTATCAGGTAGATTAGTTTAGCTTTGTTATTTTCTGGTGTGGACTCTTGAATTGCCTTAGACCAGTGGTTCCCAATGAAGAGGCCCACGCCCCACAGGATGACTTCAATTCCCAGAAGCCTAAATCAGTACATTGGCTGATCAGTGCTTTGGGGAAATGACTTAGGCTTCTGGGAATTGAAGTCCAGAAACCAAAGGTTGGGAAATACTGCCTTAGACGGTCTCAAAATTTTGTTTTGCTCCAAATGCTTCTTTAAAACCTTTAAGAAGAATTTTAGTACTTGTGAGGGTGTCATGGGAGCTCTACCTGACCAGGTAAGCACACTGGTTCTAATTGCCTAACTGTGGATTTTTTTTAAATCCCTGGAAGCACTGCCATGTCTGGGTATACTGAAGTGTGGGAGCATCTGGCATCAGAATGGTCCCATACTTTTCACCACAGCTGACTCTCCCCTGAGCTCACACAACCCAGGACAAGCAGGACAGTGTGGATAAGTGGTTAGAGAAGGAGGGCCCAAAACTAGATACCATCACAGAAAACAGTTAGGGACCATGATGAAGAAGTATGGTAATAATTAAGATCCAAGGAATGCCCAACAGGTAACTGAAGCATCTATGTCACCTTCACTACATTAGTTTTTTCAATCAAAGATATTTAGGAGACACAACTCATGCTACTAACAGATATATTACTTACCAACACAGAGAATGTTGAAGCAGAACCCCTGCTGGATAGATTTATTTACCAACTGATCTGGTAAACTGTCAAAACCAACATGACCAGATAAGGATAATGATCGGCAAGTCTACAGCACAAAGAGAGTAATGGAAACTGGAATACAAGCTTTATGAAAATATCTTTATTATAAGCATAGTAAAATTGCCAAATCAAAGGTTCACATCAAACATTAGCCTGCTCGTTTGGTTGTTTTCCCCACCCAGAATAGATTCACTGTAGGAACAGTCCACAAACAAGATTAGTCTTTAGCATTGCTGACATATTTTATTTGTTTGTTTAATACATTTCTATATTGTACACCTGAGAGATATTCCCACTTTTAACCTCCAAACCACAGAATATCCTGTCTGGTAAGATTAAGAATAATTACTAAATGGCTGCTGCAGAGGGTCTTTAAAAGCCTCCCTGAACAGATTAGTTTTAAAGTTGTTTTTTAAACATGTCCAGGGAAGGAGCCTGATACAGTTCCACAGGTAAGCAGTTTCATAATGTAGGTGCCACCAGTGAGAAGGCTCATATCCTCACTGAAATCTTTGCCAATATGAGCACACATTTCATGTTGAGTGTAATTTGAAATAATAATTAAGAATAAACCTTTTGGTATAATTGCCCTCATATATATATATATATATATATATATCTACATTAGGGACTGCAGTGCCTCAAGTGGTTATGACGCTGAACTTGAAGACTGGAAGGTCAGAGTTCAATACTCGAGTACTGAACGACGGAGTGAGCTCCCGTCTCTGTCCTAGCTCCTGCCAACCTGTTTGAAAGCAAAAAAAAAAAAAATGCAGGTAGATAAATAGGGACCACTTCAGTGGGAAGGTAAACAGCGTTCCATGCACTCCGGTGTTGAGGCATGCCTGCCACATGTCCATGGAAACGTCTGCATACACAGACAGCACTGGTTCTTTGGCTATAAACAGAGATGAGCACTGAACCCTAGAGTCGGATACGAATGGCTTTCAAGCAAGGGAGACCTTTACCTTTACCTATATCTACAGTGTGCTCACATTTGGAATACTGCTAGAAAATCTAAGAAGGAGGGTACATGTTCTTATGCACTTCCCATAGGCACTGGTTGGCTACTTGTGCGAACAACTATTGAGCTAGATCTTATCAAGTACAATATGTTCTTATGCACAGAAAATTTTGCTTCCTATGATCTAAATACAGTGGAACCTCACTTAACAAATTTAATGCATTCTCCGAGACCTTTTGTACTATGAAAAATTAGTAAAGCGAATTTCTCATAGGAATGCATTGAATGCAATTTTCCATAGGAATGCATTGAAAACCAAATTTTGTTAACTGATACGCAGTTTCCCATAGGGATGCATTGAAAAGCAATTAATCTGTTCTGGAAAAAATGTGTTAGCCGAGCCACTATTTTCTATGGATTTCCTTTTATGTGATTTTTGTGTTAAGCGAGCCGTTTGTAAAGCGAGGTTCCACCGTACAACACAAGAATATAGCCTCAAATATGAGCTCTTGCATGTGTGATAAACTTCAATAGGACTGGTATTTATAGAAGCACACACAAATTCATATGTGGAATGTCTGCTGTACACTGAGACATCCACAAATCATGTCTGGACTATTGTAATACCCACAACACCATCATTTCTAGGTTTGCTCATAGGATTCAACAGTAGAGGCTGATCTCTCATTTCAAACATGGCTTTAGAAGAACGGGCTTAAGGTAAAGTGAGACAAGTTTCTTTCCTCACAGCTAACTCATATGTGCAGAAGGTCAGCACCTCTTCTCATACCTCCCTTCAAAAATAAAATCACAGAAGCTAAGCAGTCTATTCTCACATCTCCAGAACGAGTTACAGACTCCTTCCACAGTCAGAAGTCCTCATGCAGACACCAGATGCAGAAGCATATCTTCTTTGCTTTAGTTGGAATCATGTGGCATCTTAAAAGACTTGCACCACTGTGATACATTTTAGCAGAGTCCAGTGCACAAAAATCTTTAATAGTATTAAATGTGTAAGCCTTTAAGATAGTACAGGATCCAATTGTTTCAATTCAAAAATAATATGAAATTAATATCCTTTAAAATCAATTCATTTTTTACTCACCCTGCGTGCATCTTGATTATTGACTGGTGGATTAGATGGCGTCCTCATTCTGCTACCAGGTTGGGAGTGCTAGAGAAAAATTAAACATTTTAAACCAAACCAAAAAAAACAACCATGCAAATCAAATTAAAGCAGTGAGGTAAGACTAAGACAGGGCTTCAACCTTAAGGAAAATGTGGAATAATTAAACCAATGAATTTTGGTTGGAAACGTTGGCAGGCCTTCTGATGCTTTAACTTGTCCTGCACAACTCTGATGATGATTTGTTAATTTGGGGGAAACTATATATTTCTACTATATATACTCGAGTATGCATCGAGTTTTTGAACCCCCAAAATGAATTCCCAAAAGGGGACTCGACTTATGCTGGGGCCAATGACCCCGAGAGTCACAAAACCACGCTTGATCGTCAACAAGACGGGGGAGCTGGCGCGCCTCAAACCGACACAGAGAAATTTCCTTTCTTGCTGCTTCCGGTATGGGATGCATGTGGCTGCCTCTCCCCCCCCCCCCATTGCATCTCTCTAACAATGAGCGATAACAGAACGGGGAGGCAAGGTACGTGCATCCCAAACCGCAGCAGAGGGGGGGAACCCTTTCTTGCTCCTGTGGGTTTGAGACACGTGCGCCTTGCCTCCCCCTTTCTGTTGTCTCTCGTTGCTGCCCTAGTATCGGTCTGTCGGTGCAGCTAGAGGCTAGAGCAACATTTCCTGCCTCAGTGCTACTGGTATTAGCCCGCCCAACACTTTCCCCTGCAGCGCCACCACTGGTGAGTGGTGCCAATTCACAGTAAAAAAAAATACACTACACTACTGTAAACATTCTAAAATGTTCTAGAAGCAGACACATGCAAGAGCACCACCCAGAGGGAAGGAATGCAGTTTTGAAGGAGGGGAGGGATGCAGTTTTGAAGGAGTTTAACTTCGTTGATACCATATTGTGTTTGTTGAGCCTCCTCGCCACTTATAAAGCTAGTTTACTAATGTTAGACTTGTTAAGTCCTTTTGCTGGTTTTTTAAAAAATAAATGTTTAGAAACATTATCCCACTGATACCTCAATTAACTCTGTACCGTAATTTTATTTTTCATGTACTAGTATTTTGATTATTGAAACTCACTAGCAGCTGCTACATTTTCCACCCCAACTCATACTCGGGTCATTCTATTTTCCTAGTTTTAGAGATCCAAATCAGGTAACCTCAGTTTATATTCGGGATGACTTATAGTCGAGTATATACGGTAATCCCCTCCTTCAATCTTCAGAAATCGAAGATTTCCTACTCTCCTGTATCTCTAATGTTTTCCAACAACAAAGCATCCTAAAGACCAGATCAAAAATTCTAATTTCTGAAAAATCACCAGGGCTAATTGCATCATCAGCATTATACAGTACAGTTTAAGCTGCACAACACTGTTCAAATCCTTCCTTTGTTTTCAAATGATACTCATGTGTGAAACAAGCATCTCAGAAAAGGTATGGACACATGAAAGAAATAAGTACAGTATAAGAATTCCTTTTAAGAGGATGCTTGCCAACTCCATTATTTTACTTTTTGAGACACCTGCTGAATTTGAGAGCTGTCCAGCAATGCCTCCAGAGATGAAGAGCTCTGTTTTATTTATTTGTTTGTTTGTTTGTTTTGCTGGAGGTATTTCGGCAGAGGAACTCTTGGTGTTTTATCATGGAACAGACAGTGGCTTCCAATCCTTATGGAATGGTAAATTGTTAATTGGCACTTTTTTTAATTTCAAATGTTGAACAAACAACCAGGAATACTTCTTTGGTCAATTAGAAATCTGTTAATCAGTTAATCTGATTAACTGATTAATGAGTGCAGTTTTAAGAAGCATAATCTAGCATAGTTCATTAGGAAAATATTATTAAGAAAGCAATTCTACACATATTCATCTGCAAGTAGGTCCCCCTGAAAAGAGTGCCATTTATTTCTCAGTGGACTTGTCTATAATTGGCTGGATAGCCAACTGGGTTTGGGTATTTGGCTGTAGAGCCAAAGGCTGGTGATTCAATTACCCACTGTGTATCTCAAAAGAACCAGCTTGTGTGACCTTGGTCAAGCTGCACAGTGGCAGAGCAGCCTCAGAAGACAGGGGTTATAAACCACTTCTTGGTACTATCCATCTAGAAAACCATGAAGAGGGTTGCCATAAGTTAGAACTGACTTGACTGCACACAATTGTTATGACTAGAATTACACAGAAAAGTCGTTAGGGAATGAGTTTTCACCGTGAATACAAAATTGATTTTTGTCAAGGAATCCAGGTACTCTCAATGGTCGAACTTGATAGTCTTGTGAGAAACTGTATTTCTCCAAGTAGCAAGAAATATCTAGCTTTGCACAGCTTGAAAATAACCCTAAGTGTACTACACCAAAAGCTTCAAGGTTATACAAGTGTCAAAGTTTAACGGATGGTGGCTGCCCGCTCTGACGGGGGCATGTACACTGCTACAGTGTATGCTACCAGAGGCCAAAGGGTTCGATCACTTCATGCTGGTTAGGGGGATATGTCACAGCAGGGAGGAAAAGACTGCTCTAAAACCCTGTCTTTTGAAATACAGTATAGTATTTCCCATCTAGCTTCAATCCGTATCCACTGCAATGCTATGCGCTGCTCAGGGAAGCAGGGAAGTACACACAGAAATGCAGTCATTTCTCACGATGCTGAGGCGCTTGGGAATTTAACCCTGTTGTGTGCATTCACAGAGAACACAAAGAAGAAATAACTATGTCTGTCACATGTCGCTCAAATTCGCATCGAAGCTTTTCCTTACAAACCTTTACATAAAATGTTTCAAAAACTAAGAAGAAAAAGAGCAATGTGCATATAATGGACTCTAAATAGCATCATAGGAAGTTAACTGCAGGAAGCCATTATTTCATAGGACACATATGGGAGCCAAAAACAAGCAGTGGGCAGACAAGCCAAAAGCAAAGCAATTATAATATAATTCACAACTAGCATTTTGCCCCCAACATGTTGAGTACTCATTTTACCAACCTCATTAGGATGGAAGGCCGAGTCAACCTTGTGTCCCACCAGGATCGAATTCACAACCTTTTGGCTGCAGTACAGCAGTTTGACCACTGTGTCACCAAGGCTCATAAGTGAGCAGTGGGACTGCTTCTTTCTTTCTACCACCCCATTGTCTCTCTTCTTCCCTGTTCAACAATATGCTAGGGTAGTGATGGCGAACCTTTTAGAAACTGAGTGCCCAGACTCAACAGGCTGCTGTCCATGATACAGAGGGACAGGGTGTATTCTGTGCTGGGGGGGGGAGGAAAGAAGTGCTCCCATTGGGCTGTTGGGCAGAGTGAATTCTGTGCTGGGGGAAGCGCTCCCATTGGGCTGCAGGGCAGAGGAGTGGGATGAACTCTTGTGTTTGAGTGACGGCATGTGTGCCCAGAGAGGGGGCTCTGAGTGCCCCCTCTGTCACATGTGCCATAGGTTTACCACTACTGTGCTAGGGTTATTACAGAAGTACAGTTATAGCCATCTGAGATAATTCTTTTATTCACCCGTACTTTTAAGTACAAATAATTCTGCTAGAATGAACGATAAAAATCATTTTAAATAATAGGATGCCATTACGTGGCTAATTATCTGGATGCAAACACTCTCCATGAAAGTGCTGCAACAATCTTATCGAAAGGACTGAGAACTTTATTTCCTTGTGTCCTTGAATTACTGCCAAATACTTGTAGACCTAAGTTTTAATCTGAAAACTAAGTGACTCAAGTGTCTGCTACAGATACAGAGCGCTTTACAAGCCTCAACATCTAAATGTCCTTGTAACAAATAATTCAAAACTTTTTGTAGCCTTTGATATTAAAGAATGGAAATATTAAAGGGTCATTTTATTCTCTTTATTTAAAACATTACAAATCTGTTTCATATTAAAACATACCGGTAACAAAAAATGCACCAGATATTTAACCACATAAGACATCATCTTCCCATAGCACATTCTTTAAACCAGGAATTCTCAACCTGCGGCCCGCAGCACCATTTCATGTGGGCCCCCACTGCTTCTACCACACCAGGAAGTGCCATGTGGTGGAGGAAGGGCAAAATGGCCGCCCAGCCCCCGAAGCTGTCTGAGGAAGCGTGACCCAGGCCCCGGCTTTAAAAGGTTGAGAACTCCTGCTTTAAACCTTTATAAAAATAATACCCCTAAAATAATGTGTCCTGGCCAACAAATAAATGCTTCCATTAGCTAATGTGATTACTGTAATACCTCAACACTGTATTAAAAAAAAAACATTTTGCTGCCATCGGTAATATGAACAGGAAATTTTCCATTAGAAAATATATTAGAGAAGCTGGGCAACTTCAAAGTTGTCTAAGTAGCAAACAAATTCTCTGTTTTAAAGATTTAAATAGAAATCCCGATTTAGTTGTGCTCTAGGCACTATTATGATATTCATATTTTACAGCAGATCATTCTAGGAAGTGTCGTAATACACAGGTTTTGTTGATTTGCACACACACAGGGAATACAAACAAAGCCACAAATACACAGAGTCATACCTATCAAGTATCCCGGATTGGCCGGGATTTCCCGTATTTCTGCGCCGATTTTCTTCCTTTCCCGCCCAGAGCTGACGCTACCCCGTAATTTGGCAGCGGGGGGAAAGGAGTTACTGCGCATCCCTTCTGCGCAGGTCCTTTCTACACATACGTAGAAGACTTTTGTGCAGAAGGGGATGCATAAAAGCCTTCTACGCATGCGTAGAAACGACCTGCACAGAACGTTTCTGCGCAGGTCACTTTTACGCATGCGTAGAAGGCTTTTACGCATGCACAGAACGGACCTGCACAGAAACGTTCTGCGCAGGTCCTGTAATCTCCAGAGCTGCGCTTGACAGATATGCACATAGTATGAACCAGTTTCAAATTAGAAATCTAATTTCCAGCAATGACTATCAAATCCCAGATTAAAACTGATTTGGGGGGCACTATGAACAAATTTAGCAGTAAAGATATCCCATGTCATTAACTTGGGATATCTTTCCAACAATCCTATGTCTTAACTACTCTATCAGACATGTTCTCCTCTTAAGATTCTGGGTGATCCACCAATGGGCTTTAGATTTAACAAGGCAAACAACACAGACCTGCTCAAGATCTCTATCACAGAGTCCAAAGAGAAACTAAGAGAAAATGATATGCCCAACTTCATAATTTAGTAGGAATCTAGTTCTAGCCAGCACTCCAATCACTCCACTATCAAATATTTCAGTTTAAACACTTTTTGGCTATTGAGATATTTAATTGTTTTGTAGGGTAAACATACATTAAATAAAATTGCCAAATCATACTAACTTTATTTATTTATTTGTTTGTTTATTATTTATTTTTAAAATTTATATCCCGCTTCTCTCAATCCAATGGACGACTCTAAGCGGCTAGATTTCTAATTTTATTTAGGGTATTACCAGAAACTCAACATCACTGACAGTTACAATGAAAAGTTATACACACTACATCAGGGATGCCCAAACTACGGCCTGTGGTACAATTAATCTGGCCCGTGCTGCTCCAAGAAGCAGAAGTAAAACATGCATGCGCAGGGGCAGAATGCACATAACACTGCCGTAAATTACCCGCGGCTGTCGCAAATGCGTTTACAACAGCCACGGGTCATTTAGGCAGCATTCTGCACATGTGCGGGCATGTGCGGTGCCTACACGTGCACATTTTACTTCTGCTTCCAGGTGGGAGGAACCACGTGACCGGCACACGGACTGAAAAGTTTGGGCACCCCTGCACTACATGAATACTGACTGAACAGTGTATGATGAGAGTTTAAAAGACAGGATGTTACAAGCTCTGACATTGTTCTGTTACTTGCCAGAAAAGAGTAAATGCAGCCTTTTCAAGTTGGCACCAATTAGTCATCAAATGGGTGTAGCTGCTATACAATGCCAGTACGACTGAATCAGATCCAAATAGATGTAAGGAAGTCAGTACAGTACAGTACGTATATGCATTCTAAATTCTCTCTCAGCTCTAGACAAATGCCTTCATTGTTTTGGTTTTCTTGGGATTTATTAAATGATCTTGCTTAGTTTTTCCATGTGAAAAGTGCTTGCCAGTAGTTCAGATAGCATAAGCAGGTTTCTTTTCACAGAATCATTTTCATATACACTAATACCTCATACAACGTCCAAACTTGGTTCCACAAGTTTGGACATTGTATGAATTCCGACATTGTATGAGGCATGCAAAATCCTATCCGCGATGCCTCATACAACGTCCAAATTATTGCCACTGATGCTTTGTATAACGTCGTTCCCCTTGTGAGAGCGGGGAGGCGGGGGGCTAAAGTCTGGCCCCAGCTGTGAGGCGGCCAGAGAAGCAACCGTGGGGGAATCTCCCAAAATATCCAAGCGGCCCCGAGCACCCTCGCCCGAGGACAGGAGGAATGGGGCGAGGAGGAGGAATGGCGCTTCCGGGGCGGCGGCGGGAGACCCGACGAGTCTCCTCCTCTTCAGGCACTGGTTGTTTCTCTTGCTCCTGCCGGCGAGTCTCGCTCCCACCTACCCGCTCTCAACCAAGGGTTGCTTCCCTGGCGAGAACGGGGAAGGGAAGTGAGAGGCAGCGTGGCGCATAAGAAGACCAGCCACGCCGGAGTCTCGCTTCCCTTTCCCGCTCTCAACCAAGGGACGCTTCCCTGGCGAGAGTGGGGAAGCGATTGAGACTCCGGCGTGGCTGGTCTTATGCGCCACGCTGCCTGCCTCACAGCTGAAGCCAGTCTCCAAGGGACGCTTCCCTGGTGAGAGCAGGGAAGGGAAGTGAGACTGGCTTCAGTTGTGAGGCGGGCAGCGTGGCGCATAAGAAGAGGCATCGCGGCAAGGATTTGGACGTTGTATGAGGCATCGCGGCTAGGATTTTGCTTGCCTCGTACAAAGTCCAAATCCGTATAAAGTCCAAACTTGTGGAACCAAGTTTGGACGTTGTATGAGGTATCACTGTACACTGAAAAGCTAAGTAAAGTAGAAAATATTAAACAGAAGGATAGGATTACAGACACAGGCTTAGTGGAAGACATAAAAGTTGTCATCTTTTGAAAGCGACAACTTTGTATTTGGTAGGAACAAAAGTTCAAACTAGTAACTATGTGGTTTGCCGCATATGCACAATCTTGAGTATAGCAGCACTTCACTTAAAATACATGTTTAATGGACCTTATGATTTAGAAAGTGAATATCTGCTACATAAATATGATGTGGATTGAAATGCAGTAAAGAGTTTAAGGCCCAACTCAAAGTGATTCTGAGGCCATCCAACCTAACTCCAGACAAAACGCAGTCTATACGGTCAAAGCTTTGAATCTCTCATTATTATCAGAAATCAACAAACTGCTATAACTATGGATGCAAACATTTCTCACTTAGTGCTGTAATTCAAGTCATTTGTGGAATCCCTGCATCCCCCTACCTCTCTGCTAGCACAAACACACAGTCAAAAAATGCAATGAAACCAGAAATCAACCCGATCAAATTCCTTCTTTATCCCTCCCAAAAATAGTGTGTGGCTTAAAGTGAAAAACAGAGTTCCCACCAAGTTAGTTCCCAATTGACAGCTAGAGCTTTCAGTCTCCCTTCTTCTCCTCAGACTATTCTTCCCACACAGAAAGTGAGGGATGGGAGGGAGGAGATATCAATTTTTGTAGAAAGTTTGTCCAGCTGTAATCTTTACAATTCACCGAGAAGCTTAAAGAGATCAGATTGAGTTTGTATATTACCTAAACTAGGGGTTCTCAACCTTTTAAAGCCGGGGGCTGGGTCACTCTTCCTCAGACAATTGAGGGGCCGGACTAAAACCACCACACCTCAACACACACACACACACACACACACACCTGCTAACCACCACACCTCAACACACACACATACACACGCCTGCTTACCAGCCTGGAGCAGCTGTGTGGCATAGGTGAAGGAAACCGGGATTGCACCCATGGCCACTGGACCCCCCCCCCCCCAGCTGCTGGGAATGCGCCCACAGACGTTTCCACCGGCGGCTGAAGCAGTAGCTAATGCAAGGGTGTGGGCCAGATGATTTTGTGCCACAGGCTGGATCTGGCCTGTGGCCATAGGTTGAGAATCCCTGATCTAAACCATTCCAAATCAGCTACACACTCTTAATGTGTAGGACCATACATTTATGTCACTTTACAGAACTCATTTTTTTTCTTATTTACAAGGCAAAGCAATAGTTTGAAGTCTGGGTTTCTTTATCCTGTTGTTTTTACTTGTTGTAAACCACCCAGAATGGTCTTGTTACTAGGTGGGCAGAACAATTTCAGAAAACATAAAAATAGGGTGCAGCATGAAGAAGTCATTGTACAGTACTGATCACTGTAGTAGCAAAATGTGGTTATATTTCAGGTTTAGTCGGGGGCCGGGTCACACTCCCTCAGACAGTTGAGGGGACTGGACTGGTGGACCCCCCCCCCCCCAACATAAATGCTGCCGTAAACACATCCGCAGCCCATGGCCACTTCTGGCGGTATAATACAACTACTTTTTCTACTTTATTCCAATTCTGTGATGCTAATACTGTACATTAGCTCATAAACATGTTATGAACCGCCCTGAGTCAGCCTTGGTCGAGTGGGCGGTATAGAAATTTAACAATTTAAATTTAAATTAAATTAAATTATGCAGTATCTCTGTGAAATGCACCTTAAAGTTTCATGTAGGGAAGCCCTACAAAAATCTACAATTAGAGATTGCAAAGAAGAAAATACATGAGATCTAGTTAATTCAAAAAAAGTATGTAAAGAACGTATAGGTGTTGGTTTATTTGCTTTAAAGGCATATGGTGACAAGGTTAAAAATGTTTGAATACACCTAGTACAGGACTGTTCATTTTTATTTATTTTTTACAAGCAAAACACTGGGATTGGGTGTAGAAGAATAACTCTAGTCTAGAGATAATGGAAGTGCTGTAAAACAGCAGAGAAAGCTATTCCGAGCCTCAATGTCATTCACTGAAGCCCAGTGCACATAATTAAGTGTATTGTATATACAAACTGAATGCATTCGTTAAGATTTGACACGTGCTACAAATGCACGAATTCTTTCAAAATATAACTTGTGCCTCTCTGTTGCTGTGCCATTAAGAGGCTAATAATGGTGCCATGGTGAAATGTGCATCCAGTGTTCATCTGGGGGCATATCTGAGAAACCTGGTCATCTCAGCTCTAAAGTCCACCTGACAGACAGCTGGAAAGGATGTAAATCTAGTCTGGGGAGGTGAATAAGTCACTCAGACAAGAAGTATGGACATATAAGACTGAACACTTCTCTTTACAAAAAGCCGACCCTACTCCTATACATGATAAAGAGATGTTTTTAGCCTAGGTTTCACAATACGTAAAATCCATTGTATGAAAGGACTTTTTTAATATGCAGGTATGTGGTGGTTTAGGGGATTGTGGTGGCTTAGTTGTTATCTTGCTGAGCTTGACAACCAGCAGTTCAAAAACTGAATGCTGCGCAACAGAGGGAGTGCCTGTCCTCTGTCCCAGCTCCTGCCGACATAGCAGCTTTAAAGCAAGAAATTGCAAGTAGATATACAGGTACTGTACTGCTACAGTGAGAAAGATAATAGCATTCTGTACAGATCAGCATCTCGTCATGCCTGCCACATGACCACAGAAACATCTGCAGACACAGACAGCGCTGGCTGAAAATGGAGATGAGTACCACCCCTCGAGTTGGACATGATTGGCTTTCGACTTTACCTTTATTTAACCTGCTTCCACAGCCAAGAAGTCATGTGCCCCCACTTTTTGTGGACTAAACGTGAACCAAGTACTTTTCTTTTAGCCTGATTTTCTGCATGTTTGTGATAAACAAATCCCATTATGTTTATTAGAATCTACTGTCAAGTAAACATCCATTGTCATATGTTACACATGTAACATGTCCATGCAACAAACAAATTTGTTTCAGTGAACTGGCCCTGAGAAAAACACTGAAGTCAAAAGGAAAGACCAGCAGAGAAAAGCTCAGGCATTTTCTCAAGGTGCAATATGGAGAAAGCATTACAAAAACAGGCATTTCATGGAGCGCTAACAACAGGCGGCAATTCCACACATCTGTGAAAGTAACATAAGAAGCATTAAACTTCGGCAGCTAAAACCAGAGTGGGAAGAATTTGCATTTTATAATGTGTATATCAGGGATGCCCAAACCTTTTGGGCCACGGGCCAGTCACGTGGTTGAGGGGGCTGGTCACTATGGCCCAAGGACCGGATCCAGCCCAACTCCAATTCATCCAGCCCGTGAAGCCCTCGTCACTCCCAGAAGCAGAAGTAAAACATTCCCGTTCAGACATGTTTTATTTCTGCTTCCGGGAACAAGGGTTTCACGGGCCAGATGAATTGGCATCGGGGCCGGATCTGGCCCCTGGGCCGTAGTTTGGGCACCCCATATGTATACTGTGCTCTAGTCAATAAAAAAATGATGCCGTAGTAAATCTGGTAGCCTTTAATCTGCCACAAGCATAATTTCGGAATAACTGAGTGGCTTCAGCAAATAGTGTGGTATATAAATGGAATAAATAAACTACCCCAAAAATTGTGGAGGAAGCTAGAATTGTGCTGCATGTAATATTTAGAAAATGAAAAAATGCACATATTACAGGATTTTTGTTTATTATATGACCATTCTTTATACCACTACATAACCACACATTAAATGCAATTTTACAATTAACTCACATTGAAGTCCTTTCAAGTTTTTAAGAATGCTGATGCACAGGACTAGACTGCTTGAGGGCAGTTCACCACAATACTGTATTAGCCTTACTTTTGTTTGCACCAGGCTAGTTCAGTGCCTCCTCAAAGATTGTGGTATTTTTGAACCACAATTGGGCATACCCTGGGCAATGGCAACTTTGTTGTGTCGGCTAATCTTTCTCACACTATGTCAGACGAAAGGAACTACAGAATGAATTCACCAAAGGGTGGCTTCATTTTGGCAGTTTCACTTCTGATCTAGACACAGAAGAAGTGATTTAGATATTGGGAGTGCAAATCCCCACTGTGCCTAGAAAAGCCAGCTGTATGACTTTGGGAAAGCTGCATAGTCCCAAGACACCCCTGGAAGAAGGGAATGGCAAGCCACTTTTATATATGTTCTACAGTAAAACCCTGACTTACAAATCCCTCGAGTTACATAAAATTCGACTTACATAATGATTTGTGCTAAAAAAACATGTCCCGATTTACACGATTTCCTATGGGTTTGGTTCAAGTTACATAAAGATTCTTTTTTCTATGGGTTTGCTTCAAGTTATGTAAAAATTTCATTTTTCCTATGGATTTGCTTTGAGTTACGTAAAAAATAATTTTTCCTATGGGTTTGCTTCGAGTTACATAAAAAACCGATTTAAGCAAAAGCCTATGGAACGGACTTTTTTTTCGTAAGTAGGGGTTTTACTGTACTGCACTTAGAAAAGCCTGGAAAGGGTTGTCATAGGTCTGCTTTGAACTTGACATTTATGCAATTATTACTATTCAATTTTATTTTAAAAAAGGAACAGTTTTAAGTTTGAGAATTAGGAACCGCATAAAACTTTATATTTATATTGACAAGAGGTCTATATAAGAGATTATAGTGCTAAAAAGAAAAAAGCAGGCTTCCAGAGAAGCTCATCTGAGCAAGTTCACATGAAAAAAAGGAGAGGTGAGAGGCATACTTCTCACAGAAACACAGCCAGCTATTAATTTGAAGAAGTGTGCCGGGACCCACAAACGTTTATGACAAATATAAAGCAGTTAACACTTTTGAAGTGTTAGTCTGTGCAAGAATATCAGACAGTAAACAAAAATAACAAAGACAAAAAACATTTTGTTGTTCAGTCGCACAGTCGATTCCGACCCTTTGTGACCCTATGGACCATTGTCCTCCAGGTCCCTCTGTCCTCCACCATCCGCCTCAACCCACCCAGCTCTGTGCTACAATACCGTCCAGCCATCTCATTTTTGGCCTCCTCCTTCTTTTGCCCTCCACCTTTCCCAGCATCAAGGCTTTCTCAAGTGAATCCTCTCTTCTCATTTGATGTCCAAAGTATTTTATCTTTATCTTTACTATTTGGCCTTCTAAGGAGCAGTCAGGGTTGATTTCTTCTAAGATTGACCTATTTGTTCTCCTCGCTGTCAAGAGGACTCTCAAAACTTTCCTCCAACACCACATCTCAAAGGCATCTACCGTATTCTTCTGCGCTCAGCTTTACCACTGGGAATAACATTGCAGCACCTTAAAGACTAACTCCTGTATTTTTAACGCTAGCTTTCGTGGACCAGGTCCACTTCATCAGGCACAAAGAGTGAGACTTCATGGCATCAATGAAGACTGTTTAAACCGACACCATGAAGTCTCAACTCTTCCGTCTGACAAAGTGGACCTGGTCCACGAAAGCTGACATTTAAAAATACAGGAGTTTAGTCTTTAAGGTGCCATAACGTTTGTTTGTCTTTCTTTTCTCTCTGATAAACCTGTTAAGTCTTACAAAGTGTTCAATGACTTTTTTTTGCTGCTTTGCTGTTTCTGCGCCAAACAGACCGGCAGGGCTACTCCCGTAGATCACCATTTTCACCATCCCTGGCTCGACTCACAGAGCAGCTTGATCTGAATTAGGTGGTGGAGGGACCCTCCACTCACCCACTGTTATGTATGTTAACTGTGTATTCTGACAGGAGCAGAATGTATCTTTTCTGCTGTATCTATTCTAATGTGAGGGAAGACGGCTCCGGTGTAAGACGAAACGCGAGGGAGAAAACACCTGGAAACAAAAGCGGGCAATATCAAAAAGTAGTCACTTTAATATGTAACAAGGTGAACTAGATCAACCAAATGCAAACACCCAATCACTGTATATGTAAAATAGTTGTATATGCAAAAATATATATAGACGGTGTGTAACACAAATAACGATGCATCCAAAGTGTCATCTGTACAAGAAATGAAGTAGGTCTAGACTATATCCGACGACAATGTCAACTCAAAGTTCCAACGGGGCGAACCAGCAGAAAGTTCAATGGAAGGCACCGATGCCAATAGCAATACAGATGTCTCAATATGTACGATGACAACATACAGTTCTATGAAAAGGTAAATTGGAAGAAAAAAAACCGTCCTGGAAGTAAAGTCTGTGCCAAACGTGGTTATCACACAGTTCATGAGGGGTAGCAACAAATACGAATCTCAATATTCATCCGGTAAGAAGTGGATATTTCGAGACCTTTATCAAGAGTCTGTAGGAGTATTAGCGCGCTTCTAAACAACCTCTTGTGGGTAATTCATCTTGGGTTAAAGCCATGCCTCAAATTCTGTCCCCAAGGATGTTGCATTGGGCAATTTTCCTAAATGCATACGATTTTACGGTACTTTGGTGCACAGGACCGGCAAGAACATCAGCCACACTGATGCCATCATGTTCTCCACTGCCAGGGGTCGGGGAAGCCGATTGCGAGATCGAAAGCAACCACCAGGTCCTTATGATTGAGGCTTTCGACTCGCCCCCAGTCGTCCCCTCAAATATAGCCAAGGCTACAGCCAAGGATGTAACATTGACTAAAGTAATGTCTTGGGTACAAAAAGGCTGGCCTGTCTCTCCTCTAGCCAGGGAATTCAGAACATTCCACCGCAAGCATTTGGAACCGTCAGTGGAACGAGGTTGCCTTCTATGGGGCCTGCAGGTGGTCATTCCTGTCACTCTCAGGAAAAAGGTTTTACATCTACTTCACACAAGTCACCCGGGAATTGTCCGTTCCAAAGCCCTTGCCCATAGCTACTTTTGGTGGCCTCAACTGGACCAAGACATAGAATAAATGGTCGGCACTTGTGCCAGTTGTCAATCCTCTCGCCCAGAGCAATCCCACCTTCCCTCTCAGGAAGGGGATTCTGCTCAGGGCCCGTGGTCCAGGTTGCACACAGATTTTGCAGGTCCATTTAGGGGTGCCCTATTTATGTTGGTTGTGGATTCATTCTCTAAGTGGCTGGAAGTGATTAGGGTTCCTAATACCACTTCAGCCACCATGATAATGCACATAAGGCTGTTTGCAGCATTTGGACTTCCAGATGTGCTGGTGTCCGACAACGTGTCCATGTTCACATCAGCAGAATTCCAATCCTTCATGGAAAGGAATGCAATTAGGCACATCGCTGCTGCCCCATTCTACCCAGCCACCAATGGCCAGGTAGAGCGGCAGGTGCGCACAACTAAAGACGCGCTTCGGCGTATGGGTGAAGGGGATTTGGAGCTCCAGCTATGCCAGTTTCTTTTCACATATAGGCTCAGCCCCCTTGCCTCAGGGCTGTCCCCTGCTGAATTGCTCCAGCGAAGGAAACAGTCATCCTTGCTGGAGAGATTGGATCCCTCTAGGGTGGAAGACATAGGCACAAATATAGCAATCCAACACCAGAAGGGTTTCTCGTCCGAAGACCTTGTACATTGCCACAATTATGCAACTGGTGGCCCTACGTGGGTGCCTGGGTTTGTGATCGATCAAACTGGTCCTGTTTCTTACAGAATCGAAACAGCCACTGGTCTGATCTGGAGGAGGCATGCAGATCAATTGAGACCCAGAGTACTGGACCCACAAGACGAATACAGACACTCAATGCTAGGGTTGGCCCCCACAGCCAGCCAACATTGACCCAGAAGTGTCTTCTAGGAACCGATTTCAAGGGGAATTTGTGGGATGCTCCCCTATTCCGGCCATGCGTACCCCTACATTGTCCCAGCCTAGCACTCTGGATTCCTTTATTGATGATGACCAATTTTGTTTGGATTCGCCCTCCACTCTTAGTACACACAGGAGGGACCCTGAATTGTCTTATTCATCCACACAATTAGATTTTGGTTTTGAGTGATCCCATCTGACAAACGGGGCTTTAATCCGGGTTTACAATCCTCCCCCTCTAGTCAATCCCTCACTAGTCGGGTCGCCCATCCTACAAGCCCCTCAGCCGGCTCAGCCAAGCGTCCAACCTAGAAGGGAAACTAGACCGCCATCCTGATTAAAGGATTTTGTTTTTACCTGGGGGGGGGAGAGAGAATGTTATGTATGTTAACTGTGTTTTCTGACAGGAGCGGAATGTATCTTTTCTCGTGTATCCATTCTTATGCAAATAAGTGGATCGAAAAATGTGCACACACTGTTAGCCAATGGGCTTGTTGTATTATTGTTACTGTTATAGTGTATAGAAGTTTTGCCCCATCCAAAGTATGTTCAAACCCCACTATTAAAGAGCTGAATTTCACTACTTCACTCGTCTGCTTCTTCATTCCCTGAACACGAAACCCACCCACCCCATCCCCTGAAACCAAGAACAGGTTAAGGCGCTCCTTAACTGATTCTAGGATCGCCAATTGAATCCTGTGTGTGTGTGTCTCTACTCGAGAGGAAGCCCAAAGAGACCAGCGGATTCAAGGCAAAGGCGCGCCAGAGCACAGTCTCCCCCCCCCCCCTCAGCCCCCACCAACGCTAGAAAGAACCGTTGGTGGCCTCTCCAACCGCCCCTGCCCTGCCTCGCGCGCCCCGCTTACCATCTGCCGGGCCACCTCCGAGGAAGCCATGGCCGGAGGGGAGGGGTCGCTCGCCCGCGCGCGCGCACCCAAAGGAAGAGCGGCGGGGAGGGAGGGGAGGGGGCGAGTGAGAGAGAATGGAAGGTCGAGCGCACGAGCCCGGATTCCTTTACTTCCAATCCCAACACCGCTGGAATGGAATGTAAACCGGGCGGGCGGGCGGCGTTGGAGAGGGCGGAGCCTCGCGAAGGAGGGGGCGGGCCGAAGCTCGGACCAATCGCGTGCCCGCAGGAGGAGGAGAACGCTCCCCAAAAAAGCGGAGGAGGGGAGGTAAAAAAAAAAAAACAGCACATCCCAACGGACGTTAAAAAAATGGGCGGGAAGAAGCCCCCAAGAGGGAAAAAGAGGCGGAGCCCAAGCAGGCCAAGAGTGATCCGAGATGAATGAATAGCCTCTGCCTGCAGGGGTCGCTCTTCGGCGTGGTTTTGAAGCCGGGGGTCACGTGAGCGAAGCTGAGAGGCCAGATTGGGCAAGGGGGGGGGGTCTGTCAGGGCGGGCGGAGAGAGCCGTGATTTGAGCGTGGAGGTGCCGGCCGCCGGCTGGACGGTCTTATTAAGGCGGGGGGTGGGGGGAGCGCAGGGCAGGATGAGCCCTCACCTGAGGCGCGATGGAACCGAGCGAGGAGGAGGAGGAGGAAGATGAGGATCAGGCTTTAGAGGGCGGCGGGTAGCCAAGGAGGCGGCAGTGGGAAGAAGGCTATATCCCGACATGGCAGCCTCCTCGGCGGAGCTGAACCAGGAGGCGTTGCTGAGCTTCCTGGCCGAGCGGGGCGGCCGGGCGCCCAACGCCGACCTGTTGGACCATTTCCGAGCCTTCCTCAACTCCCCGGAGCCCCAGCGCCGCGCCCGGGCCCGCGAGGGCTTCAAGGAGCTGGTCAACGCCGTGGCCACCGTCCGCCAGGAGCCCGGCACCGGCGCCAAGTACGTGCAGCTGCGGAAGAAATACCGCGGCGCCCTGGTGAGGCCGAAGGAGGCGGCGGCGGGGGAAGAGACCCCGAGCCTCCCGCTGCCTGAGGCTCAAGGCGGCCATGGAAGAAGCAACAGGAGGAGCGGCGACGGTTGGAGGGACGCGGAGGAGGACACTCGCGAGGCGAAAGGCGTTGTTGCCCTCTTGGGAGAGACGCCGCCGCCTGAGGTAACTGAAGTGCCTGAGGTACTTCAGCCGAGCCCTGACGGAGGAGATGGCGGCAAGGCGGCGGAGGAAGAGGAGGAGAAGGGGGCCGAGGCTGACCCTCCTGTGGTCTCCCTGGCTCCTCCGGGAGATGAAGCGGCTGAGGCTGAGGAGGAGGCGGCGTCCCTCGCCACCGCGGCCACATTGGGCGACGTCCTCACGACCACCACCGGCCACACACCGCGCTGCGGGCGCAGAAACTTCCGTGGTGGGGAGCGGCGGCTGGGCAGCTCCCCTCAGATGAAGCGCGGCGGCGGGGGGGGAGCGGGGGATTGGGACAGCGCCTCGCTGGCCTCGTCGTCGGCCGAGGACGAGAGCAGCGCCTCCTCCGCCTCCTCGGTAACGCTGGACCCGCTGGAGCACGCCTGGATGCTGTGCGCCGCCTCGGGCGGCCGCCGCTGGGAGAGCCTGGAGAGCCTGCTGAGCTGCGAGCCGGCGCTGCTCTCCAAGCGGGACTTCGTCACGGGCTTCAGCTGTCTCCACTGGGCCGCCAAGCACGGGCGCCACGAGCTGCTGGCCCGCCTGGTCGCCTTTGCCCGCCGGCGCCACCTGCCGGTCAACGTCGACGCCCGCACCAGCGGCGGCGGCTACACGGCCCTCCACCTGGCCGCCATGCACGGGCACCTGGAGGTGGTCAAGCTGCTGGTGGGCGCCTACGACGCCGACGTGGAGCTGCGCGACTACAGCGGCCGCAAGGCCTGCCACTACCTCCTGGTGGGCCGCAGCGGAGGCACCGCCGAGGAGGAGGAGGTGCGCCACCTGGTGGGGGCCCTGCAGGACGACGAGGCCGACAACGCCGGGGGGGCGCCCAATGGGGGCAGCAGCCGCTGGAAGCTGTCCCGGGTCCTCCCGGCCCACCTCATCGCCTACAAGCTCTCCCACCACCTCTCCCACCAACACCCCCACAGCGCAGCAGAGGAGGGCGAGGGCAAAGAGCTGAGCCGCAAAGCCTCGGGCAGCGGCAGGGCGAAACCCCGGCTCAACAAGATCCGGTTCCGCACCCAGATCATCCACACCACCCCTTCTTTTCGGGGGGAAGTGGAGGAAGATGGGCATGAAGAAAGGCCCTTGAAAGGCTCTTTCAAACTAAGACCGAAATCCAACGTGTTTGGATAGAAGAAGAAAAGTCATTGTTTTTTGTTACACCTGCCGCAGCAGCAGGATGGACATACCTGTCAAGTTTTGGGAAATTTCTGTCAAATAAGGGAAATTTCCCAGCCAAAACAGGAAACTGGACAGCTATGCTTATCCTGTGCTGGCCTTCAGTCTAACTCCAGTCTAATTGCAGTCTAATACAGGATGACGGCAGGAAAGAGTATAAAATACGGGGGTTTGACAGAATTTTCCCAAAACTTTGCAGGTATGAGGATGGACGTTTGCCCTGTGACCCTTTAAGTTGCCTACATGAGGGCTGCGTTGAGAGGGTAACTGTCCAGGGCAAGGTCTTTAGTTGGTAAGCAGACAAAGGGCTTAAGTAGGTTAAATATTCTGAGAGGATGCTTGAGCTTAAGCATTCTTCAGAGCTATGCAGAAAGTGGTGCTGCCAGGGACGTTCATTAGGTCACCAGACTAACTGATCTTGTTATTTTGCTTTAAAGGGCAGATGAGCAGGCTCCTAATAATAATCAATTCTGCCAGCAAGTTTCATCTCAATTATCCATACATGTTGGTAGAGTATTGGGGACTGCTGTTTCTGAATGGTTTTATTATGACCTAACTGTCACGAAATGGTTAACCTGCATATGAGCTATATTCAAATGTCATTCCATGCAGCAAAACTGACTACAGTTGGAAAGCTAACACAGCCTGGGGAAAAATGTTATTTTCTATGAAATCTTGGCTTCTGTGTGTCAGTGTTTCACATCCTTTGAGGTGGGGATGGGGATGAGAGTGTTTCAAAAGAGGTTTACAACACATCAAGAGTTAGGCCTGTAGAGGCAAAACTAGAAACTCACAGCAAATGCATGTTCCAAGCTGTATGTTTACAGGAGGAAAAGGAAAAAAAATGACTGGCACCTGTAGAAGAATTCAGGTAGATCAGCAAGTGTGATAAGCCCTTCTCCATCTGTCAGTTTTCCCTTGCAAGAACCTGGTTTCAAAGCTTGCCTCCAGTCAGACTAGATGGAGGAAATTAAAAAGGGGAAAGACCATATGCAGGGGAAAGCTAATGGCTAGGAGAAAGGTCAACTACCCATTATGCCCTGGGTTTTTCCTTTGCAAGTGCCTTCCATTATCCGCTTCAAAGGGAACAGGCATTGGCGATATTATGGCACTAGGATGCATGTATTGAAACATGTGTAAGGATATTTCTTTCAAAGTATCACGTGATAGTCACAGTAAGGGCTCAATTTTTGTTTTACAACTGCAAAAGGAAATGAAATGGTGCATTAGCTGTAGTAGAAAAGTGATTGTACCTGAAGACTTTTTAAACTATAATTATTTTTGTACAATGGAGTTCTAATCTTTGGACATGCTTCATTTGATGAGTAAAAATCTTAACAGCTTTTTGAAGTACAACTAAATATTTAATTTGGGAAAACAATGTTAAAAACTAGTTTCTTGTAAAATACTACAAAAGAGCATAGGTCATGTGTGTGGTAAAAATTTATTTTTTCAGTTCTGGGAAGAGGGTTTTTTTGCATTCATATTACATCTTCATTTACTGTTAACATCAACTCTATTTTAAATATTTGACTACTTGTTAATATTTGATTTGTTTTATGTAAGTTTATTTCATCCAGAAGATAGGATCAGGACCTGTTCCTAGAATGATGGCAAGTTGTTCCTCAGTAATGTTATTAGATGGCTTTTACAGAAGTCTGAAACATAGTGCCCTGATCAGACATCAAAGCCCAGTGTAGAGTTAATGCTTGCTGGTATGCCCAAGGACACAATGCCCAGAACAAACATATGTTTTAGGATTTAGAAGTTAAATATTGTCAGTTGAGCAGAGGCTTTCACATATCCAGTACAATAAACATGGAAATCAGAAAGCACATGGAGTGTTTGCTGATGTCTGCTACAGAAGCTTCCTTTAATATCTTGCTAGGCAAATTAGCTGTCTGACAAATTCCTTTTTTTGTAATAGTGAATAAATGTGTGTGTTGGAAAAGCACATAAAATAATTCTTTGTAACTTGAAATATAATGTAGTTTCTCTGTTAAGCGAATAAAAAGAATACCATCTAGGAAGAGGTCAGTAGCATCAAAAATGTTTCTGTTACAAAGTAAGCAGTTTCTACTAAATATGAATGGCTGGTGTGTTGATTAGGACTTTTCCTTCAAAGAATAAGAATTCTGGGGCTGGCCCTCAAATGCTGCTGATGTGATGTGTCAAATACTGCCAAATAAATTCAAAACTAGATGAACCATGCTTCGGAATTGCTTTGTCAAATATTTTGGAACCAGTAATTTTATACCGATCTAAAATCAGTTAAAGTTTTATCATGGTGGCTATAAACAGCAACTGTTTCTGAGGGGATCTTCAGATGTTATTGGATTAGTTGCCAGAAACTAAGAGGTATTGTGCAGATTCTCTGCACAATGTGTGAATCACTACCATACACTGTGAATCACTACCATAAACACACTGCATAAAAATGCTAATAACCCTCAAAGTTGATAATCTTTTCAAGAAATACCAAAAGAATGTTGAGTGGAGTTTAGCAAACAGTTGTAAGTCCTTTTGCATAGATAAACATAATTGACAAGTCTTGTATCTTTGTTGGAGAGAACAAAACCATAAGGAACAGCTTAATAATACAATCAGCCACCAGATTTTTAAAATGTTTTTATGCACACAAAAGTTAGAAAAAATTTGCAAAGGCACTATTGATTTTAATTTATATAGCTATAATTATATGTGCCTTTTGTTAAACACTGCGCACGGCAAATAAAAGAGTGCATCAAGCACCTCTGCTTACATTTTAGTGGGGCAGAGGCCAGTGCAGTCTCTTATCACTCTGCCAATGTGTAACTTGTAGCAAAGTATTCATTCCAAAGTGTTGTACTGCAGTACAGCACTAGATGTTTCATCTTGTAGCAAATAGAGTTTGATAGTTCTGCAATGCAGAATACTGTCTAGAGCAGAATATATACAGATTTCTTCAAAATAATCTGAATATTGCTAACTTCATTTTTGTATGATTTCTCTAAGAAGGATATGTGTCACACCATCAATTTTTTAAATACTGTATTAGGTATCTCCCCTATTTAAACTACTGGTATAGATGGTAATACATAGTATTTTTGTAGGTACTATATATTGAGTAGCGAGGTGATGCACAAATGAGTTGCTCTTATTTGATACTGCATCACGTATATAGTTGCAAGAATCTAATAGTAAAACCAGTTTGTTTCTGAGCACTAAATCCTGAAGAGGAGAGGTGAACAAGCTTCCCTTGTGTTCGCTACCATAGGAAATAATTAACAATGGGTGATAGATGTGTATGAACATCCATGTGTTTGGTAGTTGAAGTTTTCAATTGCCCAGCTAACAGAACACTAGCAGTGCTTTGCTTTAGTTATAATTTACTTACAGAGATAATTAGAATATTACCTACTTGCCCATAGTAGAAACCTTTCATGTTACCTACTCACTTAACATGTACTGTAGCTACTGCATCTTCTTCATAATGGTTATTTTATAAAACAAGGTTATCATGAAGAAAAATATATTTATGATTTGATATCTAACATGGATGATATTGTACAGAATGTAACTTGGTATGGTATGAGCACTTCTGTCTAATGTTAATACTAAAGGTAAACATTTATGTATGAGTAGATATAAAATGGGATTAAATCTGCAATTCTACACCCACTAATTTGTGAGCTGGTCCTAGTGAACTGAACTAGGTTATTTGTAAATGTGACATGGTACTAGGTTGTAATTTTTCTTACTTTATAACTGGATGGGGTATAGTTATCTGATAATGTATTGCCAAAAACAGACTTTAATTTGTGCCTGAATAAATGGATGAGTGCGGAATCACTGTAAAAATATTCTTTTAATTAATAAAATGTCAATAGTTCTTTCTATTGTGAAGTTACACTTGAATAGTGTCTTTGTGTCTACTGCTCTGATAAAGGCTTCCAAGACTGGTGCATTTGAAGGCTGGAAAAGGAGAGATTTAGATTCATTGAAGTTAGTGAGACTTAATTTAGTCATGGTTAATTTAAATGCTATAGCTTTTAGTAAGCCTACTTGTTCTAATCAATACAACATCTGGATCCAGGCTGTTCCATTTTATGTAATAATCCAGGAGTTTATGATAAATAATGTCAGTAGATTAATCCTCACCTGTATTTAATTTTGTATTTATCACTCATTTAGAGGCCTTAAGGGGCTTTTTTACATTATTTATCCAAAGCTGGGCTGACATGTCATGACATGAATAAATGCTATTTCCCCTCAGTTTACAGATCATATACAGTATTTCCCATCATCTTACCTTTATTTTTGGGTCAAGCATCACCTATGGACCTTTTGAATCTCTTTTGTGAAGTGGGGCTGACAAATATGCTTATGTGGTAGGATTACAATTCTGGCTCCTTAAACTTCTGATATCTTTATTCCACTTAGCTCATCTACTGAGCACAAAGATCATCTACTGAGCACTCTTTAAGTGATACTGCATTCTGATTTTGTGATTCCAGATGTTTAGTACATTGTACTTTATTGTTTTGAGTACCAGATTACACAGTGTTAGTCTGTTGTTGGAAAAAACTGTGAAGAATTACAGTATGTGAGGTCACATCAGCCGTCATCCTATTGTAAAGGTTTGTAAATGTGCTCCTATGGACCAGCCTGACAGGTGAGAGTTGTATCCAAAAGTAAAATGCAGAAGCCTATGAACATGTGCTTTTGTTTTTGCCTCTTAATGGAACATTCTGCTTTTTAATATAAAGAATGTTCTGCACAATGACTTCCAGCACCAGCCATCCTCCCTAGGAATGACAGCAAAACCAGGTTCTGGGATACAGTACAGTAAAACCCCTACTCACGGGGGGGGGGAGTCCGTTCAGTAGGCTTTTGCTTAAATCTGTTTTTATGTAACTCGAACCAAACCCTTGGGGACAAAAAATTTTTTTTACATAACTCAAAGCAAACCCATAGGAAAAATGAAATTTGTATGTAAATCAAAGCAAACCATAGGGGAAGGATTTTTTATGTAACTCGAAGCAAATCCATAGGAAAAAGAATCTTTGTGTAACTCGAATCAAACCCATAGGAAATCGTGTAAATTGGGACATGGTTTTAGCACAAAATCATTATGCAAGTCGAATTTTATGTAACTCGTGGCATTTGTAAGTCAGGGTTTTACTGTACTATGTAAAAGGCAAAAGACAATTAAAAACATAAAAAAATGGAAGAAGAGGACATCTTCTTACAGAGGCAGTAGTGCAAGGGGCCTTTCTATTTTTGTGATTGCCTAGAAATGGTACAAAGCCTACAGTATCATTAACATATATGTATGTACAGATTTGGCATTTCCACAACATAACAAAACCCAAACTCTTAGGAAGTACATGAGTACAAAACTGCTGGGTCAAAGCAGATCTGGTTTTGACATTGCAGGGTTAGGAAAACAGTATTTCTAAATGAATCAGAAATATTATCAAACTTCATAAGCACATTTAAATAAGTAACATGTGAAAATGCAAGCACAGTGGTTACTATTTCTGTTCCATTTTGCTTTCTAAGCATTTTCAGTAAACTGCCTTTATATTTTCTCCTCTCCCCCCCCCCCCACCATAAATTGGGGGTGGGGGATCAGCTCTATTTCATAGATACTTTTATCAAATGATCACTGATTTCACATTTGGAAATTCTTTGTTTTCAAGCACACACATCCCTTTTTAAAAAGTACATCATCATTGAACTGCAGAACTGGAAGGGACTCTAGAGATAATTGAGTCCAGCCCTTGCCAAAAGTGGCGCAGTGAGGAATCAAACTCCCACCCTCTAGCTCTGCAGTCAGATACTTAAATCAGTAGTTATTAAAGCAGTTATTGTTGTTTGTGTTTTGTCACAGATTAATGTTAGCAGTCATTCAATATAACAAACATGTACAAAGTAGCTTAAAATGTTTTTTATAAATGTAATGTGTAATGCTGGAGAAATATTCAAGTATTTCCTAGCAAGTATTTCCTAGCAAGCGGGTGATAAATTTAGGAGCTAGGAAACGATGGTATTTTGCCAATGGTTGAATAGTTTGCTTGTGTCTTAAATGTGAAGCTTCTAAAAGAATGTGATCGATCTAGGACTGTCTAAGCTTGAATTTGCCTTCATTTAAGTAAACCTTTCACTGAAGAAAAGCACAAGCATAGTTAAAACTGTATTGTGATATGGTTCTCATCAAGGAACAAATGGGAAAGTCCCCTGGATGTTGTTAACTTTCTTTTGACTGTTGTGACCCTATGAATTAACAACCTCCAAAACTTCCTGTCATTAATAGTTCATGCCTTGAATATTAAAGGATGTAGCTTTCTTTATTGAAACAGTCAATTCACTGAGTCACATCTGTGAGTGGGCGGCATATAAATCCAAATTAATAATAATAATTTAATGTTTGAGCTTCCTCTTTTCCCAACAAATCTAGCATTACAGTATGTGCCTCCTTGACACAACTGAACCGAGTTCATTCAATCCTATACCATACCATACCAAAGGCCATACCATATCAAACAGAAGGCTCAGCTTCCTACATACTTTAATTTCCTATTTACTTTAGTATTCAGAAACAAATTTTTCATATGAACTGCTTGGTAATCTGTTTTGCAGAGTGAGTGCAGGACATTCCACCTTCCTTGTCATTAGGAAGAGAGAAGCCTGCAAGTTGCTGTTTACTTTGTTATTGTATTAATGATGGGGTGGGGGGTGGATATGGCAGAGGGTACTGACCTCAAGCATTACAATAACATGGTTTTTCTGGGCACTTTCATCTGGGGGCAGGATACTACCTCCCCCAGGCAGTTGCATGCCTTGGGTTGGCTCCGCTCTCTTGTTTATGCACCAGATTTCTCATATTGTGGAATGTTTTTGAACAAATAATACACTCATGGTTTTGACATTGCAGGGTTAGGAAAACAGTATTTCTAAATGAATCAGAAATATTATCAAACTTCATAAGCACATTTAAATAAGTAACATGTGAAAATGCAAACACAGTGGTTACTATTTCTGTTCCATTTTGCTTTCCAAGCATTTTCAGTAAACTCTGCCTTTATATTTTCTCCTCTCTCCCCCACCCACCACAAATCCAGGCGGGGGATCAACTGTAACTGTTACAGCAGGACATGGAATTGCAGTTGGCTGGTCTTGCAGACTAAAGGGTGAAGGAGCTGTAAAGAGGAGAAAGTGTTGAAAAAGTGAAAGAAAGTTATAATTGTTCCTATGGCCGTTGGAAAACCCCTATTATACGTTCCAGACATCCAAACATCTGAGGTTTGTACAGTCTTATGTTCAGAAAGCACCATATGTTTCTGCCACTGCTTTGATGAGAAAAAAATTGCAGTGCTGAAATAGAAGAAACGCAGGAAAGTCCCAGAGGTGCTCAGAGCAATGGTGGGCTGGCCCATAGGGCTACCAGGACTCAGCTTGGGCCATCTCCCAGGCCCCCAGTACCATGGTGCGCCCCCTTGGGTGCCAATCCAAAGAGCCGAGCTGTGCTGCGATGCCTGGAACGATCGAGAAAATGAGCCAGGCTCCATGTCCCTCTGCCTGCCTTCTCCTTAAAAAAATTTGCAAAACCAGCCCCATTTACAGTGTACGGTATCTGCTGTGGCTTGGAGGTTGCAATTTTGCCTTGTAAGCAAGAGGGAAGTTGAAATTAGAAGGCGAGTGGGAACGTTTATAATTTGTTAGGGTTAAACGCCCTCATCACTCCCTGTCCAGCGCCCTTTTAATGTGCCAGCACACCCCTGGCTCAGAGGCGACATTTTAATTAAAACCCATAAACATCATCTGTGTTGCATGCTTTGAGTCTTGCTGGCTCTTCTGTTGAGAGTGCTCAGGCTATTTTAGGGAGAACTAATTCCTCTATTCTTTTATCCCATTTAATTCTCCATGACAGTCTGGTGTAGTGCAGTGGCTAAAAGACTGAGCTGCAAATCAGAAAGTCCCTATTTCGAATCTCACTCACCCTTGACAGTAGTTCACTCCTCTTACTCATGGCCATCTACTTTCACAAGCCTCAGGCATCCCTGACCTTTGAATATTAAGGGTAATAATAGTGACTTCATTCACAGGGTTGTTTAAATTTGTAAAGATTACTGCTAGGTAATGCATGGTTAAAAAGCACCTGCTGGCATTCATTTCCAACCCACTTGTAATTTACATTCTAAGTCCAGAAAAAGAGCCTAAGTGGCTAAAAATATTTGAAGTGTTTCATCAGCAATAACAAAATGTCAAAAATCTGGAAGATCACCACTCTTGTTACATTCCAGACCAGAAACATTTATAATACATAATGAAAGAAAGATGGGACATAAAAAATGCATGTACAGATAAATTTGGAATCTGTTTTATTGTTATTGGCTGCATTATTAGGACAATGGGTTTTTAAAATCAGCCCTAAAGAGAGTTCACTTTTTTTAAAAAAGGGATAGTGGAGTTTGGTCCATAGTTTTTGCTTCTTGTCCACATAAACTTTATTTTCAATGTGCAATGCTTACGCTATACCCTAATGATGGTATTCTATGCAGATGGTTAAATTGATATATTGGGCCAAGGGTCTTTGGCAGATGATTGGGGAGAAGACAAAAGTATGAAAAAGTATAGTGAATCAATCATCACTGCAATAAAATAAAAATAATTCAGATAATAGTGAGTGATAATAGTCTTCAATATGAAAAGAAATGTAACCTAGTCTTAAAAGCCGAAGTGAATATCTTGCTGGGGAATTCTACTTGAATTATTGTTCAAGATGCCATTGAATGCCTGGTTATGCAAACTATTACACAAGCAGTTGCACAAACTCATCTTGCCAAATAGAACAAATGGTTGCCAATTTTAGAGTATGCAAATCTCCAACAAGATACTGGCCCTAATAGTTATTTTGTACAAATGTTTTAACATTTGGTGAATATTTGAGAGAGGCTGGAGACAATCTGGAGTCAAAACTTGAAAAGAAAGTTCTATGAGAATAGATTCGTCTGCAATATATCCTCTAAACTAGCCAATTAGACAGCTACTCAGGATGTAAGAAATTAATTAATCCATACAGTTGGCTCTTCAAGGGAGTAGCAGCCTTGAATTTTAACAGATGGCTAATAAGGAGCTTACCACCACTGCACAATTTAAAGAGCAATGTTGCAGATAATTACAGTTTGTCTTTGGTGGCAGTGGATGCCAGGAAGGAAAAACAAATACAGTAATAATGCTAACATTTGTCCAGTTAGCCATTATCTTCCAAAGCTATCTCATTCATCAAGCATTTTGTAACCTCTAAGGTAGAAATGGGATACTCAATGTGGTGTAGTAGACTAGGAGTAAAATATTAGGACTCGGGAGACCATAGTTTCAAATCCCTGCTCAGCATGGAAACTCACTGAGGGTGTGGACTGGTAAAACCACACTTTAAATATCTCACTTACCTTGAAATGCCTGAAGAAGGGATCTTGAGTCATAAAAGCTCACAATGATTATTTGGTTTAGTGATTTTAAAAAAAGGTATCGTCTTCTTCTGCACCACTTACCTTGGAAGTCCTATTAAAGGTTTCCCTTGCTCGAAAGCCAGTCGTATCCGACTCTAGGGTGCAGTGCTCATCTCTGTTTCTAAGCCGAAGAGCCAGCGTTGTCTGCTTCTGCAGACGTTTCCGTGGTCATGTGGCAGGCATGACTAGACACCGGAGCGCACGGAGCGCTGTTACCTTCCCACCGAAGTGGTCCCTATTTATCTACTTGCAATGTCTTGCTTTCGAACTGCTAGGTTGGCAGGAGCTGGGACGAAGACGGGAGCTCATTTCCGTCCTGCAGTACTCGGGAATCAAACTGCTGACCTTCCGCTTCCCAGTCAGCGTCTTAGCAACTTGAGCCACTGCAGTCCCTCGGAAGTCCTATTAGGGCTGCTATAATTTGGTTCTGACTTGAAGGCACATAACAAAATGAAAAATACTGTATATGCATTCTGATATTGGCATATCATCTGTCTGTGTCATGTACTACAATAATTGCACATGCAATTATTATATCATAGGGTGAATTGTCTGGACCAAATGGGTTGGCAGACGTATCCTTCTCTGACTGCTCTCTATTTAGTTCCTCCAGTACTTAAAATGCTATAGAAAATGTCCCAGAGATGGATAAGATACAAGGTAGGCGGGCAGGCGGGGGGGGGAGCATAATCTATTGGGATAATAGCCATCTCGTATGCACTTATACTGGATACCAGTGGGAGAGGGTTTTGTAATGTAATGTGATTGTCCTTTGTCACTAATTGGATTGGCAGAGTTCTTTTCCTGCCTATGGCATTTGAGGCAAACCTTGCCACCTCTTACTGTTTGTGTTTTGGCGTCCGTTGTTTTTGTTGATAGCTTCTCCTTCCTCTCTGACCAAGCATTCTCTCCACATACTGGAGATTCCAGTTTTGTATTTTTATCCTTCCGACTATATCTAAAAATAATACCTCAAGTAAAGATAATTTTCTACTTTAAATGCGTCTAGAGTGATTTTATCATGCATGTGATTTTATTATGCATGTAACCTTGCCTTGCTTGACTTAAAAAAAATGAGGCTCAGTCTGATTTTTTTCTTCTGAATAACTTCATCAGAAGCAAAGGATATAATAAAGGGGGAACCACAAAACGTACCCCATCAGAATCAAATGGGGAGGCTGGGGGGCGGATCTATGACATTCTGGAGTTCTGAAAAGAGTATGATTTGACTAGATGAGGAAAGCCAAATTCAGTTTCTGTATGTTCCTCTTCAACCTGCTGTAATCACCTGCTGTAATCACTTGATGATAACACTGCCTGAAAATCCAAAGTATGGCCTTCTGGAATCAGTGTAATCCCCAACTATTTGCAGGGAAACTGTGGAAAGGAAACAAAAGGTTTGTAGTTTTGAAAAGGTTTTATGCATGGAAACAATTCTGAGTGCCTGTGGATGCAACAGCTTTTTCTTGAATGGTAACTAGACAACTGGACAGTCAATAGTCTTAGAACCCATCCAAACCTGGTTTGGCATCTTCCCAGTAGCTTTAAAATTAAATCAGTAAGTTACTGATTTAATTTAAAAACTACCTCAGCATGACATTTGACAGGATCCTCTCTTTTAAGCAACACTGCCTAAATGAATGAAATGAAATGAATAAACACTGCCTAAATACCAAGGCTACAGTCAGTTTGAGGAACAATTTGTTGTTGTTCAGTCACACAGTCGATTCCGACCCTTTGCGACGCTATGGACCATTGACCTCCATGCGCCTCTGTCCTCCACCATCCTCCTCAGCCAGCCCAGCTCTGTGCCCACTGCGTCTACAATGCCATCTAACCATCTCATCTTTGGCCACTCCCTTCTTCTTTTGCCCACCTTTCCCAGCATCAAGGCCTTCTCAAGTGAGTCCTCTCTTCTCATTTGATGTCCAAAGTACTTTAGCTTCATCTTTACTATTTGACCTTCTAATGAGCAGTCAGGGTTGATTTCTTCTAAGATTGACCTATTTGTTCTCGCTGTCCAGGGGACTCTCAAAACTCTCCTCCAACAATATCATCAGGAAATTGATAAATTATGCATGATGAGTTCAACCATCACTGTGTACAACAGCTTTGGCCCTGAGCATCTCTGCAGCAGAGTAGGTTGCTCCAGTATGGAATATGGTGGCATAAGGCTGTGATTCCCCCCCCCCTTTCAGAAATTGTATTTGAAAGTGACATAATAGTAATCGTGTGCTGTGAAGTCAATTATGATTTATGACAGCTATTTCCAGGGCTTTATTGGATTAAGTGGTTTACCATTCCCATCTTCTAAGGGCATTTGTGGGGCTATGTAGCTTGATAAGACCATACAGGCTGGCTCTTCTAGGAGGAACAATGAAGAATCAAACTCCCAGGTCATTATCATAATAGTCATTTAATTTCACGATAAAGACTTGTTCACATTGCACAATATTAACAGTTATTAAGAAAGAACACTTAAAGAATGAGTATATGCATAACCTACATATCATCTTACTAAGCCTCCAGTATATATGCTATATATGCAGGTATGCAGGTATGAGTTAATGTGCTTCCAGGACCAACAAGTCTTTCAGTTCTTCTTCTGTGTCTAGGCCAGACATGAAATTGCCAAAATAAAGGCACCCTTTGGTGAGTTCATTCTGCAGTTCCCTCCACCAGACCTAGTGTGAGAAAGATCAGCCGGCAACACAAGGTTGCCATTACCAGGGTACGCCCAATTGTAGTTCAAAAATACCATAATCTTCGAGGAGGCTCTCTCAGTGATGATGATGCAGCTGCCTAATATCTTCTGAAAGCAGGGTATAGATAAAGAGCCCTGTGGCGTAGTGGTTTAACTGCTGTCATGCAGCCTATGGTTGTGAGTTCAATCGCGACAGGAGTGGATCAAAGTTGACTCAGCATTCCATCTTTCCAAGGTTGGTAAAATAAGGATTCAGCATGTTGGGAGCAAAATGCTAATTAACTTGTGAACCTCCCTGAGAGTGCACAAAGTGCCATAAGGAAATATATAAGTGTAATTGCTAATTGCTAGTTGAAGATATTCTCTTGCAACACTCACATAAATTGAACTGTTTACATCAGCTGTTCAAAGAGGGTTTGCTCTGAAAAATCTAAAATTTTGCTCTACCAAATTTAAACTTCCATTGAAAGCAAGGCTTCAAATTTTTATTTTAAGTTGTACAGAACCAATATTCCAAGGTCATACAGATTTTATTTCCTTTTGTTTTTTCATACAGAAAGTTCAAGCTGAGCCCGTCAGCTTGATTGCTCCCCCATAACCAGTGGTGGGAATTAGCAGGTTCGCACTGCTTCGCCAGAACCGGTTGCAGAAATCCTGACTGGCCCCGCACATCCAAGTTTTGAAATAAAGTAGTCCTAAGTCAGGTGCAACGCAGGGCTTTCCCCTTGGCCACACCCACCATACCACACCCACAGTGTGGTACTAAAAAATTTGGAGCCCACCACTGCCCATAACCCACCTTTCCAGAGTCCACCAACTGATTTTACCACCACCACCACTAATTCACTAATTCCAGAGGGAGTCAGAGGAGAGAAAGGATCAGGGTTCAGAACGGTGCTAAATTTAATGCTTTTAAAGTCTAACTGCCCCTCAGGATCATTTGAAAGTGGATGTGGCCTGGGAAGGAAGCAGGGCTGTAGCCAAGGGGTGGCCAGGAGGGGATCACACACACACCTGAGCTAACAGCCCTCCCCCCAGCAAAGTTCTAATGGTGTGTGTGTGTGTGTGTGTGTGTGTGTGTGTGTGTCTATATAGATATAGTTATAGATAGATCTTTACCTATAAGGAGGGACGTTAACCGTTGGACTCCGGCATACACGCTTGCACCCATCCATACTATCCTGTACCGAGCCGCCCGCACTTGCCTTTACCCGGCCCGCACAGCACCGCAAAGGTCTGGCAGTCGCCAGTGGGGCAACCTCCCTGCGAACACAAACAAAACAAAACAACTTCAAGTCCCAATGTCCTGCTCAACGCGCTGCCTCTCAGCCAATCAGGCTGACAGGTGAGAGCAAGCAGAACGTTGGGGAAGCTGGCACACCCAATACAAAAAGAGCCACAGAACAAAAAACGCCGCACAAATGCGAACAAAAGGAACAAAACTTCAAGTCCCAGCGTCCTCTGCACCGTGACCACTTCAGCCAATGAGGCTAAAGGGTGCGAGTGCGCAGAAAGCTGAAAAAGCTGGCGCGTGAAAAATAAAATAACACTTCACGCAACAAGAATGCAAGGCCACCGCAGGTGGATGCAGTGCCTCCCGCAATGGGAGCACAAGGCCACCGCAGGCAGACGCAGCGCCTCATGGCCTCGCTAACCCAAGCCTGCAAAAAACCACGGCGAAACAACCGCCGGCCTTCTTTCCCGGAGCAACAGGGAGAAGAGGGACTCCCTCTCCTTCACACTACCCCACTGAAGACACAGCAAGACCACCACCGGCCTCAAGGTAAGTTGAGCCGGAGTGGGGGGAAAACAAGCAGCAGTCAGCAATTCGTCAGGGGAAGCACACTCCCTGGCGAATGACTGGATTCTTCCTTTCTACTACCCACACTGCTATTTCGAGAACTAGCACGAAACAGTGGTGGAGGTAATAGAAAAACAGCAGCCAGCAATCCGCAAGGAAGAGCATCGCCCCTTACGGATCATTGCCTGCTGATCTCCTGTTAGGTAAGCTGGGGGGAAAGAAGGTCGAGAGGAGAGAACCATTGTGAAGAAGATAGCTCTTCTCTGCCTCCTCCTCACCCGACCAACCTAACGGACCTTACCGGATGAAGAGCGAGCTGACTGCCGGCTCTTCATTTTCCCCATCGCTGCATCGAAACCTAATTTTGAAACAGCAATGGGGAAAAGAGGAAACGACAGACAGGCCATTCTTCACCCTACAAAACACAACCACAACAAAACAAAACATTTAACCAAAATGCCAAGCATAAAAAAATGAAACACAAATAAATAAATAAATAAATAAATAAAACCAATAAACAACAAAACAATAAACCACAAACTCAACAAAAAAACACCCGAAATACCAAAGGCTACCAAAAAAAAACTCACTAAAAGCACCAATCTACAACACAAAAATACCTAACTCAACAAACAATACTATCTCAAACAAATAAATACGGAAGAAATCAGAAAAATAAATAATGAGAAATAATCCAAACAATTAAACACATCACAAACCGAAAATAAAAACAAAAGAACAAGCAGAAACACTTTGGGGAGTTAAGTAAAAACCCTCTAATTGAACCCCTCCAGCCCAACACCCCAAAATCAAAGCAAAATCAAAACAGATTAAACAATCAAGAGCACTCACCAAACACATCCTCCTTCCATGCCTCCGGGACAGAACTGAACAAAGAAAGAAAATCACAGTACTCTTAAACACAGCCCCAACTAGAGGCCGGAAGAGTAAAAAACATTCAAAAAATTTTTTAAAATCAAAATAAGAAATGAATAAATCAAATAAATTCGAAAACCAAACGTTCAAAACACCACCACCCAAACCACCCCTAACCATAAAAACACACACACACACAAAAACTGCCCGGCAAGTCCAGGCAAACTATGCTAGTATGATAGATCTTAACCTATAAATCCAAGGGTTAACCGTTGGAACTGGCTATAGGTTGCTATGCCTCGCCCTACTTGCCTGCACTCACCCTTCGTGCACACGGCTGATCTGGGTACGCAGGTCAACAAAGGATTAAGAAAACCGGCAGTGGGGCAACAGCCCCACAAACGCGAAGAAAGGGAAAGAACTTCACTTCCCAACATTCCTTGCGCCGCGCCAGAGCCAATCAGGCTGAGAGGCTCTCGCACGGTGCAGCGTTCGGATACGCGCCGCAGCCAATCAAAAGGAAAGTATTTTAAAAAAACGCAGCACAAACAGAAAACACCAACCCATAACTACAAACCCCAGCGTCCTGCGCGCCATTAGCGCACAGAACGCTGAGCTGGATGGCGCGAAAACAAAAAAAGGTTTTTAAAAAAGCCAACACCAAAGGATCATCTTCCCCACGGACAAGGCAGCATTGCCTGCGGGGGGTGGGGGGAACCAAAAACCTCACACCACCGGGGCCCGTCTTCCCCATGACTGCCGCCGAAAACAAACAAAAAAAAATCCAAAAGGCAAAGCCAGCATGACCCGAAGGGGGGAAAAAGCAACCCAGCCCCCCCCCACCCGCAATTGCAAAACAACAAGCGCCCCGTAATAGCCACCGTGAACCTATTTGAGAAAGCCCCCCCACCGCAATTGCAAAGCCACAAGCACCCCGTCCTAGCCTCCGTGAACTCATTTAGAAATCCCCCCCACCCGCAATGGCAAAGCCACAAGCAACCCGTCCTAGCCTCCGTGAACTCATTTAGAAATCCCCCCCACCCGCAATGGCAAAGCCACAAGCAACCCGTCCTAGCCTCTGTGAACTTATTTAGAAAAGCCCCCCCCACCCGCTATGGCAAAGCCACAAGCGCCCCATCCTAGCTTCCGTTAATTTATTTAGATAAGCCACCCCAGCAAAATAAAACGCCAAAAAGGAACGAATGTACCTAAAAACACCGAAAGCATCCAGCACTGAGGATTCAAAATAACCCAAGGTTGCAAAAGCCAAAAAAAGGGTGGCATCGAACAATGAAGTTACAGACCTATCCAAAGGGGCGCGAGGCAAAATCCCAAGATCTAAAAAAAAAAAGTAAAGCACACGTACACCAAAAGCAGAAAGCAACGCAAAATCCCATTCAAAACAACGCGATAAATAAAACATAAAAAACACACATATTAAAGACAAAGGACGAGCAATCCAGAACGTCTGTGCAAAGAGCCAAAGCGCAAAGGAGAGCAAGCGCAGAAAAGTACAGAACAGGGACTGCATTGGCAAACCTGAACGCAGGAAAATAAATCAAAAGACTAATCTATAAACAATGAAGGAGGGGAGAAAATAATGCAACAAACTACAGAAATTACAGGCAAGGAATCTTTGCAAAACAAAATAGAAACTGAAATACAAATGGGGGATGGAGAATCCAAACAGAACCAAAAGCAAATGACCCTCCAAAATTGCAAAACTTGGAATAACAAAAATACTGAAAAAGTACAAAGGCAAGAAACAATTACACAATTAAAAGAACCAAATCAAAATGGAAAACCTATGGAAAATAACAAACAGGAAAAAATAGACATTGAAAAAACATATGGCCCACCTAATAAGATACTTGATGGGCAAACAAAGACAGAAACAACAACAGAGGTAAACGAACCAACAAGTGCAGAAATACCCAAACAAATTGAAATAGAGAAAGCAGCACAAACAAAAGAAATGCAAGTAGTGAGAAGAAAGGAAAAGCCACCACAACCGAAATCACAAATACAGGATATAAAAACCAAAAGTGAATCAGCCAGAAATGCATGGACCTGGACACCCAGAACAAATCAGAAACGTCATGAAATATTGCCATGGAAAACTAACACAATTACCACAATGACCACAAAACCCAAAAATCAACAACCAAGAAACCAGGAAATTGAAAATGGGCAGCAAAAAGACAAAGCATCACAAACAGACCAAAAATGAAACATAGACAAATCTACACAAACAGAAACAGACATCAAAACCAGTACAATCCAGGAAAATGAAAAATTGCAGAACATAATAGATAAGATTAACAAAAAAACCGGACAGGACAATAAAAGACCAACTACCAAGGCAGAACATAACCACGCAAATGACACCTATGGACAATACAGCAACCCAAAAACTCTAACAGTAGACGAAATAATAAAAATCCAACTACAGTGGCTAATGAGTCCAACAAACAGACACAGATTACAAACACCATTGGAAATCCTAGACAACTACATCACCATGAGCAAATATCCATTTAGAAGACCAAAAGGTAAGAAAAGATATTTACACATAAATGAATTCACAAATTATCATAAACAAAAAACAAAAAAATTAACCAAGTAATCTCTTTCCAGAGTTCACCCAAAAGATGACAACCAAGATGACGGCCAAGGAAAAAGGACAACACAAGATGAATGAAGGTAAACCTAACAATCTAACACAATAAATATCCATTTAAAGATCCCCCCCAAAAAATGACAAATTTAAAACACAAAAGAAAAACAAAAATAGAAAACAAACAAAAAACTGTAACAAACACTACATTTCCTTATATTGCAGATTCAAAAAAAAACAACGGATGGGACAAACAACACAAAACAAAACAATATACAAAATACAGTTACAGTTAAAAAGTAATCCTTTGTAAAAAAAACCAGTTATTGTTAGTAAATAGGAAAAGGAGCAAAGTTAAATTTGATAAATGTTAAAAAACAAACCAGCATTTTGCAAAGAATAAAAAAAAATTTTTTTGTAAAAATTAAAATGAGTCAATATCATTTTTGAAAGAAAAAAGAACACAACCAAACAAAAAAACATAACAGCCAACCAACAATTGCTACACAAAGGAAAACACCCCATAACTATACAAAACATATTTAAAAAGCCCGGCAACGCCGGGCAAACTATGCTAGTAGATAGATAAAAACACTAGAACTTTGCCGGGGGAGGGGGGAGGAGGCTGTTAGCTCAGGGCTGTGTGATCCACCCCTGACCACCCCCTGGCTACAGCCCTGCTTCCTTCCCCGTGCACATCCTCTTTCAAATGATCCTGAGGGGCAATTAGTAGGTAGGTAGGTAGGGGTGTGTGTGTGCGTGCGTGCGTGTGATATATCCCCCCCCAATCCTGGCTATGGCCCTGGAAGGAAGGGTTGGCCCCTCCTCGTGGCTGAAACACCCCTGGAAACATTTTTCTTACTGCTACAATCAGGCTGTTAAAGCCTAACTACACAGAAGGGAGAGTTTTGGGAAAGTTGGCATGACTAGAGAAGAAACTGGCGCTTTCATCTGCCAATGGTTCAAAATTCACGAGAACCTTTGTGCCCACCTTACAGTGGTCGGGCAGCAAAGTCTTTTCCTATTGTTTATTCTGAAGGTGGCATTTTGATTTGTTTAAAAGCCATGCCTCTGAGAGGAGAATTGAATGGATTAAAGTGAGGGCTTTACCACTGCAATGAAAGCAGGGAAACTCATAACTACAGCTCATTCATTCTTGCCCATCCCAAGGGAAATGCTGGTGCACCTACACTCTAAACAAAGAGAGTATTTTGCTCTTGACTAGTGTAGGAGGGCGTTGCTGTGGAGAACCTTTGTCAGAGAACAAAATGGAGCAAATCCCCACAGACGGTAGTCACTGTAATTTGAAGAACCAGTACACCTTTCTTCTGCTCTATTTGGCATATTTAAACTTGCATTCCTGTTTTACTGCATTTATTCTCCTCTCCACATATTAAAACATGGTTTCTGAAAAGAGATGTTTACACTATTGAATTACCCAAATGCCTACTGTGGTGGGGTATGTGAAATACTGTAAATGAGATGCCAAGGCTGGATGGGCCAAGAACATTCGCTGACTGAGGCAAAGAATTAAAATGATGCCTCTTCCTTTTTCAATTTCAATTCAATTTCAATTTTAATTTTTACCCCGCCTTTCTCGGCCAAGGCCGACTCAAGGTGGCAACAACATATCAATATCAGTACAATACAATATAACATAGTAATATAGTAATACAAAACAGCATAAATATATAATACAGTACATAAATCAATACAATTCACAATGCAGTGCAATTACAAGGGAGTTAACAAAACATATACATTTCAATCAATAACAGTACAATAATACAACATATGCAAAAATACAAAATATCCAAAATATGCAAAGATACAAAGTATCCAAATATAGATCATACTAAGTTACATGACAACAACTGACACATCCCACTCGGGACCAAAACAATTCCAAGAGTGCAAAGTGGCGTTGGCAAGAGACCTGCCACCCCTGTGACCCTCTGAGTCCTGGCCACGAGTGGAGGCTTGGACACCCGTGGGCTGAGGGAAGGCGCACTGGGCAGTGGTGGCATTTGGGCGGCCAGAGCGTTGGTGCTGCAACTTCCCCACAGCTGGTCCATACCTGTCAACCGCGGCTCCAGCGAATCCGGGACCTGCGCGGACCGGGTTTGCGCAGGTTGCATTGTACGCATGCGCGTGGAGGGCTACGCCGCTTGCGTAGCCTTCTATGCACGTGGCGTAGCCTTCTGCGCATGCGTGGAAGGGAGCTACGGAAGTGTAGAGCCCTTCCACGCATGCGTGCAACGCGACCTGCGCAGATGGGCTGCGCAGTGCCTCCTTTCCCCCGCTGCCAAAATCCGGGGTTTTGGCAGCGCAGAGCAGGAAAGGGCAAAAATTGACGCCGAAAACTGGGACATCCCAGCCAATCCGGGAAGGTTGACAGGTTGACGGGCTGAGGGAAGGTGCGCTGGGCGGCATCTGGATGGCGTTTTTATTGCCGAGTCGGCCCCGGGAGCAGGTGTTTCAACTTCCCCACAACTGCTCCTGGGCTGAGGGAAGGAGCGCTGGGCAGTGGCGGTGTCCAGGCAGCCAGAGCGTTGGCGCTGCGACTTCCCCACAGCCAGTCCTGGGCTGAGGGAAAGAGCACTGGGCCGCAGCAGCGGCCGGGCAGCCAGAGCATTGGCACTGTGACTTCCCCACAGCTGGTCCCAGGTTGAGGGAAGGAGCGCTGGGCAGCGGTGGCGTTCGGGCGGCATTTTTATTGCCGAGTCGGCCCCGGGCACAGATGTTCTGACTTCCCCACAGGCAGTCCTGGGCTGAGGGAAGGAGTGCTGGGCAGTGGCGGTGTCCAGGTGGCCAGAGCGTTGGGGTTGCGACTTCCCCACAGCCGGTCCCAGTTCTTCCACATAAGAGGGCTGACTAGATTGGCAGTTGCATCTTATTACAACAAGGGTGACAGGATGCCATTCTGCACTGTACTTGAGGTCATTTTATAAGTCACATGGTGCTTTGTATGGGCCCCACACACCCTGTTCACTTGCCACTGCTCTGTGTTCTTGTATCTGCCTTTCACACTCTCTCTTAGGGTATGACCAACCCTGTGGGATGAGAACAATTATGTATGCCCACTGGATGGTGTTGCAGTGTTTAAACTGCTGTCCTGCAAACAAAAAGTTGTAAGATTGATCCTGACCAGGGCTCAAGGTTGACTCAGCCTTCCATCCTTCTGAGTTCAGTAAAATGAGTACCCAGCATGTTGGGGGCAAAATGCTAATTAAATTGTGAACCGCCCAGAGAATGCACCAAGTGCTATGAACGCAGTATATAGGTGTGATTGCTACATCTCTGCCCTTTTATACGGGAAGAAAGAAGGTTCCTCTACTTTTTAAAAAAGTTATATATGTGCAAGGAAGGCAAGTGAAACTTTTTAAATTATGGCTTCCCTAATTATATTACCTAGCTTTTGTTCATTAGTTGTTGTTTTTTTTAAATGTTGATTTCAAGCAGAGGAAGAAAACACCTGATGCTATGAACAGTGACAAAGGAGAGAAAAAGATAGGTTCAGCTTTCTCACTCATGTAAACCTTTTAAGGTAAAAATCTAGAGTATCACCTTCTTTTCCTTTTTGGCATAAATGGAGCAGACACATGAATAAACAAGTGTGGAGAGCAGGAAAACCAGTATTGTGCAAACCCTTCCATGGAAATGCTTCGTTTTGGAAGACTTGTGGTGTAACTTTTTTATGTCGTTGCATACATTGCATAAAATCAGTTTCCCTCTAATCTTGGTTATATAAATGGTTTAGATCAGTGGTGCCCAAACTACGGCCCGTGGGCTGGATCCAGCCTGTGCTGCCAAATCATCCAGTCTGTGCAGCCTACACATGGAAACTGAAGGATTCTGTTATTATTACTCTAAAACAAGCTTTATACCTTGTGGATGGTGGGGAAAATACCAATAAAATTAGAGCAGAGATGGGTATATTACAGAGAACAAATGTTTTAGCTAGAAGAGCCCTGAGTTGATTTTCTCGTCTGCCCTATTATAAAAACACTGATTTTTTTAATATAGTCTTGGAGAAAAACATCCAATGCAATGTCTGAACAGTTTTTTCCTTGCCATAGATTATGTTGATGGGGTGGAGGAACATCTTAACAGCCCTGCAAAACAACAAAAAAGTCCTGAGTCAAACTGTATTGTTGCCATAGTGACAATGTATGCACTCCACCCAAACAGCTCAGTCAGTTCTGATGTACGAACACACCACTGATGCATGATTCTACTTGACTGCTTTCTTTACTGACAGGATTAGTTAAATGCACTTTCATCCCAAACAGTGCCAAAATTAATTAGACCAGATCCATCTGTGCTTTCTACTGGAAGAAAGACTCCTTTAACTCAATGCCATTTCAGGGATCTAAGGTAAAGGTAAAGGTTTCCCTTGCTCGAAAGCCAGTCGTATCCGACTCTAGGATTCAGTGCTCATCTCTGTTTCAAAGCTGAAGACCCAGCGCTGTCTGCTTCTGCAGACATTTCTGTGGTCATCATGTGGGAGGTATGACTAGACACCCGAGCGCACGGAGCACTATTACCTTCCCATCGAAGTGGTCCCTATTTATCTACTTGCAATTTCTTGTTTTTGAACTGCTAGGTTGGCAGAATCAACCTGCATGTAATACACCTCATCTCTATTCAATGGGGGACATTTCCAGGTGGCTGGAATGGCTGCCATGGAAAGGACTGGGAAGTTCCTTTTAGGCAGCGTGGTTACATGAGCCTGTAGCTAAATTATATGAGCCTAAATACTGCAGTGGCTCAAGTGGTTAAGGCGCTGACTGGAAGGCGGCAGGTCAGCAGTTCGATACCCGAGTACTGCAGGACGGCATGAGCTCCCGTCTTTGCCCCAGCTCCTGCTAACCTAGAAGTTCAAAAGCAATAAATTTCAAGTCAATAAATAGGTACTTCAGTGGGAAGGTAAACAGCGTTCCGTGCACTAGGAACAACGTTTCCTAGTCACAACTTCTAGGCATGCCTGCCACATGTTCATGGAAATGTCTTGTAGACGAGACAGCACTGGCTCTTTGGCTATAAACAGAGATGATCACTGAACCCTAGAGTCAGATACAGTGGTGGGATTCAGGGCAACACAGGGCTTTCCCCTGGCCACACCCACCACACCATGCCCACAGAGTAGGTAGTAAAAAAGTTTTAATCCCACCACTGGTCGGATACGACTGGATTTTGAGCAAGGGTGACCTTTACCTTTAAATACATATATTTGTCCTCTTATCTTTTATTCAGTCAAACAGAGTCACAAGAACATAAGCTTTAAAAAAACACATTCTGCTCTCTTCATTTGTTATTTATAAAGCAATGCAGTACATATCTACTCAGAAGTATATTTTATTGGCTTTCAGTGGGACTTAACTCCCAATTAAATGTGTAATAGGGTTGCAGCATTAGATAACTTTCAATATAATTCATAGCCAAAGAGTCTAGCTAATCAAGGAAGGGCAAATATTTTATAATATAAAACCTTCCAACCACATTTGTCTGAACCATCCCAACATTTCCTGTTTAAGAACATAAGGGAACATAAGAACAGCCTTGCTGGAACAGGCCACAGTCCATCCAGTCGAGCATTCTGTCTCACACAGTGGCTCACCATTTCCTTCAGGGTATTCCCAAGGAGATGCCTTCACCTGTTTAGGATTCCCTGGAAATGGCATTGAGAGATATCCTGCCTATCTCTCCAACCCGGAGGTTGTCCTTAAGTATCCATAATTATAGCCATTGATACCCTTGTCCTCCATGAACTTGTCTAATCCTTTCTTAAAGCTGTCAAGACTGACAGCTGTCACCACTTCTTCTGGCAGGGAGTTCCATAGACCAGTAATCCTCTGGGTGAAAAAGTACTTTCTCTTATTTGTTTGAGAACTAGTACCCAAAAGTTTCGTGGAGTGCCCCCTAGTTCTAGTTTTGTGCGATAGGGAAAACAGTTTTTCCTTATCTACTTTGTCCACACCGTGCATGATTTTATAAACTTCAATCAGGTCACCTCTTAGACGCCGTCGTTCAAGAGTGAAGAGGCCCAACCGTTGCAGCCTCAGATAGTAAGGAAGGTGTTCCAGTCCCCTAATCATTTTGGTTGCCCTCCTCTGCACTTTTTCCAACTCCATAATATCCTTCTGGAGGTATGGCGACCAGAACTGTACACAGTATTCCAGATGGGGCCTCACCATAGGTTTATAAAGAGGCAAAATGACACTTGCTGACTTATTTTCTATACCCTTCCTAATGATCCCTAGCATTGAGTTTGCTTTTTTCACTGCTGAGGCACATTGGGTTGACACATTCATTGAGTTGTCCACCAGGACACCAAGGTCCCTTTCCTGGTTTGTTGCAGAGAGTTCAGACCCCATCAGTTCATAAATGTGCTTGGGGATTTTTGCCCCAACGTGCATCACTCTGCACTTACTAATGTTGAAGCTCATTTGCCACTGTTTTGCCCACTCCCCCAGTGACAAGAGATCCCTCTGGAGCTCCTCACAATCTCTCACAGTTTTCACTACCCTGTATAATTTAGTGTCGTCAGCAAATTTGGCTACCTTGCTTTTTACTCCTACCTCTAGATCATTTAAGAAGAGGTTGAAAAGCAGGGGTCCCAGTACTGAACCTTGGGGGACCCCACTCTTTACTTCCCTCCACTTGGAGAAGTGTCCATTTAGTGCTACCCTGTTTCCTGTCCCTTAGCCAGTTGTTGATCCAGGACAAGACCTGTTTGCAGAACAGAGTCATCACCACACCTCACTTTTACAGGTAACAAGAATATTAAGCATTCTAACTTCTTAAAGCTCCTCTACAAGACAAAACTTCAGCAAAATCAAGCACAATGCTTCAAGAAAACTCATGTTCTTGAGGAAGTACCTCAAAGGCCAGTGTCCTGCTCATGCCTGTGTAGTGTTACTCTTGGCAGTGACACCAATATGGTTGTGTATCCTCTGCTTGACTGATTGCACAATGCGGTGGTGGAAGACTTCAGGGAGAGTACTTCTGCCTTGGTGCTAGAGCAACTACCATGCACGCAACCTTGAGTTGCTCATGCATAGTTGTGCAATAGAATTTTGGCCACTGTATCTGTGTGATGTGACTATACAGTATAATGATTGTGCATTGGGCTTTTATCTATATTTCTACATTCAGTGTACCCTTCAAAGCCCTTTTAATTAGTTTTCTACTCTAAGTACCAGTGCCTTATTTTCAACTTCTGGTTGATAAAATGAACTACTGACCCTATTTGCTGGCATATAAGACCCACTCCCCCTTCTCCTGCCAACCTAGCAGTTTGAAAGCAAGATATTACAAGTAGATAAATAGGGAAGGTAACAGCGTTCAGGGAACTCTGGTGTCTAGTCATGCCTGCCACATGACCACCGAAATGTATCCAGAAGCACACAGCTCTGGCTCTTCGGCTTTGAAACAGAGATGAGCACTGCACCCTAGAGTCGGATACAATTGGCTTTCGAGCAAGGGAAACCTTTACCTTTACCTTAACCACCACCACCACGCCTTAAAATACACTGGAAAATGGAGTGTGTCTTGTACTGTATACTGTGGCCTATGGTGGGCTATTTTCATTTCATTTCATTTCATTTCAGTTTTAATTTATATCCCACTTTTCTCAGCCAAGGCTGACTCAAGGCAGCAACATGTTCATAAAATACAATACAGAATACAGTATAAACACACAATAGCATAATAATACAAACAGAAGACTATACAATATAAAAAATGCAATATTACAAATATAAATATTACAAATACAAATTACCCAGGAATCCCAGGTGTGCTCTAATTCCCTGCAGCCAATGCTGGGCCAGGGAAGGAGCAAGCGAGGTGTGGCAGTGGCAGTTCTTAAGTCCTCGCACCGGGAGTCCCATGTGTGCTCAATTTCCCCGTGGCCAACGCCGGACCTAGGAAGGAATAAAGCAAGGCGCAGCAGCAGCGGTTCTTAAGTCCTCGTGCCGGGGGTCCCAGGTATTGTTTGCGGTGGCAGCAGCAGGAGAGACGGGGCAGGCCGATCTTTTATAGCCCCTACCACAGTCTCCCCAGGTGCTCCACTTCCCCAGCTGGGAAGGAACTCGCAGCGGCGTTGCTCGCAGCGGCGTTGCTCGCAGCGGCGTTACTCGCAGCAGCGTTGCTCGCAGCGGCGTTGCTCGCAGCGGCGTTGCTCGCAGCGGCGTTGCTCGCAGCACCATTGCTCGCAGCACCCTTGCTCGCAGCACCATTGCTCACAGCGGTGGCAGCAGGAGAGACGGGGCTGGCCAGTCTTTTATTGTAATGATGGGGTGCATCTTATATGCTGGCAAATACGGTATCCTCAAAGAGACGGACTGAGCATACTTACATATTTAGATGACTTATACAGTACCTCACCTGATTCTCAAGGCAACACATAAAGAACAACACATCATAAGCTCCTAAAATTGCTTACTCTTCCTGCCACATATGCCACCATCTGAGTGGGAGCCAGGCTGTCTATTTTCCATTCCTCAGGGCAACTGGAAGTTGAAGCCAAGTGTTATTTCTTGGAAATTTGCTGCAGCTGATCTTTACTTGGGACCAGGTTGATCCTTGCCTTTGCCATTACATTCTTTCTCTGTTGCAGGGAGTTTACCTACCAATGAGTTTTGGATTTCTGGCTAAGAGGCAAAGGTCAGAGTGTATTTCTGCTTGTTTACTTTCAGGGGAACTGACAAGTTAAGCCCAGTAGAAACCAAACAACCGAGTGCCCATCTCTGCTTTAGAATCAAAACATTTCCTGCTATTTCCTTCTCCTTCCAGATCATGGTTTACGTATGTATTCTCCATTTCAGGAAAAGTAGACAAGTACTGAGAGGTAACCACCAGGATGTCCAAAACATTATACAGCAAAATGGATTATAAACATCTCTAAAGATATAAATTTAAAATGCCCCCCCTCCCCCCTGGGGCCAGAAAGCCTGCATTGAGGAAAAGAGACAACCTTAACACGACATAGAATTAGAGTTGCATTCCTGAAGCTCAAGAACATATGAGATGGATGAGGCAGCATCAGGAATATTCTTAAAGCTTTCTGTATTTTTCTACTGATTAAAGTATGTCAGAAAGTGTTCTCACCTACTTACTTACTCCTCTGTGTATGTACAGTTGGAAGGTGCCCATTTTAAACCATGCGTCTAAAACAAAGCAGGATAAAACAATCGGATTTTTACAATCTTGGGTCATATCATGTCTAGGTAATGGTAAAGGTTTCCCTTGCTCGAAAGCCAGTTGTATCTGACTCTAGGGTTCAGTGCTCATCTGTGTTTCAAAGCCGAAGAGCCAGCGCTGTCTGGTTCTACAACATTTCCGTGGTCATGTGGCAGGCATGACTAGACACCGGAGCGCACGGAACGCTCTAATGTCTAGAGCAGTTAAGATAAAGAGTTAACATTGCTTTTTTAAAAAAGCTTTGTTCTTTTGTGGCCTTGATAGTTTAAACAGCGGAACTTTTTCATTGAAGTCTTCCTACATGACAAAAGAAGACAGAACTGCATGATTCTTTTTTCAAAATTATGTTGTGTTTTGTACTGGCTGAGAACAAACATTATCATTGCAGGCACAAAGACGGAGACGTTTCTTTTTATTCTGACATTTATACTCCTTTTTGCACCATGGGCACTGCACAAAAATGTGTTTATTTCACAGTTTGCCTCCATTTCCCTTCAAAGTTAATTAAGGTTTTATGATATCAATCCCATTCTTTATATGTATATCCATGCCTAATCAACAGGAAATCCATGTGACACAGTAGGCTTGGGAGAACTCTGAGTTTTGCAGAACTGTGGAGCGAATATCCTTAGAAAAACACTTGGGGGTGGCCGTTACAGCCCAGTGGGGATTGACAATGCATGGAGACAAGATTAGATGGGATATTAGGATTGATAAAAGAACAACATAAAACTGGGGGAGGGAGAGTTGTCAAAAATCACTCTAGAATGTCCTTTAAATGTCACTTTTGAAAGTAAGTGGCATGTTACTTTTGAAGTAGGTAAAAAGGTAAAGGTCGCCCTTGCTCGAAAGCCAGTCATATCCAACTCTAGGGTTCAGTGCTCATCTCTATTTACAGCCATCTCTGTTTACGCTGTCTGCGTCTGCAGATGTTTCCGTGGGCACATGGCAAGCATGCCTCAACACTGGAGTGCATGGAACGCTGTTTACCTTCCCATCAAAGGGATCCCTATTTATCTACCTGCAATTTCTTGCTTTCAAACTGCTAGGTTGGCAGGAGCTGGGATGGAGATGGGAGCTCACTCCGATGTGCAGTACAGTACTCAGGAATCAAACTCAGACCTTCCAGTCATCAAATTCAGTGTCTTAACCACTTGAGCCACTGCAGTCCCTTTTGAAATAGATGTATGTTATACTCTCTTTGCTCAGAGGCCACAGTGGCTTAGTGGTCAAGACACTGAGCTTGATTACTGGAAGGTCAGCAGATCAGCAGTTTGAGACCTGAGTGCTGTATGGTGGAGTGAGTGCCTGTCCTCTGTCCCAGCTCCTGCCAACCTAACAGTTCGAAATCAAGAAATTGCAAGTAGATAAATAGGTACCACTTTGGTGGGAAAAGTAACAGTGTTCCATGTGCTTCATTCCCGCCACATTACCATGGAACAGTCTGCAGACATAGACAGTGCAGGTCCTTTGGCTGTAAATGGAGATGAGCACCGTCCCCTAGAGTCAGACACAACTGGCTTTTGAGCAAGGGAGACCTTTACTTTTACTTTACTCAAAAATGCAGAAATGGAACTAACAATAATAACTACATATGAGCTCTCATCTTTGTCCCAGCTCCTGCCAACCTACCAGTTCGAAAGCAAGAAATTGCAAGTAGATAAATAGGGACCACTTTGGTGGGAAGATAACAGCATTCCGTGCACTCCAGTGTCTAGACAAGCCTGCCACATGACCATGGAAACGTCTGCAGAAGCAGGCAGTGCTGGCTCTTCAGCTATGAAACAGAGATGAGCACTGCACCCTAGAGTCGGATACGGCTGGCTTTCGAGCAAGGGAAACCTTTACCTTTACAGTTCCAATAAATCCACAGCCATTACTTCTTGGCCAAAGAGGAGGACAGATATCATCAAGGAGAACATGGGAGAGTTCACACACAAAAGGGGATATTCTTATGTTAAATTTGCACATTCTAATTTAAGCTATTTATGGAAATATCATCACAATTAGACATTGTTCCAAATAATTTAAATGGAAATACATTACTGCTCACCATACTGCACAAGACTATGACACTGCTAACCTTCTTGAGAAACTGCGCTGGGGTAAAAATGATATATAAATCAGAGCAAATCAGAGCAAATCAAATAAATAAATAAGGCATAGTGGTTAATAGCTTCTGAAATGCTCTGTGCCTTTTATCTTCTGCCATGCCATGGATCAGTACCTGTATCAGTGAGTGTGGTTTGAGCCTTTTCTTGCAAAAAGCTGATGAGGTGTATTTACAAATCAAAGCCTCTACTACACACATAGATCTATCTTTATAAATTAATTACTTGTGATAATCTAGCCCAGTGGTTCCCAATATGAGGCCCACGCCCCACAGGGGGACTTCAGTTCCCAGAAGCCTAAGTCAGTACATTGGCTGATCAGTGCTTTGGAGAAATGACTTAGGCTTCTGTGAGCCGCCGCACCCTCCCGGCCCTGCCAACGCCGCGAGCTGCCGCACCCTCCTGGCCCCGCCAATGCCGGGAGGATAAAGGGAGCTCCCCGTTGCCACCGGGAACTCAGAAGAGGCCACTGCCGCGAGCCACCACGCCCTCCCGACCCGTTATCAGCCAGGAGGAGACAAGAACGGTGACTCTTTTGACTTTGCTTCTTGGGGTGGTCCTGCTGCTGGTGGTCCTTGTGGGGCATCTGAAATGAGGTTCCCTCTTGTTTTTATAATGCTTTTGATTATTATGTATTTTGTTGCTCTTATATTTCTTATATGAACTGTAATTTATTGATGGTAACTGTTTGTATATTGAATTGTTGTAGCCGCTCTGAGTTGGCCTTGTGCCTGAGTAGAGTGGGGTAAAAATCCAAAAATAAATAATAATAAATTGGAGTCCAAAAACCAAAAGTTGGGAAACACTGCTCTAGCTTCATCTTTTTGAAAAGATTTTTCTCTATCCTACCCCTGTTACCACTCTGCAAAGCCCAGCCTGATGAAGAGTTCTGCAGGACCCAAAAGGTAACTCTTTTATAAGGTGGCTTTTAAGATTTCATGGCCTAATAAAGGTATCATATGTGGTGATGTGTATAGAGCATCAAACACAGAATCATGAATGAGTCTTGGGTTCAAAACTCTTGATTGATCAGGAAACTCACTGCGTGGTAGGGTGGCCATTATATATGTCATCAAAAAAAGAGGGCATGCATTGCAAAAATTGGAGGGCAGCTCTTAAAACAGACAACCATCCTTTCTAAAAGAGGACACAGGGCCACCTTACAATACTGACTGGAGCCTCTTGGAAATGATAGTCTGACAAAGTAATTTCTTTGTGAAACTGCTCACAGTCCAATTAGTTGTTTTGAATCGGTTGCATCATACCAATCAAGCCACACTGTTCCAAAGCAGTCCACTTTAGCTTCCTCCATGGCTGCTAGTGTAGGGCTACCAACTTGAGCAATGTCATGTTTCAATGTCACATTGTTACTCAGGCTGAGTTCTTCTTCTTGTGCCATATCCAATTCCGAATATTGGCGATTAGCCAGGTGTTGTGTCCTAAAGCCTGTGCCTTTAAACAATGTACCTATCCATGTGTATCCAATGTAACCTTTTCTATGTGCAACATTGTAACCTCCAGCTGCATCACTGTAACCTTAATAGGACGCGAGCTAGTGGCCACTAGATGGCAATAGCGAGCGTCCAAGCTCATTGGTCCAAGACCCACCTAGAACAACAGCGCGGGAAGATTCCCGCCACTACCTTCACCTGGACAAGAAGGGCGTGACCTGCAATGACGTCACGCAGCCTGTAGCCAATAGGCTATCAAGGAGCCACATTCAAATGTATAGCCACTGTATATATTGAGCTGTTCGTCCGCCATTACCACATGTTCCCTCTGACCAGCATGTAATAAAGTTGTGTTAAGCCAGCTCTTCGGCTGTCCTGGTGTCGTTGGTCCCATACACTAAATTGGCGACGAAGGTGGGATCATGGCTGCCCACGGGACCAAGACTTACGCCGGTTTCGACATCAAGAAACTGCAAGATTGGGAACTCTTCGAAATGGACTTCCAAGGTGCGCTGGTGGAGTTCGAGGTGACAGACGAGGCAAAGAAGAGAGCCATCCTCACCAGAATGCTCGGGCACGACGGAAAGAGAGTACTTATTGACCTCATCGCACCCAAAAACGCGGCTGAATTCAAGGCAAAAGAGCTCCTGACGGTGCTGAGAGACCATTTCCGGCCCTCGGTAGCGATGTTTCCCGCTCGGAGCGCGTTTTGGAGGCGGGTCCAAGCGCCTGATGAGTCGGTCGCCGCTTTCGTAGCGGCCCTGCGCCTGGCTGCCGGCCCGTGCAAATGGGAGAATTTGGAAGTCACCCTCAGGGACTGCGTGCTATGCGTCCTGAAGGACGCCGAGATTCAGCGCACGCTAATGAATCAGGAGCCGCCCCCCACGTTGCAGGAGGTCCTGAAAGCGGCACAGGCCGCAGAAGCCACGAAGGCAGGGGTGCAAGAGCTCCAGGACTGGCGGCCAAAGGCCGACAAAGCAGAGAGTTCGGTGCACGCAGCCCGGCGAACTTCGAAATCGTCTGCCGAAAGCAGCGACGACGAGGACGTCCGGAGGGTCCGAAAGGAGGGCCGGCGTTGCGACGGCTGCGGGGCGGCTCACGACCATGCCAGGTGCCCGTTCAGAAAGGCCGAGTGCCACAACTGCGGGCGACGCGGGCACATAGCCAAAGTCTGCAGACAACGACGAAAGGACCGGAGGAGCTCGCCCGACTGCCCAGCGAGGGACCGGAGGAGCTCGCCCGACCACCCAACGAGGCCGGACCGCTCGACGAGACTAAAGGATGGCGTCCGGCCCACGAGGAAGCAGGACCGCGTGGGCCGCATCTCCGACGACAGCGATGACGACGCCCCGGTTTTCAGCGTGTCCATGGGACACCCCCGTTACTTTGTTGAGGTACTGGTGCAAGGGGCCCCTGTTAGGATGGAGATTGACTCTGGCTCCTCTTACTCCATTATTTCCCAGAGGGAGTTTTTGAGAATTGCCCCTCGCGTACGGCCCAAGCTCAAAGCGTTGAGGTCCACGCTTCGGGACGTGCAAGGGAACAGTATCCCGGTGTTGGGAGTTGGGAATTTCCAGGTTCAGTACAAGCGGCACGCCGCGGAACTCCCCCTAGTCGTTCTTAAGGGAGGTAATTGCAGCCTCCTCGGGACTCAATGGTTTCAGCCCCTGGGTCTGTTCATTGGGGGGGGTGCACGCCGTTGGGTCTGACCCGATACAGGAGGTGTGCGACGCGCACCCTGAAGTCTTCAAGAAGGGACTTGGGAAATTCAATGGACCCCCAGTAACGTTCGACCTGGACCCGGAGGTCCGCCCAATCAGACTTAAACCGCGCAGGGTGCCTTTTGCACTCAAGGACAAAATAGAGGCGGAACTGGACAAATTAGTGGGCCAGGGGATTCTTGTTCCTGTTGATTCCGCGGAGTGGGAAACTCCAATTGTCACAGCATTGAAGGCCAATGGGGAGGTTCGCATTTGCGCCGATTATAAGTGCACCATTAATAAGGCAATCCGCCCTAATGCGTACCCGGTGCCGGTGGTCAGCCATTTGCTAGCCAGGTTACATGGGGGAAAGTGTTTCGCTAAGCTCGACCTGGCACAGGCCTATCAGCAACTCATGGTAACCCCTGCCGCAGCTGCTGCACAGACCATAATCACGCATAAGGGGGCGTTCCAGGTGACGCGCCTCCAATTCGGCGTGAACTCGGCGCCTGGAATTTTCCAGTCGCTCGTGGAACGCCTCCTCAAAGGGCTGGGCGGCGTTTTACCATATTTTGATGACGTATTGATAATGGGGGGGAGTGAGGTTGAGTTGGCTAAAAGGCTAAACAAGGTCCTGGTGGCATTCGAATGGGCGGGGTTGAGGTTGCGAAAAGACAAATGCGTCTTCTTCGCGAAGGAGGTTGAGTTCTTAGGGTTCCGAGTAACACCCGAGGGGATCAAACCGTCCAAATCCAAGGTTGCCGCCATCAAGAAAGCCCCTCGCCCCACATCCAAGCCCGAGTTGCAGACGTTCCTAGGGCTCTTAAATTTCTACCACTCCTTCCTTCCACGGAAGGCTGCGGTGGCTGAGCCGCTTCACAAGTTGCTCAAGAAAGATGCGGCATGGATGTGGGGCGATGACCAGGAGAGGGCATTCACGGAACTGAAACAACTCCTGGCGTCTGATGCCATTCTGACCCATTTCGACCCCAAACGGCCGGTGGTACTGATCTGTGATGCATCCCCGGTGGGGGTGGGGACAGTGTTATGCCACGTGTTGGAAAACGGGAGGGAGGCCCCAATAGCGTTCTACTCCAGGTCCCTGTCCCAAGCGGAGAGACACTACGCCCAAACAGACAGGGAGGCGCTGGCGATAGTTGCAGGGACCAAAAAATTTCACGATTTTCTGTATGGCCGCCCCTTCACCATCATGACTGACCACAAGCCCCTACTAGGCATTTTTACCGCAGATAAGCCCACGCCACAGATCCTGTCCCCGAGAATGCTTAGGTGGGCCATTTTTCTCAACGCCTACCAGCACGCGTTGGTGTACCGGCCCGGGAAAGAGATCAGCCATGCGGACGCTCTATCAAGGTCCCCCCTCCCCCTGACGCCCAGCCAGGTGAGCAAGGGGGAGCGGGACCATCAGATTCTCATGATAGAGGTGCTGGATTCGCCCCCCGTAGTGCCCGCCGACATTGCCACAGTGACAAGAAAGGACAAGACGTTGGCGGCGGTTTGCTCCTGGTTACAGAAAGGGTGGCCGGCGTCTTCCCCAGCAGAGGAGTTCGCCCCATTTTTTAGGAAGAAGCTGGAACTGTCCCTAGAGAGGGGGTGCCTCTTGTGGGGGCAGCGGGTGGTGGTCCCTACATCCCTTCGACCGCGGGTGCTTAAACTGCTGCACGTCAGCCACCCCGGAATCGTGCGCTCCAAAGCGCTGGCCCGAAGCTACTTTTGGTGGCCCCAGTTAGACGCCGACATCGAGCACATGGTCGGCACTTGTGAGAGTTGCCAATGCTCCAGACCAGAGGAGGCCCGTCTTCCCCACAGGGAATGGGACGCGGCTAAGGGGCCGTGGTCCCGGATACACATAGACTTCGCGGGCCCGTTCCGAGGAACCCTGTTTCTCCTTGTTGTGGACGCCTTCTCCAAGTGGTTGGAGGTCATCCCAGTCACGAGCACCTCCTCGGCCGCGACAATTAAGCATTTGCGGAGAATTTTTTCCACGTTCGGCATACCCGACACCCTAATTAGCGATAACGCTAGTTGCTTCACGTCCGCTGAGTTCAGGGCATTCACTGAGATTAACGCCATCCGGCACATCACCTCCGCCCCTTTCCACCCGGCCACCAATGGCCAAATGGAGCGCCTCGTACGCACCACGAAGGACGCGCTGCGGCGCATGGGCCCCGGGGACCTCAACCTGCAAGTGTGTCAGTTTCTGCTAGGGTACAGGGTGACCCCGCTAGCGTCAGGCTACTCCCCTGCGGAGCTTTTAATGCGCAGGAAGCTAACCACCATACTCACTAGACAAGATCCCACGAGAGTTGAGGACAAGGGAAGGAACATAGGGTTAGAAGCCACCAAGAGTTTCAGCGTGGGTGCCCCGGTACATTGCAGGAACTACGCCAGCGCGGGGCCAGCCTGGGTGCCGGGGGTGGTTGTGGAACAGACCGGTCCCGTATCGTACCGCGTGGAGACCAACACAGGTCTACTGTGGCGGCGGCACGCGGACCAGCTCCAGAGCCGGGTCCCAGGAAATCAGGGCGCCGGAAACACGGATACAAATTCAGCGTTAGGGTTCTCCCCCACCCGTTTAGCCCAAGGGGGAGGAGAGGGGGGTCCAGAGTCCCCACCAAGGGGGGAGGAGAAGGAATTTGTCCTCGTAGATATCCCGCGGGATCCCCCAACAGAGTTTGATTTTGATTTTCAGAACCAGGGGGGGGTTTCGGAGTGGTCCCCCACCCATCCAAGCGAGAAGAGGGGTTTTACGTTAGCCCCTGGTGCCCCCGGTTCAACCACAACGGAATCTACCCTTTCCCCTAAAGCTGCAAAACCGAAGCAAGCCTCTAACAAGTCTCCCTCTCCCATTACAGGACAAGGGTCCAGGGAACAAGGAAGCGGGAGCGGCCCCCGGGTGGGCCAACCCACATCGCGGCCCAAACGCGAGTGCAATAAACCATCTTGGCTAAGAGACTTCGTCTCATCCTAGGGGGGAGGGGTGTTGTGTCCTAAAGCCTGTGCCTTTAAACAATGTACCTATTCATGTGTATCCAATGTAACCTTTTCTATGTGCAACATTGTAACCTCCAGCTGCATCACTGTAACCTTAATAGGACGCGAGCTAGTGGCCACTAGATGGCAATAGCGAGCGTCCAAGCTCATTGGTCCAAGACCGACCTAGAACAACAGCGCGGGAAGATTCCCGCCACTACCTTCACCTGGACAAGAAGGGCATGACCTGCAATGACGTCACGCAGCCTGTAGCCAATAGGCTATCAAGGAGCCACATTCAAATGTATAGCCACTGTATATATTGAGCTGTTCGTCCACCATTACCACATGTTCCCTCTGACCAGCATGTAATAAAGTTGTGTTAAGCCAGCTCTTCGGCTGTCCTGGTGTCGTTGGTCCCATACACTAAACCATGAAGACTGTCCTGCAAATATAATGCAGTGGCCTTTCATCTGCCTTCCACATTGCAGCGTAACCCCCATACCACTGATCTAGCTCCGCGAGACACTTTCTGGTCCTGAGCCCTTTTGGCACGCAAAGTCTTCTTCAGCCCCAGGCCAGTATTGATGAAGCTGTTGTTCTCCATCAAGATGGATTCAAGTGGGATTTAACCCACTTGGGGACCATTTCATTTCATTTATTCGATTTATACCCCGCCCTACTCGGCCAGGGCCGACTCAGGGCAGCTTACAACAGGTAAATCAAATACAATATAACAAATGAAAAACAATATAACAATATAAATAACACACAAAATACAATAGCATACAATTGCAAATTGCAAGTTACAAAATTACAAATCAGTACAAAATAAATATACCATGGTATCACAACATAACAAAGCAAAGCTTAATGTACTTAGCAATGTACCAACCCCCCACCCCCATTACCCTTCCCTGTGGACTTCGCCAAGGCCTCTAGTCCTCAGGTTTGTCAGGTTAATTAACCGCCGCCTGACACTTGGTGTTGAGTCACTGGCAGTAGGGTCTACTCCAGTGGTGGGCTCAAAAAAATTACTACCACACTGGGCATGGTATGGTGGGTGTGGCCAGGGGGAAAGACCTGTGTTGCACCCGAATTAGGACTACTTTATTTCAAAACTTGGGTGGGCGGGGGCAGCCAGAATTTCTGCTACCGGTTCTGGTGAACTGGTGCAAACCTGCTGATGCCCACCATTGGTCTACTCTATTACCATAGCAGGATAATCTGGCCAAACTTGCAGGCTGAGTTCTTGTTATGTATGATAACTGTGCTATTAAACTGTCAAAGATTCAAAACGCCGAGTTCCTGCGCAAAATGTTGTCAAACAGCGTCTCTGTTTGACAGCCATGAAATCTCGTCCAATAGCGTAGTCTCGCGAGATTTCGGAGAGCACGCAGTTTGAATTTTGACAGGCGCGCTATGTATCTCTTTCATGCTAATGAAGGGATTAAGAAGTGTACAAAGGTTAATTGACCAATCAGCATTGTTCGCTGTTGGAAATGTATCTTTCTGTGTGTGTATAAAAGTTCGTGTTTTGCCCCATCCAAGTTGTGTTCAGACCCTCCAAATAAAGAGCTGTATTTCACTGCAGTGGCTCAAGTTGCTAAGACGCTGACTGGGAGCGGAAGGTCAGCACTTCGATTCCCGAGTACTGCAGGACGGAAATGAGCTCCCGTCTTCGTCCCAGCTCCTGCCAACCTAGCAGTTCGAAAGCAAGAAATTGCAAAGATAAATAGGGACCACTTCGGTGGGAAGGTAATAGCATTCCGTGCGCTCCAGTGTCTAGTCATGCCTGCCACATGACCACAGAAACACCTGCAGAAGCAGACAACGCTGGCTCTTCGGCTTAGAAACAGAGATGAGCACTGCACCCTAGAGTCGGATACGACTGGCTTTCGAGCAAGGGAAACCTTTACCTTTACCTTTACCTATTTCACTTTCAATGCTTGTCATCTCCCATTTCTGAACACTAAATTGGCGACAAAGGTGGGATGGCATCCCCACAAGGAAGCAACATCGGTCCGTTCGACTCGGTCCCTCCGGACAAGTGGGCGATCTATGAACGCCGGTTCCGCCATGCCATGGCATCCCAGAAGATCACAGATGAAGCTCAGATGTGCTCCTGCTTCCTAGCCCAGTGTGGATCCGAGACGCTGGAGCTGGCAATCCACCTCGTCCTTCCTCGGAACATGGATGAAGTGCCACACTGAGATCCTGGCAGCACTGAGGAAGCATCTGCAGCCCGAGGTATCGATCTTCCCGGCCAGGGTGGCATTTCACTGGAGGGAGCAGCGCCTGGGAGTGGCCATCGCTGAATACGCCGCTGCGCTTTGCCTTGCTGCTGCCCCTTGCAAGTGGGACAACATTAAAGAGGTACTCCGGACCGTCTGCTGGCCGGCATGCGGGACGAAGATTGCCAACGTCACCTCATGATCCGAAAGATGCTGACCTTTAAGTTCGTGCTGGATGAGGCACTAGCATCTGAGGCCACACGGTCCGGAGTAAAGTTGTTCCGGCATAGCCACACAACTTTCAGTGCCACTGAACCAGCCGTCCAGGCCCACCGCTGCTCATCATCCTCATCATCAGCATCTCCTGGCTCAACATCGTCATCTGGGTCCAGCAATGACGAGAGCAAGGTCCGAGTGGTTCATCGAAGGCACTGGGAGCACCGCGACAACCGGGAGAAGAGACCTCTCTGGAAATGCGACGGATGTGGGGCCCGGCATGACTGCAAGAAGTGCCCATTCTGTAACGCAGAATGCCACAACTGCGGGCGGAAGAGGCACATAGCCAAGGTATGCCAGCAGCGAAAATGGAGACCCCCAATGCCAGAAGCCAAGCGTGGTCATCGCCGTGAGTCATCCATCACCAAGGTGTCCTCCGAGCCAGGTGGGCAACATCAGCAATCGGTTCTACGCCAACCTGAGTCTACAGGACATCCCCTTCAGAATGGAAGTGGATTCAGGTACTTCATTTTCAATAATTCCACAGCTGGAGTTCCTGAGGATTCCCCCGGCCTCAAGCTTAAGTCCCTTAAAACTTCCCTCCAGGATGTGCAGGGTTGCCAGATTCCGGTCCGAGGGGTGGGTAACTTTGTGGTCCGTTTCAAGACTATATGCACCACCTTGCTCTTAGTTGAGGTCAAACAGGGCACTAATAATCTGATAGGGGTACAATGGTTCAAGCCCTTGGGGATCCGGCTATCTGGAATACATGCAATAGATTCTGACCCTATCCGGGACATTTGTGCTGCACATGCTGAGGTATTCAAGAAGGGTTTGGGATTGTACAAGGGGCCCCCTGTTGACTTTGAACTCGACCCTGCCATTCAGCCCATCTGAATAAAGCCACGCCGGGTACCCTTTGCCCTCAAAGAGAAAATAGAAGCAGAGTTGGACAAACTGGTTGGACAGGGCATCGTGGTGCCAGTTGACTCTGCCCAATGGGAGACACCAATTGTGGCAGCACTAAAAAACAGCAGGGAGGTCAGGATATGTGTGGACTTTAAATGCACAATAAATAAAGCCATTCGCCCGAATGCATATCCTGTGCCAGTAGTGAGCCATCTTCTTGCCTCCTTGCATGGAGGAAACTGCTTTGCAAAACTTGACCTTGCCCAGGCTTACCAACAACTAACTGTGACACCTGCTGCTGCTGTGGCACAGACTATCGTAACACATAAGGGGGCATTTAAGGTGACCAGACTACAATTTGGGGTGAATGCAGCCCCCGGAATATTTCAGTCTCTTGTTGAACGTATTCTTCAGGGGTTGCCGGGGGTCCTGCCATACTTCGACGATGTCCTGATTACTGCTAAGGACACCGTTGAACTAGCGGCCAGGCTCAATAAAGTTTTGTCATGTTTTGAGCAAGCAGGTCTGCATCTTCGAAAAGACAAGTGTGTATTTTTGGCAAGTGAGGTAGAGTTCCTGTGATACAGGATTAACATACACACCCCAAGGTATTATGCCCTCAGATTAAAAAGTGGCAGCCATGCGGAATGTACCCAGGCCAACGTGTAAAGCTGAATTACAATCGTTTTTGGGACTGCTAAACTTCTATCGCGCTTTTCTTCATTGCAAAGCCTCAGTTGCCGAACCATTGCACCAGCTCCTAAAAAAGGACACTGTTTGGCACTGGGGCCATTGCCAGGAGAAAGTGTTCCAAGAGCTGAAAAAATTACTGTCTTCTGATGCAGTTTTAACACATTTTGACCCTACCAAACGGGTCATCCTGGTGTGTGATGCATCCTCTGTGGGAGTCGGGGCTGTGTTGTGCCATGTGTTGAATGACGGGAGGGAAGCCCCCATAGCATTTTATTCCAATTCCCTTTCAAAGCCCGAAAAGAATTATGCAGAGACTGACAGGGAGGCGCTGGCTATCATGGCAGGCACCAAGAAATTTCACGATTACCTCTACGAGAGGCCTTTTATCATTGTGACTGACCACAAGCCCCTCCTTGGCATCTTTGTAAATTGGAAGCCCATGCCGCAGATCCTATCCCCACGGATGTTGCACTGGGCAATCTTCTTAAATGCGTACAATTTCACTCTGGTATACAGACCTGGCAAGGAAATCAGCCACGCTGATGCCCTGTCGCGTTCTCCACTGCCTGGGGTCAGGGAACCGGATTGCGAGATCGAGAAGGACCACCAGGTCCTCATGATTAAGGCCCTCAACTTGCCTCCGGTCATCTCTTGGATGCAAAAAGGCTGGCCCGTCTCTCCTCTAGCTGAGGCGTTTAAAACATCTCGCCACAAACGCTTAGAACTGTCTGTTGGAAGGGGTTGTCTTTTGTGGGGCTAGTGGGTGGTCATTCCTGTCACCCTCCACCAAAAAGTTTTATAATTGCTTCATACCAGTCACCCGGGAATTGTACGTTCAAAAGCCCTCGTCCGAAGTTACTTTTGGTGGCCCCAACTGGACCAGGACACAGATGGTCGGCACTTGTGCCAGCTGCCAATGTTCTCATCCCGAGTAGCCCCATCTTCCCTCCCAGGAATGGGACTCTGCCAGGGGCCTGTGGTTCTGGATACATATAGATTTTGCGGGACTGTTTAGGGGGGCTCTATTCTTATTGGTAGTGGACTCATACTCCAAGTGGCTGGAAGTAATCCGGGTGTCCAGCACCACTTTGTCCACAACAATAATGCACTTGAGAAGGCTGTTCACTACATTTGGACTCCCAGATGTTCTGGTGTCTGACAATGTGTCCACCTTCACATCTGTAGAATTCCAATCCTTCATGGAAAGGAATGCTATTTGGCACATCACTGCCACCAATGGCCAGGTAGAGCAGCAGGTATGCACCACCAAGGACGCGCTTTGGCACATGGGAGAAGGGGATCTGGAGCTTCAATTATGTCAGTTACTCCTCACGTATAGGCTCAGCCCCCTTGCCTCAGGGCTATCACCTGCAGAATTGCTCCAGCAAAGGAAGCTAGCATCCTTGCTGGATAGGTTGGATCCTCTAGGGTGGAGGACAAGGGTACCAATATAGGGATCCAACACCAGAAGGGTTTCTCGCCCGGGGACCCTGTCCATTGCCGCAATTATGCAGCAGGTGGTCCTACGTGGGTACCTGGTTTTGTGCTAGACCAAACTGGTCCTGTTTCTTACAGAATCGAAACAGCCAATGGTCTGATCTGGAGACGGCACGTGGACCAGTTGAGACCCCAAATACTGGACCCACAGGACGTACACAGATATTCAACATTAGGGTTGCCCCCCTACCCATTTAAACCCAGGGGGCAGAGGTAATAGTCAGCAACCAGCTAACATAGACCCAGCAGTGAGTTCCAGGGATTGTTTTGACTTTAGGGACCAGGGAGAATTTACGGAATGCTCCCCCACTCAGGCCGAAGGTACCCCACACTGTTTTATCCTAACACACTGGACTCTCATGTTAATAATGACCACTATTCTTTGGAGTCGCCTTCTACTCTTAGCAAGCACAGGAGGGACCCTCAGTTGTCGTTTTCACCCCCAGCATTAGACTTTAATTTAGAGCGATCCCCTGCTCCTCCAAATTACAAATGGGGCTATGATTTGAGTTTTCAGTCCTCTCCCTCTAGTCAAACTCTCACTCCAGCCGGATTGCCAATCCTACGAGCCTCCAAGCTGGCTCAACGTGTCAGACCCAAAAGGGAAACCAGGCCGCCATCCTGGTTAAAAGACTTTGTCTATACCTATGGGGGAGGAATGTTACGTATGATAACTGTGCTATTAAACTGTCAAAGATTCATACCGCGAGTTCCCATGCAAAATGCTGTCAAACAGCGTCTCTGTTTGACAGCCACGAAATCTCGTCCAATAGTGTAGTCTTGCGAGATTTCGGAGAGCACGCAGTTTGAACTTTGACAGGTGCGCTATGTATCTCTTTCATGCTAATGAAGGGATTAAGAAGTGTACAAAGGTTAATTGACCAATCAGCATTGTTCCCTGTTGGAAATGTATCTTTCTGTGTGTGTATACACGTTCGTGTTTTGCCCCATCCAAGTTGTGTTCAGACCCTCCAGATAAAGAGCTGTATTTCACTTTCCATGCTTGTCGTCTCCAATTTCTGAACACCAAAGTTCTTCACACAGCAAAAAACTGATCCCAGAAATAATTCAGACGTAAATACTTTATGTGGTTCCGTGTCAGTCTCAAATCATTATGACCTTGAAGGTTTGCAAATCAAATGTAAATATGAATTTTCTTTCTATGTACTTTCATCTCTGAACACCATTGCTGAATTATGGTCATTTTATTGTATTTGTTTATCAGTTTCATAGAAAACTGATTGAACCTGCTTGTTACATATTTAAGAAGGGTTTTATTGTTTCATATTTGTCTATGTTCCCACCTGATAAAAGTGCAAACCGCCCATTTCCCAAAAACTTTGGAATAGTTCCAGTGTACCCAGTATGCAAATTAACTGCTTAACCAAATTATCTTATAGAAGGGTTTTTGTTAGCTTTTGTTCCATTGCCACTATCTGGGATCTATCCATTCCTTTATACAAAACTAGCAATTTAGCAAACACAGCATTTCAGGAAAACTCTAGATTGTTTATATGATCAATACTTTCTCTTTGAAATAAATTCTGTTATGTGGAGAAGGTCTTTTATTTTGCTTCCTGAATCAGGTGGTTGTGGTATCTTTTTTTTAAAAAAAAGATACACATTTGTCAGGCCACCTTCTTATTTTGTACATTGTGCATCTGAAAAATGTGCACCTTTTAAAAACCACTTTTAAAAGGGACTGCAGACCACTTACTTTCCATTGATGTATGATTTTAATAATGCATATCTCTGTAAATAATGAAATGACAACTCGAAAGCGTGCATTTTATGCCCCTCAAAATAGAACCAAAAGATGAGAAAGGTGTTGTCAGGTCTGTGTGATTTCTTTTATTAATTTTTATTATGGATGAATCCAGAATCATTTCACATGGGGTACACCAAAAGAGCCTCCTCGAAGATTGTAGTATTTTTGAACCATAATCGGGTGTACCCTGGTAACAGCTACCTTATGTTGCCAGCTAATCTTTCTCACACTAGGTCAAGCGAAAGGAACTCACCAAAAGGTGCTTTCAATTTGGCAGTTTCACGTCTGGCCTAGACACAGAAGAAGAAGATCATTTCACATATTACCGAAAGGTAAAGTATACATTTATCTAAACCACAAGGCCATAATCTAACCAACATTAATTACAAGGCTTTCTGTTAATGTTGATGGAAAAAATCTAAGCGCCCAACTCTCCAGCCAAGCTGAGCAGAACAGAAATGTTTTGAATTCTTGATTGCACATATCCATAAGGTTTTTGTCCACACGTTTAGCTGTATGTCTGGACTGGACTTCTCCCAGTAACTCCATTTGTTGTTGTTCAGTCACACAATCGATTCCGACCCTTTGCGACCCTATGGACCATTGTCCTCCAGGCGCCTCTGTCCTCCACCATCCTCCTCAGCCCTCCCAGCTCTGTGCCCACTGTGTCTACAATACCATCTAGCCATCTCATATTTGGCCGCCCCTTCTTCTTTTGCCCTCTACCTTTCACTACGTCAAGGCCTTCTCAAGTGAATCCTCCCTTCCCATTTGATATCCAAAGTACTTCAGCTTCATCTTTACTATTTGACCTTCTAAAGAGCAGTCAGGGTTAATTTCTTCTAAGATTGACCTATTTGTTCTCCTCGCTGTCCAGGGGACTCTCAAAACTCTCCTCCAGCACCACATTTCAAAGGCATCTATTCTTCTGTGTTCAGCTTCCCTAATGGTCCAGCTCTCACAGCCATACGTTACCACCGGAAATACCATTGCTTTGACAATGCGAATTTTTGTTTGCAATGTGATGTCTCTGCTTTTCACTATGTTCCCCAGGTTTCTCATAGCTTGTCTCCCAAGAATCAGTCGCCTTTTTATTTCATGGCTGCAATCCCCATCTGCAGTGATCTTTGATCCTAAGAATGTAAAATCTGTCACTGCTTCTACTTCTTCCCCATCTATTTCCCAGGAACTGGTGGGGCCTGTTGCCATTATCTTGGTTTTCTTAATATTGCACATGTTGAATAACAGCAAAGATAAAAGCAAACACATCTTGCTGTTTCATGCAGCTGCCAAGTGAAGGAAGCCTGAGACAGGCCTCCCTCAGGTAACAGCAAGGAAACAGGAGGATTTACATATCAGAGGAAAGAACAGAAACCAGGCCAATAAAAACATATTTGCCTGCAGCACCCCTCCAGCTTTCCATAGCAAAGGGATTAAGAACTGATAGCTGGAAAGTCGCACTGGATCAGACAACAGCTGCGGTGCCGATTAGGACGGTTTGTCTCAGTGATTATTTGCAAAGATTCTGCCTTTGGGGAACAATTTCCGCATCATTTTATTTACCACAAGATCTCTCTTCCAATTATTCCAGAACATGTTCAGAGATGTTTGATGAGGACTAAATTGAGACTCAATATCAAGAAAACCAAGATAATGGCAACAGGCCCGATCAGTTCCTGGAAAATAGATGGGGAAGAAGTAGAAGCAGTGACAGATTTTACATGCTTAGGATCTAAGATCACTGCAGATGGAGATTGCAGCCATGAAATAAAAAGGCGACTGATTCTTGGGAGACAAGCCATGAGAAACCTGGGGAACATGGTGAAAAGCAGAGACATCACCTTGAAAACAAAAATTAGAATAGTCAAAGCAATGGTATTCCCAGTGGTAATGTACGGATGTGAGAGCTGGACAATTAGGAAAGCTGAACGCAGAAGAATAGATGCCTTTGAAATGTGGTGCTGGAGGAGAGTTTTGAGGGTACCCTGGACAGCGAGGAGAACAAATAGGTCAATCTTAGAAGAAATCAACACTGACTGCCCATTGGAAGGTCAAATAGTAAAGATGAGGCTAAAGTACTTTGGGCATCAAATGAGAAGGGAGGATTCACTTGAGAAGGCCGTGATGTTGGGAAAGGTGGGGGGCAAAAGAAGAAGGGGAAGGCCAAGGATGAGATGGCTAGATGGTATTGTAGACACAATGGGCACAGAACTGGGAGGACTGAGGGGGATGGTGGAGGACAGAGGTGCCTGGGGAACGATGGTCCATAGGGTCGCAAAGGGTCGGAATCGACTGTGCGACTGAACAACAACAACAACAACAAATTCAGTCATAGTCCCACCTGGAGTAGCCTGACTGAAATCAGTGGACTGGAACTGCAGTTACTGGGACTTACTGCTCTGACAGGAGTGTTGAAGGAAAAGAATTACAGGATACCATGCAATGAAAACTGCAGCATGAGTTAGAAATATGTGTGTCTATATCAAGGGTTCACAACCTTTTCACACCACAGGCTGGACCACCCTTCTGCAGACAGCTGAGCAGACCAGACACGTGGTTTCACCCATCATAAACGCTGCAATAAACTGTGGCGGATGTGTTTGCACATGCATGTTTATGGCTGTTGTAAACATGTCTGCTTCTACTTCTGGGATCGTCATCATGGGCCAGATGATTTGCCATTGGGGGACAGGTCTGGCCCACAGGCCATAGGATGTGAACCCCAGGATGGAGCAGGCCACACAGAGTAGGAAGGACAACAAGTTTGATTGGGGAGGGGGTGGCTTCCCTTGTTTTGGTTTTTAAAGTGCCTGTTTATCAAACTCTTTTCAGTGCTCAGGAGATATTTCACCCTTGCATCTAACAAGAAGGGGAAAGAAAACAGTTTCTCATTCAAATGACAGAGTTGGGATGTTACATGTATGGCCTAAAATGAATGAAAATAGCTGCAACATGAACTCTCTCACACACACACTCTCCCTCTCTCTCTCTCTCTCACACACACACACGTGCACGCACACACATTCACACATGCACACACAGAGGCATCATCATCACTCCATGCTGCATCATCATCAATCCATGCTGCAGCTTTCATTTTAGCTAGCCTGTAATTCATTTCCCTCAACAACCTGTCATAGCTGGTGCTACCATAAACCAGTATACAGTGTTAGCCATATACCGTATATGAATGGGTTACGAAAGATTTAACACCATGGGGAGATCTCTTCCAGAGCAACTTCAGGCCGAAGTGTATTTAATGGAATAAGCAGCAGGCCGTCTCCAAATGTACAATAGCCAGGTTTAGACAAATGGAAGCAGCATTATATGCATTTACTCAGAACCCGCCTTTGAACTCCTGAGCAGGCTTGAATAAGATTGCATATATACATAGGATTCCATTCATGTGTGAATTAGATGTGTGACTTTTTGGATATGTAAGAGTTAGGCCATCAAATCCTAGCCAATGGAATATCAGTGAAAAAACTGTCGATATTAATGTCCCAGCAAAATTCTAGTCGCCCGTGAGTAATTTGTATTTAAAAAAAAAAAAACACATCCCAATACTAATGTTAACTCTTGCATTTCTCTCTGTGTGTGTCTGTCAAATTTTGGGCTGTCTTTCTATCTTCCAGGCAGAGGAGCGTCTGCCTGCAGCTTGAGTCAGGGCCCCACCCACGAGAGCAAGGCTGTGCTTGTTTTGCATAGCAGATGGAAGCTGTCATGCTATAAATTCCATTATGGCAGGACTTACTGGAAAGGAAACACATAATAATTAGCTGCTTTGTCAGCAAATAAAGATAGTAGCACACAAGTCTTCTCTATTGACTATACATAAAATGAAAAACAAAGACTGCATTTAAAGAGAAGAGAGGGACTAAAAGAGTATTTGACCGCAAACATCCCTGTTAAAATGAATGTTATGATGCGGATTCCGCTAGCATAATTGGCATAATACGGCCCGCGCAGAGGCCACTTCAGTCGAGAAAGCTCCTGGCCCGTGGGCTCTGCGGGCACAGAAATTGGGGGGGGGGGGCAGATTAATAATCATAGGGTTGATTCACCCGCATCTGACCTGACCAGCGATTCCGCTGAGAGAAGCAAATCGCTAAACCTCCGTTACGTATTAGGCAATTACTCACTCGCAGTTAAGCCTAATCCTTGGTGCAAATAGAGGCCATATTTACCTTGGTGTAAACCCCGAACAATGGATTTCCCCTGTCAGTGTTTGCCCCAGTTAATTAACTTCCCCAAGAGAGATTTCCCATTAACCCGGGTAAATGGGTGATATGATTTTCTGTCAGATGACGATTCTATCACACGCTGCCTTGAATTCCTATAAATGATGATGTCTTTTCCTCAATAAACCACTGGTCTTCGCTCCATCTTGTCTCGTGTCGTTCCTTTGACCAGTCTCCTCCGGGATCCTAAGGGCCTCCTCACGGCCCCAATCCAACATCTGGTGACCCCGAGACGTGATCTTACCCGAGAGTAAGCGATCAATGCGGTCCGGTTCTACGCTAGAACCGTGTCCGATCATCCCGGAGGACAGCGCGGAAGCCCGGTCGGTAAGCCAGCCGATCGGGAGGACGGTTCCGCGACGAGGCATTACAGAGAGGCATCCTACAGCTTGCTCCGACTTTCGCGTCGGCTTGCAGCATGGAAAAACGCGTTCCGCTCAGGGTCAGCTGTGAACCCCTGACAGCGCAGAGGCCACCAAGGGCCCGTGGCGGCAGGCCACGCTCCGAGCTCTACCCAGAGATTCGTCACGCAAAACCTATTGCCTGAACTACAGACGCATCGACTCGTCCCGAGAAGGAGACTTCAGAGGACCCTCGCAGGTAATATGGGACTTGTCCTCAGCGGCAACGTCCGTCCGCTAGCCAAAGAATTCATGAGGAGGAATTCAAAATCCTGGCCAGGGTGTATCAGATAAGGTTTCACAGTGGAGAGCTAGCGAGACTTTTGGTGTACTTGAGGGAACACTGCCTGCTTTACCCAGAAGCAGGTACGCTAACCCTTCAGCTCTGGGATCAGATAGGAGACTGCATTCGGCAACCCCCGAAAGCTCCAAAGGGCATAATTCGCACATGGGGCAAATGTAGGAGACTTTTAGCAGAGGTAGATCCAGTCCGGGTAGAGGCTAAAGAACCCCCAGCGCCAGCAGAACCATCGGCACCCACGGCGCTCTATCCGTCACTTCAGTTTAAGCAGAGTAGTGTAGGGAGCTTTCCCTCGGTGACAGCTGCAGACGTCACCGGTGGAATGCATGGAATGGGGAGCGCAGGCGCTTCTCTGACAGCTACAGGTTCCCAAGCTAAGAGTGCCCTTCAGCGCACAGTTGAGGAAGAGATCAGGAAGGGGGAATTGCCAGCAGAAGAGCTAGCTGAGCTTAGTCAGATTTGTCCAATTCGCTTAGAAATGGATGCCCTCACAGGGCAGCAGCAGGTAGTTCATTCGCCAGTCCTGTATAAGCTCCTCATGGCTATACGGAAGGCCATTACAGAGACAGGACTCCAAAGTCGCTTCACTAGGGGCACGCTTCAGCAAGTGTGCGAGAACACCATGTTCATCCCGCACAACTGGAAAGCCGTCATGCGGATGATGCTCAACCCCAGCCAGTATTTACTATGGGACAGCGAGTTTCGCCTCGAGGCTCAGACAAGGGCTGCCAGGATGGGAGGGGCAGTACTTCCTGACCAGTTATATGGTTCAGGTGCCTTCGAATCCATCGATGCACAGACCAACTTGCCACTTGCCACTCTTCAGATGTCAGCTGAGGTGGTCTTCAGGGCCTTCCTCAAAGTCCCAGCATTTGGCAAAGCGGCCAAAAATTACACCGCAGTCAAACAGGGCGCCCAGGAGTCCTACATGGACTTTGTCAATCGCTTAGAGGAAGCGATTAGTAGGCAGATCGATAACGAGCAAGCCCAACAAGAGCTCATAATGAAATTGGCCAAAGACAACGCCAACCTCGACTGCCCTAAGATCTTGCAGTCACTGGGTAACCGTCCCGACTTGACTCTCACGGACATGATTAGAGCTTGCGCCGACGTTGGCACAGATTCCTACAAAATGGGTCTGCTGGCGGCGGCGGTGCAAGGAGGCAGGAAACCCCGGGCCAAGGGAGCATGTCACAATTGTGGCAAGGTCGGTCACTTCGCTAGGGAGTGCCGATCCAAGAGCGGCGGACAACATTCCGGCCGTTCCAAGGCTCCAACCACCCCGTGTCCGAAGTGTAAGAAAGGCTACCATTGGTCCAGATACTGTCCGAATTCGGGAAACCGGAACGCGGGCATGTCTCTGGCCCCGGTCCAAACAGAGGCTTCCCTTGCTCTGGGCGAGCCAGAGCTAGACTAGATTCCATTCACATTCCAGGCATTGTGAAGGCGCAGGCCAGCCCCAAGGGTAGTACAGGGCTAGAATTGACTTGCCAGGCGGACGTCACATGCGACTTGCCAGGCACAGTCTATCTGGTGGATTCCCAGTACATGGGACCCCTGCCCAAAGGCTTCATAGGTTTAGTTTTGCCTCGCAGTGTAGCAGGAGCACGCGGAATTCTTGTAATTCCGGGAGTCATTGACTCCAATTTTTCAGGCGTTCTCCAAGTTCAACTCTGGACGCACCTACCCCAAACCATTCACAAGGGAGACACATTAGCGCAACTGATTATGGTTCCTTGTAACTCACCAGCAGATAGCCAGGGAAGGCTCAGGGACAGCGCAGGGAAGGCTCATGGACAGCGCAGGTCAGAAGACCGCTCGAGCGCAAGTGAGGCAGTACAAGGATACCAGGTCTTAGCGACAGTGGAGACCAACATTGAGTGGAAACAGCGACCAGTTATTGAGGTATTTTTGAATAAAAAATCATTCTCAGGGTTGCTAGATACCGGAGCTGACGTCAGCGTGGTCAGCCGAAGCCAGTGGCCACGAGAGTGGGCCATTGAGCCGATCTCCGATGTGTGGGGGGTAGGCGGCATCCAAGAAGCGTTTAGAAGCCTGGAGTGGGTGGAAGTCACGATCCCTAAGGCTGACGGCACAGCGGTCATTCGGCCGCACATTCTGGACGTGCACATCAACCTTTGGGGGCGAGACATTTTACAGCAGTACGGTACCACTCTTACCTTCGGGTAATGGCACTGCCACTTAAATGGCTTACCAACACGCCAGTCTGGGTGGAACAATGGCCGCAATATCAGAGCGGATGCGGCCGCAAAGGAAATTCAGCAACAATCGGTGTTGGGTGTTTTCACTACTCCAATTCAGAGTCATGCATTCTTTCATCCTAAGGGCCTCCTCACGGCCCCAATCCAACAGTTATGATCCCTTGGGAGAATTTTGCTTAATATAGCCATTTACTCCTCTGTCTATTATTCTTATTCCTATTATTCTTATTCCTATTATTCTTATTCCTATTATTCTTATTCCTATTATTCTTATTATTATTATTATTATTATTATTATTATTATTATTATTATTATTATTATTATTATTATTATTATTATTATTATTATTATTATTATTATTATTATTATTATTATTATTATTATTATAACTGAGCAACCTCTCTCTGCCATTCAAAACAACTCCTGCTCATTCAACCACCCAGGGCCGCCATCAGGGGGTGGGGGGGACCATCAGGACTCCTGTCCCAGGCCCGGAGATGATGGGGGCCTGGCGGCACCAGGAAACCACTGATGTGCGCATGCGCAAACAAACCACGCATGCACAGAAAAACACAGGGTCATGGCCAAAATGGAGGGGGGGGGGCTTGTGTACCAGGCCCGGAAATTTCTGATGTCAGCCCTGCAACCACTCTCCAAGTCTCCACTTAAGTAGCAAAAAGGCCATAGTATCATTTGCTTATTCAGCAAAGACTGCCTTTCCTCCACAAACGGGGATCTTGCAATCTAAGTTTCCTTTTATGAAAAGAAATATTCCTTCCAAACAGCGAAGTGGGTGTTATCAAATGGAGAATCCCCAGTATTTTGTCAACCCACTCTAAGTTCTCTGTACAAACTCCTCTCTGTTCTGATAGGTTCACCCGAGTCGTTAAGGGAGACTGAAGAGGGAAACAGTGGAAGGTACCCTTTTTTTTTTTTGACTGCCAAAATTCTGCTCCCCAAATACTCCTACTGGCAAAAAAAAAAGAAAAGAAAAAGAAACATACAACCAATCCTGTATGTTAAAGATAAAGCCAATGAAGACGTGACGTACCTTCCTTTCATTCATGGGAGTAGTGCAGAGAGACAGGACAAGCTGTCTCTGAAACTTAGCAGGGAGATGCTGCGTTCTTCCAGACAGGCCGCCACCCATGTTCCTGACTCACTAATCTTTCCTCTTTACGCATCCTGGAGCCTCCAATGCACAGAGATGCCAAACCTTTTTCGATTCAGTTTATTAAAACCAGCGCTTAACACCCGTCAGTGAGAGCTGGTGCTACCTTGCTATGAATATGAATATGAATATGCTGTTGATCAGCAATGGGAAAGGCCACAGTTCAGTATCAGAACACATGTTCAATTCTCAGAAACATCCAGGGTCAGTCTCCAACTTCTCAAAGCAGGGCTGTGAAAGAGAATGGTTTAAACCCTGGAGAACCAGTAACTGTAAACTAGACCAGGAATGGATAATCTCACGCTCTACTGCAGTAAAAAGTTTTAAACTAAAATATGCTGGTATTTTGGTCCCACCTTTTTGCCTGTTTGTCTATCAGTGAAATGCAGACACACACACACACCCAACCACTTACCTGAAATGGAATTCAGCCCTTAGGATGGAAGAGATTCCTTGGGATTGAGCAGGCAGCACGGAGCTAGAGGGACAACAGGTTTGATTGGAAAAGAGGTTGTTTCCCTCATTTTTATTTTTAGCATGCCTGTTTAATGCATTCGTTTCAATGTACAGTGTATATTTCACTCTTGCATCTACAGGAAGGAAAAGAAAACAAATTCTCACTTTGTCTTGAGGTTATGATATGTTTGTGAGCCGGCCAGAGTCACATTTCACGAATGGGGTGACATATAAATCAAATCAAATCAAATCAGATCAAATAAAATAAAATAAAATAAAATAAAATAAAATAAAATAAAATAAAATAAAATAAAATAAAATAAAATAAAATAAAATAAAATAAAATAAAATAAAATAAAATAAATGTTGTTGCACACTGCTGCAAAAAAAGAGGTCTATGAAAATCATGTGGAACAATTCTGTAGTCTTACTTGGCTGAACGCTCCCTTTTCCTATTTCAAAACAGTGACCAAAGCTGTGTAAAGAATGCTTGGCAAAGCTACATGAATGCAATTTGAATATGGCCCTGTATTCATATGGGACCTTAGCTAAACTGATGGGGAAATCATGCATTTGTATAATAAGTTTTAAATCAGGGAGTTAAATCAGCCTACCCCAAACTGGAGGCCTCCCCCCCCCCCGCCCCAGTTCTTTCAGCCTGAAAATCAATGCATGCTATCTGGGAGAAGATGGGAGTTGGGGTTCAACACATCAATTGGGTTTTGGTTTGGAGAAAGCTGTGTAAAATATGTGCTTTTATAAAAAAATGAAATATTCTGTTGCAAACGCACAAAAAGATTAAGTTGGGAAACAAATAAATTATACTATGATTTGGAAGGAATACTACTCCCAGCAGAGTAATATTTGGTTATTACATATATGGCCTAAAATGAATGCATCAATCGTTTGATTTCCTAACCATACAGGCTGTAAAACTGAAAGTTCCAAACAGTGCAAGATATGTATGTGAAATATTAACAGTGCCTCTGCAGTAGAGAATGACATACATGTTCCGAAAACTAATGGGGGCAGGGAGCCTGAGAGCCATATCCCATCAAGCAAGCCTGCACTGCCAGCAGATTAACTTGTTCTGTGAACACCAGTTGTTATTTCCGTGTGTTGCGGAAAATTAACCCAAAGCAGTTCTCAGCCACACTGAAAGCTGTATTTGGAGCACAGCTGGAATTTGAGCCATAACAATACATAAATATCAATCTAGTAGAGAACACAGCATAATACAATAGTCATCTGGCTGTATTTTGTTAAATAAATACATTTCGTGTCAGAAATTACTCTGGGTTGAAAGGATCTTTGCTGGATAAACTCCGCTCAAGGGACGCCCAAATGAGGTTCCTTTCATGTCCCCAAGATCCATCATGCAACACTTGGGTATCGATCCCTGACCTTCCAGTCTTCAAGCCCAACGCCTTAACCACTAAGCCAAAAGGTAAGTATATACAGAAGCACACTGCTTGATCACTTAAGTATTACTTTTATTTTTGTTTCTGATTTTTTTTAGTAATGAACTCGTTCTTTTGGCATAAAGTCAAAATTAGTGAAGGGAAAAGAATGTGGCTCTTCTGTCCATACCCAGAAAGCAGCCCTCTGAAAAGTAGGATCTATGGGCATTCGAATGGGAAACCTGTAGTGTGATTCTGGTCAGGGTAGTAGCATTAAGCCATAAAATCTATGGGTGAGCCATCATCCTAAGAGCTACAAATAAACACTTTGAGACTGGTGAAGGAGGTACTGTATATGAATCTGAGCAGCTCCAATGGACTATTACAAATGGATGCTGAAAATGATGCACAAATTGTATGTAGTAACATCTACCCTTATTTTAATATATGTTCCCACAGTTTTGTGATAGGGAAGAGGCAAAGCAAATTAGAGACCAAAGTGTTAGGAAATATTTTTGGGGGAAACATTCATTCCTGCCAAAATCCTGGGTTTGGTGTGGTGGTTTCAGTATGTTTCCCATTATCCAGTACTTTTCCCAGCAAAACTTTATTGCTCTGGTTGGGGCATTTGAAGAGTGATCTGCCATGTTATTTTTGTCCTCCCGAAGACATGGTTTGTCCCTGGAGTGGAGGTTAGGTTCCATTTTTTATTTATTTTTTGAGAATATTCATTTCTACTTCAGCAGAAGCTTTTAACCAGTTAGTTATCTTCCATCAAGTTGGAACTCATTTATAGCAATCCTAACTGGGCTGTCAAAGTCAGTGAGATTTTAAAGCAGGGGTGCCCAAACTTTTTGGGCTGCAGGCCAATCACGTGGTTCAGCAGGCCGGTCATGTGGTTTAGCGGGCCAGTCATGTGGTTCCTCCCACCAGAAGCTGAAGTAAAACGTGCCTTGCAATCTGTTTTGCAACAGGATGAGATAGGTTAAAAGCTGCCATTTTCTCTGATTTAAACCAGGGATGCCCAAACTACGACCTGTGGGCTGGATCTGGCCCCCGATGCCAATTCATCCAGCCTGCAACGCCTTCGTCGCTCTCGGAAGCGGAAGTAAAATGTGCCCATACGGGCTGGTGGAATTGGCATTGGGGGCCAGATCCGGCCCATGGGCCGTAGTTTGGGCACCCCTGGTTTAAAGGACTGGAATTACTACTTCCACTTCTCCAGTGAGTTTCCATGACCAAAATGGGTATTTGTACTCTGGTCTCCAGAGACCTAGTCCATCACC